>CM053265.1:17594288-18272434 GCA_028583415.1 Protea cynaroides
TGTGAAGAGTGTTTTTGACCCAGTTGGTTTTTCAACCAATGTAAACCTAAGGAATAACTATTCTAATTAAACCTAACATTGTGTAGGACCTTGTGATAGCAAGTTTGGATACTATGATGCAGAGCAAGCTATCAAACAAGTGTCAGGTAAGGGAATCGGACCTAAACCCTAATAATTTAATAACAGTAAACCATTGTTAATAACTATGATTCTGTGGACTGATGTTTGTGCATACTCATATGTCATCCTTTACTTTCAGTTATTATTATTGTTCCTCCATACTTGCTATGCTAGGATGTGACTGTTAGGCATGTGATTATTTTCTTGGGGTGTGGAATGGGAAGGACTGGAGGTCTGGGATCATTCCTCACAATAGCACCTTTTGTATCGTTCTATCTTAGCATGCTTGGTGCGGGTAGGGTATCAGGGGGAGGAAGTGGCACTGTGGTCTTCGACTTGGCCACTAGACTCTAGCTCTATCTCTATGTCGTAGGGAGCTGCGCTGGGACAGGGCCTACTGTGATGACATATAGGATTGGTTAGTTGCAAGCCCAGTTTGCAAGCCCTGGCCAATAGGGGCTTACGTGTTGGCATGGGTAGAGTATCAGGAGAGGTGTTGGCGGTGTTTGATCCGGACGCCTTAGCTCATTCTCTATTCCATGATAGGGTGCATGTGGGACGATAGTGGTGTTTGATCCATTGAGCGGCTTCATACACTCGTATTAGAGGTGCGGTGGCCGCCAATCCTTTCTATAGCACATTGTAAACTTAAAACCAGACCATGATGTGAATTTACTAATGCATATGTTTGTTGCATTGTTTGATTGTCTTACTGAACTAAGTTGTGAGCTCACCCTTGTGTATACACTATTTTTAGATGTTGATGCAGGTTATTCAGTAGAGGATTACATGAACGCTCCAGTGTACGAAGGTGTTGCTGCTTTGGACGTGCAAGCAGGAGAGGACGAGCATGATGCTTCATGCGAGTGCCCTTTCTGCGTGTACCTTTAGGATTTGATTTAATTTGTTTCAGTTATTTTCAGTTAGAAATACATTTGATGTAAAGATATTTACTTAAGTTTTGGGTATTTGAATAATTGAATATTTTATTTAAATTTATCAATAGATTACTCAGTTCATTTAATTTAAGACTTCCACTGTATGTATTATATTCTGATTGTGGTTATGTGTAATGGTTTGTATGAGTAGACACGGTCTTATTGAGATCTTGGTGTGAACCATTGATTCAGTGATGGTTCACTCACACTTCTGGTTCAGTCAGAATTGGGGTATGACAACTTGGTATCAGAGCTCTTAGGCTCTGTCCAACAGACCATATTTTCACTTAATTAAGTCGATTAACTGAGATAGAAAAAATTAAAAGTTTTAATAAAAACCCACCTTAAGCACTTGTTTGATGCTTGAGACAAAATACGAAAGAGCATAATGTACTATACTAAAGGTGAAATTAATAAACAGTCATGCTCTAGATAGGAACCTGAATGACTGGTGAGAAAAATCATAAACTTCCACTAAATTGAAAAGAAAACTGTTTCAAGAGTAAAAATAATCATAAACATCCAAAGAGTGATAAGTTAATTGTGCTACAGGGTACAGTCCACAAGCCAGACAGTTACCATGTTATATAAATCATGCTGTGAAAGAGAAAAATAAGAGATCTATCATTTGGGATGGGGGCATAGGAGGAATAGGGTCCGTGATGTCATAGTCACATCACGCTCATAAGCTACCCTGAGCCAGTGTACCTGCTCCTGCGTGACTCTGAGGCTACGAGAAAGGCGCCCTAGGTCACGGCTCATCTCACGCTGGGTATCCTGAATCTCCATAAACATACCCATCACGGTATCGGGGGGAGACAGAGATGGTCCTGCTATAGGTGTGGGCTGTGGTGTCAGTGCTGGAATGTCCTCCACCTAATCATCATCACCATCATCATCCCCTACCTCTTCTGCATGAGCCGCATTGGCTGCTACTGCTGCTGATGCCGCTGCTGCTACCCTCCTGAGCGGACAAGGGCTAGCCTCTAACTCCTCATCATTGATGGGTAGATTGTCCATCCTCATCCGGACAATGGCGTCCCAGTCAATGTCTGAGGTCATAGTGTCCTCGACCGCAATCTCACCTCTCATGTCCACCCGTAAGCACCGTAGAAGAGTAATAATAAGTCGACCATAAGGAAGGTTACTGATATGATCAGGCAGAGTAGCCTGATGCATGGTCCTGATAATAATATAAGGGAGACAGACCCGCTCCCTAGTGCAGACGCAGTAAGTCATGTACTGGGTGAGCTGAGACAACTCACTGTAGTGGCCGCTCTGAGGGACAATATTATGCTAGATACCAATTGGTAGTAATACTATACCCCCAGCACATGTTGGCAGTAACACAGTGCCTACCATACCGTAGGTCCCAATAATGCACACCCTAGTGTAGAAGCCTGGTGTACAACAAGCAGTGTATCAAGGTGGTTACTCTTATCAGTCACCGCTGTATGGGATAGCTGCATCATGGCAGAATGATCCGACAAAGGTTGAAGAATATTTTCTGAAGATGATGCCTCAAACGTTTCAGCAAAGGATGCGGTGCAGTATTGACTTACTCTTATGATTATAGAGGATGCACATACCTGATTCTAATTCTCGTACCTTGATAGAATACCTTCTTGATTCAACCTGTCATTTGGAGTTATAGACGTTATTTCTTTAGAATTAGTCCTGATTATACCAATCTAAGCTACTCCCATGATCGATACCATGAATAGAGATATGAACCGAATGAACATTTAAAGGTTTAATCATTCCGAATGTACTTCTTTTTTATTTTATACCTGATTTATTGATGTACCAAAACTTCTCCAGATTTATTCCTGTAGTGCCTTGACCAATGTCATTATATATTCGATAGAACCTGTAACCATGAGGTTAATAACTGTAAAACCTCTATTTCTATATATTTGGACCATCGTCCAACTTAACGACCTTTGGATGATGGTTTGATTACCATAGATTTACTCCTGATCCTTTAAACATAAGTTCACTAGATAAAACAAGTGTTCGTCATTATACTGAATTTGAAAGAAGGAAATGAATCACTGTTGGATAAGAATTATGATTCTTACATTTCTCGACATCCACTGATAAGATGTTTAGTTAATAAGAGAATTATTGGAAGGAAGATGATTAAATTCAGATTAGATTCTATAGCCAAGGAACCTCGATGAAGTAATGGAGGATCTGTTTCGAGATTACTGAATGGATGGATATGAATCATGTCTATAAAAGAGTGCATGAGCAAAAAGTGAGAACTATCAAGAGTAGCTAGTAAAGAAATAGATAGCACTTAAGTAGAGTTAAAGACAGCTATATCGGTATGAATTTTGACAAGGCAAAAGATTTCTAAAGGCAGATCTAAGAGTGGATACAAGGATTAAAAAAAATTATGGCATTGATAGTATTCAGATTAGTACAAGTAATACTGAGTTATGCCCAATGTTGAGTGAGATGATTAAGTAAAGACCAAAAGAGTTTAGCTGAATTAATGAATTTATAAGCACATACCCTAATGCTTATAGATAGATTTGGGATATATAATGAGTAAATAGTCAGATGATGCTTTTTGAGAAATACAAAAGAGAGATCAGGGTAGAACATCAGTGATAAAAGAGATGTAAGCTACTGAGTGCAATATGAGATTTTTGACGATATCTTTGAAAAATCATAAGAGATGAAGGAACTAAACAAGCTCACTATCAAGAATCGATATCTACTACCTCAGATCAATGACTTGTTTAATCAGCTACAAGGACCAAAGGTATTCCCTAAGATTGATCTTGGATGGAGTATCATCAAATGAAGAATTTGGGCAGAGATATTCTGAAGACTGCTTTTAGGACAAGGTATGGGCATTATGTGTTCCTGGTAATGTCATTCGGGTTGACTAACGCCCCAGGGTCATTCATGGAACTGATGAACCGAGTATGCATGACATGTTGGACACTTCGGTCATCGTATTCATTGACGACATATTGGTCTACTCAAAGGACAAGGAGACTCATGCAACACATTTGAGAGCAGCCCTACAACAACTGAGAAGAGAGAAGCTTTACGCCAAGTTCAAGAAGTGTGAATTTTGGCTGAAAGAAGTGTCTTTCTTGGGTCATGTAGTATCTACAGATGGTATCAAGGTAGATCCAAGCAAGATCGCAGCTATAGTAGGATGGGATGCACCGAAATCAGTTGTGGAGATTTGTAGTTTCCTTGGATTGGCTGGTTACTATAGAAGATTTGTGGAAGACTACTCAAGGATCACCGTTCCACTTACCAGACTAACCAAGAAAGGGAAAAAGTTCATATGGATAAATGAGTGTGAGAAGTGCTTTCAGACTTTGAAGTCAAGACTAGTCTCTGCACCTATCTTGACCATCCCAGCACCAGGCTTGCCGTTTACCTTATATACAGATGCCTCAGGGTTAGGTCTTGGATGTGTGTTAATGCAAGGAGAACAGGTGATTGCCTACGCATCAAGACAGTTGAAAGAGCATGAGAAGAATTATCCTGTGCATGATCTAGAATTAGCAGCAGTTATTCACGCAATCAAAACTTAGAGACACTACATTTACCGTGAAAAGTTTCAGATTAAATCGGATCACAAGAACTTAACTTACCTTTTCACTCAGAAGGACCTGAATATGAGACAGAGGAGATGGCTGGAACTATTAAAAGATTATGATTGTGACATCCAGTACCATCCGGGTAAGGCAAATATTGTGGCCGATGCCTTAAGCAGAAAGTGGGTATTGAAACCTGAGGCAGGACCTAGTACAAATGCTACATTGTGTGCTGCAGCCTCATGCTCAATAGAGAATGATGAAGAGTATATATTAGAAACTGCAGGAGATCCAGTGGAACAGGGCTTAATTCATAAGTTCACGTTGATGTTCGCAGCCTTGAAAATCTCATCGGATCTAATAGATGAGGTCAAAGTAGCAATCATACAGGATCCACACCTCAAGACTGTGCAAAAAGATCTAGAGAAGGGTAAAAGCAATCCTGACTTTACCTTGGATTCAAACAAGGTACTCAGGTATCGTGGACGATTATGTATACCTGAGAGTGAGAACTCAAATATCAGAGATCGAGTTATGACAGAAGCTCATTACACCCCATATTCGGTACATCCAGGAAGCACCAAGATGTACTATGATTTAAGAAGATTATATTGGTGGAGGGGTATGAAAGTGGATGTAGCTCGGTTCGTATTTCAATATCTGAATTGCCAGCAAGTTAAAGCTGAAAGGCAGAGACCCACATGTTTGCTACAACCACTATCGGAGCCAGCATGGAAGTGTGATTGTATCACAATGGATTTCGTCACTGGCCTACCCTTGACACCAAGGTCAGTGGATGCAGTATGGGTTATAGTCGATCGACTTACCAAGACAGCTCGATTCATCGCTATTAGACCTCAGTATACCATGGAGAAGCTGGTCAAGTTATATGTGGATAATATAGTCAAACTTCATGGCATCCTAGAAAGTATAGTATCTGATAGAGATCCCCATTTTGCATCAAAGTTCTGGGAAGGATTACAGAAAGCAATGGGAACCAAGTTGAAGTTTAGCACAGCTTTTCATCCTCAGACAGACGGGCAGTCAGAAAGAACTATTCAAAATTTAGAAGATATGCTCCGAGCGTGTGCCCTAGATTTCAAAGGAGCTTGGGACGAGAAGCTATCACTCATCAAGTTTGTTTATAACAATAGTTACCAGGCTACGATCAAATGGCTCCATACGAGGCACTCTATGGGAAGATATGTCGTACACCTCTGTTATGAAATGAGGTGGGAAAAAGAAGGATTGTAGGACCGGAGTTCGTCGAAAAAACTTGTCGAGTGATTGATCAAATTAAAGAAAGAGTGAAGACAGCTTAAGTTCGACAAAAGCACTATGCTGATAACCGACGTCAAGATCTGGAGTTTGTAGTGGGTGACAAAGTGTTCTTAAAGATATCACTTGTGCGAGGTCTGAAACGGTTTGGTAAGAAGGGGAAGCTATGGCCCAGATATATGGGACCATACGAGATTTTGACCGGATGTGGCAATGTGGCATATCAACTGGCTCTACCATCATCCATGTCAAGCGTTCATGATGTGTTCCATGTTTCTTTATTGAAGAAGTATGTCAGGGATCATCACATATCTTGACAGTAGACCCACCAGACTTGACAGAGGACTTGACATTTGAGGTAGTTCCTGTGATGCTCACAAGCCGAAAAGTACAACATCTCCAAAGCAAGGATATCCACTATGTGAAAGTGCATTGGAAAAGCCAAGATGTGGAAGAAATTACTTGGGAGAAAGAAAACGCAATGAGAAAGGAATACCCTAATCTTTTCGATGACCAAGGTACGTTCAAATTTTGAAGCTGAAATTTATTTTAAGGGTGGGGGAGTTGTGAAACCTACATGCAAATTTCGGGGACAAAATTTCTTTTAAGGGTGGGGGAGTTGTAAGACCCGCACTCCATGAACCCGATCTAAACCTTGTTTCATGTCGTAAAAGGTCTTCCAATCATCATTGGACCAGACGGGATGAGCGGATGACAACCAGGTATGAAATCGGAAGAATCAAACCAATTCAAGTATGAAAAACCTCATACCGGTTGATGGTACCAGTCTATGGTACTGATCGATGGTCGACCGATATAGCCTGTGCAGCATGGATCCAAAAATGGATCTTTGCGGGTCCCACTTTCTAAATTTCAAACCGAAGGACTTTCCTAATGTTAGGAGGCTTCCTAAACCTAATCCTAGTCCATATAAGAACCCCTAAACCTCCTAAAACCTCTTCCATTGATTCTCACAAACCCTAGAGAGGAGAAAGATGCTGAAGAAGGAGAAGAAGCTAGGAAGGAGAGGGAAGAGCCGCCGTTGCCATTGGACGAAGAACACATTATCGCGAGTCAATGATAAGTGCTTAAACCTTCCTCTACATTAAGTATTCTAGGATGGTTAGTTATGATTGGATCAATACCATGCAAAGCGAGGTATTGATCTAAACCCTATTTTTCCGTCAAACCCTAAATTAGTCATAAACCCTAGATTCAAGTTCTAAGTCGAAGATCATCGAGGCTAGGACTTGAATGGAGTTGGAAACAACTCTAACTCAATATTCAGACCTAGAATGTGTAGGAGAAAACTCAAGGATCAATAGGGGGTGACCGACGGAAGGCGAGAACCAAGTGTATGGTCTTCCAGAGACATATCGGTCGACCATACCAATCGCACTCTATGTGACCGGTACTGCGACCGGTACCTCCCGGGGACTGGTCTGTGGGGACCGATCGACCATACCTGTCATAGGTTTTCCCCACAGTGCTGCGATCGGTACCTGTGACCGGTCTGCTCTGTGAAGAGTGTTTTTGACCCAATTGGTTTTTCACCTAACGTAAACCTAAGGAAAAACTATTCTAATTAAACCTAACACTGTGTAAGACCTTGTGATAGCATACTGGGATGCAGAGCAAGCTATCAAACAAGCGTCAGATAAGGGAATCAGACCTAAACCCTAATAATTTAATAACAGTAAATCGTTGTTAATAACTATGATTCTGTGGACTGATGTTTGTGCATACTCGCATGCCATCCTTTACTTTCAGTTATTATTATTGTTCATGCATACATGTTATGCTAGGATGTGACTGTTAGACATGTGATTGTTTTCGTTGGTGTGTGGAATGGGAAGGACTAGAGGTCTGGGATCATTCCTCACACTAGCACCTTTCATATCATTATGTCATAGCATGCTTGGTGCGGGTAGGGTATTAGGGGGAGGAAGTGGCATTGTGGTCTCTGTCCTGGCCACTAGACTCTAGCTCTATCTCTATGTCGTAGGGAGCTGCGCTGGGACAGGGCCTACTGTGATGACATATAGGATTGGTTAGTTGCAAGCCCAGTTTGCAAGGTCTCGCCAATAGGGGCTTACGTGTTGGTATGGGTAGAGTATCAGGGGAGGTGTTGGCGGTGTTTGATCCGGACGCCTTAGCTCTATCTCTATTCCATGATAGGGTGCATGTGGGACGACAGTGGTGTTTGATCCATTGGACGGCTTCACACACTCGTGTGTAGTGGTGCGGTGGCCACCAATCCTTTCTATAGCACATTACAAACTTAAAATCAGACCATGATGTGAATGTTACTCATGCATATGTTTGTTGCATTGTCTGATTGTCTTACTGAGCTAAGTTGTAAGCTCACCCTTGTCTATACAATATTTTTAGATATTGATGCAGGTTATTCGGTGGAGGATTACTTGAACGCTCTAGTGTACGGAGGTGTTGCTGCTTTGAATGTGCAAGTAGGAGAGGACGAGCATGATGCTTCTTGCGAGTGCCCTTTCTACGTGTACCTTTAGGATTTAATTTAATTTGTTTCAGTTATTTTCAGTTGGAAATACATTTGATGTAAAGATATTTACTTAAGTTCTGGGTATTTGAGTAATTAAATATTTTATTTAAATTTATCAATAGATTACTCAGTTCATTTAATTTAAGACTTCCACTGTATTTATTATATTCTGATTGTGGTTATGTGCAATGGTTTGTATGAGTGGACATGGTCTTATTGAGAACCTGGTGTGAACCGTTGGTTCAGTGACGGTTCACTCACACTTCTGGTTCAGCCAGAATTGGGGTGTGACAAATAGTACAATTAACAAGGCAGTCATTGGTCGTACCTAAGTCTTGGGATTTATGATAGAAATCCTATCCTAGTGTCACAGAATTTTCAGCGGTGATCGAACGGCTGGCTTTCACCAAGTGCGGATCACACAGTGCGCATACAGTGCAGGGTAAAGGCTAGCGATGTGATCACTGCAGGCACGACATGGCAAAAATTTACAATTGAAGTCCTAGGATTTAATCCTATCTTCACCTTTTGGAAGAGAGGGAGTTAAATCTAAGAAAAAAAAAAAAATTCATTCAATTCTTGGACAGTTATTGTTCTTTAATAAGAAATGTTTAATGTCTGAGATAAGTTGGTAGTTCATAAAAATCCATGGGCGGTTAACTTTCCACAGACGGTGGGCCCCTAGATTTTGACATCGTAGTATTTTTTTTGTTTTGGTAGTGAAAGGTTTGATACACGGTCGTATATCAATCATGGTCATTACTTTAACCATTATATAGAAATACTTGATTCTAATGCAAAGTTCAATGCTTTTTCTCTTTCTTGATTTGGCAAAAGTTTTTTCTCGATACTCTAGTTTGATAGGTTTTCTAGCCATGTAAACTATTTCTACTACATGGAGATGAGATCTAGCAATTCCAACTATTAGATATTGAGAGAATGATCTAGACTGGCCATGTGATGTAGCCCACAGGCCTGTGATGAGAGTAGTTTATGCTCCATGACCAGGATTGGGAAGGGTTTAGTCCCATAATATTTATCACACCCCAATTCTAGACTATCTAGAATGGTGTGATGAACCGTCAATAAACCAATGGTTCAACCAGGATCTCGTATAAGCTATGCCAACTATGTTAAACCAAAACACATTTCACATTAATAATCAGAGTAAATAAAGTAAATAGCGAAAGTCTTACAGATAATGAACTGAGGTCTAATCATGATAAATAATTAATATTCCAATTATCTCCAAGTAATCAAAACATAATTTAATAACATATTACAATTATCAAATATGAAAGTTAAACACTAAGCGTATCTATAGTTGAAATGCTCGCTTGACGAATCATAATAGTCCTCCACAGCTTGCTCATCCATAGCCGCCACCTGTTCACATGTTGGCGTGTCGACATAATCTCCAACCATAATACCTGCAACATCAGAAACTAAAAATAATTGTGCGCGTGAGGGTCAGCTCTCCAACTTGAGCTCAATGAGAAAACAAAACAATGCAACAAACATATGCATGCATACAATTCATATCTTTGGTCTGATTTATGAGTTTGCAATGTGCTATAGAAAGGATTGGTGGCCGCCGCACCTCTATACAAGAGTGTGTGAAGTCGCGCAATGGATCAAACACCATTGTCGTTTCACATGTACCCATCATGGAGTAGAGATTGAGCTAAAGTGTCTGGATCAAACACCGCATAACACTTCCCCAGATGCCCTACATACCAACACATAAGCCCCTATTGGCGATGGTTTACAAACTGGGCTTGCAACTAACCAATCCTAATGCCAAACAGTATATCCAAGGCCTCAACCCAACATCCCTCAATACGTCCATAGAGATAGAGCTAAGGCCCCCCGGTAGAGTTAGAGACTACACGGTCCAAGAGCACCTCCCCTGATGTCCTACGACGTAATAGTTCTACTAAGATAATGGCCATATGACGATGTCAGTGGATAAGACTTGAGTAGAGATAGAGCTAGAGTCTGGTGACCAGGATAAACCACAGTGTCACGTCCTCCCCCTAATGCTCCACTCGCATCAAGCACACTAACCACACACATACATTCACATGTCTATTCCTAACATCATCATCATCATCATCATGTTATAAATAAACAGAATTAAATATGCATGAGCAGTAATAGCAAGAATATTGGATGACATGTGAAACGCACATTACAAGCATACAATCATAGAATCATTCATGGCATTGGACTCAGTAAGTAAAACAGTTTGTTATTAACCAATTAGTTTAGGTCTCGTTCCCTTACCTTTAATTGATGTTTGTTCCTCTCCCAAGCTTTGGAAGTCACTTTGAATCTATTAGGAACCTAAACAATTAATGTATTTAAGTTAGGGTTCAAGTTTACCAAGTTACAGTAGTCAAAAACCTTGTTTGGTCTCAAAATATGCTTGTTGTTATCGTGTGGTCGCACTTGTGGTCGATCCTGTGGTCACAATATATGAGACCACACACTGTGTGGTCGAACCCTATGGTCGCATTTTATGTGACCACACCATGGGACCACAACTTTCATGGGAACTTTCGCGAATAGTTGTGGTCGACCCTCTGGTCACCCTGTGGTCAACCACAGGCTGCGACCATATGATGTTTGGTTAATTTTTCATCTTTAATCCGAATACTTCCTGAGCCGATTCCTCGGCTCATCACTTGGGTTCATCCTATGATTATTCTATGACAATTATTTATAATTTCTCATTAACCATTATCCCTAATCTATTTTCTCATGGTTTTTCTTAGAAATTCCATAACTGAAATCGTTAATTAGATTCAACACAACAACTTGATAAAAGAAACCTATCCTATCTGATCTAGCCTATAGAGTCCATACCTTAAGCTTGCTATAGGAAGATAACACTTTCTCTTCAAAACCTTTTTTTTCAAGCTTCTTCTCCTTATCTCCTTCTTCCCCTTCTCTTCCTTTCTCTTTCATTCTTAAGTTTAGGGTTTCAATTTGAGTTCTAAAAGAGTGAGAGAGGCTAAGGAACGTCCCTTATATGAAAGAAAACCTCTATATAGAGTCCCACTTTCATTAGAAAAGAGTCCCCCTCAAATTAGGAAAGTTTCTTAAACACGGAGTCAGTTCAGCATCATGTGGTCGCATGTGGGGTTGCAGAATCCGTCGACCATACGTCCAAAATATGCGACCACACGTTGTGTTATCTCATGTGTGGTCTCATGTATCGACCACACGTATTGACCACACCCCTCAAAACTGCTACCACACGACCAAAATTTTTTGGTTTTTAGTGTTTGACTGGTAGCTTCCACACGATCTTAAACGGTCAACCACACCAACTAAATTTGACTCGTTACTTATCTTATCTTGTGGTTTCTTCATACAATTGGTCCACTTGAGCCAATTATGATGGGAAGACCGGTCACGACACGTGAACGTAAGGTTAGACTGGGTTCGTGGCGTGCGGGTCTTACAATAATGGTTGAGTAATGTATAGATATCCTCATATCTTTTAGAATAGGAAAACTTTTACCCACCCCCCTGTACTTTGCTTTTATGTCACTTAAACCCCAACATTGTGATTAATGACACACACACTCTCTATCGTTAATTTTACTACAAAAAAAATTCAAAATTACCTAATCATCCTTTTAATTCCTTTTGCATAAACTTCTCAAATTTCCTCTTTCAAGCTGTTCAAACTACTTCTTGGCTGGAATATCCATCTTTGATATATTCTTGAAGTATCCAATAACTCCATCCGAGATCATCAACTTCTTGCATTTCTTGCTCGAGAGGGATCCAATACAAGAAACAACATATTTCTTAGCTGTGTTTTGAGGATTGGGGTCAAGCAACTAGACCAGATTAAGAAAACTCTTATCATCCCTTTTGACTTCTCTACATTTCTATGAAACAGACACTAAGGTCGAAAGTGCTTGGGCAGCAAAGCATCAAGATCACTTTACATCCGAAGCGTACCTCCATATTTCTCTTTCACGCACAGCTCTGCCAATTCAATTTCCTCACCCAATGTCTTGCGCACAACCTACAATTGCTCTTTGCAGAGAGTATTTTTGAGTAGCAAGGATGACTTGACAAGTCTGATAAATAAGGAAATCAGCTTCAATTTGGAAATTATCATCTTCCATCAACCAGGGAATCCTCCCTTGGCTTCCCTTGCTTTTTGAAGTGCCGCGGGAACAAGTTTTTGATCACTCGATAGCCACACTTCAGATGGACCGGTGTCGATCAACTCCTATTCCTTTCCCTCTTCCACTGTGATCTCTACCTAGGTATCAACCTTGAAATTACAGTACCTTGAATGGCTTTTATTCCTCAGGATCCAAAGAAAAAGGACACCTTCACCATTGTACTTTGGGGACCCAAAGATGTCACAACCCATTCTAGGGAATCGAGCGTAATATCTGGGTCAACTCTTGTGACAATCGGAATCCATCTAAGATCGCTAACCACAATGTTCTACCATATAAATCCCATAGTCTACACAAGCAATATCCATACAATCAAGTGATCAAGAAATAATAATAGCAGAAGCATTTATAATTGACAGATGCAACTAAAGTGATATCATAACCATAATTACGTTTAATATGAATTACACATCATCGTTCTTCATAAAATAATACCGTATCTGGTATACACATAGCCAAACGAAAAAGGAGTAAACTTTTTTACATTGAATTGATAGACTTCTTCGTCTACCAATAAAAATAATCATAATATAAGAAGAGAAAGAGTAAGGGATGGCTATGTCTTGCATAGATGTAGTCGTTGTAGGTGTAGTCCTCACCATGCTCCTTACCAACATCATCAGTCTCGGCGACAACGCTCACTAGTGGAGACGAGATCAAATCTGTAACAGAGTAATCACCTGTAGTAGAATTAGAAAAGAAGTATCGGTACGAGGGCGAGCTCCCATCCCAGTTTAGTGAGAAATCTAGTATCAGATGCATGCTCTACACAATGATATGAAAATGCAATTTTAATATTAGGTTTCAGGGCTAATGTTTCTACTTGGTATCATATTGAGATTCGGCCTATGCTTTCGGTCCTACCTATGGTCGCTCAGCCTCCAACTCTCATATAATGGGTATGGGTAGTAGCGGAATATATGACCCCGGCCCATTTAACAACTTCTACAAGCAAACCCCCATCCAAGGCTCCAACTCCTTCAGGCTCGTCACCTCTTATCATAGATCCCGTCTTACATCAGAGACCTTGGGAGATCTGATTCTTCCTTCAGGTCTCTAAACCGATGAAGTATGAGCTTATGCTAGTATCTTAACCCTTATTGGAAAGGTGTAGGAAACAGGATAATCGTACCACCTATGTCTATTATTTACATTCGATTAATCATGGCTGCCCTCCAACAGAGATCCCCGACTCCGTTTTAATAGATCATCGTGCCCTCGCTAGAGTGCTAGCAAATCCAACATGATACATGTGCTCGCGCTTTGACGTGCCACACGAACCATCATACATGGGCACACATATCCATAATATAATGAAGGCTATGCCCCAATAGAATTCCCCGGCTCTACTCCAATGGATCACGGTGCCCCCACTAAGGTCAAGCATAAATAACATGGCACATTTATTGTGCTCTAGTACTCCACACATCCATCATACTCAAACAACACACATTTCACAAACATAGATGTTATAATGCAAATGCATGCTTAGATATAAACAAATATTGGATGGCATGTTATAAAACATAAATAAGATATATTACAAAGCATAAATTAGACATGTTATAAATGTCCTATGTCTACGGACTAGACCGATCACCTGATAGCACTACAAGTGCTGTTGTGCGAAGCCAAATAGAAGACTTCTACTTTCCCGAATCCGTTTACCTATTTAAGTAGACCATTTTCATTAGTTATTTGTAGAGCTTTTAACCAGTATGGACAAGACTTTCATGTCCATTCATGGGTCCTAAGACAAGTAGGGAACTTAATGGTTGGTCCTCATAATCCTAACTAGGCATACTGGCCAATAGAGCTAGAACCGGATGGTACACCCTTCAGAATCATCATCCAATTGACACTTAGAGTATTTTCTAGATACCTAGAATCGGACGGTATAATCGGATGGTCAAGCCTCCGATAAACCATCCGACTATATACACTATTATAAAAGTGGTATTCTATAAGGTTATTTGGAGGCGTTGCCAGTTCGTGTATCATCCGACACTGCCTCCGGCTTACTATGAAGCCTATCTGGAGGTAGATCAATCGAACCCAAAAATTAACCGAGGGATGGTCACCTAGAAGTTCTTGCCTCTGGGTGGGTCCACCAGTTATTACTTGGTCATTCTGCCAAGGCACTTACCTTGGCAGAGGCTGGGTTTTAGTCACCTGAACGCATGGTCAAGACTAAACCTCTGATTTGAGCCTCTAGTTCGTATCCAGAAACCAGGTCACGAACCAAACTTGGTTTTCGTTTGGGGATTTGATTCCCCCCTCAATTCCACCCACATTGGTTGGTGGGAATCACTCACCCACCATTATTAGGGTAATTGGGAGCCATTTATGGCTCCATTTAACTCCATTCATGGAGTGGGTAAAAAAACCTAACTTTCTATGTTTATTGTTGGTCTCCATTAATGAAGACTATTAATGGTGGACAACCACCAATAGATCATGCATCCATTCACCAAGGAAGAGAGAGAGAGGGGTTCATTGAACTTACCTCCAAGGAGAATGAAGCTAGGGTTTGGAGCTTGGACTCTTGAGCTCGACACTTCCTCTTATTCCCTCCCACTCATACTCTAACAAACCAAGAGAGAAATAAGGAAGCATGGCTCCTTATTTATAAACTCGTGGAGAGAGAGGGTATCTAACTCGAGCTCAACCAGATGCTAACAACCGGAGGTTGCAACATCCGGCAAAGCATCCGGTTAGGCCAAAATATGGCCATTTGGTCGGTTAGTTGGCCCCAATGCTTTGGGATGCCCATCTAGACCACCTAGGGTCCACCATGACACCTAACCTTACCAAGTTTGAATAATGAAGCTTACCTATGATTCAGATACCACCATCGGGTCCGTGTTGGGTGCTCCATCAGTCTGTGTGTTAAGACTTGACACAAGAGGAATCCGGGTTAGTAGTGGTTTTAGAGTGCTGGATGTACAAAAGAAGTGTTTTTTTTTCATAGCTTGATCTTCAACCTTCTTTGATGTTTTAACTCTTTTGATCATAAAACGAGAGACTTGCCATCAACTTCGTAAGCTACATGAACCTATACAAGAGTTCTTTTCACTTCCCTAAACATGGAAGACATCAGATGGTCGAATCCCTAATTTAAAAGAGAAGAAAACAAAGAACATGAGAAATGGATAAAGAGCCATGGAGGCTGTAGTTGAGATTAGAGGAAGAAGACAGAATAAAATTAGTTAAAATAAGAAGGAAACCATCTCATTCAAAGAAGGAACCTAGTTTTAATTACTAGTAAAACCAATTGAATAGTGGTTATCGATTTTGGGTTTCTTTCTCGTCTTCTTCTTATTTGCTTCTGCACTCACAAATCTGATCTCTGTGTGTCTCTAATGGTGCAACAGCCTACGAGATCATGTCCCAACATGGCCTCCCGTCATTAGGCTTTGTTGGACTCTAGCAATGACAACAACAGTGGACTCCGGCGATATATGCCACTCTAGTTTATTGAAATTAATCAGCAATTTTGTATTGCATCCCCCTCTTGGCATGAAGTTGAAGATGTTGTCTAAGGGTATAAGGAGGGGTAAAACAATAACTTAAATAGTGTTTGAGAGTAATTTTGCCATTTTAAAATTATAAAAATTGCCACATCATCACTTAACAAACCTATTTGTTATGACAGGGTCTGTGTGATACATATTTAACAAATAAGAGGTAGGGG
This sequence comes from Protea cynaroides, assembly GCA_028583415.1. Lineage (NCBI taxonomy): Eukaryota > Viridiplantae > Streptophyta > Magnoliopsida > Proteales > Proteaceae > Protea > Protea cynaroides. Next base: position 17,610,617 of record CM053265.1, read on the forward strand.
GTGTGTGACATTAATCATGAAGATGGGAGTTGAGTGACTTAAAATCAAACTATGCACCGGGGGGGTGAAATTTTACCTTTATGATATGCACAAAAACTTTGCAGCTGATACCCTTAAGTGATCATAGGAAAATCTTTATTCAAAGAAATTGATGACATTTAGTTGATCAAGTAAATAGTTTTATTCATAGCTTCTCAGCAATAACATGGTTGCAACTTTGCTCATGGAAGCATGCATTTGACTATTTCTATAATAGTGTGAGTTATCATTTCTGCTAAATCATTGTGCTGCGGGGGTTTAGGAATTGTATGCCCATGCGGAAATCCATGTTCTTTGAAAACTTCTTAAATGTATTCACCACCGTTATCAGTTCAAAGGCGTTTAAGAAGTCTCTATGTTTCTCTTCCAACCATGCCATGAAACTATTGAAAAATCCTAAGCACATGGTCTTTGCATTTCATAGCAAAGCTCCAAGTTTCCCTTTTTTTTTTTTTTGCTAAAAGTCCAGTAATTTTCATTGAAAAAGAAAAAAAGATACAAACTAACCCCTCAAGAAGGACAATATCAAAATATAAAGCATTACCAAGAGGTTTAAACTAAATCCCCCCCAAAAAAAAAAAAAAAAAAAAAAATCTTAATGGGACCACTTACATCAAATATACTAAATCAAAATTTTCAATATTTTTGTAGCTTTGGAAAATGGAAAAGAATCTCTATGCTGCTTTCCTACCAATCAATGATCATAAAGCTCTCTGAGATTTGGAAGATAAATTCTATTTGTCAAAATCTTAAAGCCTTTCTCACTTATGTAACTAAGTTGTTGATGCTGTAAGTCAAATGGAGATTATATTCTTAAAAAACAGTGTTCACATTGCCTTTGGATAACTGTGGTTCTGTTTTCTAGAAAGAGCAACATTCTTGTCTATTTCTACAACGAGAGATCCATTTTTAGTTTCCACACTTCATTTTCAAACCATGACTCATAGCTTTCATCATAAAGCTTTCCAATTGGGATGAAATTTAATCTAAGGTCTAAAACATGTATCATATCTTCGATAACTAATTTTCTACCAACATTGGTTTTGATGTAAATACCACCTATTCAGATAATTTTGAAAACACCATAGTATCCCATCCTTATCAAACCAAAATCTCTTGACTTGGATAAGGTAAAGAAATCTGTGTGTGAAGTAGCACTGAATGATGGCTCCTGAATTAATCACCCAACTTGAATCATCACAAATTGTACAAACACAATCATTACCAAACATTGAGAAGACTGTGACTTCATTTATACCAAGAAGTCTAGGATTCCCATCAAGCAAAATATCCATTCATGGTCTAGTGAGAACTCGTCAGGTTCCCATTGCTGGAATTTGTGTGAACTCAAGCATAACTATGTCTATCTGGACAATGGCCGCATCTTGCACCCCACCAGAGCATACATATCTAGTTTAATTGAAGAGACCACAAATCTCAAAGAACTAAAAAAAAAAAAGGCTCTTCAATGTTAAGTTGAACAAAAAAAATAAAAAAAATAAAAAAAATAATCCTCCATGATGGTAAGGGTACCATCATGGACATCAATCTTTGTTTTAGCGGTTTTGAGGAAAGGTCTTCCTAACAGTATTGGGGCAGGATTTGGGGAATTACTGTCTTCCATATTCAAAATATAGAAATCAGCAGGAAAAATTAACTCATTTACCTATACCAAAACATCCCCAATTACTCCCTCAGGATATGTGTTAGAACGGTCAGCTAATTGGATAATTATACCCGTTTTATTTAAAGGACCCAAATTTAAAGATGCATAAATTGAGTATGGCATGACATTTATGGATGCACCTAAGTCTAACATGGCACGTTCAAACTTAGTATTACCAATCACACATGGAATCGTAAACGTACCTAGATCCTTGCATTTTGGGGGTAACTTACGTTGAATAACTGCTGATACGTTCTCCCCTACACTAATTTTCTCATCACCCCTTAACTTTTTCTTTGAAGTGCACAACTCTTTGAGAAATTTTGAATACCTTGGGACTTGCTTAATGGCATCAAGTAGAAATATGTTTATTTCTACCTTTCGAAAAGTCTCAAGAATTTCTTTCTCTTGTTCTTCCTTTTTTGATTTAGACAATCTGCTAGGAAAAGGGAGAAGAACAAAATTAGTAGAATTATGCACAACTGGTTGAGATTTTACTTTGGGAAAATTTACCTCCTCGCTGTCGACTTTTTTTTTTCTTCTTGAACTGTCTTGGTCGAATCTACAGATTTAGCAATGGAGGGCTCAAGTTCTCTTCCATTACGTAATGTATGGCGTTTGCATTCTCACATGGATTTATGATGGTCTGAGATGACAACTTTCCAGATCCTTGAGCTTCAAGTTTGCTTACTGAAGTCGCAAGTTGACCAATTTGCTTCTCTATATTCTAAATGATGTTTCTTGTCTCAAGTTAAAACTGTTGCGTATTGCTAGCCAGTGCCTTAACAATCTCATCAAATCACATACTCTGATTTTCTTGCTATCTAGTTGGAATGGGGGTTGGTAATGATTTTGGGCAGCTTGATTCCCATAACTCAGATTTGGGTGATCTCTCCATCCAGGGTTGTAAGAGTTTGAGTATGGATCATACTTTCGCTGAGGTTGTCCGTAAAATCCTCCCATGGCATTTGCTTGTTGGACTAGTGTATCTTTTTGAAGTGTGGGACACATGTCCGTAGCATGACTGGTGGCTGAGCAAATGCCACATGCTTTAACTATTTGCAAATTCCCTACAGCCATTTGTCTCACCAAAGATTAGATCAGAAATCTGATGTTCAAGTTTTGATGTACTTACCTCATTAACTTTCTTCGATGTTTGCTCCATCCTTGAACCAAATTGCTACAAATTTGCCACCTTATTAGAAATTAACCTTTTTACGACTTTTGGAGTTTTGTCAACTAAAGCTCCTCCACTAGCGGCGTCCACCATACTCCTCTCCATTGGTAACAATCCTTCATAAAAATATTGAATCAGATGTTGGTCACTAATTTGATGGTATGGGCAGCTTGAGCAAAGCTTCTTGAAGCGTTCCCAATACTCGTTTAATGTTTCTTCATGGTGTTGTCAAATTCCACATATCTCTTTCCTTATATTTGCCGCTTTGGATGCAGGAAAATATTTCTCTAAAAACTGGCGTTTCATCTCATTCCATGAATTGATTGTACTAGAGGGAAGGCAGTACAACCAATCTTTAGCATATTCATCTAAAGAGAATGAAAAAGTGCGCAGCTTAATCTGTGCCTCTGTAATACCCCGCGGTTTCATGCTAGAGCATATCACGTGAAATTCCTTCAAATGCTTGTGAGGATCTTCTCATGCAAGACCACAAAATTTAGGTAATAAATGGATTAGTCCCGATTTTAATTAAAACGTCGCTTCTAGATTTGGAAGTTCAATACACAAAGGTTGCTGGTTTAGAGTAGGAGCAGCCAGTTCTTTCAAAGTCCTGTTTTCAGCCATGGCTTCCTCTACTAGCAGCTCACTAGCAACTATATCAGAAACAATTGCTCCTTGTGATGTTGAAACCTGTTTTGCCAGAATTTTCTTAGCTTCTTTCCTTAGTCGGTGTAAAGTTCATTCGGGTTCTAGATCAAATATCAATTCACCAAAGTTAAAAGATCGAGTCATTAACCAAGATACCCATATAATTGATAAAAATAATAATAATAAATAAATAAATAAAAACTAATTAAAAAAATCCCAAATAAAAATTTTGACCTACAACACAAAGTGTACGAAACCCAAGTAAAATTAAAAATATTAAACCATGCTTTTTTTTTTTTATGTTCTTCGAAATAAGCTTCTTGTAGCGCCTTTAAGTCATCTAAAATTTCATGCACAAGTAATACCTGTCAGAAAAACTATGGACACCTGAAACAGAAAAAAAAAACTTCACATAAAGGTAAGAACACAAGTGACTAAAAAAAAATAAAAGGAAAACAATCACAATCTGATTAAAACTGGTCCCCGGCAACGGTGCCAAATTTTGATGCGTGTCGAGCACAACCAAAAATAAATTACTCTACCTACAATGAATAGTAATGATAAGTAAAGGTCGATCCACAAAGACTAGTTAATTAAATTGCCTACTTACCAAGAAAAATGGGGGTTTTCTTTTGTAATTTAATTGACAACAAAATTAAGTAATAAAAATTCAATGGAAGATGATGTCGATTCAAGGAAATGTACTCACGGCTGCAAATTGATCACTGATCTCATATATATATATATATTTATTCTCTATTTAAATATTTAACCAAGGATTATCAAAAAGTCAGACAAGCCTTACCTTCCCTAATTTCATTAATTTGAGCCCAGCACACAAATTAATTCTTATCAATAAACCAATTGGTATTAAGCAATCCTCATGAATTTACTGATAGCATTACACTCTCGGAGGGAGTTAAAGATGAACAACAATCTAACAAGCATCAGATTATTTAATTCATTTTATGTTTCCTTTAAGCAAGTAACAAAAACTTGGATTAAAATTGTTCTGCTCAATTGCTACTTTTCCCGAACACCATAACAATTACGGATTATGGATTCAAGTTAGCAATATACCACATAACTTAATCAATTAATAGGTCTCTTAATAACTGAATCATGCAACCATTAACTTGAAAAACCAAGAAACACAGATATTTGAATAGAAGAATAATTAAAATTAAGAACAAAGTTTCACAATTTTACTAACCGGGTGAATTTTCCTTGAGTCGACGAAAGAACTTAGCCAGACATGATAGAAAAGAAAGACAAAAGAAATAAAACTATCTTTTCAATAATTCTTGGATGCCCTATTATGTAGCTTTTATATTGCTTAAATAGCCAGAGTAGAGAAGACTAAAATTGGTATGTATAGAATTGACAACCTTATTAAATGGAAATAAAGATTAGACAAAATCTTCTTGCCTAGATTAGATAGAGAATTATTTCATTATTAATCAAATGTCACCCCTAGACCTGTTAATCTTTGTAATATTTCATAGAGGTATATATTGTCCTCAAGATTTCTAACAATTAATCAAATCCTTCAAATAGTAAACCTTCTATGTGTGGTAATCTTCCTTCTCTGGTTTGAATTCAAATCAGTTTTTCAGATCAGATTTTTGGATCACGTTTGATTTCTGGAATTCTTTCCACATTAAAAACCTGCATGAAATTCAGAAGGTCATTATGGAAAATATCAAAAAAAAATTATTTTAAACATAAATTACCAATACTTTACACCAATGTCTTATATATAAGGAATCATCACAAATGAGTACCATAAGACATATAATATGTTAAATAGACTAAATATAAGAGAAATAAATATATAAAATTATAAATCCATCAATGGTCAAGGCTCCGATAAACCATCCGACTATACACACTATTATAACAGTGGAATTCTAGAAGGTTTATCTAGAGGTTTCACATGGTGTATCATCTGATACTGCCTTTAGCTTACTATGAAGCCAAAAGGTAACCGAGGGAAGGTCACCTAGAGGTTATTGCCTCTGGGTGTGTCTACCAGTTATTACATGGTCATTCTTCCAAGGCACTTACCTCGGTAGAGGCTAGGTTTTAGTCACACGAAGGCAAGGTCAAGACTAAACCTCCAATTTGAGCCTCCGGTTCGTAACTAGAAATCAGGTCACGAATCAAACTTGGTTTCCATTTGGGGATTTGATTCCCCTCTCAATTCCACCCATATTGGTTGGTGGGAATCAATCACACACCATTATTAGGGTAATTGGGAGCCATTTATGGCTCCATTTAACTCCATTCATGTAGTGGGTAGAAAACCTAACTTTCTATGTTTATTGTTGGTCTCCATTAATGGAGACAATTAATGGTGGACAACCACCAATTGATCTTGCATTCATTCAGCAAGGAAGAGAGAGAGAGGGGTTCATTGAACTTACCTCCAAGGAGAATGAAGCTAAGGTTTGGAGCTTGGACTCTTGAGCTCCACACTTCCTCTTATTCTCTCCCACTCATACTCTAATAAGCCAAGAGAGAAATAAGGAAGCAAGGCTCCTTATTTATACACTCGTGGAGAGAGAGGGTGTCTAACTCGAGCTCAAGCAGATGCTAACAACCGGGGGTTGCACCATCCGACAAAGCATCTAGTTAGGCCAAAATAGGGTCAGTTTGTTGGCCCCGATGCTTTGGGATACACATCAAGATCACCTAGGGTCCACCATGACACCTAACCTTACCAGGTTTGAATAATGAAGCTTACCTATTGTTCGATACCACCATTGAGTCCGCGTTGGGTGCTCCATCAGTCTGTGTGTTAAGACTTGACACAAGAAGAATCCGGGTTAGTAGTGGTTTCAGAGTGCAGGTCTTACAAAAGAAGTGTGTTTTTTTTTTTTCTTTGAGAAGCAACCAAATAGCTTGATTTTCAACCTTCTTTGATGTTTTAACTCTTTCGATCATAAAACGGCAGACCTGCCATCAACTTTGTAAGCTACATGAACCTATACAAGAGGTCTTTTCACTTCCCCAAACGTGGAATGCATCTGACGGTCGAATCCCTAATTTAAAAGAGAAGAAAACAAAGAACATGAGAAACGGATAAAGAGCCAAGGAGGCAATAGTTGAGATTAGCGGAAGAAGACAGAATAAAATTAGTTAAAATAAGAAGGAAACCATCTCATTCAAAGAAGGAACCTAGTTTTAATTTCTAGTAAAACCAATTGAACAATGGTTCCTTGTTTAAAATTGATTATGGGTTTCTTTCTCGTCTTCTTCTTATTTGCTTCTGCACTCTCAAATCTGATCTGTATGTGTCTCTAATGGCGCAACAGCCTACGAGATCATGTCTCAACATGGCCTCCCGTCATTAGGCATTGTTGGACTCTGGCAATGTCAACAGCAGTGGACTCTGGCGATATAAGCCACTCTAGTCAATTGAAATTAATCTGCAATTTTGTATTGCATCCCCCTTTTGGCATGAAGTTGTGAAGCGAAGTGAGTGGCCGGGGGGCAGGGAAAAGAGTCGAGTCGATCATGCTCGATGACCAGGAGAAGTCACGACTCCTTCTTCTTCCCTCCTGCGATAACGGCCTCTCTTACGATTCCTTCGGGGGGGTAGCTCCAAGTCTGCCCCTTCCTGTCACAGGAGCGCCCACGAACTTTGACACAATCCAACCAAATTCTTTGATGCCGGATCGACTACTTCGATGTTGTCTAAGGGTATAAGGAGGGTTAAAACAATAACTTAAATAGTGTTTGAGAGTAATTTTACTGTTTTAAAATTATAAACATTGCCAAGTCATCACATAACAAACCTATCTGTTATGACAGGGTCTATGTGATACATATTTAACAAATGAGAAAAGGGGAGGGGGGGGGGGGATTAATCACGAAGATGGGATTTGAGTGACTTAAAACCAAAGTACGGGGGGAGACGGGTGGGTGAAATTTTACCTTTAGGATATGCACAAAAGCTTTGCAGCTATATCTTTAAGTGATCATAGGAAAATCTTTATTCTAAGAAATTGATGACGTTTAGTTGATCAAGTAAACAGTTTTATTCATAGCTTCTCAGCAATAACATGGTTGCAACTTTGCTCATGCAAGCATGCATTTGACTCTTTCTATAATAGTGTGAGTTATCTTTTCTGCAAAATCATTATGCTGCAGGGGTTTAGGAATTGTATGCCCATGCCGAAATCCATGCTCTTTGAAAACTTCTTAAACGTATTCACCATCATTATCAGTTCAAAGGCATTTAAGAAGTCTCTATGTTTCTCTTCCAACCATGCCATGAAATTATTGAAAAATCCTAAGCACCCAGTCTTTGCATTTCATAGCAAAGCTCCAAATTTCCTTTTTTTTTTGCTAAAAGTCCAGTAATTTTCATTAAAAAAAAAATAGATACAAACTAACCCCTCAAGAAGGACAATATCAAAATATAAAGCTTTAAAAACAATATCAAAATATAAAGCATTACCAAGAGCTTGAAACATAATGGGAATACCTTTGCCCCTGAAAAAAAAATCATAATGAGACCGCATACATCAAAAAATATACTAAATAAAAAATTTCAATATTTTTGTAGCTTTAGCAAATGGAAAAGAATCTCTATTCTGCTTTCCTACCAATCAATGATCACAAAGGCTCTTTGAGATTTGGAAGATAAATTCTATTTGTCAAAATCTAAAAACCTTTCTCACTTGTGTGATCAAGTTGTTGATGTTGTAAGTCAAATGGAGATTATATTCTTAAAAAACAGTGTTCACATTGCCTTTGGATAACTGTGGTTCTGTTTTCTAGAAAGAGCAACATTCTTGTCTATTTCTACAACGAGAGATCCATTTTTAGTTTCCACACTTCATTTTCAAACCATGACTCATAACCTTCATCATAAAGCTTTCCAATTGGGATGAAATTTAATCCAAGGTCTAAAACATGTATCATATCTTCGATAACTAATTTTCTACCAACATTGGTTTTGATGTAAATACCACCTATTCAGATAATTTTGAAAACACCATAGTATCCCATCCTTATCAAACCAAAATCTCTTGACTTGGATAAGGTAAAGAAATCTGTGTGTGAAGTAGCACTGAATGATGGCTCCTGAATTAATCACCCAACTTGAATCATCACAAATTGTACAAACACAATCATTACCAAACATTGAGAAGACTGTGACTTCATTTATACCAAGAAGTCTAGGATTCCCATCAAGCAAAATATCCATTCATGGTCTAGTGAGAACTCGTCAGGTTCCCATTGCTGGAATTTGTGTGAACTCAGGCATAACAATGTCTGTCTGGACAATGGCCACATCTTGCACCCCACCAGAGCATACATATCTAGTTTAATTGAAGAGACCACAAATCTCAAAGAACTAAAAAAAAAAAAAAAGGCTCTTCAATGATAAGATGAACAAATAAAAATAGAAAAAAGAACTCTAGAAATGAACATCAAACAAAAACTCAAAAATTAGGTTATCTTTAAAATCGCAAAATCACATAACTTAAATGGCTTAGAGATTATTATATAACAATACGTTGTAGGCCATAAGCTATGTAGAATTTATTGGGATAAAATGGCATGGAGCAATGATATTTACGTCTGTCCTATTTCTGCAGCAAATGAAGAGTTGGGTAAAACTTCAAAGATCAAAGGAGCTTGTTTTTTCTTCTTGAAACCAAAAACGAAGGGAGAAAAAGTCGGAGGACTCTAATGATAGACAACAAAGTGAGAAAAAGTTGAAGGACTCTTATGTGAATGGACTTCGACAGAAGAGTTTTATAGAAGGTCAATCACAACAGTTAGAATGAGTTATTATAAATATACCCCTGATTTTGAGCCGTTACAACACTTACACCCATGTGGTCATTAAACTCAACTGCAAAAAAAAAAAAAAAAAAAAAAAAAAAAAAAAAAAAAGTGTTGACCACTTATTGTTTTTAAGTTAATCTTATTTATTCATTTAACACTTAAAAATGATATTGACACATAAAAACAAAAATAAAAATGATACAAATAGTCCTATGATAGGGAATATTCATGTTAGACCCATAATTAAAATATGAAAAAAATAGTGATTGTTAGGGACATGTTTTCAACGGTTCAAAACATGAACGTAATGGTCAAAATACAGTCAAACAATACGTGAAGGAAAAAAAAAATCTGAACTCTCATTTATTTATTTATTTATTTTTTGTGAAGGATAAATATATCTGAGTTCTAATTGTCACAAGACGGTTCTTCTCATATGATATTTGAAACGTGCAATGAGTGTGTCTTACTCGGATGAGTTTTGAAAGACTCATGTATGTCATCCTACAAGGATGCTAAAAATTGATGAACTACCCTAATAAGTTTACCAGGATGCCCAATCCGATGAACTGGAGAGAGAGAGAGAGAGAGAGAGAGAGAGAGAGAGAGAGAGAGAGAGAGAGAGAGAGAGAGAATCATAAGTAGATGAATTGAGGAACGACCATTAATTAAAATGACTGATAGAAAGATGTCCAATGAGTTGAGAGAGTTGAGGAAGCAGTAACATATTACTTATCAAAAAAAAAAAAAAATCCATTAAAGTGCCATAACATCCATAAAAGCAGAAAACTTCATTGGATCAACACTTCTGCATGAAGAGAGGCTTTTGGGTAATCTCGAATCTCTTGTGCAGTCACCAGTAGAGTTGAATGATATTCATCTGAAACACCCTTCCGAGTTATGTTGATAATCAACTTCTCCAAGACTATTGCATTCTTGAGAACATATTGTATGAATTGCAACTCATTCTTCCATCCCCTGAAGTCATTTATTTTCATGGTCTTAAAGTTATGTGCAAAGCAACCAAACTCTGCCCTTTTGGTTTCCCAATAGTTTTGACTGAAACAAGAAACTTGAGTACCACTTGGACAAGAGTAACCCTAGAAAATCAAGTATGCAGTTATTTTTCTTCTTGAGCTAATGACATAAGTGACACAAAAATGATAAGGAATCATAATAATACTCACAATATTTCGTCTTCCTTTGCCCATTTCTATGGAAAGGGTCTCTAAGTTAGGAGAAACTTTCAGTAAGAATTCTATGCCGGGAAGCTCACGATGCAAGTCTGCCTTTATTGTCAAATGCTTAAGAAAAATGAGTGTAATAGGTAGACTTTGTAATTTTTTATAAGTGGGCAAAACCTGCGGACAAAAATGTACAATGAAATGGTCAGAAAAAGATCCTCTTATATTGTCTAGTCCCTCCACCTGTGATCCAGTAGCTGAAATTCACCCTCTTGCCACTGGATCATGGTTGGAAGACAATCGAAATTCTATAAAGTCATATGTTTTCAAAAAATCATATATAGTATCTCCACACAGTTTAATGAAACATGCTTGTCAATGTGCATGCATGAATGATATATCTAATGGTTAGGACATAATCATAGCTTTCCAGTGATATCATGAATCTCCTATGTAGCACGGCCAGTCAAGGGTCACCATCGATTATTCTCACATGTGTAAATGGTGTTTTCTGGACAAGTCAAGCCTGATCTGGGTCAATCTGACTCATAATCAGATTGGGAGTGACTGGGGCAGATCAAATATCTCAGTTCATGCACTTGAAACTTGTGTGAGATATACCACAAAGAACCCTAATGTTCCAAAAATATTTTAAATTCGCAGTGCAATAATAATTTATTTAATTTTTTTTGCTAGAAGTCAGCAGAAAAATTTATTAACGAAAAAAATAAAAAATGGTCGATATTGTAGTTGACCAAAGCATGAACATTTAAAATAGGAACCAGACTCTCCACCTTCGGCATTGCCATCGACATATATAGGAAGCAGCCCTAAGAGATTGAGAAATCAATTGACAAATCTAAATCTAAATCTAAATATTCCTTGAAAGTCTCATGATAAATCCGCCCAATTGTAGAACAAAGAGGACAACCACAACCAGTTGCTTGGGTCATCTTAATAACAAAAAGAGAATTAGAGAAGTGTTGATAAAAGCATAAAAGTGATAGACATATTAAGACAAAAATTAATAACGAGGACTAGATAAATAAAAAATTCAAACCTAGGTTACCATTACTAGTTCGAATGATCTAGCATAATTAGAATTAATAGTTCATTATCTAATGGATTTTTTCTTAGTTGGCAAGGAAAGTCCCTTAGAATTTTCTTGTATATTAGGTTTTTTTTTTTTTTTTTCTTTTTCTTGAATGTGAAAAGAAATATACATGAGGACGAGGTAGGATCATTGTTTTGAAAAGGAGAGATCCAATACCAAAAAGGATCAAGATTCTAGAAACAAGCCAAAAGGTTTTCATGATCCATGAATTGCAAGACCGAGACATATTTTGTTAAGGTGTGGATTAAGAAAAAATCTATACGAATACAAAAATTAATCTTATATCGAAACATACCTGAAGGAAGAAAGAACAAACGGTCAGCTCCATGGTGTTATTAAAATACCAAAGACGCTTAGCCAATTTCTCACTGGCATTAACCAATACAAGTTCATGCTCAAAGTCAAGTTCAACATGTTGAACAAAGGGCATCAGCTCCATATAAAAGGGTATCAAGCGCCCAAAGTACTCAAAAAATTGGAGCCTCGGAGTATTAGTAATAAGCCCTCTCTCAAGAATCCTGCAATCTCGAATACTCAAGCTCTGTAATGGCAAATTTGGATCCAAGATTCTAATATTACTCAAATTATGGCATTTCTCAAGATGAAGATCTTCCAAAAGAAAGCAATTTTTGATCACTTCATTGAGAAGGTCTGAAGTTAATATCATGGTATTCAGATGTAAGCTCTTGAGCATAGAGTAGATCTTGAAAGAGTTAGATTGTTTAAGCAAACAGAAGCTTAACTTTAAAATAGTCATGCCTTCATAATTGAAGAAACCGATTGGGATTTCGTAATAGCGATGGGAATTAATGAAATCTAGCTCTAGCTCTTGAACTCCTCTCTTGAATACAAAATTGATCCATTGACTTATATGAAAGCAATGCTCACCATCGTAAGTGTATTTAAGGCGAAATCGTGATAACTGGTTTCGCTTATAACGGAGGAGAGTCTGGTGGATGAATGCAACAAATCTTCTTCGTCCGTTACGCTTCAACATCATCAACCATATTCTTGTGGATACACCTTCAGGCTTGGGACGGTGAATGTTGATGAAGAAACTCTCATCAAAATCAAGATTGGTTACTTCAGTCCAAACATGAGTCCATCTCTTAGATAAGATGCTAGTGCTTACAATAGTTTTAGCTGGTAAGGGAGACATGATCTTAACCAGTATGTCATCAGGTAAATTGCTAATCCTATCGACACCACCTTCCATGGCTAAGAACGAAGCAGATGCCTTCTTTCAGAAGAGGAATTCCTATTATAAGAGAGAGTAATGGATTGTTTTTAAGATTCTCTTTATGACTGTAATCAGTCTTTCAATACGTGTCGTCTCATCATTGTGAAGGTCGCAATGCTTTATAAACGTTACTTTCACTGGTCATTTAATAGGAGCCTTACATTTATGAGGGGAAAGAATGAGGGTGCCAATTGGAGGCACTAGTACAACGAAGATCATTAATTAGTAAACGGTTGAGTTTTCGTTCGATGTGATTTTTGGTGTGTAATGAGTAAAATCAAAATCGGATCATTTTTAAACCATTTTAAATGCTTTATAAAACCGATTATTAATCGGTTTCGATTTATATAAACCAAAATGCTGCCAGGAGCAAGAGAAAGAGAGTTGGGAACAAAGGAAATTGAAAGACTAGGAAAACAATGAAATCATTTTAATCATATATGAAAGGAGACTTACGATTTAGAAGTAAGCCATGTAGAAAGCATTAAAATAAAATTTTCTTCTACTAATATAGACCTTTAGCACTAAGGTAAAGTAAGGGTTTAATCGGTTTCAACGATTCCAAATAGTCAGTACGTTCAAAAGGTTTCATTCTTGAAACCAGAATTGAACTGTTTAATAATCGATTTCATGGTTTTAGTATAAGGTTCGGTTCGCTTTAGGTGCATAGTTCGGTTTCATTTTTGACACCATTACTTTCAGTTGGTAAAAATTGCTGCAAATCAAGTAAATTTATCTCCTTATCTAGACCTACAACAATTCTAAATAAATTATAAACTATAAAATATAGATATGAGAAAAAGTTTGCTTGTTATTCCCATTCCATTTTTCTAGGGTTTTGACTGACTCTCATCTATCCCAACCGAAATCTCAATTGATGGACTTTGATTTGGCCTATGTCCTACTCCAGATTTAAAAAACTTAGCCAATAGTACAATTAATAAGGCAGTCATTGGTTGTACCTAGGTCTTAGGATTTAGGATAGAAATCCTCTCCTAGTGTCAAAGAAGTGCCAGCGGTGATCAAACGGCTGGCTTTCACCCGGTGCGGATCACACAGTGCACATTCCGCCCTTGGTGAAGGTCAGCCGTGTGATCACTGCGGGCACAACTTGGTGACAGGTTTTCGATTGGAGCCCTAGGATTTAATCCTATCTTCACCTTTCAGAAGAGCGGGTGGAGTTAAATCTAAGAAAATTAAAAAAAAATTCGTTCAATTCTTGGACAGTTATTGTTCTCTAATAAAAAACGTTTACTGTTTGAGATAACGTGGGAGCTCATAAAAATCCATGGGCGGTTAACTTTCCATGGACGGTGGGCCCCTAGATTTTGGCGTCATAGTAATTTTTTATTCTTTTTTGTTTTGGCGGTGAAAGGTTTGAACACGGTCGTGTATCAAAAACCATTATATAGAAATGCTCGATTCCAATGCAAAGTTGAATGCTTTTTCTCTTTCTTGATTTGGCAAAAGTTTTTTTTAGGATATTCTAATTTGAGAGGTTTTCTAGCCATATAATCTATTTCTACTAAATGGAGATGAGATCTAGCAATTCCAATTGTTAGATATTGAGAGAATGATCTAGACTGGCCATGTAATGCAGCCCATAGGCCTCTGATGTGAGTGGTTTATGCTCCATGACCAGGATTGGGAAGGGTTTAGTCCCATAATATTGGTCGAGTAATGTATAGATATCCTCATATCTTTTAGAATAGGAAAAATTTCACGCACCTCCTTGTACTTTGTTTTTATGTCACTCAAACTCTAACATCGTGATTAATGTCACACACACTCACTGTCGTTAATTTGACTAACAAAAAAATACAAAATTACTTAATCACCCTTTTGATTCCATCTAAATAAACTTCTCAAATTTCCTCTTTCAAGCTGCTTAAGCAGCTTTTTGGCTGGAATATCCATCTCAGATAGGTTCTTGAGGTATCCAATAGCTCCATCCGAGATTATCAATTTCTTGCATTTCTTGCTCGAGAGGGATCCAATACAAGAAACAGCATATTTCTTAGCTGTGTTCTGAGGATTTGGGTCAAGCAACTGGATCAGATTAGGAACAATCTTATCACCCCTTTTGACTTCTCTGCATTTCTATGAAACAGACACTAAGGTCAAAAGTGCTTGGGCAACAAAGCATGGAGATCACTTTACATCTGAAGCTTGCCTCCATATTTCTCTTTCATGCACAGCTCTGCCAATTTAATTGCCTCACCCAATATCTTGCGCACAACCTGCAATTGCTCTTTGCAGAGAGTATTTTTTGGGTAGCAAGGATGACATGCAAGTTTGATAAATAAGGAGGGATCTTCCTCAATTTGGAAATTATCATCTTCCATCAACCAGGGAACCCTCCCTTGGCTTCCCTTGCTTTCTGAGGTGCCATCAGCACAAGTTTTTGAGCACACAATAGCCACACTTCACTGGACGGGTGTCGACCAACTTTTATTCCGCTCCTTCTTCCACCATGATCTCAACCTGAGTATCAACCTATAAATTACAGTACCTTGAATGGTTTTTATTCCTTAGGATCCAAAGAAAAAGAACATCTTCACCATTGTGCTTTGGGGACCTCTAGATGTCATAATCCATTCTGGGGAATCGGGTGTAATATCCGGGTCAATCCTTGTGGCAATCCGAATCCATCTAAGATCGTTTACCACAATGTTCTACCATATAAATCCCACAGTCTATACAAGCAATATCCATACAATCAAGTGATCACGAAATAATAATAGTAGAAGCATTTATAATTGACAGCTAAAGTGATATCATAACCATAAATATGTTTGTTATGAATTGTACGTCATTGTTCTTCACAAAATAATACAGTATCTGGTATATACATAGCCAAACCAAAAAGGAGTAAATCTATTACATTGATTTGATAGACTTCTTCGTCTACCAACAAAAAGAATCATAACATAGGAAGGGAAAGAGTAAGGGGAGGGATACGTCATGTATTGATATAGCCGCTATAGATGCAGTCCTCGCCGTGCTCCTTACCAACATCATTTGTCTCGTCGATAACACTCGCCAATAGAGACTCCATGAAATCTCCAATAGAGTAATCACCTGCAATAGAATTTGAAAAGAAGTATCGATACGAGGACGAGCTCCCATCCCAGCTTAGTGAGAAATCTGTTATTACCTACATGCTCCACACAATGATATGAAATGCAATTTAAATATTAGGTCTCATGGCTAATGTTTCTACTTGGTATCATATTGAGATTCGACTGGTGCTTTGGGTCTTGCCTATGGTTACCAAGCCTCCAACTCTTAGATACTGGGTAATGGTAGAAGCATAATATACGACCCCAGGCCGTTAAACAACTTCTACAAGCAAACCCCCATCCAAGGCTCCAACCCCTTCAGGCTCGTCACCTCTCATCATAGACCCCATCTGACATCGGAGACCTCGGGCTGATCTGATTCTTCCATCAGGTCTTCAAACTGAGGAAATTTGTGCCTATGCTAGTATCTTAAACCGTACTGCAAAGGCGTAGGAAATAGGATAATGACACCACCTATGTCTATTATGTACATTCAATTAATCATGGCTGTCCTCCAACAGAGATCCTCGGCTCCACTTTACTGGATCATCGTTTTCCCTCTAGAGTGCTAGAAAATCCAACATGATACATGTTCCCGTGTTCCAACGCGTCACATGAACCATCATACATGGGCAAACATATGCATAATATAATGAAAGGCTATGCCCCAACAGAAATCTCCGGCTCCAATCAAATGGGTCTCCGTGCCCCCCACTAGGGTTTAATATAAATAACATGGCCTGTGTATTGTGCTTCAACACGCCATACGTCCATCATACTCAAACAACACATATTTCACAAACATAGATGTTATAATGCAAATGCATGCTTAGATATAAACAAATATTGGATGGCATATTATAAAGCATAAATTAGATATGCTACAAAGCATAAATTAGATATGTTATAAATGCCATATGTCTATGAATTAGACCCCTCACCTGATACAACTACAAGTGCTGCTGTAATCGGATGGTCAAGGCTTCGACAAACCATCTAACTATACACATTGTTATAACAGTGGGATTCTAGAAGGTTTATCTAGAGGCTTCGCCGGGTGGTGTCTCATCTGGTACTGCCTCCGGCTTACTGTGAAGCCTATCTGGAGATCTAGATCAGTCAGACCCAAAAGGTAACCGAGGGAAGGTCACCTAGAGGTTCTTGCCTCTGGGTAGGTCTACCGGTTATTGGTATACCACCATAATGAAAATGCCTTTTATTTTTTGTATTCGGATAGGATTTATGTTGGCTTCATCGGGAGGCTGGCGTAGTTTGTTATGTCAACTCCAAAAGGATAAGTTGCATTGGAATCGAGAAAGTTCCGTGGAGTTCATAATTGCATAAAAGGAGTCAAAGTAGTGGCTTGTCGAGGCACTTCTTCGACGGTCCCAGTCCGCCCGGCCTACCGGCCCATGAATTCTTCAGAGCTGGCCGGCAGGCGGGCGAGACAGAATGGGCGGGCACTACTAACCACTTCAAGCCCATGATTCATTCCTTTTGATTCATATACCTTTTCTCTGCCAGATCGGTCTTCCAGATCACTCTTTGAGGAAAATGGCATTGATGCTTGAAAGTTCCAACATCTTCGAAAGAGGGCTGCCCTTCCAGTACCAACTTCCGACCCATTGAGAGCAATTTTAGGATCCGGGGCTAGTCAATTAGATAGCCTGATACGATATCGTTGACCGATTACTTGGTCATTCTGCCAAGGCAGTTACTTCGGTAGAGGCTGGGTTTTAGTCACGCTGAGGCAAGGTCAAGACTAAACCTCCGATTTGAGCCTCCGGTTCATAACTAGAAACCATGTCACGAACCAAACTTGATTTCCATTTGGGGATTTGATTCCCCTCTCAATTCCACCCACATTGGTTGGTGGGAATCAATCACCCACCATTATTAGGGTAATTCGGAGCCATTTATGGCTCCATTTAACTCCATTCATGAAGTGGGTAGAAAACTTTCTATGTTTATTGTTGGTCTCCATTAATAGAGACCATTAATGGTGGACAACCACCAATTGATCTTGCATTCATTCAGCAAGGAAGAGAGAGAGAGGGGTTCATTGAACTTACCTCCAAGGAGAATGAAGCTAGGGTTTGGAGCTTGGACTCTTGAGCTCCACACTTCCTCTTATTCTCTCCCACTCATACTCTAACAAGCCAAGAGAGAAATAAGGAAGCAAGGCACCTTATTTATACGCTCGTGGAGAGAGAGGGTGTCTAACTCGATCTCAACTAGATGCTAACAATCGGGGGTTACACCATCCGACAAAGCATCTAGTTAGGCCAAAATATGGTCAGTTAGTTGGTCCCGATGCTTTGAGATGCGCATCAAGATCACCTAGGGTCGACCATGACACCTAACCTTATCAGGTTTGAATAATGAAGCTTACCTATTGTTCAGATACCACCATTGAGTCCGCGTTTGGGGTGCTCCATCAGTCTGTGTGTTAAGACTTGACACAAGAGGAATCTGAGTTAGTAGTGGTTTCAGAGTGCGGGTCTTACAAAAGAAGTGTGTTTTTTTTTTTCTTAGAGAAGCAACCAAATAGCTTGATTTTCAACCTTCTTTGATGTTTTAACTCTTTTGATCATAAAACGGAAGACTTGCCATCAACTTTGTAAGCTACATGAACCTATACAAGAGGTCTTTTCACTTCCCCAAACGTGGAAGGCATTAGATGGCCGAATCCCTATTTTAAAAGAGAAGAAAACAAAGAACATGAGAAACGGATAAAGAGCCATGGAGGCAGTAGTTGAGATTAGAGGAAGAAGACAGAATAAAATTAGTTAAAATAAGAAAGAAACCATCTCATTCAAAGAAGGAACCTAGTTTTAATTACTAGTAAAACCAATTGAACAATGGTTCCTTGTTTAAAATTGATTATGAGTTTCTTTCTCGTCTTCTTCTTATTTGCTTCTGCACTCTCAAATCTGATCTGTGTGTCTTTCTAATGGTGCAACAACCTACGAGATCATGTCCCAACATGGCCTCCCGTCATTAGGCTTCGTTGGACTCTAGCAATGTCAGCAGTAGTAGAATTTGGTGATATAAGCCACTCTAGTCAATTGAAATTAATCTGCAATTTTGTATTGCATCCCCCTCTTGGCATGAAGTTGAAGATGTTGTCTAAAGGTATAAGGATGAGTAAAACAATAACTAAAATAGTGTTTGAGAGTAATTTTACCATTTTAAAATTATAAACATTGCCACATCATCACTTAACAAACATATCTGTTATGACATGGTCTGTGTAATACATATTTAACAAATGAAGAGGAGGGGGGGGGGGGTTTGACATTAATCAAGAAGTTGGGAGTTGAGTGACTTAAAACCAAAGTACAGGAGGGGTGGGTGAAATTTTACCTTTACGATATGCACAAAAGCTTTGCAGCTGATATCTTTAAGTGATCATAGGAAGATCTTTATTCAAAGAAATTGATGACGTTTAGTTGATCAAGTAAACAGTTTTATTCTTAGCTTCTCAACAATAACATGGTTGCAACTTTGCTCATAGAAGCATACATTTGACTCTTTCTATAATAGTGTGAGTTATCCTTTCTGCTAAATCATTATGCTGCGGGGGTTTATGAATTGTATGCCCATGCGGAAATCCATGTTCTTTGAAAACTTCTTAGATGTAATCACCACCATTATCAGTTCAAAGGCGTTTAAGAAATCTCTATGTTTCTCTTCCAACCATGCCATGAAACTATTGAAAAATCCTAAGCACATGGTCTTTGCATTTCATAAAAAAGCTCCAAGTTTCCCTTTTTTTTTGCTAAAAGTCCAGTAATTTTCATTAAAAAAAAAATACAAACTAACCCCTCAAGAAGGACAATATCAAAATATAAAGCATTACCAAGAGCTTTAAACTTAAGGGGAATACCTTTGCCCCAAAAAAAAAAAAATCTTAATGGGACCGCATACATCAAATATACTAAATCAAAATTTTCAATATTTTTGTAGCTTTAGCAATTGGGAAAGAATCTCTATTCTGCTTTCCTACCAATCAATGATCACAAAGGCTCTTTGAGATTTGGAAGATAAATTCTATTTGTCAAAATCTTAAAACCTTTCTCACCTATGTAACCAAGTTGTTGATGCCGTAAGTCAAATGGAGATTATATTCTTATAAAACAGTGTTCACATTGCCTTTGGATAACTGTGGTTCTGTTTTCTAGAAAGAGCAACATTCTTGTCTATTTCTACAACGAAGAGATCCATTTTTAGTTTCCACACTTCATTTTCAAACCATGACTCATAGCTTTCATCATCAACCTTCCCAATTGGGATGAAATTTAATCCAAGGTCTAAAACATGTATCATATCTTCGATAACTAATTTTCTACCAACATTGGTTTTGATGTAAATACCACCTACTCAAATAATTTTGAAAACTCCATAATCTCCCATCTTTATCGAACCAAAATCTTGACTTCTACAAGGTAAAGTAATCTATGTGTGAAGTAGTAGTGAATGATGGCTCCTGAATTAATCACCCAACTTGAATCATCACAAATTGTACAAACACCATCATTACCAAACATTGAGAAGATTGTGACTTCATTTATACCAAGAAGTCTAGGATTCCCATCAAGCAAAATATCCATTCATGGGTCTAGTGAGAACTCGTCAGGTTCCCATTGCTGGAATTTGTGTGAACTCAAGCATAACTATGTCTATGATCTGGACAATGGCCGCATCTTGCACCCCACCAGAGCATACATATCTAGTTTAATTGAAAAGACCACAAATCTCAAAGAATTCTAAACAAAAAAAAAAAAAAAAAAAAAGAAGAAGAGCCTCTTCAATGTTAAGATGAACAAAAAAAAAAAAAAAAAAGAACTCGAGAAATGAACATCAAACAAAAACTCATAAATTAGGTCATCTTTAAAATCGCAAAATCACATAACTTAAATGGCTTAGAGATTATTATACAACAAAATGTTTTGTAGGCCATAAGGTATGTAGAATTTATTGGGATAAAATCGAATGGAGCAATGATATGTACTTCTGTTCTATTTCTTGAGTGCAGCAAATGAAGAGTTGGGTAACACTTCGAAGATCAAAGGAGCTTGTTTAGCTCGAGTGGTGTTATTCGGTGAGCCGAAAATACCGAAATCGGGTTCAATAGAAACCTACTGCGATTTCCCCTTCCCCTTGATATCTTCTTTAAACCGTAAACGAAGGGAGAAGAAGTCGGACGACTAGAATGATAGACAACAAAGTGAGAAAAAGTTGAAGGACTCTTATGCGAATGGACTGCAACAGAAGAGTTTTATAGAAGGTGGAACACAACAGTTAGAATGAGTTATTACAGATATACCCCTGATTTTGAGCCGTTACAACACTTAGACCCATGTGGTCATTAAACTATACTGCAAAAATGGGTATAGAAATCTTCTCCCGCCTGAGTTTGGGCGGGGGATTTGACGGCCCGGATGGATGACCACCACCTGGTTCTCGGGTGAATCCGAACCCTCCATCCGAGCCGACACCCGAGCTGAAAAACTGAGCCGACAGGGGTGTCGGCTCGGATGGAAGACTCGGATCCACTTAAGAGCCAGGTGGCGATCATCCATCCGGGCAGCCAAGTCTCCCACCCAAACTCAGGCGGGAGAGGATGTGGATCCTAAAAATGGAAAAAAAATAAAAATAAATAAATATGTATGTTGACCACTTATTGTCTTTAGGTTAATCTTATTTATTCTTTTAACACTTAAAAATGATATTGACACTTAAAAACAAAAATAAAAATGATACAAAAAAATAATCCTATGATGGGAAATATTCACGTTAGACCCATAATTAAAATATGAAAAAAAAATAGTGATTGTTAGGGACATGTTTTCAACGGTTCAAAACCTGAACCGAATGGTCAAAATACAATTAAATAATACGTGAAGGAAAAAAAATATTTGAGTTCTCATTGTCACATGAGGGTTCTTTTCATATGATATTTGAAACATGCATTGAGTGTGTCTTACCGGGATGAGTTTTAAAAGACTCATGTACGTCATCGTACTAGGATGCTAAAAATTGACGAACTACCCTAATAAGTTTTCCAGGACGCTCAATCTGATAAACTTAAGAGAGAGAGAGAGAGAGAGAGAGAGAGAGAGAATCATAAGTAGAAGAATTGAGGAACAACAATTGATTAAACATGATTAATAGAAAGATGTCCAACGAGTTGAGAGAGTTGAAGAAGCAGTAACATATTACTTATCAAAAAAAAAAAAAAAAAATTAATATCCATAAAAGTGCCATAACATCCATAAAAACTGAAAACTTCATTGGATCACCACTTTTGCATGAAGAGAGGCTTTTGGGTAATCTCGAATCTATTGTGCAGTCACCAGTAGTGTTGAATGGTATGTTGGATTTTATGTTGTTATTGTTGACAACTTGGTTGATGTGGCAGTGTTTGTGAGCATTCAGTCAAAAAAATGAGGAGAGAGAATGTCAGTGTAGGAGAGAGAGTGTCAGTACAGTGGCACAGATGTGACAACTTCGCTTGTGTGTTCTACAGTGTTCTACATGTGTTTCAGATGACTTACAATGAGTTAAATGAGATTTTACACTGATTTTGATGAGAGAGAGTGTCTGTGGACCCCACTGGTGATGTGGCCGAGTTTCTAATGATGCGACAGTGTTTCTGAAGCTTTTTTTATCATGTTCATGTTTCTCATGTTTCTGATGTTGTGGCATTGAAGAGAGAAATTCAAGAGAGAGAAAAAAGAGAGAGAATCAGAAGAGAAAAAAGAGGAGAGAGAAAAATATGAGTGAGATCCATAGGTGTGGTGGCAAGGTGACATGCCAACACGGCAGCCCACGGCACTTGGCATGCATGTACGCAAAGTTTCGGGTTCAAATTCTAAGGTTTGACAGAGTTTTAATTTTGGATCTATTTTTGGTGGGTCCCCCAGCAGGTTCATGGAAATCCGACAGTGGAAAGATGTAGAGCGTCGAGTTATCTTTCCAACGCAACTTGAATCACTCAATTCCGACGTCGGATGAGAGAGATATCACAGTTTCTGTCGGATCACTCAAAAAAGTCATTTCACAAGTTGTTTAGGGGCAATTTAGGCATTTCACAAGTTGTTTAGGGGCAATTTCAGCATAAAAAGAGGATAAGATGCAAGATCAGCGGCCAGATTGAAGTCACGATGCTCAAATCCACTTTGAATGGCCTAGATCAAGGCAGGATCGAATGTAATGCGGTCATTGCGTCTTGATACCATCGCGCGCATTCTGATTGGACGGAGGCAAGTTAACAAAGTGTTCCGTGTCACATGAAGAAAGGATTATGATTCCATGGTTCGCTCTTGATTCAGTGTGTCACATGTGGCGGCGCAGATTCGCATCCGATGGCTTCCATTAGTCCCGATCGCTCCTGACGTGATTTATTCAAATCCGACGGACTCTAGTTAATCCCGCCTTTTAAAGGCTTATCCAACGGCTAGCAGAGATGATTCTGTGTCCGCCAATAGGAACTCGACAGCGCAAAAGGCGGCGGCGCTAAAGTGTAGCGCAGGTGCATCATATGGCTTCGAAAGATTCCATTTCGAATTTTCTGATTGGCCGAACTTCAAACTGCCATAACTTCTTCATCCGAGCTCCAAATCAATCCGTTCAAGTTGCAGTTTCATATTTTTTAATGCTCTATACATTGGGTGCCGTTGGGAGTCGTAAAAATGCTGAAAAAAAATCAAAAATAGGGTTTTGAAGCTTAACAAAGGATTTTTCTAGGGTTTCGTGCCTGTGGGAGTGATCAATCACCAGCTACCTCTTCTCTATGCATCAATTGAGTGCTAAATCCCTATGAGAGGTCAGTAGAGCTTTTATTTTCATATTCATGGTGATTATGGGTTGTGTGGAAGAGATTTGAAGCCTATGAGGAAGGTGTGCTCTCTGAATCGATCTCTATCAACATTGAAGACTGTTGGAAAGTACCTGAGAGCAGTGTGAAGCTTCAGAGAGATTGTTGGTCATTCGAAAGCATAGTTTGTGAGATTTTTCAATTTCCTTATCTATTTATGCTTTCAATTTATTGTATGCTAGCGTAGGTGCAATTGTTGAATACCTAGCTAGTGGGGGAAAACTGTAAGGCAAATTTATAAGCCTAAAAAAATTGTTATTTGTTTCCCGTGGGTGCGGGTTAAGCGTGGTGTGCAGCGTGTGTTGAACACTGGTACTTGATACCTGAATTCTTGGCACATGTGTGCCCTCCTAATTTTATGCTGGGTAAATTAGGTGTATGTACTCCCTGCTGTGTAGACAGCAAAAAGAAGTGTATTGAGTATATATGGAGCCCGTTGGGCATTACTCTATGGACTAGCCATCACATACTGTGTTGGTGAACCACGTATATCCTGTGTTGTAGACTGTCTTTATTTTCCTATATATTTTGGAGTGCGTTGAATGACTTGCAGGATGGGTGTGCAAATCTGATAGACCTGGCCACTGAGTTGTAGCAAGGTAGATTTTCATACGCTTGTGTGTGTGTAAAAGAATATATCTCCATCAGCTCTGGGCTGCAGTAAATAATCAGGAAAAAATTTTAGACACTGATTCACCCTCCCCTCTTAGTGTCATATCAAGTTCATCATGATATTCATCTAAAACACTTTTCCGAGTTAAGTTGATAATCAACTTCTCCAGGACCATAGCATTCTTGAGAATATATTGATTGAATTCCTACTCATTCTTCCATCCCTTGAAATCATTTATTTTCATGGTCTTAAAGTTATGTGCAAAGCAACCAAACTCAGGCCTTTTGGTTTCCCAATTATTTTGACTGAAACAAGTAACTTGAGTACTACCTGGACAATAGTAACCCTAGAAAATCAAGTATGCAGTTATTTTTCTTCTTGATCTAATGACATAAGTGACATAAGAATGATAAGAAATCATAATAATACTCATGATATTTCATCTTCCTTTGCCCATTTCTATGGAAAGGGTCTCCATGTTAGGAGAAATTTTCAGTATGAATTCTATGCCGGGAAGCACACGATGCAAGTCTGCCTTTATTGTCAAATGCTTAAGATAATAGTGTAATAGGTAGGCTTTGTAATTTTTTATAAGTAGGCAAAACCTGCGAACAAAAATGTATAGTGAAATGGTTATTAAGTCAGAAAAAGATCCTTTATAGTCCCTCCCCCCATGATCCAGTAACTGAAATTCAACCTCTAGCCACTGGATCACGGTTGGAAAGACTCCAGTGACTAGAGATGATCCAAATTCTATAAATCATATGTCTTCAAATGATGATATATAGTACCTCCATACAGTTCAATGAAACATGCTTCTCAATGTGCATGCATGCATGGTCTATCTAATGGTTAGGGAATAAACATAGCTTTCCTAGTAAGATCGTGAATCTCGTGTAGCATGGCCAATCAAGAGTCACAATCGATTATTCTCACATGTGTAAATTGTGTTTTTTGGGCAAGTCAAGCCTGATCTGGGCCGATCTGACTCATAATCAGATTGGGAGTGACTGGGGTGGATCAAATATCTGAGTTCGTGCACTTGAACCTTAAGTGAGATATACCACAAAGAACCTTAATGTTCCAAAAATATGTTATATATGCAGTGCATGTAAGATTTTTTAGATCCCTTTTGAGTTTTTCCCATGGAATTTCCCATGAACCCTAACGAATACACCACACGGATTACTAGAATACAATGGATATTAAAAAGAGATGATAAGATACATACCTCTTGATGTAGATTGATTTTCGACCGTTTTCTTTGCTTTGAATGCCTAGAATGCTTGGATCAAAGTTTTTCACAGTCTGTCGGGATCCCTTGACCTTCTCTCTGTGTATGGGAACAGGAGAAGAAAATAACACCGTGGTTGTGGGGACCCTAACCATTGGTATTTATAATACCACCCCCAACCCTGGACCCGTCCCATAGTGGACCAGGTTGGTCCATCTCTAATCATACTTAAACCGATTTACCTATAACTAGACTCCCACTGAACCAACTAATCTTATAATTAATTTAGTCCATAAAAATATCTTATAATATCCCACTTGGGCTATATTAATTATAAATTCACCATTATTGATCCATTGTGGCCATGGAATCTAATTACACCAAAACCATTATTTATTTTGATCTAGTCATCAAGCCTACCAATGTCGAACAACAATGGAAAGTACTCCTACACATCCGGTGTGCCCCCTTCTGTCAGTCACATACAGAGGTCTACTTAATGACATAAATCACTTTGAGATGAATACTTGAGTCCAATGATCGAATTACCACGATCTTGTTGTCTTAAAATCCTTATAGGTCCACGCACTTTGATATTATCCAACTTTATATAGGCAAACCGCCTCCAATTTGGACTAATATCATACTTTGGCTTACCGCCTTCTTTGGCTAATTACCGCCTTGCGACTTGACATGTCCTAAATAGTCAAGAATACATACAAGCAATAAATTCTCACTAATAATCATGCTCATTAAACTACAGGCAAAACAAACAATTACAGATAAACCATCAATTACCAGATCTCCCACTAACCAAGCAGATCTGAATACTCCCACTGACTAAGAGAATCTAATGACTCCCATTGACAAAATCTTTCAACCATTCCAATAAAACTACCTTAACCTGTCTCTACATTGCCCTAGAGATCAACTATGACTGGTACAACTAGTCGAACCTATGATTGTACAGTTAAACATGAAAAACTATTCACCATATCACATAACAAATATGATCAACATTACATGCTGTCATTTACCTTACAACATCATAAGCACCAAAATAGCATAATTTCTTTCTATTTAGTTGAAAAGGAAAACTTTACATTTTGATATTTCAAATAACATCATTACATTTTTAATATGGGAACAATATGTTAAGTCAAACAATAAACATAAAACAAAGTAAAATCAAGAGAGAAAAAAGCATTTGAATGTAAAAGAAACTTTACAATATTCAAGCCAACAGTCTTCAAGACCCCTTGCCCAAATGCCTAGGGAGTCCTAGAATCGTTATCTTTTTCTAGATATGCTTAACAGTATTTGGTCAAATCACCTATCTTTGGTCAATCTACCCATCTTTGAGTAATCCACCTTGGAGTTACCCAACAACAATCTTATCACTAGCTATTTCTTCCATTTGGTAATGTAAGCCACCTAGATCTGAATATATTTTCTAGCAAGGAATAGAATATTTAATATATCAATTACATTGGTATCATTGTCCTTGAGCTTTTTAATGATAGTTGATAGCTCCCAAAATTACTTCCTCACATTACCATTTCCAACATAACTGGTACTAAAGAGCTAGGTTAATAAACTATCTTTCGACCCCCTCTAAAACATTATTCATATCCTTTGAATTTTTCATAGATAATTCTTTCGCAATATTTTTCATCTTAATACTACTACACATAACCTCAATAGTAGAATACCTCACAACTTATGTAAACTACTATGAAAGATACATCTAGGTCAAACAATCCTAGACTAGTCACCAACCTTTTCATAATAAATTTTATTCTTTGTCCCAAGAAGATGGGAAAGAAACTACCAAACCATATAGTACATTCACTGAGACAGACATCCTATGAGACATAAACCATCATCATTATATGAGTCTAAACTGAAATGTCCTACAATAGATAAATTACACAAGACTCATATAAACACATGCAATTTATATTTATTTATACTTTGTCCCGAATAGAAAAAGATAGATATCAAAACATTCTTTGGGACAGTCATACTTGGATGAACACATCAGTGTATGAGTTTAAATACAGTATCAAACAACTAAAGACTCATACACATACCCTTTACTTGCATTAACCATATAAATCATTCATGCAAACAAATATTCTTTTCCAAGAGTTAACCAACTATACATTCTCCTTTGGGATAATCATGTAGTGGTCTTCTCAGTTTCTGTGCAGTGACTGCGAAAGAATAATGATTCTCAAAAATCCCACCACCTTTGGGTTAATGAGACCCCTTAAAGTCAAAACCCTTTCAACTCATGTGCATGAACATACCTTTAACTTTAACAATGCCACCTTTGGATTAACATTGTCTTTCTTAGCTGCTTTTCACACCATGGAGAACAGTGTATTAAAATATATCCTTTATTGTATATGTAAATGCACAAATTTGAGATT
Source organism: Protea cynaroides (assembly GCA_028583415.1). NCBI lineage: Eukaryota > Viridiplantae > Streptophyta > Magnoliopsida > Proteales > Proteaceae > Protea > Protea cynaroides. Next base: position 17,638,716 of record CM053265.1, read on the forward strand.
TGAGGACCACCATGTTGGAACTGAGTGTACCACTTTGGTGGATTCCACTCAATCTTCACATGACACCCATAAACTTTAATTTGATCAAAACTTGACAATGCCACCTTTGGGTGTACATCGTCCTTACACAAGCATTTACAAATACATGAACTTTGAATTTGAAGACATCATGATGAAACTAGGTGTACCACTTTGGTGGGTTCCACCCAATTCCACAGTGATATCCCCAAACACTACTTTACAGTACTTTGTGGGTCAATAAATAAAATTTCATGCACACATAACCTTCTACAAGCATTTGCTACAAAAATAACTGACAAACAAGCAGAAAACTACAAACCGGACTAATTTAGGGCACTATTTAGTCAAAATAAATTTCTCAAATCACCAAACTATGTCAAACTATGTACCAAAATGTAGAGCATGAAAATACGAACACAACGCAAAAAACCGCGTCAAAATCCGACGCTCCTAGGACCCATAATCGTTGATCAAAGTCGGCCCTTGCATTCTTGCTTCCTGAACCGGTTCTGGGCGGTTCAACCTAGGTCGGTTATGTCTGACCAGGCTCGGTTATGGGCGGATCGAACCCACAAAATAAAACCTTTTTTTTTAATGCTTTGGTCTAGGCCAAACCAAATGGTCTAGCCTTTAAATCAAACTGTAAACCAGCGGTTCAACCGTCGGCCCAACCAACCCACTCATCCGGGTTCTCGGGTCCACTTTTCGGGTCGTTGGGTTGGGTTATCGGGTCACAAATTTGAGTCCATGGGTCGGTTCCCACGTTACAAACTCGGGGTCCGTTGTTCGGGTTTTCGGCTCGCATATTCGGGCTCATGGAACGGCTTCGGGTCACACGTGCAAACCGCACGTGAACCCTGAGTCGGGTTCACGAGTCCCCTTGGACCCGGCCAGGCTGGTTTGGGCCCTGGTTCGGTCCCGAACTGGCCCAAATCGGCTCGGTCCAGCCCTACCTTTTCCTTTTTTTTTGTAGCCAGCGCGTGGATCTCACGCGCTTTTTCAGGCGGCACGTGAGAGCGCGTTAGGAAAATTTCGGCGACCAACCTTATCTCCCCGGCTCCGTCTCTCCGAGATCTATAACCTTATAAAATTTATTTTACTTTTTAACGGTCTAAAAAAAAAAATTTCGAGGGTCTAAATCCTAGACAAGTTCATATGAAAATTTTGAGAGAAAAATCTCTCATTTTTCCAATCCAATCAAACATGAAGTCTTTTACAATGCTTTCCATCGATCCTAGATCTGTGTAGGTGGCTCTGATACCACTGTAAGATTTTTTAGATCCCCTTTGAGTTTTTCCCATGGAATTTCCCATGAACCCTAACGAACACACCACACAGATTACTAGAATACAATGTGTATTGAAAAGAGATGATAAGATACATACCTCTTGTTGTAGATTGATTTTCGACTGTTTTCCTTGCTTTGAATGCTTGGAATGTTTGGATCAAAGTCTTCCACAACCTGTCGGGATCCCTTGGCCTTCTCTCTGCGTATGAGAACAAGAGAAGAAAATAACACCGTGACTGTGGGGACCCTAACCATTGGTATTTATAATACCACCCCCAACCCTGGACTAGTCTCATAGTGGACCAGGTTGGTCCATCTCTAATCATACTTAAACCGGTTTACCTGTAACTAGAATCCCACTAAACCAACTAACCTTATATTTAATTTAACCCATAAAAATATCTTACAGTGCAATAGTAATTTTTTTTGCTAGAAGTTAGCAGAAAATTATATTAATGAAAAGAATAAAAAAACGTTCAAAAAATCATCAATGTTGTAATTCACCAAAGCATGAACATTCAAAATAGGGACCAAACTCTCCACCTTTGGCATTGCCATCGGCATATATAGGAGGCAGCCCTGAGAGAATAAGAAATCAATTGACAAATCTAAATCTAAATCTAAATTTTCCTAGGAAGTTTCATGATAGATCTGTCCAGTTGTAGAACAAAAGCGACAACCACAACCAGTTGCTTGGGTCATCTTAATAGCATAAAGAGAATTAGAGAAGTGTTGATAAAAAAGATAAAAGTGATAGAGATATTAAGACAAAAATTAATAACAAGGACTAGACGATTAAAAAATTCAAACCTAGGTTAACATTATGTGACTAGTTTGAGTGATCTGGCTTAATTAGAATTAATAGTTCATTATCTAATGGATTTTTTTTAGTTGGCAAGGAAAGTCCCTCAGAATTTTCCTGTACATTTTGTTTTCTTGTTTTTTTTTCTTGAAAGTGAAAAGAAATTTACATGAGGACGAGGTAGGATCATTGTTTTGAAAAGGAGAGATCCGATACCAAAAGGATCAAGATTCTAGAAACAAGCTGAAAGGTTTTCAAGATTCATGAATTGCAATACCGGGACATATTTTGTTAAGGTGTGGATTAAGAAAAAATCTACACGAATACAAGAAAAAATCTTATATCGAAACATACCTGAAGGAAGAAAGAACAAACGGTCAGCTCCATGTTGTTATTAAAATACCAAAGATGCTTAGCCAATTTCTCACCGGCATTAACCAATACAAGCTCATGCTCAAAGTCAAGTTCAACATGTTGAACAAAGGGCATCAGCTCCATATAAAAGGGTATCAAGTGCCCAAAGTACTCAAAAGATTGGAGCTCGGAGTATTAGTAATAAGCCCTCTCTCAAGAATCCTGCAATCTCGAATACTCAAGCTCTATAATGGCAAATTTGGATCCAAGATTCTAATATTACTCAAACTATAGCATTTCTCAAGATAAAGATCTTCCAAAAGAAAGCAATTTTCGATCACTTCATTGAGAAGGTCTGAAGTTAATTTCACGGAATTCAGATGTAAGGTCTTGAGCATAGAGTAGATCTCGAAAGACTTAAATCGTCTTCGCAAACAGAAGCTTAACTTTAAAATAGTCAAGCCTTCATAACTGAAGAAACCGATTGGGATTTCATAATAGCGATGGGAATTAGTGAAATAGCTCCAGCTCTTGAACTCCTCTCCTAAATACAAAATTGATCCATTGACTTATATGAAGGCAATGCTCACCATTGTGAGTATATTTAAGGCAAAATCGTGATAACTTTTTTTTTTTTGCTAGAAGCCAAGAAATAAATTGTATTTAAAATAAAGAAAGGACAAAAATAGCCTTAGGTTGTAAAACCTCTAACTTTTGCATTGCCATCAGCATAGGCCAACCCAAGCCCAAATTACATAAACCGATACCGAGGTATGTGGGAATAATCCCACACCACCTCCCGAGATACAAAGTTAGGGCAACAATCCCAGGACAATGATCTCCTATCATGGGCTGCTCTCCTAGTTAATATATTAGTTGCAGTGTTAATTTCTCTACAACAATGAGTATATCGAATCTGAAAAGAAACCAATCTGTCTGACAAAAACCTCCATTCTTGAACATAGTACCATGGTAAGTCATGATTTCTAAAAGCTTCAACTGCAGCTTTTGAATCACATTCCACCCAAATATGAGTGAATCCATATGAGTGAATCCAAGCTTAGCAGCTTCATAAATACCTTGCAATATACCTTTTATCTCTCCTACATAGTTTATTGCTATACCAACAAAGTGTGCATAAGCAATCAATACTCTTCCTAAGTCATTTCCAATTAGCCCACTTGCACCAGCCGTACCTGGGTTTCCAAAACTGCATCCATCAGTGTTTACCTTACACCATTTCTTTATAGGTAATCTCCATAAAAGCTCAGTTATTCTAATAACCCGACTAGGAACCGAAGCAAGAGCTAATACCCTTACCTCCCGGAGATCCTCTGTAGACTTCGCAACACAAGGTAGTCTTTACGTCATCTTTTAAACATCTCATATACTGATGTCGTTGTTGGCCTTAAATTCCTGTGTAAGGAGTTATTTCTTGCCGCCTATATGCAGCTGGACTTGACTCTATTGTGAATCCAATAGCTGGAAGTAATGGGGTTCTAGGGGTGGGTGGCTAAGGTGCAAGAATGAAAAAGAATAGGAGATGGACTGCACATGACAAGGGGAAGATGACTACTACAGAAAATCTTCCTGATTCGGTTGGGGTGGAATCTCAACGGAATTCTGGTAATAATGGATGGACTTTTGTTGCTGTAATTGTAGGACTGCCAGATGTTAATAAGCTTCCAGAACCTGTTATTAAAGGTGGGATAACCCGTGTGGTCATCCCACAGGCTGCATATGAAAAGCAAATTGCGAAATATAAAATGGCTCTGATAGGAAGGGTATTCACTAAAGGGCTCTTGTTACGTGATGTATATCAAATACTGTCTGAACAATGGGGTTCTTCTGCGAGGTTTGAGATGACAGCCCTAGGCAAAGGGTACTTTGTCATTAGGTTCTTCTCCATGGAAGCTCTTCAATCAGTGTGGAGGAGGGGAATTACTAGGGTCAATGGCCAACCTCTTCGTTTACAAACTTAGAAACCTGACTTTGATGTTGATAAGGAACCTGTAGTTTATGATAAACAGTGGGTACGTTTTCCTAAGCTTAGTTTGGACTACTGGGATGAAGAGATTTTGTTCTCAGTTAGGAAAGCTTTAGGACAGCCTATTTCCTTGGACAATAACACATCAAATAAAGTTGTGGGTAGGTATGCCCGTTTGTGTGTGGAGGTTATGGCAGGTGGTCCTAAACCTGAGGAGGTCATGGTATAGTGCTTGGGAGGGGGTCAACAAATTTTCTTCAAACAGGTAGTGGAGTTTGAAAGGCCTCCATCTAGGTATGTGGATTGTGGATCTTTTGGCCATCGGTCAGGGTGGCGTAAGGAAAATAGAAAGGATGATAGGACTGGTGCATGGGTAACAATGATGATCAACCAGTTATGAGGGACAACCCTATTGATGTTCATAATATGGCTCAGAGGACTGAGGGGTCTATGAGACAATCCTTGGGGCGTTGAGAAGATGTATCTGATGATGGTGGAGACCGGCAAATGGTGGAAGGGGAGTTGCCTCCCACTAGCGCCCATGAGCATGATTAGATGAAAGATATGGGGGCTCAAGCAAAGGTTCCTTCTGTACCAGTGCAGGTATAGCCGGCCAATACTTCTTGTATTGTTAACCCATTGATGGTGGATTCCATGGAACATGATCAGTTTGAGGATGCTGAGGTTGGGGTGACTGACAATGTGGATGATCCAGTTATATATGTTGACCCCATTCTTTCAGGGGGTGCAACTTTGACCACTAGCGCTGGGCGTGTGGTAGTGAATTTGGAGGATTTTGTGTCTGTGGATGATACTCTTGCAGGTAATGAGGATGGATTTATCGCAGTGGAGAAAAACCTTCCTGACCATCCTCCGGGGATTAGAAAGAACGTGACTGAAGTGGCAAGTGTTGTAGATGCCAGGTTAGCACGGATAAAGACCTTGAGGAAAAAAGTTACAAAATTAAGGTCTTGTTCTGGAATATTCGAGGTGCCTTGAACCCCAACTCAAGGCATGTTTTGCATATGTTATTAGTGGAGCATAGTCTAGATATTGTAGGTGTGGCAGAGCCTATGATAAATCCTTTTAAGTTTCCAAAAGTTCTACTTGACAGGAATGGATATGAGGCTGATTTGCTTCATAATGAGAAGCATGGGAAGGTACCAAATCTTTGGATCTTTTGGAAACGCTCTGTTTCTAAACCTGTTGTTATACTTACTTCAGATCAACAGGTAACGGTGGCAGTTAAGATTGATGGTCTCTTAAATCACATTTCTTTTGTGCATGAAAACAATAGAATGATTCAGAGGAGAAGCTTATGGACGGAATTGGCATCTTTGGGAGGTAATTCTATTCCTTGATTATTGATTGGTGATTTCAATTGTTGTAGATATTCACATGAAAAGACTGGCTCAGGAAAGTTTTCTTTATCTGCTGCTATGGAATTTGAGGCATGTTTGGGTACTTTGAATTTATTGAGTATCAAGATTCTCTTTATGACTGTAATCAGTCTTTCAATACGTGTCATGTCATCATTGTGAAGGTCGCAATGCTTTACAGACATCTCTTTCACTGGTCATTTAATAGAAGCCCTACATTCATGAGGGCCAAATGGAGGCACTAGGACATTGAAGATCATTAATTATTAAACGGTTGTAGTTTTGATTCAGTGTGATTTTCTATGTGTAATTAATAAAATCAAAATTGAATCATTTTTAAACTATGTTAAATGCTTTCTAAAACAGACTATTAATCAGTTTCGGTTTATTATAAACCGAAATGTTGCTAGGAGGGAGAGGAATAGAGTTAGGAAAAGCCAAGGAAAACAGTAAAATCATTTTAATCATATATGAAAGTAGACTTACAATTTAGAAGTAAGCCATGTAGAAAGCATTGAAACAAAATTTACTTCTACTAATGTAGACCTTTAGCACTAAGGGATTAAAGTAAGGGTTTAATCAGTTTTAACGGTTCCAAATAGTCAGTATGTTCAAACAGTTTCATTCTTGAAACCAGAATTGAACTGTTTAATAATCAATCTCATGGTTTCAGTATAAGATTTGGTTCGCTTTAGGTACACGGTCCGGTTTCATTTTTGACACCATTACTTTTAGTCTCTAAAATTGTAGCAAATCAATTGAATTTATCTCCTTTAGCTAGACCTAAAACATTTCGGAATAAATTATGTTGGAACCTTGTCCAAGTTAAGGTTGTCATTGTTGGCAACTCTGAGTTGACAAGGTGATATGGAGGAGAGAGAGTGTCTGAAGGCCCACTGGTAGACATGATGACTGGGACAGTGCTCTAACAACAGTTGATGTGAGAGAACCATTGAAGAAAGTTGATAAGAAAGTCCAAATAAGAGGAGAGAGAAAAAGGAGAGAGAGTGGGTGGGGACCAGGTGGGTCCCACCTTGGGTGGCCAGGTCAGCATGGTAGCCAGCCCAGGCCAGCAGGGCAGATGCCCGCGGCACTAGGCCAGCATGCCAGGGCCATGCCGCAAGCAAGCCAGCGGCGAAGACGCACAAAGCGGACGCGCATGGCACCGCGCCGCACGACCAATAGGCGACAAGACCGGCGAGCGAGACGCACCACCACCCGCGAGACACCAACAGCGGCGTGCACCAACAAGCAGCACGCACCACCGCCGCCCGCCACGGCGCAATGCGCACGCGCAACAGAAGCGCGCGCATCACTTGTTCGATGAAATGCCGCAAAAAGGATTCCAATCGATGGCTTTAAGCGGCGCGGAAATTTATTTGTCGAATCGAGACCGATCCAAATGGTCTAAATCAGATGATTCTCTCTCCGCCAATCAAAGGACGACAACGTCGTACGTTGCGTCAATTGCGGCAGCGCTAGAGTGTGTCGCGGCGCACGGAATCAAGGAGAAAGATTCCGTTTGGAATATTCTCATTCACCGATCTTCTTTTGATGATATCTCGGCCATCCGATGTCGGATTGAGGCCCATAATATATCAATCTGAAGGATTTTTGAAGTAGAAGACTTTGGCAGTGGTTTGAGCTCGAGCTGATGGTTCCTAATGGCGATTTTGGTGTGAACCCTCCATTGAAGCTTATCGGAGAGAGAAAAAGACTCTTTCTATCAGTGTGAGGCCATGAAAGCTTCGTTGAAGCTTGAAGAAAGTGTGTAGACCTGCTGTGAGTGTCCATTGAAGTCTTCGTTGTGAAAAATGAGGGGTACAGCCCAAGAGAATGCCGAGATGCTAGCACAGAGAGGCTTGCAGGTAATCTCGCACACAAACTCTGTTTTCTGTATAAATGCCATATGGGAAGGGTTTGTAATCAAATTTGAAATATACATTGTATAACCTGTCAAGTTGGGGCTTGACAGGATTGAGGGTAGTTGCCCAGAATTCCAAGTTGCAGCTTGGATTACATTGGTGGTATAGCACCAAGTTGTTGTAGCAGCAGAATACTATTGAAGTAGCGTATTGGGTATAATACGAAACCCTGGTAGGGTATTTCCCCGTGGAGTAGCCATCACAGTGTGTAATAGGTAAACCACGTTATATGTTGTGTCTTGTGGATGTGTATATCTTTGTTGTGTATGTGAAGTGCGTGGGTTGCAGGTCTGGGTGTACACACTCGGTAGGCCAAGCCTCTGGTATGGATACCTGTAGGTGTGTGGCATGGTGTGTTACACGAAATGTGTAAATGAACAGATATGTGAACTAGTCAGCTCAAGGCAGCACAGCTAAGACAGACAGCTCAAGGCAACAGTGCTTAATCAATCAGAACATGCCTCACATAGTTGAGATGAATTTTATTGGGTACTGATTCACCCCCCCTCTCAGTGTCAACCTGGGAATTACAATTGGTATCAGAGCAAGGTTCCCCAGGGAGGAAGACTAACAACTTCGGGTACAGGCAGAATCGAGAGGTTGCAAAAATGGCATTCAATGAAGATAACCACAGGCATGAAAGAATTCCTCCGTTTGATGGATCAAACTACGATGTATGGAAAGTCGGGATGGAAGCATATCTTATATCTCAAGGCTATGGAGTTTGGCTGGCAAAATAATGGATACACACATCCCACGTAAGACATCACGATGCGTGAGAAATGAAAAAAAGGAAAATGAAGCCAAAGCAGTCACAACCCTTCTAGCATCTCTTTTTAGCAATGAGCTCACCAGAGTTATCAGCTGTCCTACCTCCAAAGAAATTTGAGACAAGCAGAAAAGTGTGCATGAAGGAGATAACAAGATAAAAGAGGCTATGTTACAAATCCTGAGATCTCAGTTTGAGAGTCTGAAGATGTTTAAAGGAGAAACAATTGAGTTCTATCTCAACCGGGTGAATGGCATCACAAATGCAATCAGGGCTTTGGGTGAAGAGATAAAGGAGATACATGTTGTCAAGAAAATCCTAAGGACCTTGCCCAAGCTATATAATGCCAAGGTATCGGTGCTTGAAGAGATGGACACCTTGGATTCCTGACCACTGATGATTTACATGGTATTCTGACGACCTATGAAATGAGAATGGTTGATGAATCCCTACAGAGAAGGAAGCAGCTTTTGAAGCCATGAGAAATTTGAAGATCAAAGAATCAAGTGAAAAATCAAAAGCAAAAGAGATTAGTGAGTCTGATGACTCAGATAGCCTATCTTTCCAGAAGGCTTAAGAAGAGAAGTGATAAATACAAAGGAAAGTCAACACTGAAATGTTTCAACTGTGGAGGACTAGGACACTTTGCATCAAAATGTCAAAAGAAAAGAAGAGTATATGACTCTGATGATGAAGACCCCAAGGAGAGTCATGACAAGAAAGGTAAAAGAAAATTCATACCAAAAAGGAGAAGTCTGTTGACCAAGAAGAATCAATCCTCAGATGAGTCAGAGGAGGAAGATGACTGTGAGACTCTGTTCATGGTCAAACTTGATGAAATGCTTGAGAACAATGAAGCTGCCAAAGGGAAGGATGATCTTGAAGATGAGGCCAATCTTGAAGCTGAACTATACTCAGCCCTTACAGATCTCAGAGATGAAAGGAAAAAAAACAAAAGATTAAATGACAAGTACAATGAAGCAACTGAGCTCATAAGTACTTTGAAAATCTCAAATGAAGAAGCAAAGAAGACTGAAAATGAGCTCAAAAATGCTCTATCCTTAAAAACAAATGAGTGTGCAAAGCTTGAGGAAGAAATTCTGAGATTAGAAACAGAACTTGCAGAGTGTATGAAGAAAAAGAAAAGTTACAAGGAAGCTACTACCTCATCTCCATTGGTGTCTGACCAAGAGACTGAAGAAGAAGAAAATGTGCTTGATGAAATCTTAAGTTATCAAAGATCCTCCCGTAATAAGATAGGACTTGGATATGAAGAGCATAGGATAGAGAAAACTAAGGGTAAAGGGTTTGTTGATGATCCCATTGTTTTTGTTAAGGCAAAACAACAAAAGAAGTCAAGTGCTGAAAATTATTTAAAGAGCAACACTGACAAAGAAGGCTTCACAATAGTAAATAAATTCAAGAAAGGAGACAGCTTCAAAGGATACTGCTATGGGTGTAATGGTTATGGACATAGAGTTGCAAAGTGCAGAAGACAAATCATTCAGCCAGTATTTACGAGCAGAAATAGATTTGCACCTTTAGTTGAAGACAGAATTGAATGTTTCGGTGTCAAAAGTTTGGACACATAGCCAGATATTGCCAAACCATCCTTCTATCTCAAAGACAACCTAGAAGAAATGTCAGAAGAAATCCCCCCAGGAGACAAGCTCAGAGAGAAGAAAGGGCTATGGAGGAAAGAGTTAGAAAACCCATTACAGTGAAAGAAAAGGCAATATGGGTTGAGAAAAACAAGAAAAATAATACATCCTTCATTGTGCAGGCGGCCTTTAAGGCCAACAGTAGGCCCTTGCCATGGATTCTTGATAGTGGATGCTCCACTCACATGACAGGCAATAAAGAAATTTTCTCAAGTCTAAATATCAAGAAAGTGGATCGGTTAGATTTGGAAATAATGATGGTGCAAGAATTGAAGGAAGAGGAACTGTTAACATCAATAGTGGAAAATTGAAATCTCATAATGTATTGTATGTCAATGGCCTAAAACATAATCTTCGAGTGTCGGTCAGATCGTGATCGGGGTAATGAAGTGACTTTCACTAAAAATGGTTGTGCGGTTAAAAGTATTGCAAAAGGAAAGACCGTGGCACATGGAGTCGAATCGGAGGCAACTTATATGTTCTCTCAAAGACAAATGACAACAAATGTTTGATGAGTCGGGATTATGAGAATTGGTCGTGGCACGTAAGGTCAGGGGCACATAAACTTCAAGAACCTTGCCAAGATAAGTAGACAAGAGTTAGTGAGAGATCTTCCCATTTTGAAGGTTCCGGAAAATCATGTATGTGGACCATGTCGAAAGGAAAGCAAGCAAGAGCAACATACAAGTCAAAGGGAGTTTCATTTCAGCAAACCACTTGACCTAATTCATACAGACTTATGTGGGCCCATGAGAACCCAAGCCATTGGAGGAGAAAGGTACTTTATCTTATTTATTGATGAGTATTCTAGGATGACCTGGGTGATGTTTCTGAAGGACAAAACTGAAGCTCTTGACAAGTTCAAAGCATTCAAGAAGAGAGTGGAAAATGAGACAGGAAACACAATTAAGTGTTTAAGGTCTGATCAAGGCAAAGAATTTACATGGAATGAATTCACCAAATTTTGCAATGAAAGTGGGATCAGAATTCAACATTCAGCAGCCAGAACACCTCAAAAGAATGGAGTGGTTGAAAGAAAGAACAGAACATTGCAAGAAATGGCTAGAACTATGATGGCAGAAAACAACACAGCAAAACATTTCTGGAGAGAAGGCATCTATACTACACTGTATATCACCAACAGATGTCTTCTAAGGCCTCATGAGAACAAAACACCTTATGAATTGTGGTTTGGGAGGAAAGCTACAGTGAAGTATCTCAGGGTTTTTGGTTCAAAGTGTTACATCAAGAGAAAGGAAGAGAATCTTGGCAAGTTTGATGACAGAGCTGATGAAGGCATATTTTTAGGATACTTTTTCAAAAGCAAGGCTTACAAATATTACAACAAGAGACTAAACAGGGTGGTTGAAAGTTCTGATGTCAGAGTTGATGAACAATTACCCTATTCCAAGAGAGATGAGCCAGAAAGTACAGTGTTTGAAGAACTTGAAGATAATGAAACAGGGGCAGCTGAAAAGGGACAACAATCAGAAATAGAATCAGAATTACAAGAGGTTGAGGTGGAAATGCAAAAGGATGGAAGACCAAAGGACAACAAATGGTTAAGGATTCATCCAAATCATCAAGTGATTGGAGATCCCAATGCTGGGATGCAAACCAGGAAAATGAAGACAGCTACTTTCTCCTTATTGTCAGAAGTTGAACCCAAGACTGGGGCTGGCATGGATGAGAACTGGATGAAAGCCATGAATTAAGAGCTTGATCAAATTGAAAAGAATAACACATGGGAGTTAGTTCCAAGACCAACAGACAAAAATGTAATTGGCACAAAATGGGTCTTAAAGGTGGTCAGAAACAAGGCCAGACTGGTGTGTAAAGGTTATGCCCAAGTGGAAGGAATTGACTTTGAGGAGACTTTTGCTCCAGTGGCTAGACTTGAGTCCATCAGGATGTTCTTGGCTCTGGCAGCTCACAAAGGTTTCAAGGTGTACCAAATGGATGTCAAATCTGCATTTTTAAATGGTAATCTTGAAGAAGAAGTGTATGTTGAGCAACCTGAGGGCTGAAAATTGTGATGATGGCAATAAGGTGTGCAAACTGAAGAAGGCCTTATATGGGTTGAAGCAAGTTCCAAGAGCCTGGTATTCAAGACTGGACACTTATTTGCATCAATTGGGTTTGCGAAGGGGAATAGTGGACAGCAATCTGTATGTCATGACAGAAGATAGTAGTCAGCTGGTAGTTGTGGTCTATGTGGATGACATCATCTTTGGAGGACATTGTGACAAGCTATGTAAAAAATTTGCTGAGAAAATGAGGACAGAGTTTGAAATGTCTATGCTAGGGGAGTTATCCTATTTTTTGGGTCTACAAGTTCAGCAGAGGCAAAATGACATCTTCATCTCTCAAATGAAGTATACCAAGGAGATGTTGAAGAAATTTGTGATGGAGGACTGTAAACCAGTAGGGACACCAATGACAGTGAATATCAAGCTGAGCTCAGAAGATGATTCACCAACAGTTGATCAGACATTGTATAGGTCAATGATTGGTAGTTTACTCTATTTGACAACTTCAAGGCCTGATATTTTGCAAGCAGTTTGCCTGATAGCCAGATTCCAGGCTTGCTCAAAGGAGACTCATTTGATGGCAGTGAAGAGAATACTCAGATATTTGAAAGGCACAACAGACTTTGGATTGTGGTATCCAAAGATTAGAAGTTTCACCTTGACAACATTTTCAGATGCAGACTGGGCTGGTAGCATTGATGACAGAAAGAGCACTAGTGGTGGTGCATTCTTTTTGGGAGAGAGCTTAGTAGCATGGCACAGGAAAAAATAGGAATATGTTTCCTTATCTACTGCAGAGGCAGAGTACATAGCAGCGGCAGCTACATGCACTCAAGTAATCTGGATGAAAAGACAGATGTCTGATTTCAGTATTACTAGTGCGGAGCTAGTGATCATCAAATGTGACAACATGAGTGCAATTAACATCTCCAAGAATCCGGTGCAACACTCAAGAACCAAACACATTGATATAAGATATCATTATTTGAAGGACAAGGTGCTTGAAGGGGAAGTGATACTAGATTTTGTTCCTACAGTAGACCAGGTGGCAGACATCTTCACCAAGGCTCTTCCAAAGGACTCTTTTGAGAAACTCAGAGACCAGCTAGGAGTGGTGACTCTTGGCACACGGTAGATAGCACATGTGCAGGGGGAGTTGATGCCTACATAGCATCACTTTTCATATGTAGGATTGGAAAGATGCGGGGGGCACTCCTACATGTGAGGCTATGTAAGGGGAGTTCATATGAAGGGGGAGTATTTTTGGTTATATGTCCTTTGAAACTTATTGTCAAAGGGGGAGAAAGGATGTGTGCAAAGGGTGTGTGCAGTCATCTGATGTAATATGGGTTGCCAACAATTCCAAAGGGGGAGATTGTTGGAACCTTCTCCAAGTTAAGGTTGTCATTGTTGGCAACTCTGAGTTGGCAAGGTGATATGGAGGAGAGAGAGTGTCTGGAGAGAAGAGAGAGTGTTTGAAGGCCCACTGGTAGACATGAAGACTGGGATAGTGCTCTAACAGCAGTTGATGTGAGAGAACCATTGAAGAAAGTTGATAAGAAAGTCCAAATAAGAGGAGAGAGAAAGAGGAGAGAGAGTGGGTGGGGACCAGGTGGGTCCCACCTTGGGTGGCCAGGTCAGCATGGCAGCTAGCCCAGGTCAGCAGGGCAGATACCTGCGGCACCAGGCCAGCAGGCCATGCCAGCATGCCAGGGCCATGCCGCAAGCAAGCCAGCAGCAGCACGCACAGCAGGCAGCGCGCATGGCACCAGCCGCACGCACCAACAGGCAGCGCGCACCAGCAGGCAGCACGCACCACCAGCCGCGCACACCAACAGGCAGCGTGCACCAACAGGCAGCACGCACCACCTGCCGCGCGCACAGCAGGCAATGCGCACAGCAACAGCAGCGCGCATCACCTATTCGATGAATTGCCACAAAAAGGATTCCAATCTGATGGCTTTAAGCGGCACAAAATTTCGCTGACAGAATCAGACTGATCCAACGATCTAAATCAGATGATTCTCTCTCCTCCAATCAAAGGACGACAATGTCATACGTTGTGTCAGATGCGACAGCGCTAGAGTGTGTCGCGGCGCACGGAATCAAGGAGAAAGATTCTGTTTGGAATATTCTCATTCATCGATCTTCTTTTAATGGTATCTTGGCCATCCGATGTCGGATTGAGGCCCATAATATATCAATCTGAAGGATTTTCGAAGCAGAAGACTTTGGTAGTGGTTTGAGCTCGAGCTGAAGGTTCCTAATGGCGATTTTGTTGAGAACCCTCCATTGAAGCTTCTTTGAGAGAGAAAGAGACTCTTTCTATCAGTGTAAGGCCATGAAAGCTTCGTTGAAGCTTGAAGAAAGTGTGTAGACCTGCTGTGAGTGTCCATTGAAGTCTTCGTTGTGAAAAATGAGGGGTACAGCCCAAGAGAATGCCGAGATGCTAGCACAGAGAGGCTTGCATCAGTTGTGAGAAAGACCGGGAGGTAATCTCGCACACAAACTCTGTTTTCTGTATAAATGCCATATGGGAAGGGTTTGTAATCAAATTTGAAATATACATTGTATAACCTGTCAAGTCGGGGCTTGACAGGATTGATGGTAGTTGCCCAGAATTCCAAGTTGCAGCTTAGATTACATTGGTGGTATAACACCAAGTTGTTGTAGCAGTAGAATACTATTGAAGTAGCGTATTGGGTATAATACGAAACCCTGGTTAGGGTATTTGCCCCGTGGAGTAGCCATCACAGTGTGTGATAGGTGAACCACGTTATATGTTGTGTCTTGTGGATGTGTATATCTTTGTTGTGTATGTGAAGTGCGTGGGTTGCAAGTCTGGGTGAACACACTAGGTAGGCCAAGCCTCTTGTATGGATACCTGTAGGTGTGTGGCATGGTGTGTTACACGAAATGTGTAAATGAACAGATATGTGAACTAGTCAGCTCAAGGCAAAACAGCTAAGACAGACAGCTCCAGGTAGCAGTGTTTAATCAATCAGGACAGGCCTCACATAGTTGGGAAGAATTTTAGTGGGTACTGATTCACCCCCCCCCCTCTCAGTGTCAACTTGGGAATTACAAATTAAAAACTACAAAAATATAGATATAAGAAAAATTTTGCTTCTTATTCCCATTCCATTTTTCTGGGATTATGATGGACTTTCTCATCTATCCCAACCAAAATTGTAATTGATGGACTTTGATTTGGCTTGTGTCCTACTCCATATTTAAAAAACTTGGCTAGTAGTACAATTAATAAGACAGCCATTGGTTGTAGCTGGTTTTTAGGATTTAGGATAGAAATCCTATCCTATTGTCAAAGACGTGCCAGCGGTGATCGAATGGCTGGCTTTCACATGGTGAGCACACCGCGCTGGGTGAAAGCCAGCCTGTGATCACTACGGGCACGACATGGCGATAGTTGACTATTAGAGTCCTAGGATTTAATCCTATCTTCACCTTTTGGAAGAGATGGATGAGTTAAATCTAAAAAAATAAAAAAAATAAAAGTTTCATTCAATTCTTTCACAGTTATTGTTCTTTAATAAGAAATGTTTAATGTCTGAGATAACTTGGTAGCTCATAAAAATCCATGGGCGGTTAACTTTCGTTGGACGGTGGGCCCCTAGAAATTGGCATCGTAGTATTTTTTGTTTTAGTGGTGAAAGGTTTGATACACGATCGTGTATCAAACATGGTCATTACTTTAACTGTCACACCCCAATTTTGGTCTAACCAAAATGGTGTGATGAACTGCCAATAAACCAATGGTTCACCCAGGATCTCGCATAGGTCGTATCCATCATATCAAACCACGCACACATTCCACATTAATAATTAGAGGTAATAAACAAATAAGCAAAAGTCTTATAGATAATCAACTGAGAGTCTAACAGTGATAAATAAATATTTAATCTAATTATTTCAAAACTACAGGACATAAAAAATCAAATTACATATCCGATGTTGAAACTATAACTAAACCTAAGCAAAAACACATTGGTTGCACTCGCATGATGAATCATGCGTATCTTCTTCAGCTTCTACATTCATCACAGCAACGTGTCTATACGTTGGCGCATTTATATATTCTTCAATGGTAGGACCTGCATCATCAACTAAAAATATTCAATGTCGAAAGGGTGAGCACACATCACGGCTTAGTGAGCAAACAAAACAATGCAACAAACATATGCAAGTATTCAATTCATATCTTTGGTCTGATTTATAAGTTTGTAATGTGCTATAGAAAGGTTTGGTAGCCGTCGCACCTCTATTCACGAGTGTGTGAATCCACACAATGGATCAAACACCATTGTCTTTCTACATGCACCCATCATGGAATAGAGATAGAGCTAAATTGTCCAGATCAAACACCGCATAACACTTCCCCTGATGCCCTACTCATACCAACATATAAGCCCCTATTGGCAAGGGCTTGCAAACTAGGCTCGCAACTAACCAATCCTAATGCGAAATAGTGTATCCAAGGCCTCACCCCAGCATCCCTCAATACGTCCATAGAGATAGAGCTAAGGGCCCCCGGCAGAGTCAGAGACCACACGGATCGAGACCACCTCCCCTGATGCCCTATGACATAATAGTTTTGCTAAGGTAATGGAGATACGACGATGTTAGTGGGCAAGACTTGAGCAGAGATAGAGCTAGAGTCTGGTGACGAGGTCGAAGACCACCAAGCCACGTCCTCACCCTGATGCTCGACTCGCATCCAACACACCAACCACACACATACATTCACATGCCTATTCCAAGAATCATCATCAACATCATGTTATAAATAAACGGAATTAAATATGCATGAATAGTAATAGCAAGAATATTGGATGACATGTGAGATGCACATTACAAGCATACAAGCATAAAATCAATCATGGCATTGGACTCCATAAAAATAAACAGTTTGTTATTATCCAATTAGTTTTGGTCTAGTTCCCTCACCTGTTAGCAATTCTCGATGTCCTTCCAAGCTTTGAAATTCTCTTTGAATTGATTTAACAACCTAAAAGTTATATGAATTTAAGTTAGGGTTCATATGTGACATGTTATTGTAGTAAAAAATCAAAACAGAGCACTGATAGGTTCCTGATTGGTCCTATGGTCTCATGTTGTATCGACCTTAGTGTCTATGGTCGATACCCTACGGTCGCATATGGTGTGACCGTAGCTATGACCATTTGATTTCTGAAATATTTCTGAATGCCTATGGTCGATCCTCTGGTCATACTGGTCATGCTATGATTGACCGTAGCTGTGACCTTGAGAATTCTGGTCACAGTCTACTTGAAATTCAACTTCCTCCTGGGTAAATTCTTTTGTTCTTTAATGGATTTTATTCTAAGGTCATCCTATGCTATCATTAGTAATTTCTTATCAACCTTAATCATCAAATTCACTCCTCATGGTTCTCCTTGGGATTTTCTCAAGGAAATCACATAGATCATAATAGGTTGATATTGCCTATCCTCCATAGAAGTCTTATTCCTTAGAGTTTATATCTCCAGAGATTCGTTTCATACCTTTGCCTGTGATAGAGAGTCAATCTATCACACCCCAATTCCATACTATTCAGAATGTTGTGATGAACCGCTAATAAACCAATGGTTCAACCAGGATTTCAAATAGGCTACGTCCGTTTGCTTAAACCATACACATCCACAACCATAATCAGAGTAAATAAACAATAGCAGAAATCTTATATATTAAATGAACTGAGATTCTAAAGATGATAACATAAATTAAGTATTCAATTATCTCTAAAAAGATACTAAGACATAAATAAAATATTTAATCAATTACATCATCTGTATAAATTAAGTAAAATCTAATCGAAAACACAAGAGTTACACTCGTAAGACGAATCATGCGATTCCATCACAACTTTAGTGTCCATCACCGCCGCATGTCCATACATCAGAGCATTTATATATTCTTCTATTGTGGTACCTGCATCATCAACTAAAAATATTCGACGTCAAAAGGGTGAGCACACATCACGACTCAGTGAGCAAACAAAACAATGCAACAAACATATGCATGCATTCAATTCATATCTTTGGTCTGATTCATAAGTTTGCAATGTGCTATAGAAAGGATAGGTGGCTGTCACACCTCTATACACGAATGTATGGAATCGCCCAATGGATCAAACACCATTGTCGCCCCCACATGCACCCACCATGGAATAGAAATAGAGCTAAAGTGCTTAGGACCACACCGCATCACACTTCCCCTGATGCTCTACCCATACCAATACGTAAGCCCCTATTGACGAGGGCTTGCAAACTGGGCTCGCACCTAACCAATTCTAATGTCAAACAGTATATCCAAGGCCTCACCCTAGCACCCTCAATACGTCCATAGAGATAGAGCTAAGGCCCCCCGGCAGAGTCAGAGACTACACGATCCGAGACCACCTCCCCTGATGACCTACGACGTAATAGTTCTGCTAAGGTAATGGCGATACGACGATGCTAGTGGACAAGACTTGAGTAGAGATAGAGCTAGAGTCTAGTGACCAAGATGAACCACAGTGTCATGTCCTCCCCCTGATGCTCCACTTGCATCAAGCACACTAACCACACACATACATTCACATGCTTATTCCTAGCATCATAATCATCATAATGTTATAAATAAACTGAATTAAATATGCATGAACAGTAATAACAGGAATAGTAGATGACATGTGATATACACATTACAAACATACAATCATAGAATCATACATGGTATTGGACTCAATAAACTAAAACAGTTATTATTAACCAATTAGTTTAGGTCTTGTTCCCTCACCTTTGATTGAGTGTAGTTCCTCGTTCAAGCTTTATAAATCACCTTTAAATCAGTAGAAAGGCCTAACAAGTCGATAGATTTAAATTAGAATTAATTCCAACAAATTTAGACTAGCTGAAATCGTAGGGTCGCAGGTAGGGTAGCACCTAGGGTAGCAGTTTTCTACGACCCTAGGGTGTAGGGTCGGACGTGGGGTCAGAAACCAATCGACCCTACATGCGACCACACCCTCCTTGGGACTTCCCAAGGGCATGCGATCGATCAGGTGGTCTTGTAGGTCTATTCTAAGATTGTTCTATGGCTCATAACTATGATTTTTACACACTTTCCATTGCCTATGATGATTACTTCCATGGATTCCTTTGGAACTTGTCCATGGATGGATGATTTGGGTTTCTCTTAATTCTTAACTTCCTCATAATCTATTCTAGGCTCTTACTTTATGAAGGGAATTAGGTTCATACCTGAGGTTGGCTGAGATTCAGAGGTTTCTCTGAACTTCCTCCTCTTCCTTAGTCTTTTCTTTAATTTTCCTTCTCTTCTTCTTCCTTCTCTTTCTCTTTATCTCACTTTCAATTAGGGTTCTAAAAGGAGTGAAAGAGGCTAAGGGACGTCCTATTTATAGAGAAAAACCCTCCAAAATAAGTCCCATCGAGTTTAGGAAAGAACCCCTTGAAATTAGGAAAGTTTCCTAATTTAGGGTTTATGTCTGTCATCGTAGGGTCGGACGTAGGGTTGCAGGATCCGTCGACCCTACACCTTCTTAGTCATGCGACCCTACGACTAAAAAGTCATGGGTTGGACTTCTGTTGAGGTGGGGTCAACCCTACCTATTTAGGCATGCGACCCTACCCTCACATTTACTGTTTTTGGATTAGACTCATACCTGGTCTTGTGATTTTCTTCATGCACTTGGTCTACTTGGCTCGACCATGATTGGTAGACCTGGTACAAGGTGGTAAGACCGGTTAGTTCGATACGGGTCTTACACAATCCCTTCTCAGTAAACTCTTCTCCTTAGCTTTTTCTTCTTCTCCTTCTCTTCCTTCTCTTCCTTTTCTTTCTCTAGGGTTTACTAATGTTCTAAAAGAGTGGAAAAGGCTGAGGGACATCCTTTTTATAGAGAAAAACTCTCCATATAAAGTCCTCTTTCAATTAGGAAAGCAATCCCTTAGTTTAGGAAAGTTTCCAAAACTCGGAGTTTGATCTGGGTTTCTCACGGTCGATCATACGATCGCATAAACCGTCAACCATAAGGTCAAATTCATCGACCGTGGGATTCTGGATTTGAGATTTTTGGTTCCCTTCCTTATGGTCGACCATACCTACCCAGGCATGCGACCTTAGGTATGTTTTTAGTGTTTTTAACTCGATTCTCATACCTGATTTGTGGTCTATCATCACACGCTCGGTCTACTTGGTCCAGGAATGATGGGAAGACCTGGCACGACACGGTTAGACCAAGTTAGTGAAGTGTGGTTCTTACATTAACCATTGTATAGAAATACTCGATTCCAATGCAAAGTTGAATGCTTTTTCTCTTTCTTGATTTGGCAAAAGTTTTTTTACCTAGGATAATCTAGCTTGAGAGGTTTTCTAGCCATGTAATCTATTTTTACTACACAGAGATGAGATCTAGCAATTCCAACTATTAGATATTGAGAGAATGATCTAGACTGGCCATGTGATGCACCCCATAGGCCTGTGATGAGAGTGATTTATGCTCCATGATCAAGATTGGAAGGGTTTAGTCCCATAATATTGGTTGAGTAGTGAGTAGATATCCTCTTATCTTTTCGAATAAGAAAAATTTCACCCACCCCCCTGTACTTTATTTTTATGTTGCTCAAACCCCAACTTTGTGATTAATGTCACACACACTCTCCATCGTTAATTTAACTAACAAAAAAAATACAAAATTACCTAATTACCCTTTTAATTCCTACTGAATAAACTTCTCAAATTTCCTCTTTTTTCAAGCTGTTCAAGCAGCTTCTTGGCTAGAATGTCCATCCCAGATAGCTACTTGAGGTATCCAATAGCTCCATCCGAGATCATCAATTTCTTGCATTTCTTGTTTGAGAGGGATCCAAAACAGGAAACAACATACTTTTTAGTTGTGTTCTGAGGGTTTAGGTGAAGCAACTGGACCAGATTAGGAACACTCTTAACATCCCTTTTGACTTCTCTACACTTCTATGAAACAGACACTAAGGCCAAAAATGTTTGGGTAGCAAAGCATCAAGATCACTTTGCATTCGAAGCTTACCTGGATATTTCTCTTTCACGTACAGCTCTGCCAATTCAATTGCCTCACCTAATGTCTTGTGCATAACCTGTAATTGCACTTTGCAAAGAGTATTTTTTGAGTAGCAAGGATGACTTGACAAGTCTGATAAATGAGGAGGGATCTACTTCAATTTGGAAATTATCATCTTCCATCAACTAGGGAACCCTCCCTTGGCTTCCCTTGCATTTTGAGGTGTCGACGGCACAAGTTCTTGAGCATGCAATAGCCACTCTTCAGCTGGACGGGTGTTGACCAAATCCTCTTCTGCCCCCTCTTCCAACATGATCTCTACCTGGGTATCAACCTAGAAATTAGAGTACCTTGAATGGCTTTTATTCCTCGAGATCCAAAGAAAAAGGACATCTTCCTCGTTGTGCTTCGGGGACCCAAAGAAGTGTTTTTTTTTTCTTTAACAAGCAACCGAATAGCTTGATCTTCAACCTTCTTTGATCTTTTAACTCTTTCAATCAAAAAACGGGAGACCTGCCATTAACTCTGTAAGCAACATGAACCTATATGAGATGTCTTTTCATTTCCCTAAATGTGGAACAGATCAAACGGTCGAATCCCTTATTAAAAAGAGAAGAAAACAAAGAACGTGAGAAATCGATAAAGAGCCATGGAGACAGTAGTCGAGATTAGAGGAAGAAGACAGAATAAAATTAGTTAAAATAAGAAGAAAACCATCTCATTCAATGAAGGAACCTAGTTTTAATTACTAGTAAAACCAATTAAACAATGGTTCCTTGTTTAAAATCGATTATGGGTTTCTTTCTCATCTTCTTCTTATTTGCTTTTGTACTCTCAAATCTGATGTTTGTGTGTCTCTAATGGCGCAACAGCCTATGAGATCATGTCCCAACATGGCCTCCCGTCATTAGGCTTCGTTGGACTCTGGCAATGTCAACAGCAGTGGACTCCGACGGTATAAGCTGGTCTAGTCAATTGAAATTAATCAGCAATTTTGTATGGCATCCCCCTCTTAGCGAAAAGTTGAAGATGGTGTCTAAGGATATAAGTAGGGGTAAAATAGTAACTTAATCATGTTTGAGAGTAATTTTGCCATTTTAAAATTATAAAAATTACCATGTCATCACTTAACAAACCTGTCTGTTATGACAGGGTCTGTGTGATACATATTTAACAAATGCCGGGGGTGACATTAATCACAAAGTTGGGAGTTGAGTAACTTAAAACCAAAGTACAAGAGGGTGGGTGAAATTTTCCCTTTAGGATATGCTCATTTGCAGTTGATACCTTTAAGTAATCATTAGAAACATCATTCTTTGCTCTACACCTTTTGAGGAAAATATTTATTCAAAGAAATTGATGATGCTTAGTTTGTAAGACCCGCATGCCATGAACCCGGTCTAACCTTACATTTCGTGTCATGACCCGTCTACATATCATGGTCGAGCCATGTGGACCAAGTATGTGAAGAAAAAACCAAGACCTAATATGAAAATTTACTCAAAAACAGTCAAAATGAGGGTAGGGTCGCATGCCTAAAAAGGCAGGTCCGACCCCCCATCGACCCCCAACATCGACCCGTGACCAGGGGTCGCAGGGGGTCTCGAATTGTCCGACCCCCCCATCGACCCCCGGTAATCGGTAAAAACAGCACGAACCGAAAATTAGGAGACTTTCCTAATTTCAATTGGAACCTTTCCTAAATTCAATGGGACTTATTTTGAGAGGTTTTACTCTATAAATAGGACATCCCTAAGCCTCTTTCACTCCTTTTACAACCCTAATTGGATTGAGAGAAAGAGGAGAGAAGGAAGAGAAGGAGAAGAGAAGAAAAGTGGAGAAGAAGACCAAAGAGAAGGGATTCAGAGGAAGAAGCATACTTCTCAGGTATGGATACTATTTCCATGAATTTCTAAAGACCTTAGTGTAGATAATGAAGAGGGTCTAAGAGAAACCCAAATCACCCATCCATGGTTAGGTTTCAATGGAAACCATGGAGGAGATCATAAAAACCATGTAGGTAAATAGAGTATGATTCTAAGCCATAGAACATGTATGGAATGGACTATAGAGGGAAGCCATAGGACCCAAACATGAAAGAATGGATGAAATTTGATATTTCGACTCAAACCATGGGGGGTCGCACCTAGGGTCGATGGAACCTCCGACCCTAGCATCGACCCCCAGCATTCGGGAAGTTCAAGAAAGGAGGGGTAGCACCTAGGGTCGATGGAACATCCGACCCTAGGCATCGACCCTACCTGGGGTCGCAGAAAACTCCTACCCGTCCTGCTACCCCCAGTTAACAGCAAATTGTAAAAATTAGTATAAATTTTAATTAAATTTTATCGACTTTGTTAGGTCTTTTAGCAATATAATATTGATATAAAAGTGATTCTTAAGGCTTAAAAGAGGATCTACAAACAAGCAAAGGTGAGGGAACAAGACCTAAACTAATTGGTTAATAACAAACTGTTTTTATTTCTTGAGTCCAATACCATGATTGTGATATGCGTGTATCAACATGTCATCCAATATTTCTATTATTACTGTTCATGCATATTTAAATTTATTGATTATAACATTATGATGTTGATGATGGTAGGAATAGGCATGTGAATGTTTGTGTTTGGCTGGTATACATGGTGCGGGTAGGGATGGTATCAATCGGTACTTCGATGCCGTTCTCGTCGGGGTATATTGTGCCATGGTCTATTCAAGTCATGTCCACTAAGCAAGTGTTAGTGTCTTGATGCGAGCGGAGCATCAGGGGGAGGACGTGACATTGTGGTTCAGCCTGGTCATCAGACTCTAGCTCTATCTCTACTCAAGTCTTGTCCACTAACATTGTCGTATCACCATTACCTTAGCGAAACTAATATGTCGTAGGGCATCAGGGGGGACGTGGCATTGTGGTTCAGCCTAGTCACCAGACCCTAGCTCTATCTCTATGGATGTATTGAGGGATGCTGGGGTGAGGCCTTGGATACATTGTTTGACATTAGGGTTGGTTAGTTGCGAGCCCAGTTTACAAGTCCTCGCCAACAGGGGCTTACGTGTTGGTATGGGCAACCGGTACAGCAATGCCGTTTTCATTGGGTGTATATTATCCATGGTGGGTGCATGTGGGGCGACAATGCTGTTTTCATTGGGCGTTTTCACACACTCGTGTATAGAGGTGTGGCGGCCACCTATCCTTTCTATAGCACATTGCAAACTTATATACCAGACCAAAGATATGAATTGAATGCATACATATGATTGTTGCATTGTTTTGTTTATTCACTGAGCCCAAGTTGGAGAGCTGACCCTCGCGCGTGCAATTCTTTTTAGTTTCTGATGTTGCAGGTACTATGATTGAAGATTATGTCTACATGTCAACATATGAATGGGTGGAGGCTATGAATGAGCAAGCTGTGGAGGACTATTGTGATTCGTTAAACGAGCGTTTCAACTGTGGATACGCTTAGCGTTTAATTTTCGTATTTGGATATTGTAATATGTATTAAGTTATGTTTTGGTTACTTGGAAATAAATGAAATATTAATTATTTATCATGATTAGACCTCAGTTCATTATCTGTAAGACTTCCACTATTTACTTTATTACCTCTGATTAATGTGGAATGTGTTTTGGTTTATCATATGTAGGATAGCCTATTCGAGATCCTGGTTGAACCGTTGGTTTATTGACGGTTCATCACTCCATTCTGGTTGGTGCAGAATTGGGGTGTGACATAGTTGATCAAGTAAACAGTTTTATTCATAGCTTCTCAACAATAACATGGTTACAACTTTGCTCATGAAAGCATGCATTTGACTAATTCTATAATAGTGTAAGTTATCCTTTCTGCTACATCATTATGTTGCGGGACTTTAGGAATTGTATGCCCATGCCAAAATCCATGCTCTTTGAAATACTTCTTAATTATATTCACCACCATTATCGGTACGAAGGCGTTTAAGATGTCTCTATGTTTCCCTTTTAACCATGCCATGAAACTATTGAATAATTCTAAGCGCCTTCTCTTTGTAGTTCATGGCAAAGCTCCTACTTTCCTAAATACATCATCAATGATAATATCAAAATATAAAGCATTTGTAAGCATCCTATTTTTGCCATCCCCAGTTGAACAAAGTCTTACTGGAGTGTAGCCAACAAAGTGGGAGAAATGAGAAAAAGTTTGAAAAGTACAGGGGAAGCGAATGAAAACTCTCTAAAAAATGACAGTCGATTAGCCCCGGGATGCTCTTTAAAATGTTTTGAGAATAATTGAAATGATCTCGAGTATCCAGGAGCCTAAGTGAACACATATGGTAAGTTGGTGAATCTCAATGCAAAGTTTGGATTTTGGCTGCGATTTTGAGGAGGTTTTTGGTAGGCCCCATAGTAAGGATAGGGGCTGTGACCTGCATGGATGCGTAGGTCATGGAAATCCCTTCGAAATGAGACCAGAATCACTCAATTTCGATGTCAAATGGAGAAGATATGGCGATTTTAGTCTGAGAATAAGAACAAGGGTATTTTCAAGAAATTAATAATAAATATCCAAGGGTCTGCATGCAAATTATCGTAAGTTTAATTATTTAAACTTCATCTTCTCATATCTTGCTTATCCGACGTCCAAATCATGTGATTCAAGTCTCAATATGTTCCATTTTTGGTACTCTACAAAGTGGACATAAGGAATTTGAGACGGAGGTCTCCGAGGCATCCCATGCAGAGTTGCTAGCCGAATTATCGTAAATTGGCTTGTTTAAACTTCAGAAATTCATAAGTTGGTCATTTTATGTCCAAATGAGGTGATTCAAGCTCCAGTATTTCTCATTTTTAGTGTTCTACAAAGTGAACGTAGAAAATTTAGGGTAAAGGTTATCAAAAGATTTCATGTGGAATGACAACAGAAATGGCCTATGAAATGATAGAGAGAGAAAAATCAATCTTGGCCCAACCCAGCTTAACCCATATCAGTTTAACCTAGTCAACTCATGTCGGTCCAACCCAAATAAGTCAGTCTGGCTTAGTCAACCTTGAACAGATCAACTCAGCCAAAACCAGTACGGATCAAACCGGTTTAGTCCCATGTGCATATACTTTTTACATGTGTTATTATATTACCATATATTATATAGTAATGTATATGTATATTATCATATATATTATTTATATATTATATATACTTTGATGGAAATCCAAAAGGAAAGAAAAAATGAAAAGAAAATAAAAGGGAAGAAGAGGAGAGAGAGAGCCGTGGGACTCTAAAAAATAGAAAAAAAAGAGAAGAGGAGAAGAGTCGTGGGACTCTAAAAACAGAAATAAAAAGAGAAGAGGAGAGAGAGGGATAGTAGGGAAGAATTGGAAAGAAAACATCAGAAAAAAGGAAAGAATTAAGGGAGTCAGTGATAGATATTAGGAGAAAAAAAAGGGAAAAAAGTGAGAGATGTGGAAAGAAAAATCAGAAAATGAGAGACTCGGCCAGCCATTTGGAAAGAAGGAAAAAAAAAGAAACTTGGGAGAGTGAAAAAAAAAGAGAAGAAGAGAGGAAGAAATAGAGGAGGGGGGAACGTGAGTGGAGAATAAGAAAAGAAAAAAAAAATTATAAGGGGAGAGAGAGTCTAAGAAAAAAAAGAAGAAGAAAAGACTGAGAGAGAGCTAAAGGGATTGAGAGGGAAATAGAGAGAGCAGAGAAGATCGAATGGGAGCAGGAGATGGCTGAAGGGAGATCGACAGAGGGAGCACATTGAGAGAAGAAGAAAATTGAAGAAGAAAGGACAGAACTCAGAAACCTGAGTGGGAGAGGAGGTAAGTACATCTATTCCCTGGATTTTATTTCTTTCATTCAGTTTTTTATTCAACCCAATAACCTTCTGCTAAAAACCTGAAACCAGCAACACTGATCCATTCCCCTGCTGCCATTTACAGTCCTACCTGTGCCATTACAACCTGCTAGCTTCTACAGTACCAATTCCATCTAGCAGCAAACCCACTTGCCCATTACATCTGCTAAGCCCACTGATCAACAACACATCTACCATTTTTGACACCTAACACAACAACCACCACCTGTAATACACCATCTAACCTGCTGCAAACCATATGATTTGCTGTCCTAATCCCTACACTATTACTATCTAAGCATTACCCAGCGAAGAATCTACCTGAAATTCATCCCTCCACAGCAACACCTGGTCACTGATTCCCTACCACAACCATTGCAAGCCACCTATTATGCCTCCACTCGCAGCCCCACTACTAAAAACATCATCTCGATTCCTATATATCTGTCCTAACCTCATCTTACACGCCAACCCAACCGACATATGGTTCCTTATTTTTTTTTTATCCTGATCAACCTCCCATAACCTTCCACCTTCTCCCACCGTGAACCACAACCATCATCTTGATGCACCGTCAGCCCTTGATCTGGAATCTGAAGCTGGTTATATATTTATTGTGATGATTGATATGATGATCTGAACCCTTGAATGATGCCATGCAATCTGCCCCTAATGATCCAATCACATGATCTGAATTTAATGTGATTGATCCACATGATCTGAATTTAATGTGATTGATCCACATGATCTGAATTTTAGAAGATTGATCCACATGATCTGAGTTTTAGAAGATTGATCCAACCACATGATCTGAATTTAATATGAATGAAATTGATTCCATCGTATATGAAATTCTTATGAAATTGAATTTGATCCGATTATGACATTGTGATGAAGATGAATTTGATTCGATCATATGAATTTTGATAAAATTGAAATTGATCATATGGAATTTTCATGATATTGAAATTGATCCGATCATATAAATTCTGATGAAATTGGAATTGATCATATGGAATTTTGATGAAATTGATCCGAATACATCTTCGAAATCTTATGTGATAAAATTGATTGATCCGATCGTATGGAATTTGATGAAAATAAAATTGGACCAATTGATCAAATTGGACAATTGATCATTGAATTTGATGAGATTGGATTATGACCATGGATCTAGATTTTAATGAGAATAAAACATGGTCTTTGATTTAGGATTTTAAATGTGAATAAAATCTAGACAATTGATGATCAAATTCAATGTGATTAAAAATATGGCCATGTGATATTGAATTTTCACATGATGAAATCTTGGTAATTGAATTTGGAATTTGATGTGATTAAAATCTAGCCATTGATCTAGAGTTTTTAATATGATTAACTTTGAGCCATTGGAAGATTGATTTTTACTTGGATCATGAGAAAATATTAATTGTGAGCCATTGGATGTTTAATTTTGATTTGAATCTTATAATAAAATGAATCTAGCCATTTATCATGAGTGACATGAAATATAAACCATTAGATCTTGATCATTAGTGATATAAAAGAATATGAACCATCAGATTGTCTTGATGATTGATTTAAAAGAATTTGAATAGATAAATTATCATTCGGAGTCATATGAGGCATTGGATCTTTATTGTGAGTGATTTTGAGTGATCTAAATGATTGGATTACCTTTTTGGGTGATTTAATGGAATTTGAACGGTTTGATTGACCTTATGAATGTTTTAATTGAATCTGAACCATCGTTCAAATATGATCTTGATCACATTGATGATGATCGATTACATCAAATCTGAGTAGTCGATTCAATATGATCTTGGTCACATTGTTGATGATCGATGCTTGATCAATGCTTTCACATGCTTGCTGTCATATTGATTCACTTGCTTTATTGCTATACTTGAGATGATATTGTTGTTATTTGTCATACTTGAATGATATTTATTGCTGGTAATAATTTAATTTCTACAACACTCTAGTCGAACTGCCATATCTGTACACCTAGAAGACATATTAGGTGTGAGGACATTCATGTAGGCACCCACATTCACGGGAAGGATAAGAATGAAAAATGATAAATCTTAATCAAGAGATATGAAGCCTAGCCCAACACATGCCAAATTAGGGTTTTAGGTCAAGGGTAGCTTTAGGACGATCCCTACCCCTTAGCTCATTTTCCTCTAGGATATAGAGGACTAGATAGGTGTGAAGTGAATCGAACCATAGAGCATTTAGGTTCCACACCCTGATCTTGAAAGAAAACATGAATGAATTGAATCTGCATTTCAAACTATGCGGATCCTGATTCTTAGGCCAGTAGCCTAAGATACGTAGGTAGTTCAGAGAGATTCCCAAACACAGACTCACATCTTTGATCCTTGAGAGTATGCTCCCTGAGAGTATCATATCCTTGCTCCTTGAGAATATTAAACACTTTGCTCCTTGAGAATATTAAACCCTTGCTCCTATTAAACACTTTGCTCCTTGAGAGTATCAAACATTTGCTCTTTGAGAGTTTTAATCCCCTTGCTCCTTGAGAGTATCAATCCCCTTGCTCCTTGAGAGTATCAATCCCCTTGCTCCTTGAGAGTATCAACCCTTTGTTCCTTGAGAGTATCAAACCCTTTACTCCATGAGAGTATTAAACCCTATGTTCCTTGAGAGTATCAACCCCCTTGCTCCTTGAGAGTATCAAACCCTTTGCTCCTTTAGAGTACCAAACCTCCTTGCTCCTTGAGAGTATCAACCCCCTTGCTCCTTGAGAGTACCAAACCCCTTGCTCCTTGAGAGTATGCTCCTTGAGAGTATTAAACCCTTTGCTCTTTGAGAGTATTAAACCCCTTACTCCTTGAGAGTATCAACCCTTTACTCCTTGAGTATCAAACCCTTGACTCCTTGATAGTATTAAACCCTTTTCCCTTGAGAGTATCAGCCCCCTTGTTCCTTGAGAGTATTTACCCCTTTGCTCCTTGAGAGTTTTTATTCCTTTGTTCCTTGAGAGTGTCAATCTAAAAACAATGACCCACGTTGTATCTGATTTTTAGGAACTCTGAAATATGTAGGCACCTTAGAGGACCTCTCCAAATACAGTACCACATCTTAGTTTCCTTAGGTCCTCTATATTCATATCCATATCATATACATATTCACTAGCCCACTTTAGGTTATCTCTAGATTCAATCTCAATCATCTATCAAGCATAAACTTCAACTTGAACAATTGAATCTAAGAAAGCTTAAACATAAACCACATCCATAAACCTTAATCACAATCTGTTCAAACTATGTTATGAACTTGATTTATAGGATTATAATAAGAAGGCAATTTAAGATGTCTTGGATGTCTCAGATTCAGTCTATCATCGAACCATCTTTGGTTTGGTACACTGTATATTACTTTGCTTGTTTATTTATTTTGAGAACATGTTTGGCTGAACCTAAGTTAGAAGAACTTAGCAACTTGGCATAGGATCCTCCATGAGCCCTAGTCATCATCCATTGACCATGAACATTCAGAACAATAGAGTCTAAGGAAAGTAGAATCACATAGGAGGCCAATTTTCAGATCGGATAGCTTTGGGTGCCTAACACCTTTCCAAACTGTACCTTGAACGCTTATCCATTCTCTGATAGACCAAAAGCCAATATATTGGGTCCAATGAGTCAGTAAAAGTTTTTTCTTATAATGAGACTACATTTTTATAGGTCCTAAACCTTATTCTAGGTGGTGACTCTAAATCATTTTTTCGTCCATCAGAGATGGGTAGAAGAGACCATTTATTGTCCTCACAACATTACCAAGAGCTTTAAACTTAATAGGAATACCTTTGAAGAAGAAAAAAAAACAAAAAAATCTTAATGGGACTGCTACATGAAATATACTAAATCAAGAATTTTAATATTTTTGTAGCTTTAGGAAATGGAAAAGAATCTCTATGTTGCTTTTGTAAGACCCGCACTCCTCAAACCTAGTCTAACATGAGTTATCGTGTCGTGACAGATCTTTCCATCATAACCGGGTTAGACGAGATGGTCGGATGAAGAAGCCACGCATCAAGGTATGAAACTGACAACATTAACTTTGTCTGGTCTAACTGGTTGAGCATGTCTAGTCGAACGGGCTATGCCACCTGACATGCAACAAGACAACCCCAATTCAGAGTCTGAGAATAGGAAAGTTTCCTAGTTTAAGTGGACTACTCTGTTAAACGGGAGTGTATCCACAATAAGACATTGTCCTCCACATGTAAGTCTTGTTTTCCAATTTCCTTTCATTCTACAACCCTAGAGCCTGAGTGAGGATTGAGAAGGAAGCTGTGGAGAAGAAGAAAGCTATGAGAGAAGAAGAGAGAAGAAGGTTGTGCACTTACCGTCGATTTCCACCATCACTATCACGAGACCAACGGTAAGTCCCCTCGTCCCTATAGAGGTTTAGGTTGTGCTTGGATAGAGATCATAGCCACTAACGGCTAAAAATCAATTCCAAATAACATGGTTTAGCCATGAGGTTGTTTCATGATTCATCGATGAAAAACCTACGTTGAAAGCCATAGTAACTAAGGTTACAATGAAGGACCCAACCCTAACATGTCTTCGACCATAGAACGGCATAGGATGAACCTTAGGATGAGTCAAAGAATTGACTCTGAGAAAGGTCAGACAATGACATAACCTGAAGGTTATATGGTTTGGTTGACCAGTGGCACTTAAAGTGACATGGGTGACAACTCTAGATACTCTCGGGAACTGTCTCAGGGTTGACCAGATTCGATGTCCGGTCTGACTAATGTCACACCAGACAATATTCAAAGTAACTTCTACCAATCTGGAAAATGAACCCAATGAATGAAAAATTATCAGAATTAAAACTAATTAAAACTTATTGTTTGTATAGGACTTATAATCAAGCAAAGCTAAGTTTCCATGTCTTAGAGAGAGCCAAACATCACTCAACAGATGAGGGACAGACCCCAAACTAATTAGTTAATAATCAAACTACAATGTGTGTTGATGATGTGCTATGTATTATGCATATAACATGTCATCAAATATTTTCTATTTACTATTTATGCATATTTATTTCTATTATGATGAGATTGAAGATAGACATGTGTTTGTGTATGGTTGGTGTATTCGGTGAAAAAAGATTGGAGCCTTGGACCATTCATTACATTGACATCGTTGTATTGCCATCTACCTTAGCATGCTTAGTACGAGATAGGGTATCAGGACGATGCTAGCGGTGCCAGCCATAGCCTTACCATTAGGCTCTAGTTCAATCTCTATTTAATATTGAAGGGTGCTAGGGCCATGGATACTTTTGTGATGATATCTAGGATTGGTTAGTGACGAGCCAAGTTTGCAAGTCCTTCCAGTAGGGGTGTATGTACTGGTATGGGATAGGATATCAAGGGTGTTGACGGTTTGGTTGTAGCTTGTTGTTAGGCTTTAGCTCTATCTCTATCTTCTAGTAAGTATTGTAGGGGGATAGCGGTTTTGGTTGGAGCCTGACTATTGGATGTGCTCACACTCTCATGTATGGAGGTATGGTTGTAGCCTATCCTTACTATAGCACATTGCAAACTTTATCAGACCTAATGATTGAATGTTATCTCATGCATATTGCTTACTGCATGTTTTGTTTCTCACTGAGCTAAGTTATGAGCTCACCCCATAAATTCGTATTCATTTTAGTTAATGATGTAGGTACCACTGTAGAAAACTACATAATGTGCCTCCATATAGAGGAATGGCGGCTCTTGATGTCTAGTAAATGGAAAATGAGCATGATTAGTCATGTGAGTGCCTCTATTGTTACTTTTGTGTTTAGGATAATAATATTTGTAACAAATATTATTATTTATGTTTTGGTCAACATTTGAATAATTAGATTATTTATTTAATTATCATCTAGATTTTTTATTTCATTAATAAAGACTTCTACTATTATCTATTTATTCTGATTATTGGTTATATGTATGGTCTGAATGTTGGTAAGTTCTTCATGATCCTGGCTTGAGCTGTGGTTTAATAACGGTTCAATCACATTTCTGGTTACACCAGAATTAGAAAAACATGTAATAATAAGTCAAGATAAAAGGAAAAGTCTATCACTGGGCTGATGCAAGAAGTGGTGCAAATGCCATATCAGCATGCTCATAATCTTGCTCATAAGCCACCTGGAGCCAGTGCACCTCCTCCTGCATGACTATAAGACTCTAAGCGAGCTCCGCCACTCATTGGTCTATCTAGCATTAATCCTTCCAGATCTCTCAAAGCAATAATAGCATCTGGTCTGGTCTAGGGAAGACTATGAAGGTCCAGCCTCAGCAACGGGCTGGGGTGCAGGGGCGGGGATGTCATCTAAGTCCATGTATAAATCATCCCCTCCACTCTCAGCTGCTGCTGTTGTGGCTATTGGCCCTCTCAGTGGCCGCTCACGTGCCTCCAGTTCAAGTCATTGAGGACGTCGTCGTAAAACCCCATCTTGTAGATGCCCTCCCAGTCCAGACTTGCCATTATGGTCTCTTCATAGATCTGCTCACCCCAAGCCATACGAGAAGGGTAGTAATCAGTTGGCCATAAGGCAGGTTTGGCTTCAGCCTAGGCATCATCCCATAATACATGGTCTGGATGATGATATAAGGAAGGTAGACCTCTTGCCTAGTGCTCATGTAGAACGTCAGGTACTGGGCTAACTGCGAGACCTCATTATACTGGTCACTTTAAGGAAAGATGTCATGTTGGATAATTTTGCAATAGATGCGAGGAAACGGTCGCAGGTTGGCTGCCTTCATAACCAAATGGCCAAGCTGAAGGATCTGACTCCACACTATCTGGTGAAGGTCCTCTGTCAAATACTTGTGCTACTTGGGTGTGTAGTACACCAGCTCACCAGCATTAAACACTCCTAGTAACTCAGGCAACTCCAACTCCTTAGTATCGAAGGAGATGTCCACACCGTTCACCCTACTAGTGATGCACAACTCTCTATCTCGAGCCAAATTGTTGGGGTTACCCTCCAACTGCAAGTTGCAATAAAACTGCCACACTAAGTTAGGATGGATGGCTGCATTATACTAGTTCACTAGCAACCAACCCAGAGTGCCGAACGCTGCCTCCACATTAAACGTGTCTAAATGATGCAGGTTTACAAAGCGGCTGTCATACCCCAATTCTGCACCAACTAGAATGGTGTGATGACCCATCTATGATCCAACGGTTCAACTAGGATCTTGAATAGGCTGTGTCCTTTTTACTTAAACCATACACATCCACAACCATAATCAGAGTAAATAAACAATAGCGGAATTCTTTAATATTAATGAACTGAGTATCTAACAGTGATATCATAAATAAAGTATCCAATTATCTCAAATAACTAAAGACATAAAATAAAATAAATTAATCAATTACATGTTCTGAATAATCCGACAATTAAATCTAATCAAAGAAGCATGGGTTGTACTCGCACGACGAATCATGCGACTCCATCATAACTTCTGCATCCATCGCCGTAACATTTTCATACATTGGAGCATTCATATAATCTTCTACGGTAGGACCTGCGTCATCAACTAAAAATATTCAACGTCGAAAGGATGAGCACACATCATGGCTCAGTGAGCAAACAAAACAATGCAACAAACATATGCATGCATTTAATTCATATCTTTAGTCTGGTTCATAAGTTTGCAATGTGCAATAGAAAGGATAGGTGGCCACCGCACCTGTATACACGAGTGTGTGAAGCCACCCAATGGATCAAACACCATTGCCATCCCACATGCACCCATCATGGAATAGAGATAGAGCTAAAGTGCCCGGATCAAACATCGCATGACACTTCCCCTAATGCCCTACCCATACCAACACATAAGCCCCTATTGGCGAGAGCTTGCAAACTGGGCTCGCAACTAACCAATCTTAACACCAAACAGTGTATCCAAGGCCTCACCCCAGCATCCCTCAATACGTCCATAGAGATAGAGCTAAGGCCCCCCGGCAGAGTCAAAGACTATACGGTCCGAGACCACCTCCCCTGATGCCCTACGACGTAATAGTTCTGCTAAGGTAATGGCGATACAACGATGTTAGTGGACAAGACTTGAGTAGAGATAGAGCTAGAGTCTGGTGAACAGGATGAACCACAGTGTCACGTCCTCCCCCTGATGCTCCACTTGCATTAAGTACACTAACCACACACATACATTCACATGCCTATTCCTAGCATCATCATCATCATCATGTTATAAAAAATCTGAATCAAATATGCATGAACAGTACTAACAGAAATATTGGATGACATGTGAAATGCACAATACACGCATACAAGCATGGAATCATTCATGGCATTGGACTCAATAAATAGAAATAGTTTATTATTAACCAATTAATTTAGGTCTTGTTCCTCACCTTTGGTTGATAGTAGATCCTCGTTCAAGTTTTGTAATTCACTCTTAAACCACTTGGAAACCTAAAAAATTAAAGATTTTAAATTATAATTAATTCTCATGAATTTAGACTAAAAGAAACTGGGGGGTCGCAGGTGTGGCAGCACCTGTGGTCTCAGTTTCTGCGACCACAGGGTGTGGTCGCATATCCTGCAACCACACGTGCGACCACAGCCTCCCTGGAAACTTCCCGAGGGTATGTGGTCTGACATGTGTGTCTCGTGTGGTCACACATCATGCAACCACACGTGCGACCACACATGTGATGGTCAACTTTTCATCCTCAACTTCATTCCTTCATGTCTGGATCTCTTGGCTTATCATCATGGTCCTTCCTATGATTGTTCTATGGCTCAGAACTAGTATTTTATACAGAATCCATTGTCCACATAATTTTCTTTTATGGATTCACTTGGAATTTATCCATGGATTGATGATTTGGGTTTCATCTAAATCCTATCTCTTTCATGAACTATTCTAGGCTCTCAATTTAACATGGAGAATGTTTTCATACCTTAAGCTCGTTGAAGATTCAGAGTTTTCTCTGAATTTTCTTCCTCCTTAGTCTTCCTCTTCAATTCTCCTTCTCTTTCTTCTTTCCACTTTCCCCCACTTTTAGTTTGAGTTCTAAAAGGGTGAAAGAGGCTAAGGGATGTCCTATTTATAGAGGAAAACCCTCCATAATAAGCCCTACTGAGTTTAGGAAAGAACCCCCTTTGGATTAGGAAAGTTTCCTAATTTCGGTTTCTGACTGGGTTCGTGTGGTCGGAGGTGGGGTCGTAAAATCCGTCAACCACAACTTCTGAAACGTGCAACCACATGACCAAAATTCATGTGGTTGCACTATTTTGAGGTGTGGTCGGTCACACCTATTTAGGTATGCGACCACATGCTCATAATTGACTGTTTTTAGGTTGATTTCGTACCTGGTATTGTGGTTTCTTCACGCACTTGGTCCACTTGGCTCGACCATGATAGGAAGACCTGATACAAGGTGGTAAGACCGATTAGTTCGATATGGATCTTACAACTCCCCCCTCTTATTAGAAATTTTATCCTCGAAATTTACACATACCTTCCGAGTCGAAAAGGTGAGGATATTGCTTTCGCATAGCATTCTCTTCTTCTCATGTGATCTCTTCTATATCTTGGCTTCGCCAAGTGACCTTAACAATATAAATGTCACGGTTACGTAGACGTTGAACCTTTCGGCTGGTGATTTCAGTTGGTGTTACTTCGAACGTCAAATCATCAATTAGACTCGGTGGATCCACTGTTATAACATGTGTTGGATCTCTGACGTACTTCTTCAGTAATGAGATATCAAATACATCATGCACACTTGACATAGATGGGGGTAATGCTAACTGAGACACCACTTTCTCACGTTTAGCGAGAATCTCATATGGCCCGACATATCTCGGACTTAGCTTCCCTTTCTGCCCGAATCGTTTTAAGCCTCGCATAGGTGATACTTTCAAGAATACCTTATCACCTACGACGAATTCAAGGTCACGACGTCGAGTATCTGCATATTGTTTCTGATGATTCTGAGCTGTTCTAACTCTTTCCTTGATAATGTCGACTACTCGACAAGTCTCTTCAACAAATTCTGGTTCAACGATACTCTGTTCACCAACTTCATTCCAAAACAAAGGAGTTTGACACTTCCTACCATACAGTGCTTCATAGGGTGACATCTGTATAGTAGCCTGATAGTTGTTGTTATAGGCGAACTCAATCAATGGTAGTTTCTCATCCCATGATCCCTTGAAATCAATAACACAGGCTCGAAGCATGTCTTTTAAAATCTGAATGGTACGCTCCGACTGTCCGTCTGTTTGAGGATGGAATGCAGTACTAAATTTCAACGTTGTACCCAGAGCCTTCTGTAGTCCTTCCCAAAACATTGAGGTAAAGCGTGGGTCTCTATCGGACACAATGCTTTCCGGTACTCCACGTAATCTGACAATATTATCCACATATAGCTTGGCTAACCTCTCTAGGGTATACTGAGGTTGTATAGCTATGAAGCGAGCTGTCTTAGTCAGACGATCTACAATCACCCAGACCACGTCAACTACTCGGGGAGTCAATGGTAACCCGATGACGAAGTCCATAGTAATGTAGTCCCATTTCCAAGCTGGTTCTGGTAGTGGCTACAACAATCTTGTAGGTCTTTGCCTTTCAGCCTTTATCCTCTGACAATTTAGGCATTGAGACACAAATTTAGCTACATCTGCTTTCATTCCTCTCTACCAATATAATTTCTTCAGATCATGATACATCTTCGTACTTTCAGGATGTACCGAATAAGCGGTGGTGTGAGCTTCCTTCATTAGTCTGTGTCTAATGTCCAAGTTTTTCGTTTCAGGAATATATACTCTTCCTTTGTACTTCAGTACCTTTTCAACTTCCAAGGTGAACTCAGCAATAGTCCTACCTTTTTTGATGTCTTCTTGTACTGTTCTCTGATAAGGGTCTGATTTAATAGCGGCCTTCACTTCATCTAATATATCAGGTACAATCTTCAATGTTGCGAACATATTTGAAAACCGATGATAAACCCTTGGTTGGTTGATTCGCCCGATGCATCTATCATGAATTGCTCATTACCATGATGGAATACTTTTCCTGTAACACACATTGCTACAGTTGTGTTAACCTCTCCTTGGGACTTTATCATTTCTTTTCTACTTAGCGCATCAGCAACTACATTGGCTTTCCCTGGATGATACTGAATATCGCAATCATAATCCTTCAATAATTCCAACCATCTTCTTTGTCTCATGTTCAACTCTTTTTGATTAAAAAGATAAGTGAGACTCTTGTGATCTAACTTAATCTGAAATTTCTCTCCATACAAATAATGTCTCCATATCTTGACAGCATGTACTACTGCTGCTAATTCTAAGTCATGAGTGGGATAGTTCTTTTCATGTGTCTTTAGTTGTCTTGAGGCATACGCAACTACTTGTTCTTCTTGCATAAGCACACATCCTAAACCCAATCCAGACGCATCAGTGTACAAGGTTA
The DNA here is from genome assembly GCA_028583415.1 of Protea cynaroides. Classification (NCBI taxonomy): domain Eukaryota; kingdom Viridiplantae; phylum Streptophyta; class Magnoliopsida; order Proteales; family Proteaceae; genus Protea; species Protea cynaroides. The sequence goes on from CM053265.1 coordinate 17,677,342, forward strand.
ATGGTTGTCCTAGAATAAGAATAGTCAAGATAGGAGCAGATATCAATCTAGCTTTCAATGTTTGAAAACCTTCTTCACATTTGTCAGTGCAAACAAACTTTTCTCCTTTCTTAGTTAAACTGGTAAGAGGTACGGTAATTCTGGAGTAGTCTTCCACGAATCATCGATAATACCCAGCTAGACCTAGGAAACTTCTGATTTCTGCAACACTCTTAGGTGCTTCCCATTTCACAATGGCTTCAATCTTGCTAGGATCCACTTTAATTCCTTCAGAGAATACAACATGGCCTAAGAAAGCGACATCATTTAGCCAAAACTCACACTTTGTAAATTTAGCGTAAAACTTCTCTTTTCTTACTCATTGCAGAGCGGCTCTTAGATTCATGACTTGAGTTTCCTTGTCTTTGGAGTAGACCAATACATCATCAATAAACACAATGACTGATGTATCCATATCATGGAATACCCGATTCATGAGTTCCATAAAAGTTACGGGTGCATTAGTTAATCCAAAAGACATGACTAAAAATTCATAATGTCCATATCTTGTTCTAAATTTTGTCTTTGGAATATCACCTTCCTTAATCTTCAGCTGATGGTATCCTGACCGGAGATCAATCTTGGAGAACACCTTGGCACCTTGCAACTGATCGAACAAGTCATCGATCCGAGGCAACGGGTATCAATTCTTGATTGTAAGCTTATTCAATTCTCGATAGTCTATACATAGTCGAACACTACCGTCCTTCTTCTTCACAAACAATACTTGCGCTCCCCATGGTGATATGCTAGGTCTGATATCCTTGTCCAGTAATTCCTGATAACTGTACCTTTAGTTCCTTCAGTTCAGTAGGAGCCATTCGATATGGTGCTTTAGATACTGGTGTAGCTCCGGGTATCAGATCTAAAATGAACTTTGTCGCTCGATCAGGTGGTAGTCCTGGTAGTTCTTCAGGAAATACATTTGGAAAGTCACGCACAACATCAATATCCTCCATTCGTGGTGCTTCCTTGTTGAGGTCAACCATTGATACTAGATACCCAAATCCTCCTTTCTCGAGGCATTTTCTACCCTTTAATGCAGAGAGAATGAGTTTTCGTCTACGGGGAAGTTTGGTTCCTGCAAAACTAAACTCTGCTACTTCCTTGTCTTTAAATGTCAATTTCTTTTCTACACATTTTAGGTTTGTAGAATGCCGATGTCACACCCCAATTCCGGCTGAACCAGAAGTCTGAGTGAACCGTTACTGAACCAACGGCTCACACCAGGATCTCAATAAGATCGTGTCCACTCATACGAACCATTGCACATAACCACAATCAGAATATAATAAATACAGTGGAAGTCTTTAAATAAAATGAACTGAGCGTCTATTGATAGATTTAAATAAATATTCAATTATCCAAATTCTCAAGCATAAATAAATATCTTTACATCACTTTAATGTCAACCGAAAATAACTGAAACAACTAAAGAAAAATCCTAGAGATACACACAGAAAGGGCACTCGCATGAAGCGTCATGCTCGTCCTCTCCTACCTGCACGTCCAGAGCAGCCACGCCTCCATACGCTGGCGGGTTCATGTAGTCATCCACCGTGTAACCTGCATCAACATCTAAAAATGGTGTGTACACAAGGGTGAGCTCACAACTTAGCTCAGTAAGACAATCAGACAATGTAACATTTATATGACTTACCCAAAAAAAAAATGTAACATTTATATGCATGAGTAACAATCATATTATATTATATTATGGTCTGGTTTAAGTTTGCAATGTGTTATAGGAAGGATTAGAGGCCACCCGCACCTTTATACACGAGTGTGTGAAGCCGCCCAGTGGATCACACCATTGCCGTCCCACATGCACCCACCATGGAATAGAGATAGAGATAAGGTGTCTAGATCAACACCGCCAACACCTCCCCTGATGCTCTACCCATACCAACACGTAAGCCCCTATTGGCGAGGGCTTGCAAACTGGACTCGCAACTAACCAATCCTATATGTCATCACATTAGGCCCTATCCCAGCACAGCTCCCTAAGGCATAGAGATAGAGCTAGAGTCTGGTGGCCAGGCCGGAGACCACAGTGCCACGTCCTCCCCCGATGCCCTACCCGCACTAAGCATGCTAAGATAGAACGATACGAAAGGTAGACCCTATCCCAACATAGCCCCCTACGGCATAGAGATAGAGCTAGAGTCTGGTGGCCAGGCCGGAGACCACAATGCTACGTCCTCCCCCTGATGCCCTACCCGCACCAAGCATGTTAAGATAGAATACTATGAAAAGGTGCTAGTGTGAGGAATGATCCCAGACCCCAAGCCCTTTCCATTCCACACACCAACAAAAACAATCACATGCCTAACAATTACATCCTAGCATAGCGAGTATGCATGAACAATAATAAGAACTGAAAGTAAAGGATGACATGCGAATATGCACAAACATCAATTCACAGAGTCATAGTTATTAACAATGATTTACTGTCCATTAGATTATTAGGGTTTAGGTCTGATTCCCTTATTTGACGCTCGTTTGATAGCTTGCTCCACGTCGCAAGATCCAAACGTGCTATCACAAAGTCCTATACAATATTAGGGTTTAGTTAGAATAGTTTTCCTTAGGTTTCATGTTGGTCGAAAAACCAACGATATTACAAAATATATCTCACAGAGCTGCAGGTACCGGTTGCAACACTGTGGGGAAACCTGCGACAGGTATGGTTAGCCGGTCCCCACAGACCAGCCCCCAAAAAGTACCGATCGCAGTACCTGTCGCACAGGGTGCAACCGGTATAGTCGACCGGTATGTCTCCAGAAGACCATACGTCCGGTTCTCGACTACCGTCGATCATTCCCTATTGATCCTAGGGTTCCTCCTACACATTCTAGGTCTGAGCACTGAGTTAGAGTTGTTTTCAACTCCATTCAAGTCCTAGCTTTGACGGTCTTCTTCCTAGAAGTCGAATATAGGGTTTACCGACTAGATTAGGGTTTGTCAACAAAAATAGGGTTTTAGATCAATACCTGCTTTGTATGGTATTGTTTAAAGCAACCTAACCATCCTAGGGTCATAATCCTAGAGTCATATTGTAAAGAAGGTGTAAGCACTCACCGTCGACTGGCGGTAAGGTGTTCTGTATCGAACGGCAATATCGGCTCTTCCTAGCTTCTCCTCCTTCTTCAGCCTCTTTCTCCTTTCTAGGGTTTGTGAGGATCAATGGAAGGGATTCTAGGAGGTTTAGAGGGGTTTATATAGGCTAGGTTTAGGTTTAGGAAGCCTCCTATGATTAGGAAAGTCCTAGGGTTCAGAATTTGGAAAGTAGAACCCGCAGAGATCCGGTTCCAGATCTTCGTTGTCTGCTGCACAGGCTATATCGATTGACCAGTACCAAGACCGGTACCATCGACCGGTATGAACAAAATTCATACTTAAATGGTCCATTTCGTACCTGTTTGTCATCCTCTCGTCCCGTATGATCCGATAATGATTGGAAGACCTGTTACGACATGAATTCAAGGTTTAGATCGGGTTCATGGAGTGCGGGTCTTACAACTCCCCCACCCTTTAAAGAAATTTCATCCCCGAAATTTGCATGTAGTTTTCACAACTCCCCCACCCTTAAAATAAATTTCGGCCTCAAAATTTGAACGTACCTTGGTCATCGAAAAGGTTAGGGTATTCTTTTCTCATTGCGTTCTCTTCCTCCCAAGTAATTTCTTCTACATCTTGGCTCTTCCAATGCACTTTCACATAGTGGATATCCTTGCTTTGAAGATGTTGTACCTTTTGACTTGTGAGCATCACAGGTATTACTTCAAATGTCAAGTCCTCTGTCAAGTCTGATGGGTCTGCTGTCAAGATGTGCGATGGATCCCTGACATACTTCTTCAATAAAGATACATGGAATACGTCATGAACGCTTGACATGGATGGTGGTAGAGCCAGTTGATATGCCACATTACCACGTCTGGTCAATATCTCGTATGGTCCGACGTACCTGGGGCATAGCTTTCCCTTCTTACCAAACCATTTCAGACTTCGCACAGGTGATATCTTCAAGAATACCTTGTCACCCACTGCAAACTCCAGATCTCGATGTCGATTATCCGCATAGTGCTTCTGTCAAACTTGAGCTGTCTTCACTCTTTCCTTGATCTGATCAATCACTCGATAAGTTTCTTCGACAAACTCTGGTCTGACAATTCTTCTTTCTCCCACCTCATTCCATAACAGAGGTGTACGATATTTCTTCCCATAGAGTGCCTCATATGGTGCCATCTGAATTGTAGCCTGGTAGCTATTGTTATATGTGAACTTGATGAGCGATAGCTTCTCGTCCCAAGCTCCTTTGAAATCTAGGGCCCAAGCTCGGTGCATATCTTCTAAAATTTGAATAGTTCGCTCTGATTGCCCATCCGTCTAAGGGTTAAAAGTTGTACTAAACTTCAACTTGGTTCCCATAGCTTTTTATAATCCTTCCCAGAACTTTGATGTAAAACGGGGATTTCTGTTAGATACTATACTCTCTTGGACGCCATGAAGTCTGACTATATTATATACATATAGCTTGGCCAGCTTCTCCATGGTATACTGAGGTCTGACCGCAATGAATCGAGATGTCTTAGTAAGTCGATCGAATATAACCCAAACTGCATCCACCGACCTTGGTGTCAAGGGTAGGCCAGTGACGAAATCCATTGTGATGCATTCCCACTTCCATGCAAGTTTCGGTAGTAGTTGTAGAAAACCTACGGGTCTCTGCTTTTTAGCTTTAACTTGCTGGCAATTCAAACATTGGAATACGAATCGAGCTACATTTGCTTTCATACCCCTCCACCAATATAGTCTTCCTAAATCATGGTACATCTTGGTGCTTCCTGGATGTACCGAATATGGGGTGTAATGAACTTTTGTCATAACTCGCTCTCTGATATTTGAGTTCTCACTCTCAAGTATACATAATTGTCCATGATACCTGAGTACCTGGTCTGAATCCAAGGTAAAGTCAAGATTGCTTTTACCCTTCTCTAGATCTTCTTGCACTGTCTTGAGGTGTGGATCCTGTAGGATTGCTACTTTGACCTCATATTTTAGATCCAATGTGATTTTCAAAGCTGCGAACATCAATGTGAACTTATGAATTAAGCCCTGTTCCACTGGATCACCTGCAGTCTCTAATATATAGTCTTTATCATTCTCTATTGAGTCTGAGGCTGCAGCACATAATGCAGCGTTCGTACTAGGTGTTGACTCAAGTTTCAATGCCCACTTTCTGCTTAAGGCATTGGCCACAACGTTTGCTTAACCCGGATGGTACTGGATGTCACAATCATAATCTTTTAATAGCTCCGGCCATCTCCTCTGTCTCATATTCAGGTCCTTCTGAGTAAAAAGGCAAGTTAAGCTCTTGTGATCCGACTTAATCTAAAACTTTTCACCATAATGGAAGTGTCTCCAAGTCTTGATTGCATGTATAACCGCTGCTAACTCTAAATCATGTGTAGGATAATTCTTCTCATGCTCTTTTAACTGTCTTGATTGCATAGGCAATCACATGTTCTCCTTGCATCAACACACATCCAAGACCTAACCCTGAGGCATCCGTATATAAGGTAAACGGTAAGCCTGGTGCTGGGATGGTCGAGATAGGTGCAAAGACTAGTCTTGACTTCAAAGTCTGAAAGCACTTCTCACACTCATCCATCCATATGAACTTTTCCCCTTTCTTGGTTAGTTTGGTAAGTGGAACGGAGATCCTTGAGTAGTCTTCCACAAATCTTCTATAGTAACCAGTCAATCCAAGGAAACTACGAATCTCCGCAACTGATTTTGATGCATCCCATCCTACTATAGCTGCGATCTTGCTTGGATCTACCTTGATACCATCTGCAGATACTACGTGACCCAAGAAGACCACTTCCTTCAGTCAAAATTCACATTTCTTGTACTTGGCATAAAGCTTTTCTCTTATCAGCCTTTGTAGGGCTGCTCTCAAATGTGTTGCATGAGTCTCCCTGTCTTGTGAGTAAACCAATATGTCATCAATGAATATGATGACCGAAGATTCCAACATGTCATGAAACACTCGGTTCATCAGTTCCATGAACGACGCTGGAGTGTTAGTCAACCCGAATGACATTACAAGGAACTCATAATGTCCATACCTTGTCCTGAAAGCGGTCTTCGGAATATCTGCGACCTTGATCTTCAATTGGTGATACCCTGATCTAAGATCAATCTTTGAGAAAACTTTTGCACCCTGTAACTGATCGAACAGATCATTGATCCTAGGCAAAGGATATCGATTCTTGATGGTTAACTTGTTCAGCTCTCGGTAGTCAATACATAGCCATACACTACCGTCCTTCTTCTTGGAGAGCAATATAGGTGCCCCCCATGGCGATATGCTTGGTCGTATGAAACCCTTATCTAGTAGTTCTTATAACTGGGTCTTCAACTCCTTTAATTCGGTTGGGGCTATCCTATACGGTGCCTTAGACACCGGTGCCGACCCTGGCATCAGGTCTATCACGAACTCTGTAGCCCTGTCTAGAGGTAGACCTGGGAGATCTTCTGGAAACACATCTGAAAACTCTCATATCACATCTAGATCTTCCATCCTTGGTACCTCAGCAGTGATGTCGGCCACAGACACTAAATACCCTACTCCTCCCTTCTCTAGGCATCTCTTAGCTTTTAGGGCGGAGAGGATCAGCTTTCGCTTCCTAGGTAACTTGGTCCCAGTAAAGCTAAACTCCTTGCCCTTCTCATCTTTAAGCACAAGTTTCCTTTCACCACATAATAAGCTAGCTGAATGATGGCCTAGCCAATCCATTCCCAAGATGACGTCAAAGTCTGTCATCTCGAGTAGAACCAGATTTGCTTCTAGGTTTTGGCCCTCAATACTAACTGTACACGGCCCATAGTATTCATTCAATGCCACTTCGACTCCCAACGGAGAGTGTACTATCATGCTTGGGTTCAAACACTTGATAGATAATTCCATTCACTTCCCAAAAGAAATATAAACGAAGGAGTGCATGGCCCTAGAGTCAAAGAGTACTCTGGCAGGTATACTCATTTATAGGCTGGGAACCTCTTCTTACTGAGGTGGAACTCATGATGCAAGGTACTCGCGGGCTTGAACCCGGCTTGATCCATTTGTATGCTGATAAACCTCTTCTTGTATGGAGCTAGGCTGTGAATACAAGGCTCATTTGTAGGCTGGGAACCTCTTCTTGCTAAAGTAGAACTCATGATGCAAGGTACTTGCGGGCTTGAACCCGGCTTGATCCATTTGTAGGCTGATAAACCTCTTCTTGTATGTATTTAGGTTGTGAATACAAGGCTCATTTGTAGGCTGGGAACCTCTTCTTGCTGAGGTAGGACTCATGATGCAAGGTATGTGCGGGCTTGAACCCGGCTTGATCCATTTGTAGGCTGATGAACCTCTTCCTGTACGAAGCTAGGCTGTGAATACAAGGCTGATTTGTAGGTTTGGAACTTCTTCTTGTATGAAGCTAGCTGTGAATACAAGGCTGATTGCATGAGCTTGAGCTTGACTTTGATTTGTTTGGATGGAGGACTTGCTGTCTTTTCTTTGAATTGAACTGAGGCTCTTTTGATTGAGATTCTGAGATTGATTTTCTGAATAAGCTAGGGGTCTGCATTTGATTCACTAATAGGCTGAGATTGATTTAAATTTTGGATGAGCTAGGGCTCTGCATTCACTTATAGGCTGAGATTGATTTGAATTTTGGATGAGCTAGGGCTCTACATTTGATTCACTAATAGGCTGAGATTGATTTGAACTTTGGATGAGCTAGGGCTCTGCATTTGATTCACTTATAGGCTGAGATTGATTTGATCATTGGATGAGCTTGGGCTGTGCATTTGATTCACTAATAGGCTGAGATTGATTTAAATTTTGGATGAGCTAGGGCTCTGCATTCACTTATAGGCTGAGATTGATTTAAACTTTGGATGAGCTAGGGCTCTACATTTGATTCACTAATAGGCTGAAATTGATTTGAACTTTGGATGAACTAGGGCTCTGCATTTGATTCACTTATAGGCTGAGATTGATTTGATCATTGGATGAGCTTGGACTGTGCATTTGATTCACTAATAGGCTGAGATTGATTTAAATTTTGGATGAGCTAGGGCTCTGCATTCACTTATAGGCTGAGATTGATTTGAACTTTGGATGAGCTAGGGCTCTAGATTTGATTATGAAATGAGCAAGAACTCAGAAGGTCACTTTTAGGTGAAGAATTTGCTATTGATTATGAAATGAGCAAGAACTCAGAAGGTCACTTATAGGGTGATACTGAATGACTTATCTTTGAAGTTCCTACCAACTTTGGACCTTTGGGATTGAAAATTGGAATATCCTTCTTGGAAGCTCTATGGCTATGAACCTTTGGGAATGGAAACTAAAGTAGCTTTGTTGCTATGAACCTTTAGGATGCTCGAAAGTGACCCACACAGGAAGTCTTTGTTGACTTTGAACCTTTAGGGTTGAAATCTGACCCATATTGGAAGTCTCTTGACTTTGAACCTATAGAGTGCTAAACATATTTAAAATGATGGTGAATTCATTGGCAGTTTTCCAAGGTTTTTGCCCCTGCTTTATTGGTGAAGGCATAAAATATGGCATCAATGGAAATGGTGTCATGAACTTTGCTGGCATGATACCTAGATTTGAAATTTGCCATTTATGACCTGGTACTGCAAGTTTGACTCAATTTCAGCACGGTAGTGATGACTTGGTTGCTCCCTTGGAAGGGTTCCATGTATTTTGAAAGTGATGATTTTCTTCAGCCAACATTGGTGTTGTTGGATTTTGGATTGAAAGAAACTCTAGTGAAGATTTTGGACAAGAATGAGGGGAGCTTGACAGTTTCTATCCAAAGTGATTTTATTGATTGACCTTGGTGTTAAATTGTCGAGGGGCATCTGGTCAACTAAGTTCTTTGATTGTGCATTATGGTAGACTAAATTGGTAGAATAGCCAAGCGGCAATGAAATGTGACATGGGTTTGGCCCTTGATCTAGGCTCATGAAAAGCTCAGTGCTTTGCAACATTATTGTGCCAATTTTGAAAGATGAATGAACCATGACCCCAAAGTAGGCCCGAGGAGCAAAGGATTCGAAGTGTTCCTTCAGATAAATTGGTGATCAAATCCTAACAGGCGAGCAACCACATTGGATTTTCTTCATTAATAGGATTGGGAGAACTGAGAAATTGGCAAAAACCAACTTGGACGGACCTACTTCTATTGACTAGGAAAGTCAATGACTTTAGACTAGACAATGGATCCTAGATGTAATGCTCATGATTAAGTTCAATTTCTCTACATAGGGTATATCTATGCCCCAGTGTCTGCATGTTGTGACAGACCGCTACTATAGTGTGCTAGGGACAAGATAGAAGGAAGCAGGCAATCTAACAGAGTTGGAACTAGGTTAAATTTGGATTGCATCAAGAATTTGACCATGCTTCCAAGGTCAAGGGAAGATTGACAGATTGATTGTAGAAAGGGACTGCTTAGATAAGCCCTTCTTGAATCTTGAAAAACGAGAAAGCTGATGATTTGATGAATTTAGCTACATCCGTAACTAGGCCATGAGAATTTGCTCACGTGACAAAAGGATTTAAAGATAGAATTCTATTGAAAGACAATGCTATGGAGCCCAAAAGGTAAACAGATGATGGTTTGTTAAACTCCTCTGAGTATGATTTGCTGGAGAGCAAGAGGGATTCCTTTTCTTATGGAGGGTAGACTGGGAATGACACTTGTCTACATGAACCACTGGATTTTTCTATGTAGGGACAATGAGGGCAATGCTTTAGGGTCGCATCAGGTCGCCTATCCCTACTGAGGTATTATGAGTTGCCCATTGAGGTTTCTTGGGTTGCTTTTCCTTGCTGAGGTTTCTTTTATTCCCCTTTTTTTTTGTAAACCCCATCTTGGGTTGAATAAAAATTCCTAATATGGTGAGGATATTGCCAAAATTATGGTCCTATCCGATGGTCTGAAACCCTTATGGGAAGTCCAAACGGCATGACTTTCATGACAAATGGGTAGCCTTGCCCCACTGTTTAAGTTGACACATACACACATTGATAGGCGGGCAACTATTTGAATCATCACTAAAAGCGACCTTAGGGAAATGCAGTCCCACACCAAAATTAAAAGGTGCCAAATTATATTTTCCTTTCTTGGAGATGTTCAGATGGAACACGTGTCTCAATAAACTACATCGAGATGCCGAATAAGTCGCAATCATATCTAGGCCTGAAACCTTTAAGTTTGTTGATAAGTATTGATGTTGAAGGTTCAGGAAGACTGATGTGAAACTGTCCACCTGGGTCTACCATTGGGAGAGTGTTTGGTTGTTTATGTAGAATGGGTTTATCTTACCAAGAAGATCCTATTTTATTGGCTTAAGAAATGAAGGTCTTATAGGAACCTTGGGAAGTCGTCGGATGTAATGAACGACAGTTGAGAGTTCCAGCCAGATTCATGAATTTGTACATAAAATGATGACATGATCACAAAATACAGTGTCATAAAAACTGATAATCAAAAGAAGGGATTGTGATAGAGACTCCTTGGAAGGCTGTCAGATTGATAGATGGGAGAGAGAGTCTAATGCCGACGAAAAATCTTTCTCTGATGATGAAGAAGTGATGAGATCATCTCCTGTAAAGGTGGGATGTGATTGGCCAAAATCAAAAGTCCAGTCCAACATGCTGTGAATCTCGAAGAACGATCACACTTGCTATTAGGCTTTGATTGGAACTACCATCCTCTTGAAGTGAGAGAGACAATTGGCTTACTGTCGAGCTCTAATGCCATTCAACATCTTACTATTTTCTTTTCTTCTTCTTTTTTTTTTTTTTGGATGTGGAGGCCACATAATGCAATGCTTCGCTTGATCGTAAAGTTGAATCATGACTTTCAATATTGGATTGGAATCTTCTTCTTTCAAACATTTCCAATCAGATAGAACATCTTTGCCCCAGTTAGTACTCTGATCTTCTGTAAACTTTATGAATATTTATGACTGCTCATCTAGATCTGATTTTATCTGAATGGTGAATCCGTATGCTATCCTCTGGAAGTTAATCATCACCTTCTGTCTGATGTGACTACCTCCCATTATTGATGTAGATAAAACATAGGCTTGAATTTTCTTTTTCTTTTTCTTTTTTTCTTGGGTATTCCAATGACCTCATTCTTTGATTTTGGGATTGGTCATTCATCATGTATCTCTTGCTTGTAGATAGTGTACTTTATAAGACTTTGGAATTTCCATCCTTTTGGTGGCACATCTGTCCTTCACTCATTCGTACTGACTGGCTGACCTGCTGATATGATCTGTTACTATCTGATGCTTTCCTTGGAATCTTTTCATTGGTAGAACAAATGACAACTTCTCCAATACATGTTTCTTGAGTGTACTCTTGTGTCTCCCGATTGATCATTTAAAGCTTTCCCAGATAGGTTGGACCTTTCTTTCTCAAGAGGCTAGGCGGCGTAGAAGTTCAAGAGACGGCTCATCATTTCAGTCATTTTCAGAGTTAGAATTGACTACGCACATAGAATAGGAGGATGTAAGACCCGTGTCAATCTAACCCGGTCTTACCACCTTGAACCAGGTTTATCCATCATGGTCGAGTCAAATGGACCAAGGGTGTGAAGGAGATCGAGATCCCAGGTATCAAATCGACCCAAAAACACTTAAAAAGAGGGAAGGGTCGCACACCCAGCTAAGCAGGGTCGGACCTCCCAAAACAAAAAGTCAGACCCTCAGTTTTGAAGGGAGGGTCGGACAACTTAAGACCCTAGGGTCGACGGGATCATCGACCCTCGGTTTCTACCGAATATAGAAATTAGGAAATTTCTATATTTTTCGATTGGGATTCTTTCCAAATCTCAGAGGGACTTATTTAGGATGTTCCTACTCTATTTAAAGGACGTCCCTAAGCCACTTTCACTCCTTTCACAACCCTAATTGAATTGAGAGAAAGAGAGGAGAAGGAAAAGAGGAAGAAGAGAGGCAAGCAAGAGAACTTAGCAAAAAGGAGAAGAATTTCAGAGAAGGAGTAATCTTCTCAGGTATGGATACTAATTCCATGAATTTCTACAGACCTTAGGTTAGAAATTTTTGAGAGGGTGATCTCGAAGAAACCCAAACCACCAATCTATGATTAGGTTTCCATGGAAAACCATAGAAGAATGCATGAAAGCTATCTAGGTGGGTTATACATGGTTTCAGACCATGGAATGAATGTAGAATGGAATGTAGGAGCAAGCCATAGGATCCCAAACACAAAGAATGGATTAAAAGAGGGAATTAGACCAAAGTGCACCAAGGGTCGCACCCAGGGTCGATAGACCATCCGACCCTAGGTATTTCTGACCATCGACCCTCAGCATTCGGGAAGTCCAGAAAGAAGGGAGGGTCGATAGACCCATCGACCCTAGCATCGACCCTAGCATCGACCCTCAGTTGACAGAATGGTTTTTAAATTCAGAATTAATTCTAATTAAATTCTATCGACTTTGTTAGGTCTTCTAGCAATATAATAACATTGTAAAGGTGATTTTAAAGCTTGGAAAAGTATCTTATAGCAAGCTAAGGTGAGGAACCTTAACCCCAAACTAAATTGGTTAATAATAAATTATTTTCTATTTCTTGAGTCCTATGCCATGCTTGATTCTATGCGAAAATGTTTGTAATGTGCATACAGCATGCCATCTAATATTTCTATTACTTGTTCATGCATATTTACTTTATCGTTTATAACATGATGACGATGATGATGATAGGAATAGGCATGTGCTTGTATGTGTGTGGTTGATGTGCTTGATGCGAGCGAGTATCAGGGGAGGTGTGATGAGAACGTCAATAAACGTTAACCTTTGGCGGGTCTCAGCACTTTAGCTCTATCTCTAACTCAAGTCTTGTGCATTGGCATCGTCGTATCGCCATTACTTTAGCGTAACTATTATGTCGTAGAGTATCGGGAGGTGGTCTTGGTCCTTGTAGTCTCTGACTCTACCGGGGGGCCTTAGCTCTATCTCTATGGACATTCTGAGGGATGCTAGGGTGAGGCCTTGGATACATTTTTGGCATTAGGATTGGTTAGTTGCGAGCCCAGTTTGCAGCCCTCGCCAATAGGGGCTTACGTGTTGGTATGGCACTATATAGCAATAAACATAACTTTTGTTATATAATGTTCATGGTTGGGTGCATGTGAGTTGACGATAAACGTGATCTTCGGGTAACGTCACACACTCGTGTATAGAGGCAGAGTCAATAAACGCGACCTTTGGCTACCTCAACCTTTCTATTGCATGCTGCAAACTTTAAACCGGACCAAAGATATAAATTGACTTTTTGCATGCATATGTATTGTTGCATTGTTTTGGCTACTCACTGAGCCGTGATGTGTGCTCACCCCTCGACATTGAATATTTTTAGTTGATGATGCAGGTTATACCGTTGAAGAATATATGAATGCGTCTGCTTACGGGAACGTGGCAGCGATGGAAGCTGGAGCTGAAGATGATACACACGAATCCTCTTGCGAGTGCAACTCGTGTGTATTCGATTAGATATTTTATAGGTTTCTTTTATTGCATTTAATAAAGACTTGTATTTGATATTTAAATATTTATGTCTCAGTTGGAAACAGAATAATTTGTTATTAAATTATTGATATCATCTTAGTTCTCAGTTCATTTATTTACAAGATTTCCGCTATTGTGTATTTACTCTGATTATGATTGTGGATGCGTGTAAGTTTGGATAATGCGGGGATAGCCTATTTGAGATCCTGGTTGAACCATTGGTTATATAGCGGTTCATCACCCCATTCTGAATAGTGCAGAATTGGGGTGTGACAACTTGGTATCAGAGCAACTCAGGCCTTGCCCGCCGAACTAACACACATTCAAGACCATTGTGAACTGAGATAGGATAAATTAAAAACTTTAATACAAACACATTGTAAGCACAAGTGATGATTGAGACCAAACTTAAAAGGAGAATAATGCATCTATTAAAGGGAAATCAAGTTACATACAATGAGTGAGAAAAACAAGATGTATATACATAACTAAAGCAGAGTACAGTCCACAACCCGGACATTTACTCTGTAGTACAAGGAAAAAATAAAAGTACAATCAAGAAGCTGGAGGGGAAGGAGTAGGTGGGGCCTCACGATCTCGGTCATAGTCCTCAGCATAGACTCTAGTCAACCAGGCTATCTGAGTCTGGGTCGTCTGTAGACTAGCTGTGAGACCGGCTATCCTCCGATCGGTCGCCTGCGCACCTCTAGGAGCTCTCCCATCCGCTGCGTCCGATGCGTCTTTGAGCAGCCAACAGCTCATCCATCCTCAGATCAGATTTACGCTGAGCATCCCTGATCTCCTGCAGCATCTCCATCATAGCTGAAGGTGGAAGTGAAGAATCAACCGAATGGGAAGGACCAGCCTCAGGTGCAGGAGCCGCCGCAGAAGAAGTACCAACTCCAGCCGCATGTGTAGGTGATGGCGGTGGTATCGAGTCGACGTCCATATACATGCGATCGTCATCATCGACCGGATCCAAACGAGCTCTAGCAGCAGCAGTAGCAGCCTCAGCATCAGCCATCTCGACACGAGTGTGAGGGCGCACCATTGTGTTCCTCTCCTCATCGCTAACCTTAGCATCTCGCAGCCCCATCTTGCAGATAGCCTCCCAATCTAGAGGCGACGAGAAGGTCTTCTCCTGGATCTTCTCATCTACCAGATCCACCCCCAGACGAGTCAGTAGCACAGTAATCATGCGTCCATAGGGTAGATTACCCCTATGACCGGACAATATAGCACTAATCATCGTCTGCATGATGATGTAAGGAAGGCAGACGGGCTGGCGAGTGCAGATACTGTATATCAAGAACTGGGTCAGCTGAGAAACCCTCTCATAGTGCCCACTCTGCGGGATCAGATTATGCTGGATAATCTTGCAGAAGACCCGTGGAGCTGGACACAAGTAACAGGCTCTCATCTGCCAACGATCAGGACGGAGCAACTGGTTTTCGATCTCTGCCCTCATCTCCATCTCAAGAAACTGTGGCTCTCCAGGCGCATAGTACACCATGGGGCCATCATAGGGAATGCCCAACAAGTCGGCCAATTGTCGATAATCAAAAGAGATGTGCACCCCCTTGACGTAACTGGTGATGCGCAACTCCTGACCATGCTCAACGTCATTGTAATTCCCCACCACCTGGAGATTACAATAGAACTGGCGTACCAAGTCTGGACATGTGCACGCGTCGTATGTGATGACAGGGAGCCACCCCATATCACCAAACGCTCCTTCTACATTGAACAAGGCTAGCTCAGCCAAGTTCACCATGCGACCCCCTTCAACCTACTTACGGGCATAGTCAGCATACTATGCCTCAGCTTCATTCGAACGGAAGCGAAGTGGATCGCGCACTCTGGGTACTTTGGTATGGGCCATAGTATCTGCAAAATAAGAAAGAAAAAGGAAACAAGGAGTTAGCAGGATAAAAATCCAAATTTGATTTAATAACGACGTGGGTCGACCATAAAACCCCATTTCTCACCATACAAGTGGGTATTAGAACTTACGTAGGTTAAAACATGTCCTACAACCCACATACAGTAGGAAATTTTAACTGACGAAGCTCAATTTGAAGAAATTCAAGAAAAATAAAAAATTTCGACAAATTAGGGCAAAAAGAGAAAATTTTAAGTTTCTTGATAACCAACCGATGAAACTCAAAAAATTTTGAGGGCTTTCGTTCCTCGAGACACCAATAACAAAAGCCCCAATAAAAATCGAATTTTTACGATTGGAAAAAGTTTAATTTGGAAAATATGAGTAAATGGGTAAAAACCTATAAAAGAAAAACCTAAAAACAGGTAAAGATGAGAGGATATACCTGTAGGGATGACGTGGACGTCGAAACCCGGAGTTAAACCGACCAAAAACAGTGAAGTAGCACTGTAGCAACTCAGAGAGTAGAGACGAGTCAAAACGGAGGAGGAATAGTGAGAAATGACCTAGAATCGGATCTTAAAAATCTGATTTTTGGTCCGAGGGTCGGACAATTCGACTGGAACCATCGACCCTCGGATCGACCCTCCAATCGACCCTCGACTCTCGGGAACCTGACAGAAAACTAAGGGTCGGAACTGAGGGTCGGACACCCATCGACCCTCGCATCGACCCTCAGCTCTCGGGAAGAACAGGTCATTCCCAGGGTCGGATACCAAGGGTCGGACACACCATCGACCCTCACCATCGACCCTGCATGGAAAAGACAGTAGTTTTTTTTATAAAATGAACTAGAATTGGAATTGACTATCGGTTAGTGTGCCTACATGAAATATAAAGGACTTCTAACCTATTTTGATGATTTTTAGGCACCACCCATCACCGAAAAGAATTATGTCCGGATGTAGAGTGACCCGACAGACCCGAAACACAGTCCCACCACCACCACCAGTGGAGGAGACTAGTCAAGAGAATAACCATGCACCGGGATATCCAAAACCGGTAAACCCTACAAATTTGCCACCTTCACCACCCGAGCTAGCAACAGTGGTGATGAATCTGGCACAGCAGCTGCAGCAAATGCAAAACGCACAGGCTCAAATGCAGGTTGCCATGGGAATAATGTTTCAAGCCACTCAGGCTGCACCCATGCACACATGACAAGCCAGTGCAGCACCGGTGGGTAACCACCCAACTCCTTAGACACCTCAGCAACCGGCTGCATAGATTCCAATGCAGGTTCCAGAAGCAGCTCAAGGGAATTACCAATATCCACCCCATATGTTTGGGGCAAACCCCCAGAATCAGCTGGACCACTCCCAACTAGTGGAGAGATTTTTGAAGATGAAACCCAGAGAATCCAACGGCAAGCCGTCTGATCCATTGTGGCCAGCACACTGGATAGACGAGATGGAGAGAAACTTCCTCATGATGACTATTACAGAGGAAGAGAAAGTACTATGCACCACCTTCATGCTCAAGGGCGACGCACATCATTGGTGGAAATCAACGAAGGCATATCTACTGACCAAGCACGCCCTACTGACATGGGCTATATATAAAGAAGCCTTCTTTGAGAAATATTTTCCACGGAGCTTCGAGATTCGATGGAGAAGGAGTTCATGAGTCTTTATCGGGGACGGATGTCGATGGATGCGTACCAACAACATTATGAAGAGCTGTTTTTCTTCGCACCACTGAGTATGCAAGAAGAAGAAACCAAAACCCGTAGGTTTGTCACGGGACTGAGAGGAAGCATCAGAGAACACGTTCTGGGCTTAGAAAAGAGAATTTATAATGAAGCTGTCCAGATTGCTCGAGTTATAGAATCGAGCCAGAAGGAGAGTTATTTTACTCAGAACAAAGGCATCAAAAGGCCAGCCGAAAACTCCTACAACGGAGGCAATAACAGGACGTATAAGCCTTTCCGTCCTCAGAATATTACTATTGCAACCAAGACTACTCCAGCAGCTCAACCTCAGCCAAAGCCAAATTCTGAAGTCCTGAAGTGTTTTAACTGCAACCAACCGGGACATATGGTAAGGGAGTGCCCAAAGCCCAAGAAACAATTCCATCAGGGACGTGTATATGTTGTTACGTCCGAGGATGCGGCCGCATCACCCGATGTGGTCACAGGTATGACTGAAACTTTTAAAGTTAAAATTACATTGAATGAGCATGTAGACTAAGTAAAGATAAATCACAGGTATTGTACCTATAAATGGCGTACCTGCCAGAGTACTCTTCGATTCCGGAGCTACTCATTCATTTATATCTGTGTCATTTGGAAAGAAGATAAACTTACCCATCAAGACATTAGACTACAAATTACTTGTACGGTCACCGATGGGGTTAGAAGTGGAACTAGAGAAAGGTTATGGACCATGTCCAGTTCTCATTGGGGAACAAATTTTAGATGCAACATTGATACGACTTGAGATGGCAGACTTCGATGTCATATTAGGAATGGAATGGTTAGCTCGGCATTCTGCAAATCTGTTATGCGCCGAGAAGAAGCTAACATTCAAAGACAAAGAAGGAGCAGAATTCAGTTTCTCAGGAACCAAACTTCCCCGGAGGCGCAAGCTCATACTTTCAGCATTAAAGGCTAAGAAGTGCCTTGAGAAGGGAGCAGTCGGGTATCTAGTATCAGTGGTCGACCTAACCAAGGAAGCACCACGAATGGAAGACATTGACGTCATGCGGGATTACCCTGACGTATTTCCGGAGGAACTACCCGGATTACCACCCGACCGTGCCACAGAGTTTGTAATAGACCTGATACCTGGAGCCGCACCAGTATCAAAAGCACCTTATAGAATGGCTCCTACTGAACTGAAGGAATTAAAAGTGCAATTACAAGAACTGCTGGGCAAGGGTTATATTTGACCCAGTATATCTCCATGGGGGGCACCGGTACTGTTCGTGAAAAAGAAGGATGGTAGCGTTCGATTATGTATCGACTATCGGGAGTTGAACAAACTGACAATCAAGAATCGATATCCACTACCCAAGATCGATAACTTGTTTGATCAGTTACAAGGAGCAAAAATATTTTCTAAGATCTATCTTCGATCGGGTTACCATCAGCTGAAGATTAAAGAAGGTGATATTCCGAAGATAGCATTCAGGACCAGATATGGACATTATGAATTTTTGGTTATGTCATTCGGATTAACCAATGCCCCGGCAACGTTCATGGAACTTATGAACCGAGTTTTCCACGATATGTTGGATACGTCGGTTATAGTATTTATTGATGATATATTGGTATACTCCAAGGACAAGGAAACCCATGTCAAGAACCTAAACGCAGCCCTACATCGTTTAAGGAAAGAGAAACTATATGCCAAATTTTCTAAGTGTGAGTTTTGGCTAAGTGAAGTCGCATTCCTAGGCCATGTAGTATCCGCTGAAGGAATCAAAGTGAACCCCAGCAAAATCGAGGCTATTGTGAAGTGGGAAGCACCAAAGAGCGTTTCAGAAATTAGAAGTTTCTAGCTGGTTATTATCGGAGATTCGTAGAAGACTATTCTCGGATTGCCGTACCTCTCACCAGTTTGGCTAAGAAAGGTGAAAAGTTTGTGTGGACTGACAAATGTGAGAAGAGCTTATAGACATTGAAGGCCAGATTGATATCCGCCCCGATTTTGACCATTCCCGTTCCAGGACAGACATTTACTTTATACACTGATGCATCGGGATTGGGATTAGGATGTGTGCTTATGCAAGGAGAACAGGTAATTGCTTATGCGTCAAGACAGTTGAAGGTACATGAGAAAAATTATCCCAGTCATGATTTGGAGCTAGCGACAGTAGTACATGCTGTCAAGATATGGAGACATTATTTATATGGGGAGAAATTCCAGATTAAGTCGGACCATAAAAGTCTTACTTATTTATTTAATCAGAAGGAGTTGAATATGAGACAAAGAAGATGGCTGAAATTATTGAAAGGCTATGATTGTGATATCCAGTATCATCCGGGAAAAGCGAACGTGGTAGCGGATGCAATGAGCAGAAAAGCAATGATAAAATCTCAAGGAGAAGTTAGCACGACTGCAGCAATGTGTATCAACGGAATGGTGTTCAATCACAGCAACGAGCAGTATTTGATAGATACAACGGATGAATCAGCCAACCAAGGGTTTATTCATCGATTTTCGAATATATTCGCGGCATTGAAGATTATACCGGATATAGTGGATGAAGTGAAGACAGCTATCAAAGCAGATCCTTATCTGAGAACAGTACAAGAAGATATTGAGAAAGGTAGGACTAACCCTGAGTTCACCTTGGATGACGAGAAGGTACTAAAATACAAAGGAAGAATATGTGTACTTGAAACAGAAAGTATAGACATTAGACACCGACTGATGAAAGAAGCCCATACCACCATCTATTTGATACATCCTGGAAGTACAAAAATGTATCATGATTTGAAGAAATTATATTGGTGGAGGGGAATGAAAGCAGATGTAGCCAAGTTTGTGTCTCAATGCCTAAATTGTCAAAAAGTAAAGGCTGAACGACAAAGACCCGCAGGACTGTTACAGCCATTACGGAACCAGCATGGAAATGGGACTGCATCACTATGGACTTCGTCACAGGGCTACCATTGACTCCTCGAGTAGTTGACGCAGTTTGGGTGATTGTGGACCGTCTGACTAAGACAGCTCGCTTCATACCGATACGACCCCAATATACACTCGAAAGGTTAGCAAAGCTGTATGTGGATAATATTGTTCGATTACATGGTGTTCCAGAAAGCATTGTGTCCGATAGAGATCCACGATTTACTTCCAAATTTTGGGAAGGACTGCAAAAGGCTATGGGTACAACATTGAAATTCATCTCGCATTCCACCCACGCACGATGGACGGTCGAAACGCATAATCCAGATTCTAGAAGATATGCTACGAGCATGTGTGATTGATTTCAAAGGATCATGGGACGAAAAGTTACCATTGATCGAGTTTGCCTATAACAACGACTATCGGGCTACTATACGGATGTCACCTTATGAAGCACTTGTATGGCGGGAAGTGTCGAACTCCTTTGTTTTGGAATGAAGTTGGAGAACGTAGTATTGTTGGACCAGAATTTGTTGAAGAGACTTGTCGAGTGGTCGACATCATCAAGGAAAGAGTGAGAACAGCTCAGAACCGTCAGAAGCAATATGCAGACACTCGACGAAGAGATCTAGAGTTCGCCGTAGGTGATAAAGTATTTTAAAGGTATCGCCTATGCGAGGATTGAAGAGGTTCGGACAGAAAGGGAAACTAAGTCCAAGATATGTCGGGCCGTATGAAATTCTAGCTAAGCGTGGAATAGTAGCTTATCAATTAGCACTACCACCATCTATGTCAAGTGTACATGACGTATTTCACATTTCTCTATTGAAGAAGTATGTCAAGGACCCAATGCATGTTTTGACAAAGGGATTTGCCGAAATTGGATCTGAGGATTTGACGTTTGAAGTAACACCAACAGAAATCACTAGTCGAAAGGTTCAACGTCTACGCAATAGAGATATCTACTATGTTAAGGTCACATGGAAAAGTAGAGACATGGAAGAGATTACATGGGAAAAAGAGAATGCTATGCGAAAGCAATACCCTTACTTATTTGATTCAGAAGGTACGTATAATTTTGAGGACAAAATTTTTATAACTTGGGGGGAGTTGTAAGACCCGTGTCAATCTAACCCGGTCTTACCACCTTGAACCAGGTTTATCCATCATGGTCGAGTCAAATGGACCAAGGGCGTGAAGGAGATCGAGATCCCAGGTATCAAATCGACCCAAAAACACTTAAAAAGAGGGAAGGGTCGCACACCCAGCTAAGCAGGGTCAAACCTCCTAAAACAGAAAGTCATACCCTTAGTTTTGAAGGGAGTGTCGGACAGCTTAAGACCCTAGGTTCGACGGGATCATCGACCCTCGGTTTCTGCTGAATATAGAAATTAGGAAATTTCTATATTTTTCGATTGGGATTCTTTCCAAATCTCAGAGGGACTTATTTAGGATGTTCCTACTCTATTTAAAGTACGTCCCTAAGCCACTTTCACTCCTTTCACAACCCTAATTGAATTGAGAGAAAGAGAGGAGAAGGAAAAGAGGAAGAAGAGAGGAAAGCAAGAGAACTTAGCAAAAAGGAGAAGAATTTCAGAGAAGGAGTAATCTTCTCAGGTATGGATACTAATTCTATGAATTTCTACAGACCTTAGGTTAGAAATTGTTGAGAGGATGATCTCGAAGAAACCCAAACCACCAATCTATGGTTAGGTTTCCATGGAAAACCATAGAAGAATGTATGAAAGCTATCTAGGTGGGTTATACATGGTTTCAGACCATGGAATGAATGTAGAATGGAATGTAGGAGCAAGCCATAGGATCCCAAACACGAAGAATGGATTAAAAGAGGGAATTGGACCAAAGTGCACCAAGGGTCTTACCCAGGGTCGATAGACCATCCAACCCTAAGTATTTCTGACCATCGACCCTCAGCATTTGAGAAGTCCAGAAAGAGGGGAGGGTCGATAGACCCATCGACCCTAGCATCGACTCTAGCATCGACCCTCAGTTGACAGAATGATTTTTAAATTCAGAATTAATTCTAATTAAATTCTATCGACTTTGTTAGGTCTTCTAGCAATATAATAACATTGTAAAGGTGATTTTAAAGCTTGGAAAAGTATCTTATAGCAAGCTAAGGTGAGGAACCTTAACCCCAAACTAAATTGGTTAATAATAAACTGTTTTCTATTTCTTGAGTCCTATGCCATGCTTGATTCTATGCGAAAATGTTTGTAATGTGCATACAGCATGCCATCTAATATTTCTATTACTTGTTCATGCATATTTACTTTATCGTTTATAACATGATGACGATGATGATGATAAGAATAGGCATGTACTTGTATGTGTCTGGTTGATGTGCTTGATGCGAGCGAGTATCAGGGGAGGTGTGATGAGAACGTCAATAAACGTTAACCTTTGGCGGGTCTCAGCACTTTAGCTCTATCTCTAACTCAAGTCTTGTGCATTGGCATCGTCGTATCGCCATTACTTTAGCAGAACTATTATGTCGTAGAGTATCAGGGGAGGTGGTCTTGGTCCTTGTAGTCTCTGACTCTACCGGGGGGCCTTAGCTCTATCTCTATGGACATTCTGAGGGACGCTGGGGTGAGGCCTTGGATACATTTTTGGCATTAGGATTGGTTAGTTGCGAGCCTAGTTTGCAGCCCTCGCCAACAGGGGCTTACGTGTTGGTATGACACTATATAGCAATAAACGTAACATTTGTTATATAATGTTCATGGTTGGGTGCATTTGAGTTGACGATAAACGTGATCTTCGGGTAACGTCACACCCTCGTGTATAGAGGTGGAGTCAATAAACGCGACCTTTGGCTTCCTCAACCTTTCTATTACATACTGCAAACTTTAAATCGGACCAAAGATATAAATTGACTTTTTGCATGCATATGTATTGTTGCATTGTTTTGGCTACTCACTGAGCCGTGATGTGTGCTCACCCCTCGACGTCAAATATTTTTAGTTGATGATGCAGGTTATACCGTTGAAGAATATATGAATGCGTCTGCATACGGGAACGTGGCAGCGATGGAAGCTAGAGCTGAAGATGATACACACGACTCCTCTTGCGAGTGCAACTCGTGTGTATTGGGTTAGATATTTTATAGGTTTCTTTTATTGCATTTAATAAAGACTTGTATTTGATATTTAAATATTTATGTCTCAGTTGGAAACAGAATAATTTGCTATTAAATTATTGATATCATCTTAGTTCTCAGTTCATTTATTTACAAGATTTTTGCTATTGTGTATTTACTCTGATTATGATTGTGGATGCGTGTAAGTTTGGATAACGCAGGGATAGCCTATTTGAGATCCTGGTTGAACCGTTGGTTATTTAGCGGTTCATCACCCCATTCTGAATAGTGCGGAATTGGGGTGTGACAGAGGATGTATGAAACTGGGAGGAAATGAATGGAAGATACAAAGCACAGAGTTTAAAATCCCAAGCAGGGTGATTTTCTTTTACTTACAGGACAGATTGGACTGGACTTGTTAACAAGCATATCAATCTTGGACCTAGACATGGATGACCTATCGAATACCGATAATAGAAAGTTGAAACAACTAGTTCATCCAAGCGGCTCCAGTTGGGCATAATGCCTTCGACGACCACCTTCAATCGTTGTGAGAATAAATCTTCCTTCTGACCTCTAACAGTAGGATTCATCATGCCCCTCTATTAATAGGTGCAAGATGTCTACTTTTCAGGGTTCCATACAATTCTTACCCTTTTTCTTTTTCTTTTTATTTTTATTTTTTTTTTAGTTTGGGATCCATTCATAACCAGACTATTGCTTTTTAAGCTCAAGGTTATTCTGGTTCATGCCCCCGTTTGGGGTTCAATGGATTCATCAATGGACCGCTTCTGGTTGAGTTCAAAATCATTCTAGCTTATGCCCCAACTTGGGGATCAAGGGGTATCGCCATTGCACTACACCATTTTAAGTTCAATATTAGACTAATTTATGCCTTGGCTTGGGGGTTCAATGGATTTCTTCAATAGACCACTCTCAATTTGGATCCAAGTCAATTTGGTCCATGCCTCAGTTTGGGGCATAATGGCTTTCCTCATTGGACTGCACTCAATTCGGGTCCAAGTTCAATCTGGTTCATACCCAACTTAGGGTTTAATGGTTTTCCTCACTGGACTGCACTCAATTCAACTCTAAGTTCAATCTGGTTCATGCCCAATTTAGGGCTCAAGGGCTTTCCTCATTGGACCGCACTCAATTTGGGTCCAAGGTCAATTTGGTTCATACCCAACTTAGGGCTCAAGGGCTTTCCTCATTGAACCATACTCAATTCAGGCCCAAGGTCAATCCGGTTCCTGCCCCAGTTTAGGGGTCATTGGCTTTCCTCATTGAACCGCATTCAATTTGGGTCCAAGTTTAGTCTGGTTCATGCCCCAGTTCATGGGTTAAGGGTTTCATCATTGGACCATTCCCTAGCCGTAGTTCTGGTTTCTATCCTAGCCTAGGGTACATTGGATCTCTTCTTTGGTCTAACCTACTGCTCGAAAAAATTCCATTCCTCCTCTTTGAATAATGAGAAATATGAGGGCAACTCTTTGGATTCTAGCATTTCCTTGGCCAATGGAACAGAAATGCACGAGATGGGATAGCACTATCATAGCTGAAGTTTCATGGTCTCTTGATGACTCCAATATTTGGAATTGATCTTTACTGACAGGCAATGAGGAATGCTTCTCATTCTCCATTCCCAACGAGCGATCCTAACTTGTAGTACTGAGCTATGGTGGACATGGATTGGGCTCTAATTGATAGAGCCAAAGATTGATTTTGAATCGGTCTCCGATAGATAGAGACAAGGTTAACTTTAAACTAGCCTCTAATTGATAGAGATCAAGATTAACTTTGAATTGGTCTCTGATTGATAGAGATCAAGATTGACAGTCATGGACTGGGCTCTAATTGCTTGAGGCAAAGATTGCTTAAGTTGGGCTCCGATTGATAGAGGCCAAGGATGACAATCATCGATTGGACTCTAATTTCTAGAGATGATGGATTGATTGAGTTGGAATGACTATAATTCTCTTCGATTCCTTCATGAAATGGAACATGGACCAGAGGTAATGGTTGAACAGGCCTAGAAGCTAACTCATGCTCACATTGAGTTCATATGAATGGAACCTTTCTTAGTTCCAACATGAATCGGAACCTGAACTAGAGTTGACAGTTGGATAAGCCTAGGGGATAATTAAATTCAAATGAATGGAACTCTTCTTAGTTCCAACATGAATCAGAACTTGAACCACAGTTGATGGTTGGATAAGCCTAGGGGCTAAATGAATTCAGATGAATGGGACTCTTTTTAATTTCAACATGAATCAGAACCTGGACCAAAGTTTATGGTTGGACAGGCCTAGTGGCTAATTGAATTCAGATGAATGGAACTTTTCCTAATTCTGACATGAATCGGAACCTAAACAGGAGGTGAAGGGTGAAAAAGCCTAGGGGTCGAATGTCTCCTCCACTCTAACATGATCTGGGAGGTGATGGTTGAACCTGCCTAGGGGTTAAACCTTTCTTTAATTCTGAGATGAACCAAAAATGTTAGTTGAATCTAGGGCTGAATATTTCTTTGATTCTAAGATGAACTGGATGTGATTGAATCTACCTAAGGACTGAATCTTTCCTTAATTCTGGATGAACCGAAATGATGATTGGACCTACCTAGGGGCTGAATATTTTTTTTGATTCTGAGATGAACTGGATGTGATTGAATATGCCTAGGGGCTGAATCTTTCCTAAATTTTGGATGAACCAAAATGATGATTGGACCTGCCTAGGGGCTGAATCTTTCCTTAATTCAAAGGTGAATAGGGAACATTGATTGGATTTGCCTAGGGGCTGAATCTTTTCTTAATTCAAAGGTGAATAGGGAACAATAATTGGATTTGCCTAGGGGCTAAATCTCTCCTTAAGTTAGAGGTGAATCGAGAAGGTGATTCGATTTACCTAGGGATTGAAACTTTCCTTAATTCAGAGGTGAATGGAGAATGGTGATTTGATTTGCCTAGGGACTGAATCTCTCCTTAATTCAGGGGTGAATCGAGAACTATGATTGGATTTGCCTAGGGGCTAAATCTTTTCTTAATTTTGAGATGAATCGAGAACTATGATTGGATTTGCCTAGGGGCTGAATCTTTCCTTAATTCAGAAATGGATCGAGAATTATGATTGGATTTGCCTAAGGGCTGAATCTTTCCTTAATTATGAGATGAATTGAGAATAGTGATTGGATTTGCCTAGGGGCTGAATGTTTCCTTAATTATGAGATGAATCAAGAACTATGATTGGATTTGCCTAGGGACTGAATCTTTCCTTAATTCTAAGGTACATTGAGAACAGTGATTGGATTTGCCTAGGAGCTGAATCTTTTCTTAATTCTGAGATGAATTAAGAACTATGATTGGATTTGCCTAGGGACTGAATCTTTCCTTAATTCAGAGATGAATCGAGAACTATGATTGGATTTGTCTAGGGGTTGAATCTCTCTTTATTTTAAAGGTGCATTGAGAACAGTGATTGCATTTGCCTAGGGGCTGAATCTTTCCTTAATTATGAGATACATTGAGAACTATGATTGAATTTGCCTAGGGGCTGAATATTTCCTTAATTCAGAGATACATTGAGAACAGTGATTGGATTTGCCTAGGGGTTGAATCTTTCCTTAATTCTGAGGTACATTGAGAATAGTGATTGGATTTGCCTATGGGCTAAAACTCTCCTTGATTATGAGATGAACTGAATATGATATTTGAGTAGGCCCAGGGACTAACTGTACAGGAATATTGTAAACTTTTCAAGTATAGGTGCTTGTCGCTGCCTAAATTGAATGCTCTATTGGACCAGATTGGCTGAGTTACTGATTGTGTTCCCAAATCTGGTTGCCTTCTTTCTTACAAAATTTGAGGTTCAATGAATATCTGAATTCATGATTTTCATTGATTCATTTAGAAAGATAACATGGATGGATCTCAAGGTGGGAGATCAAGACAATTCCCTAGTTGTAGGGGCCTCTTACCCTAAAAGGGTGGATATGGTTATAGTTTGATTCTCTTTCCCAAAGGCATTGAAACCCAATAGAGGAGTATCGAGATTCTAGACATCTAGAGGAATGGACGAAGTCACATGCATAATCAAAGATGACTTAACCAACAAAGTTAGCTCCCTCATAAGGGCGATTGGATAAACATTATCCGAGTCAATTTAATTGAATTTGA
Organism: Protea cynaroides; assembly: GCA_028583415.1. NCBI lineage: Eukaryota > Viridiplantae > Streptophyta > Magnoliopsida > Proteales > Proteaceae > Protea > Protea cynaroides. The sequence continues at coordinate 17,704,788 of CM053265.1, forward strand.
TTAAACCATGTATTCAGTCTTGGGACCTCGTGATTCTAAAAATGGATAATCAGTGGTACCAATGTCTGGCCAATTGGATTACAGAATTCGATGAAATTGAAATGGATATATTTATCCGTCGTCCTTATTAGGGATGGTTAGCAAAAGTGGTTCATAGATGAAAAAACTAGTAAATTTCTTCTTAACCATGTATCTATGTCTTGACAGGGATTTTCTGTTCATTTTTTGAAATCGATGTGTTAATAATGAGAGATTCGACACATCGAGCTTACTTAATGGAGGGTGTATAGTGACCGTCTAATATGATGTAGAGTAGATGTATACATACCTCATACTCCCAATGGGTGAGAGTTCAAGATGCTCATCGTGTATATTCTAACATGTTGACCAATCGAGACAAAAATGGGCAGAAATTTGACGTCTCGAACATGGATGTCATGGTTAAGCAGATTTTACTAGGTCGGTTCAGGGATGAACCAAAAATAACAAACATTGGGCTACAATCTGGGTTAGGACAGAAAAGGCCACCTTGACAAGGACGGGGTAACCTATCACCGAATGCACGATGAATAATGGGCCCCCAATCCCTTTATATACTATGTTGCAAGGATCCAAGCGATGTGGAGTAGCATAACACATTCTCAGGCAGACCCAAGAAACGCTTGTTAGAGGCTGCTCGCCGATCGTGGTCTTACAAAGTATAGGCCAAGGTTGTGTGTTTTGCCTAGCAGGCTGCCCCATCTACATGGACTCGGTTCGGCTACTTGCACGAATGTGTGACTGAACCCATTCCCCCCAAAATAATATGATACAAGCATAAATATAGTATCCTAAGTGCTAGCATCCAATTCACACAAGAAAAGTTTTCATTTAGGAGTCTGACGTTTATATCCCCAGCGGAGTCGCCACTGTGAGGTCAAAGATAGAAATCTTAGAAGTCACCACCTAGATTAAAGGTCTATGACCTTAGAAAATGTAAAATATCATCCTAAGGTAAAACTTCGATTGACTCATGACCCTTAGATTGGATTTTCTGGTCCATCAGAGATTGGGTAAGGGTCAGGTTACGGTTATGGAAAGGGGTTAGGCACCCAAACCGCCCAATCAAAATCGGTCTCCTATACCTTTCCTATGCTAGACTCTATCTATTAAACCGAACCAAACCAAGTGGTTTGATATCACTGAACCGAATCTGTATCCATCAGATTGCCTACGTATCATGGAATTATTCTGAAAATCAGGTTTACCATCGTAGTTCAGGTGTGATTAAAGTTTATGGTTTTGATTTATGCTTGTGCATGATTAAGTTCATTGTTTAAGTTGAAGTTTATGCTTGAAAGGATGAGAAATCATATGGGTTAGGATCTGGATAGTCCATGCGAACTGATAGATAGTCCTAGTGGATCTATGGGTAACCCTATTTGGGTCAAAATATGGATAACCCATTCTAGGTTGGAATGTGGATAACCCTATCTGGGTTGAAATGTGGATAACCCTATGTCGGTTAAAATATGGGTAAATATCTTAGTGGATCTATGGATAGTCCAAGTGTACTAAGATATGGATCCAAATTTGGGATTCTCCCAAATGGCCTACGTATCCTAAGGTTTGCCCTTGGAATCAGAATCCGCATAGTTCGGGCTGATAACCTATTCTAGGTTAAGGATTTAGAACCTATTCTAGGTTTAGGGTTGAGAACCTATTCTAGGTTTAGGGTTTAGAACCTATTCTAGGTTTAGGATTTACCGAGGGGCAAAATCATCCTGAATTATCCTTTTCAACCTAAGTTCTAATTTTGGAAGGTCTGGCAAAACATTCTCTTTCTTTATTAAGATTTTTATTATTCCTATTATGTCCTTCCCAAGAATGTGGGTGCCTAAATGCACATCCCCACACCTAATATGTTTGCTAGGTGTACAGATATGCCAATTTAACTAGGGTGCAACATAAATTAAATTATTACCAAAAAATGAATATTCTAAGCATGGCATGTATGATATTTATGGTAACTATCACAACATATAGTAAGATTATGAAAATCTCCCTAATATGGCATGTATTGCAAATAAGGCAAGAACCTAATATGGTAAAATCTAAGCATGGCAAGATCTAATATGGCAAGATCTAAATATGACAAGATCTAATATGGCAAGATCTAATATGCATCTATATATTAATATGGTAAGTACCAATCATAGAATGCATATATGATATGAATTTTTCAAAAAAATGAAAGATCTTATATGCTATTTTATAAGCATAGTAAGACTTAAAAAAATTAAGATTTTACTAAAATATGGTAAAAAATTATCTATTCTATCAAAAATAGCAACACATAGAATGTGGCAAACATGGTATGCACAATCCAAACAAAACATATGAATGCCCCCCCCCCAACCCAATTATGCAAATCTATATAAAAAACAATAAATTTTTTAAAAAAAAAAAACCCAAAAAAACCCTTTTGAAAAGTGCAAAATTATCAAATTAATCTGAAAAATTATAATTTTTATGAGAATTTGGGAGATTAATCATCAAAATTATGGCACATCAAGGAAAAAAAAAACAAAAGTTTTTACCCAAGTGCCATATGGGTCTTCAAAACTCATCATTTTTTAAAAAATTGACATAATATGTTATATTTCATATGAATGAGACATCAATGAAATCCTTTTTGAAAAGTGCAAAATTATCAAAAAAACATATGTTAATGTTCTTTGAAAAAATTATAATTTTTATGAAGAAATTTGGGAAGATTAATGACTCAAAATCAGAGCACTATGCACTTAAAAATTGATATCAATTCAATAAAAAAATTAAAAAATACAAAACTAGTGCCATTGTTTAGAAGACTTTCATGTCTAAAAAGTTCATATTAAGTAGATTCTCTGATTATGGCCATAAGACCTTTGTCTAGAGACTTTCTGATGGAGGATTGCATTACATCTGAGAAAAACAACAATGTTAAAGACATATTGTTTGATATATTTTTCCAATTCCAAATGAAACGAAATTTTTAGGGTAGTCTTCTAACATATCAGAGAGACTGTCATAAAAATTTGGGCTTCAAAATCTTAGAAAAAATACATGTGTTGTACGTCCTAAGTTTGAATCCTAAATCTGGAATTTTCAGACCAGAAAACCACTTTATGAAATTTACAAAAAACATCAAACATCATTATATATCTTTCAAAAATTCATCATTGAATAGCTTAGACAAATTATTATTTATGAAAAATATTAGACATAGGCATCTTAATATTAACAAGCATGTAATAGAGCATTCATGATTGAGATTTCATGAAAATTATCCATTTTCAAGTAAAATTGGCATTCGAGCATTTTAACGACCTCTAAATTTGTTTAGAGTACTAACCTTGTACTCAAATCGAGCAACCCCCTTTAAATGCGAATCCTCCTTCTCCTCTCTTCTGCTTCTCTCTCTCTTATCTTTCTCTCTTTTTTTCTTCTTTTTCTTTCTTTTCTCATTTCTTCTCTCTTTCTTTCTCCCTCTCTCACGTTTTCTCTCTCACACTCACGTTCTCCTCTCCCTCACTCAAGTTCTCCTCTCTCTATGGTCTGGAAAAAGAGCTCATTCTCTCTCTTCTCTTGACCTATTTATGCTTTTTCTAAAAGATCCTTCTTTCCTTTCTTCTTTTTCTTGAAAATCTTTTTTTCTTTCTTTTTTCTTCTTTCCTTTCTTCTCTTCCTTCCCTTTTCTCTTCTCCCTCTCTATTCCACACGTTTTCTTCTTTTCCCTCTTCTAGAAAGTCCTCTCCTCTTCTTTCCTTTTTCTCTCTTCCTTCCTTTTCTTCTTTTTCTTCTAAAAAATCTTTTCTTTCCATTTTTTATTCTTTCCTTTCTTCTCTTCCTTCCTACGTTTTTTCTTATTCCTTTCTTTCCTTTTTCTCCTTCTTCTTCTAGAAAATCTCTTCTCTCTTTCCTTTCTCTCTTTCCTTCTTCTAGAAAATTCCTTCTCTCTTTCCTTTCTTTCTTCTTTCCTTTTCTTCTTCCTTTTTTTCCTTTCGTTTTTTTTCTTTCTCCCTCTCTTTTCAAGTTTTCTTTCTTAGAAAACGTTTCCTTTTTTTCTTTTTTTTCTTTCCTTCCTCTTTCCTTCCTTTTCTTTTCTTTTTCTTTTCTATTTTTCTTTTATTTCTCTCTCTTTCCTATAATATATATATATATTATACAATAATATATTATACATTATATACATATAAAAGGAATGTATGCATATGAACTGACATAACTTGATCTGGATTGGTCTGGGCTGGGCCGGACTAAGTTAGACTAAGCTAGATTAAGTTAGTTTGGACTAAGGTTGACATTTCTTAGTCCATTTCTGTCACCCTTCCATATGGAATATTTCTGATAGCATCTATTCCAAATTTTCTGCGTTCACTTTGTAGAACATTAAAAATGAAGAATATTGGAACTTGAATCACCTCATTTGGAAATAAAATGACCAACTTATGAATTTCTAAAGTTTAAGTAGGCTAATTATTGATAATTTGGCTAACCATTCTACAATGGATCCTTCGAAGACTTCTATCAGAAATCCTTTACATCCACTTTGTAGTGTACTAAAAATGGAACATAATGAAATTGAAATTACCTGATTTGGATATGGGGTGACCAAAATATGAATTTTCAAAGATTAAATGACCATTTTCATGGGTAATTTTGCATGGGACCCTTCGAAGACTTCTACCTGAGATTTTTTTACGTCCACTTTGTAGAACATCACAAATGAAGAATAATGGCATTGGAATCATCTGAATATGACGTACAACGACAAAGATATGAAGCTTTGAAGTTCTAATGATAATTTTGCATGAAAGCTTGCATGGGGCCCGCTGGTGACTTCTACCCAAGATTTTTCATGTTCACATTGAAGAGGACTAAAACTAAGGAATATTAGCCTTTGAATCACCTGATTCTGATATCAGATGACCAAGATATGATGTCTTGAAGTTTGAATGATAATGCATGCATCGTACGATAATTACGTAAATGCCCTTGCACTTTTAAACTGAGATATCTTCCTTGTTTGACGTCAGAATTTGATGATTCCGGTCTCATTTCGAAGATAATTTCACGACCTATTCATCCAAGTAGGTAATAGCCCATGACCCTGCTGTGGGGTTCATGAGAGAATCACAAACCTTTGGGTTAAACATCGGAAACCTGTCATATTGGTTCACTTATGTTGAGGATGGCAAAAATGGGGTGCTTACACAGATAATTTGGCATGTGCACGCAGTAAGTAAGACTGTACCCTAGTAGAGATCCCTAACTCCCCACTCCCATGGTTCATTGTGCCCTCACTAAGTTATTAACAGTTCCAACATGGTTCATGATTTCACTAGATCCCCAACTCCCCACTCCCATGGTTCATTGTGCCCCCACTAAGTTATTAACAGTTCCAACATGGTTCATGATTTCACGAGTTACTCGAACCATCATATATGATGGATCATATACATGATCCTAAGCAAAGCTGCACCCCAGTACTAATCCCTGGCTCCCACTCCCATGGTTCATCGTGTCGCTGCTAATGTACTAACACTATAAACGTGGTCCGTGTAACATACGTCACCCCTCCCCTAGGTACCCATATGCAACGCGAACCACCATACCCAATCATACACACTATCCTATCATACATAGTTATTGTTGTTAAGCAAATGCATGCTCATACAAAAAATCATTGAATGACATGTTATAATCATTAAACTACATGCACATATCATATGCTTAAACTCTACGGACTCGACCCTTCACCAGTAGACACCAGTAGTGTTGTAGAACCTAGAAGCCGGCATAAGGCTCTTTCTCTACCCACATTGGTTTACTTATTTAATTAGATAATTTCATTAATAGGTTATGAAGCTTTTGACTAGCATGGATAGATCTTAGATGTTCATGCATGGGTCCCAAGATAATCTGGGAACCCAACGGTTGGTCCCCTATGTTCCTAGCTAGGCATACTAATCAACAGGTATTGAATCGGAAGATACTTTCAAGTGGTGTACCCTTTGAAATCACCATTCGGTTGACACTTATACAAATTCCCTTTTTGTCTTAATCGGAGGATAGAATCAGATGGTCAATCATCCGGCTCACCATCCAGTTATATACTCTATCATTATAGAGACTTCCCGAGGGTTATCCGAAGGCTGAGCCAGGTGGTGTTCCATCTGCTAATGCCTCTGGCTTACGATTAACACTATTCAGAGTTCAGGGTCAATTGGACCCATGGATAACCGAAGGGGAATCACCCAAAGGATCATGCCCCCAAATGGGTGTCTCTAGTTGGGATATCTCCCAATTATCACTAAGGCCATTTTCCAACAAGGCATTGGCTTAGTAGAGGGAGGCCCCTAATTATCCAAAGGTAGGAGACCAAGCCTCCGATTTGGTCCTCCGATTCATGCCCAAAAATCAGGCACAAACCAAAAATGGTCTCCATTTTGGGAAGCTTTGACTCCCCATCACATTTGCCTTCATTTTAGTTGGTAGAAAGCACTTTCGCACCATTAGTATTCTAAATGCGAGTCATTAAGACCCCATTAACATCTCCATCCATGGAGAGAGAAAAGAAACCTAGTTTCCTAGGTTCGTAACTTGTCTCCATTAATGGTGGAGCTTTACCATGTGGTCTTGCATTCAATCCCCACAAGAAAGAGAAAGGGTGATATGGAACTTACCTCCAATGGTAAATAGCTAGGGTTTGAGCTCCAAGCTTCCTCTTCAATCAACCTCTCACACTCCCAATGAACCAATAGAGAAATAAGGAGCATTAGGCTCCTTATTTGTAAAACCCGTGGAGACAGAGTATATGCCTCTCGGGCTCAAACTGGATGCTAACAATCGGGTGATGCATCATCGGACAAAGCATCTGGTTGAGCTTAAAAATGACCCCAAGCTTGGCTTAATGGGCCCATCCTAATTGAATTACCTACTGGGCCATTATAGGTTCCTTCCCCACACTCTCCGCCCACATTAGGTGATCTTGGAATTTGACCTGACATTACCCCTGGGTGACAAGGTCAGGGGTGCCATGAGTTGGCACAGTAAGACCCCACACAGTGGGGTCTGAATCGGTAAGGATTCTGGGTATGGGTCTTACAGAGGTGATGCTCTAAACTGTTGGTTTGAAGTAGGGAAGTGACCTTTTTGGAGTTTAGGACAACTAGATTTCTAGTGCCCTTTCTGTTGGCAAAAACTGCACTCATCAATTCCAACTCGAGTTTTCAGTTTTTAGTTATGAGCGAGATATATTTAGTAGTACCCTTGACATATCACATTTAAAGAGATTTTATATTTTGAACAATTCATACCAATGTAATCCAGGTCAATATTTTTGCATTTTCCATCTCCCACTTTGCTATGGCTGTGGCATAATTTTCTTCTTTAGGATCAGATGGTTTAACTGTGGAACCTCTCACATATCCCTATCTGCCTTTGCCGTTTAAAAAATTTTCATTATAGATGACCAATACAAGTTATTGCTACCATTTAACCTGATGCTAATGGTTTGATTTTCTTTTTCAATAGATAACATTCTTGTCATACAGAGAAAACAAGATTGTGATCACAAAATAAAAAGAAAGATGTACCAATGCTGTAATGAAGGATACCCATATGAAGAATACCTGTGTGAAGATCGAGAAATAAGTACCACCACTGGCATTTTCGATGCAAGGAAGAGGAAGAAACGATAAGAGGATCTCTGCAACTTGCGATGATGAAGTGCAAATAGGAAGAAACAGAGATGCCGATACTTGCTGTGCTATTCATAATGAAGATTTGGATTGATTCAAAGAACTTGCTCTGATACCATGATAGAGTCCAAAAAGAAAAGAAGAAGAAGAAAAATAGATCCTTCATTGATTCAATGTCTTAATCTTAACTGAATGAGAAGATACAAGAGATTAAATAGAACCCTAAAGCTGTACATGAAAGCAAACTAAATAAAATCTCTCTAAATATAAAATCTCTCTAAATATGATATGTCAAGGGTACTACTAAATATATCTCGCTCACAATATTTAAGATGATGTTTGTGGTGAATATTTTACAATAGATTGCCTCTAATTGGATAGAAGGAACCAACATGTTCCAAGGAGGGAGCACGTCGAAGGGTATGAGGGAAGAGGAGACAGAAAATAAGGGTGTTAAAATCAAACCAAAACAGTTTACTAAGACCGAACCTAGCTATTTAGACTAGAATTCTTTAGACAATTATTAATGGTTCTGGTTTCAAAAATAGATTGTACTCAGCTAATCAATTTGGTTAGATTTTAGACCAGCAAACTACCATTTCAAACTGGTTAAAAACTATTAAACTAAACATATTTTAATTTAATAGTGAACAATTTAAACCAATCCAAAACAACCGTATAGAGGTTGGAGGTAGAAAACAATTAATTCAGTTTGGGTAAATCGCCATTTTTCTACAACTCATGCCTTAGTGGCACTACATTAGCAATGGAGATTCACATTCAAATCATGGACACGTTATTAGCAATGGTGATTTAAATTCAAATATTGAACTCATTATCTAGAGATTCCAATTTAATTAGAAACAGTCCCTGATATCTCTCCTCTCTCATATCTCTCATATTGTAATATATTCAAAATTCAAAAGAGTTGTAAAGGAAAAAAGATACTCTCTAGTGAGCCTACCATGTAGTGAGGATCCCACCCACTCAAAGTGGATCGGCACGTATCCCGATCTACTCAAAGTGCATTGTGATACATACAGATCCACTTTGAGTAGATGTGATCCTCACTGCAGGGGTAGCCTCACTACAGAGGATCCCAATCCGTTGTAAAGGAACAAGAGTTTATATAATACAACTGCGATATCCATAATGATTCATTGAGTGGAATTAAATTGAATCTTGTTCTTTTAGTTTACATGAGCATTTTTTGTTAAAATTCCAAATCTCAATACTTTATTGTATTTTTTGTTAGCAAAAATTTGGAAAAATTACACGCACCTCCCCTGTACTAACCCCTAATGTCATGCAATTCCTTAACTTTTGAATCAATTACTCAAACCTCTCATTTTGTACGAAGATTGTTACAGGCATACCCTATCCATTAAGACAAAATTGTTAGATGATCTCACCTTGATTAAACTGATTTAAGGACAAAGTTTCCCTTAAATTGGTATGAATTTACCTTTTTATCATTTTTAATTGAACATTATAACAAAGCAGCGCTGAGGGCCACCATGTACAGCCCGCACCCTCCAATTTTAGAGTATATCCTTCCAGTATCATTTTTCCTATTTTATTAGGTTCTCTTTTTTTTTTTTTTTTTTTTTCTTTTCCTTCTCCTTGTCCTCTTATTAGAGTCGTTCCTTCTGTTTATTCACTTCTATATGCTGCATTACAATCAATTGTTCACCCTTATGTGCTTCTTTACAATAATTCTCCACTTTTATGTGCTGCTTTAAAATTAATTCAATGTTGCTTGCCACAGGCAGCAAGACTGCAACTTGCAGAAGAGGATGATAGTGACCAAGACATGTTTGACAAAATTACCAAGAGTGAAGCAGAAAAAACATTGACTCTAGTTTACTAGAGCTATCGACATATTGTTTTAGGTCAGTTGAAACAAAATTATTTTCCTCAGGATTCTCTCAACTAGAAGTAGAAATAGAGAAGGAAGTAACTAAAAAGATTGTTATAATCTAGAAGATCATCTAGAATCTATGATTAGCTTTTCGAGAAATTTTCAAACGAACAATTTCAATGAAATCTTTCAATTTCTTATTTTACTATGTTCAACTCTATGTATTCCTTTATCCGTAGAATACATTGAATATACAGAAATGGGAGTAAAATGGGAGGGAGGGGGGGAGGAAATGTCTTAAATGCATTTCTTATTATGAATCTCTAATTAAGTGTCAACATATTCTATACCACCTTGGTATCTTTAGAATGCTATCTCGAGGATCTATGATTTATCGAACTCTTTGGTCGTCGATCCACTGAAGAATATGAGGTCCCAGTCCTGGGGGACATAGAGGTCTAAGTGAGCAGAAAGTGGCCGGACCTAGTACCGGCATTGACACAGACTACTTGGGCCAAAACCTAGATTAAAACGAGTGGTGGCTTCTCCATGGATCTTGAACCAAGTCGAGGGCCCCAAAAATTGATGGTTGTTTAATCTACAAAATACTAGAGAAAAAGCATAAGTTAGTATCATAATCAGGGAGAAAAGAGAGGAGAGGAAGAGAAGAGAGTGATTTCCTCTGGGGAATACCACCGGAACTTGGGCCATGAACTCCGGTGAAACTCATAGAAAGAGAAGTTAGCTGTAAAAGAGGTCACTGCTAGGAAGCTCCTTGAAGAAAGGTCAAAGGCAAGTGATGATTTAAAGAATAGGTGTATTAGGAGATGGGCAAACTTGCCAAATCTACTTTTCATTTAACCATTGTCAGTGTATAAGGTTAAGGTTGTCAACGGGCCGGTCGGGTCCGGTTCGGTTAGGGCTAAAACAGTGTTGGTATTTACAAGCCCTGACCGAAACCTCTTCATTAAGAGTTCGGGCTGAGGTGGGTTGTACTGGACATAATAATTAACAAGCCGGTCCAGTGCCGGGTTGTTATCGGGCTTGGCTTATCGGATTGACTTCTGGCCGGCTTGATCCAGGCTGGGTTTATGGGCTTATTGGGCTGCCTTCACATGTAGCTATTTTTACATGGCAATAATTTAATTGTGGAGTATATTTGCATTTATTTTGTTAGAATCGTTAGATCGTTGCTGAGTTGGTTATTATTTGAGTAGCAAAAAAAATTGGTTTAGGCTAGCTCGGGCTTCTTAATGGGTCATACCAATGTTTGGGTTGGGTATTATCGGTTCGGGCTAGCTTGGGTTTCTTAACCGGCTGGTCTGGTCTGGTTTTAGTCTGGACAGAAACGATATCAGGCTTTACAAGCCCAAACTGAAACATGTCCGTTAAGGGCTCGGTCCGGGCCGGGTTTGAGTTATAACGGACCAGCTCGGTCAGTGCTATTGGGCCAGGCCCAGATTTGACACCCTAGGTGTGGCTGTAATTTGAATCCAAAAATGTGAAATTCATGAGATTAAGGATAAGTTCAAGAGAAGGGCGTGTAATTTTCCCCAAATGTTTTCTTGCACTATGTGCATAATGATGCACGAAGACATGCATGGTTCTGGTTGATTGCGGCCGTGGGGGGGTCAACGTTGGATCAAATTCATGGATCATGCTTCCATAATGAAGAACAGTGGACAACCTAGTGATGAGGACAACCTAGTGATGAATGCCAAGATAAGGACGAGGCAGAGGATACTGAGTTACTAATGCGAATCAGGAGCTCTTGTTGCTTGGTATTTTTTGTTAATCAAAGACAGATTCATCATCTATTTTAAGATGCTCTGTATTTTTTTCTCTCTGCACTTGATTCATTGTTGAGGGTGAGGGACCAGACCGCCCCATTTGGAGAAGAAGCAACGGTGGCATATGCAGAGAAGCCCTAATATCTCAAATTTTGAAACCCTAAAACACTGAAAGTAGAAGATAATCTTGAGAAACTCGATTAATATCTAAAATGAAAACCTAATTCCTTTCGTCCAAGACCCTCATCGTATTCTTGAGTGCTAGAAATTGATCAAGAAGAAGGGTACAATTTGCAGATCCTTGAGTGCTCAAAATCGATCCAAGCAAATCTGCAAATCTGCAAATCTTTGAACCTGCAAATCTTGCAAATTTGCTTTGCTAGAAATTCTTGATTTGCAGGTATGGTCATTATTGAGTGCTTGAAATCTGCAAATTCACATTTCTCCTTATTAGAGATTTATCCACGGGGTCAATTTTCAGTTTGAAAATTTCAATTCTTCGGTGGCGCCTTTTCCCACACAACCAGTTCATCTCCTTCGAAAGTCCAGCCCTCTGCTCTTTAGCTTTGCATCTTTGAAAGAAACATTTTAAAGAACTGATCTGATTCCTCGTAACTATTCTGATTTCATGGGGTGGGAACTTTTTGGTTCAGTCATTACTTCTTTCTTCTTCATCCAAATTCAAGATGGAAATTTGTTTTCTTTCTATTCTATCGTCCACCATTAAAATTTGTTTCTAGCTTTAAAAAAGCTGTTCTTTCTCCCTTTCCCGATCTTATAAAGTCCTACTACCTTTTATTATTATTTTTTTTATAAAAAAAGTTACAGCTCTGTTTTCACCATTGAGAAAGCTCCTTTCAACATGACCTTTTCACGACTGTTGGGTTTCTCTTCTGTGTGTTTGTTCTTTTGATTCTCCATTAAGATTCTGCTGTAAAAGTCCATATTCTCTCTTTTATGATTTATGGATTTGTAAAACTTCTTCTTAGTTCTTACCCATCACAAAAAGAAGGGTACGTCAGAGAATGAGATGATAAAAAGCATATCCATTAAGATTCTGTTGTGAAAGTCCATATTATCGCAGGCGGTCATGATCCCAACTCAGATGTGCAACCCCCATGGATTCTTGCGAAGATTAGTTTGCGGCAACTTTCTAGAGCTATGATAGCGGCCTGAAATCCCTTGATCTCTGGAATTTTCCCCTTACATTAGCCTTTAATGGAATGTCTTAAAAGCCTAAATAAAAGAGGGACTATGGTCACCCGAAGAGAGACGATCATCCAAAAAAGGGACTATATGTGTTACACCCCAATTCTGCACCAACCAGAATGGTATGATGAACCGCTAATAAACTAATGGTTCAACCATGATCTCGTATATGATATTCCCACTTTGTTAAACCAAAACACATTCCACATTAATCAGAGGTAATAAAGTAAATAACAGAAGTCTTACAGATAATGAACTGAGGTCTAGTTATGATAAATAATTAATATTCCATTTATCTCTAAGTAACCAAAACATAATTTAATACATATTACAATATCCAAATACATAAATTAAACACTAATGGTATCCATAGTTGAAACACTAGCTTGATGAATCACAATAGTCCTTCATAGCTTGCTCATCATAACCGCCACATGTTTATATGTTGGCATGTTGACAAAATATTCAATCGTAATACCTGCAACATCAGAAACTAAAAGAATTACGCGCGCGAGGGTCAGCTCTCCAACTTGAGCTCAGTGAGTAAACAAAACAATGCAATAAACATATGCATGCATTCAATTCATATTTATGGTCTGGTATATAAGTTTGCAATATGCTATAGAAAGGTTTGGAGGCCGCCGCACCTCTATACACGAGTGTGTGGAACCACTCAACGGATCAAACACCATTGTCGCCCCCAAATGCACCCACCATGGAATAGAGATAGAGCTAAAGTGCTTAGGACCGCACCGCATCACACTTCCCCTGATGCTCTACCCATACCAACACGTAAGCCCCTGTTGGCGAGGGCTTGCAAACTGGGCTTGCAACTAACCAATCCTAATGTCAAACAGTGTATCCAAGGCCTCACCCCAGCATCCCTCAATACGTCCATAGAGATAGAGCTAAGGCACCTCGATAGAGTTGAAGACTACACGGTCCGAGACCACCTCGCCTGATACCCTGCGACGTAATAGCTCTGCTAAGGTAATGGCAATACGACGATGTTAGTGGACAAGACTTGAGTAGAGATAGGGATAAAGTGCTTAGGACCGCACCGCATCACACTTCCCTGATGCCCCACTCGCATCAAGTATACTAACCACAAACAAACATTCACATGCCTATTCCTAGCATCATCATCAACATCATGTTGTAAATAAACATAATTAAATATGCATGAATAGTAATAACGGGAATAGTAGATGACATGTGATATGCACATTACAATCATACGATCATAGAATCATACATGGAATTGGACTCAGTAAACAACAACGGTTTATTATTAGCCAATTAGTTTAGGTATTGTTCCCTCACCTTTGCTTGAGTGTAGATCCTCTTTCAAGCTTTAAGAATCACCTTTATATCACTAGGAAAACCTAACAAGTCAATAGATTTTAATTAGAATTAATTCCAGCAGTTTTAAGGTTGCTATAAAGTTAGGGTCGCGGGATGGGTCGCAGTTTTCTACAACCCCAGGGATAGGGTCGATCATAGGGTCGGTTATCCATTGACCCTAGGTGCGACCACAGCCTCCCTGGACTTCCTGAGAGCATGGGGTCGATCCTGTGGTCTGGTAGGGTCAGTTCCCAATCGACCCTACGTGCGACCGCATGTGGTTTAAGTCGACCTTTCATTCTACAGTCTATTCTTTTAGTTTGGGTCCTTTGGATTACTTCCATATCCATTCTATGATTGTTTAATGACTTAAAACTCCAAGTTACTCACTTTACATAGTTTTCAATGATTTTCTCCATGGATTCCATTGGAATTTATCCATGGATGGATGATTTGGGTTTCTCCTAGATCCTACCATCTTCATAATCTCTTCTAGGCTCTTAAATAAATCATGGAGAATGTATTCATACCTTAGGTTTCCTGAGATTCAGAGATTTCTCTGAATTTCCTCCTCCTTGGTCTTCTTCTTCAATTCTCCTTCTCTTCTCCTTCCCTTCCTTCTCTTCTCTTTCTCTCACTTTCAATTAGGGTTCCAAAAGGAGTGAAAGAGGCTAAGGGATGTCCTATTTATGGAGAAAAACCTCCCAAAATAAGTCTCATTGAGTTTAGGAAAGGTCCCATTTGAAATTAGGAAAGTTTCCTAATTTTCGGTTCGTGCTGTTTTTGCTATTTTCCTAGGGTCGATGCTAGGGTCGACCCTAGGGTCGCATAATCCGAGACCCATGCGACCCCACGACCAAAAAGTCATGGGTTGGACTTCTGTTGAGGTGGGGTCGACCCTACCTGTTTAGGCATGCGACCCTACCCTCATTCTGACTGCTTTTGAGTAAAATTTCATATTGGGTCTTGGGTTTCTTCTTGCACTTGGTCCACTTGATTCGACCATGATATGTAGACTGGTCACTACATGAAATGTAAAGTTAGACCGGGTTTGTGGCGTGTGGGTCTTACAACTCCACCACCCTTAAAAGAAATTTCGTCCTTGAAATTTAAACGTACGGATCTTACAACTCCCCCCTCCTTAAAAAAAATTTTGTCCTCAAAATTTGAATTTACTTGGGAGTCAATAGGTGGGAATTTTGTTTTCACATTGCATCTTCTTCCTCCCATATAATCTTTTCCACGTCTTGTCTTCGCCAGGTTACCTTTAAATAATAATTATCTCAGCTTTGGAGATATTGTACCTTTCAACCAGTGAACTAGACTGGTACCACTTCAATAGTTAGATCTTCTATCTAATCCAGTGGATCCGTGGTCAATACCTTTGATATGGATCTCCAATGTACTTCTTCAATAGAGACACGTGAAATGCATCATGCACACTAGACATGGACAGCGGTAACGCTAATTGATATGCAACTTTTCTACGTCTCTCCAAATTTTATGAGGTCCAAAACATATATCGAATACAACTTTTCCTTCTTGTCTAATCGTTTCAAACTACGTATAAGTGATATCTTCAAGAACACTTTATCACTTATGGCGAACTCGAGGTCTTGGTGTCTCTTCTGAGCAACTTGAGCTATCTTGGCCCTTTCCTTTGATCTTGTCTGCTACTCGATAGGTTTCTTCAACAGACTCAGGTCTTACAATTCCTTATTCACCAACTTTATTCCAAAACAAAAGAATTTGACATTTCTACCGTACCATGCTTTATAGGTGACATCTACATAGTAGCTTGGTAGCAAATTCAATCCACATATAGCTTAGTTAGTCGCTCCAAAGCATACCGAGGTCGTATAGCAATGGAATGAGCTATCTTCCTAAGGCAATCAACAATCACCCAAACTGCGTCAATCGATCTGGGAGTCAGTGGCAAATCAATGGCATAGTTCATTGTAAAGCAGTTTCACTTTCAGACTGGCTCTGACGGTTGTTGTAGTAAGCCATGTTGGTCTTTGTCTTTCAGTCTTTACTTGCTAATAATTCAGACACTGAAACATGCATCTAGCCACAACTACTTCCATTCCCTTCTACCAAAATAATCTCTTCATACTTCTAGAATGTATCCAATACGGAATGGGCTTTTAACATTATCTTATATCTTATGATCAGCATTTTTTACTTCAGGTATACATAATCATCCTCTGTATCATAGGACCTTTTTCGCATCCGAAGTAAGTCAGGGTTTAGTTTTCCTTTCTCTAAATCTGCTTACACTGTTCTTATATACAGATCTAACAAAATTGCTACTTTTACTTCATCCATCAATTCAGAGATGATCTTTAATGCCACAAGCGTAGCCAATGAACTATTGCTCCATAAGTTCATCCATAAATTCTCGCTCAATTGGATCATCACAAGTTTCTATTATATGTTACTCTCCTTTCAATCTAAATTTGTTGTTATGAAACATAAGACAGCATCTATACTGGTTCCTTCCTCGGACTTCATAATTTTCTTTTTGTTTAAGGCCTTAGCTACTACCTTAGCCTTGCTCGGATGACACTGTATATCACAGGCTTAATCCTTGAGCAATTCCAACCATTTTCTTATCTTTATGTTCAACTCTTTCTGATGAAGAGATAAATAAAACTCTTGTAATCTAATTTAATTTAAAAATTTTCTCTATATAGGTAATGTCTCCAAGTTTTGATTGCATAACTCATCACCAGTACTTCCAAGTCATGAGTAGGGTAACTCTTCTCATGCTCCTTCAGTTTTCTTGAAGCATATACAATCACTTATTTACCATGCATCAACCCGCATCCTAGATCCAATCCGAAAGCTTCGATGTTTAGGGTAAACGGTTTCCCTGGTGTCCGAATGATCAAGATGGGAGTTGATATCAACCTTGTTTTTAGAGTTTGGAAACATTCTTCACACTTGTCAGTCCAATTAAACTCCTCTCCTTTCCTGGTTAGCTTGGTAAGAGGTATTGCGATCTTAGAGTGGTCCTCTTCAAATCATCTGTAATAACCAGCTAAACTCAAGAAACTTCTGATCTTCGCAATATTCTTTAGGTGTTTCTCACCATATGATTATTTTTTCTTAATAAGGTCCACTTTAATCCCTTTTCATGATGCTACGTGATCTAAGAGGATCATTTTGTAGGTCTCCTATTTCTTGGACTTGGCATAAAGCTTTTCCCTTCTCAGTTGTTGTGAAGCTGCTCCAAGATCTATTGTACCAAAATATCATCTATGAAAACAACGACCGACATGTCCAACATGTCATGAAACACCAAGTTCATCAGCTCCATAAAAGATGTAGGGGCATTGGTTAATCCCAACGTCATAATTGAGAACTCAAAATTGCCCAATCTCGATTCTAAAAGCTATTTTCAGAATATCGCTATCTGAATTCTTCCGGTGATGATATCTTGACCGAAGATTAATCTTAGAAAATACATTTGCTCTTTGCAACTGTTTAAATAAGTCATCGATCCGAGGTGGTAGATATCGATTCTTGATCGTGAGCTTGTTCGATTCTCGGTAGTCTATAGGCAGACAACACTATCATCCTTCTTCTTCACGAATTGCATTGGCACTCCTCGTGATGCAATACTTAGCCTATTAGGACCTTAGTCTAATAACTCTTGTAGTTGAGTCTTAGTTCCTTCAACTACGTAGGAACTACACCTTAGGTGCCTTTGACATAAGTATCATCATTGGTAACAAGTCGATGACGAACTCAGTCGTATGATCAATTGGTAACCCAGGTAAGTCTCCTGGAAACACATCAGGAATTTATGCATCACATCAATATCTTCCATCTGTGGTGCTTCTTTGATAACATATACCACAGATACCATATGTCCAACTTTTTTTTTCTCTTCAAAGCATCCCTTCGCCTTTAGCATAGAGAGGATCAGCTTTTACTTCTTAGACAACATGCTTCCAATAAAACTAATTTATATGCCATCTTTACTCTTAAATGATAATCTCTTCTATGCACATAACACTTGTAGAGTGTAGAGACAACCAGTTTATTCCCAAGATGACGTCAAATTCTGCCATCTCAAGTCGATTTAGGTTGCATCCAACTTTCGTCCATCCATATGCTTCGAACATTGTTAATAACACTCATCCAATACAACATCTAGTCCAAAAGAGCTTGAACTAGCAAAATCTGGTATAAGGTCTTAAGAGCTTGTGTAGTTCCTTCATCTCTTAGTTTTTCAAAGACTATTGCTTAAAATCTCATATATCCCAAAAAGCTCATTAGCTTACTGTTCTACCTGATCTCCCTTTCATATACCTCAAAAAATATCTTATGATTGTTACTTACTTTCTTGCTCATGCACTCTTTTATAGACATGACTCATATCCTTCCATTTAGTAATCTCGAAACAAATCCTCCATTACTTTATTTGAGGTTTATTGGCTATAGCATTTAATCTGAATCCAATCATCTTTCTTCCAATAATTCCATTATCACTAAACATCTTTTCAATGGATGTCGAGAAATGTAAGAATCATAATGTTTATCCAAAAGTAATTCATTTCCTTCTTTCAACTTAGTATAATGACGAACACTTGCTTTATCTAGTAAACTTAGGTTTAAAAGATCAGGAGTAAATCTGTGGTAATCCAACCGGCATCAAAAGGTCGTTAAGTTGCACGGTGGTCCAAATACATGGAAAATAGAGGTTCTATAACTCTTAACCTCAAGGTTATAGGTGGTATCGAGTATATAATGCCATTGGTCAAGGCACTATAAGAATAAATCTGGAGAAAATTTTTGTACACCAGTAAATCAGTATAAATCAGAAGATGTACGCTCAACATGATGAAGTATTTAACTGTTCATTCAGTTCATATCTCTGTTCATGTTGTCAATCATGAGAGTAGCTTAGATTGGTATGATCAGGACTAATTCTAAGAAAATAACATCTATAACTGCAATTGACAGATTAAATCAAGAAGGTATCATGTCAAGACACGAAAATTTAAAATTAGGTATGTGCATCCTCTATAATCATAAGAGTAAATCAATAATACACCGCATCCTATATAAACCTATCTAGTTATATGGCCACAATAAATTTGATCCTTTACTAAAAACGTTTGAGGCTTCATCTTCAGAAAATATTCCTCAATCATTGTTGGATCATTCTATCATGATGCAGCTATCCCATATATCGATGGCTGATAAGGGCAACCAACTTGATACACTTCTTGTTATGCACCAAGCTTCTGCACTGGGATGTGCATTACTGGGACTTACTGTATGGTAGGCACTGTGTTATAGCTAACAGGTGTTGGGGGTACAGTGTTGCTACCAATTGGTACCGTACTTGATTTGACCCGGAGGTGTTGATGTAGCATCGGTAACTTGGGTAGTCAAGTAGATTGGCTGAGTAGCCTGATTGTTCTCCTCCTTTGATTTGCTCCAATCTATCATCATTATTTAGCATCTTCTCAGAGGAGTTTTCATTACCCATTCTCGACCTTGATAGTGGTGGGGTCGGCTTACAACCACTTCTTAATGCTCAACAGGTGATGGATCAGTGTGTGGCGGATCTCACTTAGAGTCTCCACGTCACCCAGAAGTATAGCTTTATCTTCTTGTAGTTACTCTTATTCTTAGTGTATGGCCATTGTTCTCCTATCTCTGTTGGATTTAGCCCAAGATCATTCCCTTTACCTCTACAGGGATTTAGGCATTACTATACATTTTTCTTCTTCTTCTGCCATACATCGAGTTTCACATCTTGTGAGTACCAACTCGATATTCTAATTTTCTACTTTATAGATGCTCCCTTCTTGTTACTGTACAATATCCTTTGTATACTTAGATAACTGCCCAAATTTTAGACCGTACCATATGTTATTTATTTATTGGGATACATTTAGATTCTCTTTTTTCGTCTGTGTATACATATGGTACCACCTTTTATATGTACATTATTATCTTGTTTAAGTTCTGTCTCAACCAATACAGGTACTTATGATGTGTTTGTATTAAAGCTTTTAATTTATCCTAACTCAGTTCATGGACTCTAGTGAAAGTATTCAAGTTTAATGGGTAAGGCCTAAGAGCTCTGATACCAAATTGTCAAACCCCAATTCTGCACCAACTAGAATGGTGTGATGAACCGCTAATAAACCAACGGTTCAACCAGGATCTCGTATAGGCTATTCCCATTTTGTTAAACCAAAATACATTCCACATTAATCAGAGGTAATAAGTAAATAGCGAAAGTCTTACAGATAATGAACTGAGGTCTAGTTATGATAAATAATTAATATTCTATTTATCTCCAAGTAACCAAAATATAATTTAATACATATTACAATATCCAAATACAAAAATTAAACACTAAGCGTATCCATAGTTGAAACCCTAGCTTAACGATCACAATATTCCTCCATAGCTTGCTCATCATAGCCGCCACATGTTTATATGTTGGCATGTTGACAAAATATTCAATCGTAATACCTGCAACATCAGAAACAAAAAGAATTGCACGCGCGAGGGTCAGCTCTCCAACTTGAGCTCAGTGAGTAAACAAAACAATGCAATAAACATATGCATGCATTCAATTCATATCTGTGGTCTGGTATATAAGTTTGTAATGTGCTATAGAAAGGTTTGGAGGCCGCCTCACCTCTATACACGAGTGTGTGGAACCGCTCAACGGATCAAACACCATTGCTGCCCCCACATGCACCCACCATGGAATAGAGATAGAGCTAAAGTGCTTAGGACCGCACCGCATCACACTTCCCCTGATGCTCTACCCATACCAACACGTAAGCCCCTGTTGGCGAGGGCTTACAAACTGGGCTTGTAACTAACCAATTCTAATGTCAAACAGTGTATCCAAGGTCTCACCCCAGCATCCCTCAATACGTCCATAGAGATAGAGCTAAGGCCCCCTGGCAGAGTCGAAGACTACACAGTCCGAGACCACCTCCCCTGATGCCCTACAACATAATAGCTCTACTAAGGTAATGGTGATACGACGATGTTAGTGGACAAGACTTGAGTAGAGATAGGGCTAAAGTGCTTAGGACCGCACCGCATCACACTTCCCCTGATGCCCCACTCGCATCAAGTACACTAACTACACACAAACATTCACATGCCTATTCCTAGCATCATCATCAACATCATGTTGTAAATAAACAGAATTAAATATGCATGAACAGTAATAACGGGAATAGTAGATGACATGTGATATGCACATTACAATCATACGATCATAGAATCATACATGGAATTGAACTCAATAAACAAAAATGATTTATTATTAGCTAATTAGTTTAGGTCTTGTTCCCTCACATTTGCTTGAGTGTAGATCCTCTTTCAAGCTTTAAGAATCACCTTTATATCACTAGGAAAACCTAACAGGTCGATAGATTTTAATTAGAATTAATTCTAACAGTTTTAAGCTTGCTGTAAAGCTAGGGTCGCAGGTAGGGTCGCAGTTTTCTGTGACCTCAGGGTATAGAGTCGATCATAGGGTTGGTTATCCATCGACCCTAGGTGCGACCGCAGCCTCCGTGGACTTCCCGAGAGCATGGGGTCGATCCTGTGGTCTGATAGGGTCGGTAATCGACCCTATATGCGACCGCACATGGTTTAAGTCGACCTTTCATTCTACAGTCTATTCTTTCATGTTTGGGTCCTTAGGCTACTTCCGTAGTCCATTCTATGATTGTTCTATGGCTTAAAACTCCAAGTTACTCACTTTACATAGTTTTTAATGATTTCTTCCATGGATTCCATTAAAATTTATCCATGGATGGATGATTTGGGTTTCTCCTAGATCCTACCCTCTTCATAATCTCTTCTAGGCTCTTAAATAAATCATGGAGAATGTATTCATACCTTAGGTTTGCTGAGATTCAGAGATTTCTATGAATTTCCTCCTCCTTGGTCTTCTTCTTCAATTCTCGTTCTCTTCTCCTTCTCTTCCTTCTCTTCCTTCTCTTCTCTTTCTCTCACTTTCAAGTAGGGTTCTAAAAGGAGTGAAAGAGGCTAAGGGACGTCCTATTTATAGAGGAAAACCTCTCAAAATAAATCCCATTGAGTTTAGGAAAGGTCCCATTTGAAATTAGGAAAGTTTCCTAATTTTTGGTTCGTGCTGTTTTTGCTGTTTTCCTAGGGTCGATGCTAGGGTCGACCCTAGGGTCTCATAATCCGAGACCCATGCGACCCCACGACAAAAAAGTCATGGGTTGAACTTCTGTGGAGGTGGGGTTGACTCTACCTGTTTAGGCATGCGACCCTACCCTCATTTTGACTGTTTTTGAGTAAAATTTCATATTGGGTCTTGGGTTTCTTCTCGCACTTGGTCCATTTGGCTCGACCATGATATGTAGACTGGTTACTACACGAAATGTAAGATTAGACTGGGTTTGTGGCGTGTGGGTCTTATAATATGTCACCCAAAGAAGAATCAGTTACCCAAAAAGAGGGGCCAGTCACATGAAAAGTGTCATGTAATGCCAAATATACTACCACATATATACTACCTAACGATGGATTACATGTGAGGGGGAGTATTGGAAATAGTCCCACATTACTAATGAGATTGGAATCCTGTGGTCTTATATATGGAGAGTCTCTCTACTTACTAGTTCAAACTTTTGAGTTGAAAACTTGACATTGTCTTTTTGTTAAATGCTTAAAATTTTTGGGTGGTAGTTGATGATGTTAGAAACCATGGGGTGGTAGGTTATGTTAAGCAAATTATCTAGGTAGTACGTGATATTTTTCCTAAATAATTATTCTTAAATAGGAAACTTTTATAATCATTGCAGCACATGTTATCACAAGACTATGTATCAAATCATTACATATTTAAGTTATTAACTTACACTTCACTTTGAATAAAAAATCCTTGTATTTGAAAATTAAATATTATAAGTATTATTACTAAATGTGATAGTAAATTTAGATAGTTTATATAATCATGTTGTGTTATAATTATTAAAAAATTCTTTTAAGGTTTAAAATTTTCATTTCTCTTCCCTTCAATTTCTCTTCTAACCAAATTGAGCCTGAGTGAAACTAATTTTGTCATTTTTTTTGGTTATGTAGAATGAACATTTTATCCATAATTATCAATAACCTCACTAGCCTTGGCAAATGCTCTCCAATAATTTTGATTCTTTTATTTTGAGGAGTTCATTCCATATTACATTTCACTTGACTGGGTGGTGTTTAAATCAAAACCTTTAAGAAACTAATTAGGTTAACCTAAACTGTTGGATAAAAATCCTCTCATGCCCCTCATGCTGGCAAGAGGAAATCCGGTGGCTGTCATTCACTGTGTGGATATTTTAATACATCGGTATATGTGTATAGTAAACTTCAATCACTAGATTTTCTCATGTCAGCATGAAGGGCATGAGAGGATTTGAATTCTAAACTGTTGTAGTAACTATATTACTAAAATTGAAATCGAAAACCATTTTTGAATCAATTAAAAACCATTAAACCAAAACCAATTAATAAATACTTTTGGTTTCCAAATTACAACCATATATTTAATCTATTTGGTTTCGGCTTCACCTATCACACATCGAATTGTAAGATTTTTTAGATTTCCCTTGGGTTTTTCCCGTGGGATTTTCCATCAACCCTAACGAACAGACCACACAGATTACTAGAATACAATGGGTATTGAAAAGAAATGATTAGACACATACATCTTGCTGTAGATTGATTTCTGATTGTTTTCTTTGCTTTGAATGCTTGGAATGCTTGGATCAAAGTCTTCCACAGCCTATCGGGATCTCTTGACCTTCTCACTGCGTATGGGAACAAGAGAAGAAAATAATACCGTGGCTATGGGGACTCTAACCATTGGTATTTATAATACCACCCCTAACCCTGGACCAGTCCCACAGTGGACTACGTTGGTACATCTCTAATCATACTTAAACTAGTCTACCTGTAACTAAACTCCCACTGAACCAACTAACCTTATAATTAATTTAGCCCATAAAAATATCTTACAATCTCCCACATGGGCTATATTAATTATAAATTCACCATTGATCCAATGTGGCCATGGAATCTAATTACACCAAAATCATCCTTTACTTTGATCTAGTCATCAAGCCTACCAATGTCGAACAATAGCGGAAAGTACTCCTACACATCCGGTGTACCCCCTTCTGTCAGTCACATACAGAGGTCTACTTAATGACATAAATCACTTTGAGATGAATACTTGAGTCCAATGATCGATTTACCACGATCCTATTATCTTAAAATCCTTATAGGTCAACGCACTTTGATATTATCCAACTTTATATAGGCAAATCGCCTCCAATTTGAATAATATCATACTTTGGCATCGTCTTCTTTGGTTAAATACCGCCTTGCAATTTTGACATGTCTTAAATAATCAAGAATACATACAAGCAATAAATGCTCACCAATAATCCTGCCCATTAAACCATAGGCAACATAAACAATCACTGATAAACCATCAACTATCAGATCTCCACTAATCAAGCAGATCTAAACACTCCCACTGACTAAGAGAATCTAAAGACTCTCATTGACAAAACCTTTTTAACCATTCCAAGAAAACTTTTTTTTTTAACCTGTCTTTATATTGCCCTAGAGATCAATTATGACTGGTACAACTAGTCAAACCTAAGATTGTACAGTCAAACATAAAAAACTATTCACCACATCACATAACAAATAAGATCAACATTATATGCAGTCATTTACCTTACAACATCATAAGCATTATTTCTTTCCATTTAATTGAAAGGAAAACTTTACATTCTGATATTTCAAATAATATTATTACATTTTTAATGTGGAAACAATATGTTAAGTCAAACAATAAACATAAAACGAAGTAAAATCAAGAGCAGAAAAATCATTTGAATGTCAAAGAAACTTTACAATATTCAAGCCAACAGTCTTCAAGACCCTCCTACCCCAAATACCTTGGGAGTCCTAGAATCGTTGTCCTTTTCTAGATATGCTTATCTGGTTTAAAAATATTCAGTCAAACCACCTATCTTTGGTCAATCTACCCATCTTTGAGTAATCTACCTTGGAGTTACCCGACAATAATCTTATCACTAGCTATTTCCCCCCTTTGGTAATGTAAGCTACCTAGATCTGAATATATTTTCTAGCAAGGAATGAAATATTTAATATATTAATTACATTGGTCTTGTTGTCCTTGAGCTTTTCAGTGATAGTTGATAGCTCCCAAAATACTTCCTCACATTATCATTTTCAACATAACTGGTACTAGAGAGCTAGGTTAATAAACTATCTTCCGACCCCCCTCTAAAACATTATTCTTATCCTTTGGATTTTTCTTAGATAATCCATTCGCAATATTTCTCATCTTAATACTGCTACACATAACCTCAATAGTAGAATACCTCACAACTTATGTTAACTACTATGAAAGATACATCTAGGTCAAACGATCCTAGACTAGTCTCCAACCTTCACATAATAAATTTTATTCTTTGTCCCGGGAAGAGTGGGAAAGAAACTATCAAACCATATGGTACATTCACTAAGACAGGCATCCTAGGAGACATAAACCATCATCATTATATGAGTCCAAATACAAATGTCCTGCAATAGATAAATTATACAAGACTCATATAAACACATGCAATATATATTTATTTATACTTTATCCCGAATAGAAAAAAGATAGATATCAAAACATTCTTTGGGACAGTCATACTTAGATGAAAACATCAGTGTATGAGTTTAAATACAGTATCAAAAAACTAAAGACTCATACACATACCCTTTACTTGCATTAACCATATAAACCATTCATGCAAATAAATATCTTTTCCAAGAGTTAACCAACTACACATTCTCCTTTGAGATAAACATGCAGTGGTCTTCTCAGTTTCTGTGCAGTGACTGCGAAAGAATAATGACTCTCAAAAATCCCATCACCTTTGGGTTAATGAGACTCCCTAAAGTCAAAACCCTTTCAACTCATGTGCATGAACATACCTTTAACTTTGACAATGCCACCTTTGCGTTACACTGTCTTTCTTAGCTGCTTTTCACACCATGGAGAACAGTGTAATTAAAAATATATCCTTTATTGTATATATAAATGCACAAATTTGGGGTTTGAGGACCACCACGTTGGAACTGAGTGTACCACTTTGGTGGATTCTGCCCAATCTTCACATGACACCCACAAACCTTAATTTGATCAAAACTTGACAACGCCACCTTTGGGTGTACATCGCCCTTACACAAGCATTTACAAATACATGAACTTTGAATTTAAAGACATCATGATGAAACTAGGTGTACCACTTTGGTGGGTTCCACCTAATTCCACAGTGAAATCCCTAAACCCTACTTTGCAGCATCTTTTGGGTCAATAAACAAAATATCATGCATACATAACCTTCTACAAGTATCTGGTAGAAAAATAACTGATAAATAAGCAGAAAACTACAAATCGAACTAATTTGGGACACCTTTTAATCAAAAATAAATTCCTCAAATCACCAAACTATGTCAAACTATGTACCAAATTGTAGAGCATGAAAATACGAACCCAACGCAAAAAACTACGTCAAAATCCGATGCTCCTAGCGCCCACAATCATCGATCAAAGTCGGCACTTGCATTCTTGCATCCTGAACCGGTTCGGGTGGTTCAGCCTGGGTTGGTTCGGTCCGGCCGTGCTCAGTTATGGGGGGACCGAACCCACAAATTAAAACCTTTTTTTTTAAATGCTTTGGTCCAGGCCAAACCAAACGGTCTGGACTTTAAACCAAATCGTCAACCAACGGTTCAATAGTCGGCCCAACCCACCCATCCGGGTTCTTGGGTCTACTTCCAGGTCGTTGGATCGGGTTCTCGGATCACAAATTTAGGTAAAACATTCTGGGTTCCCGGGTCAAATATTTGGGTTGATGGGTCGGCCTCGGGCCACACGTGCAAACCGCACGTGCGAACCTGAGACGGGTTCACGGGTCCCCTTTGGCCCGAGTTTTGTCCTAGATTGGACCAGATCGGCTCGGTCCAGTACGGGGCTAACCAGGTGATGTCAGCCCTACCTTTTATTTTTCTTTCTTTTTAATTGTCATCGACGCGTGGATCTCACGCACTTTTTTAGGCAGCGCGTGAGTGCGCGTCAAGTTACTTCCGACGACCCATCTTATGTCACCGGCTCCGTCTCTCTGAGGCCTACAATCTTATATGATTTATTTTGTTTTTTAATGGTCCAAAAAATTTTTCAAGGGTCCAAACCCTAGACAGGTTCATAGAGAATTTTGGGAGAAAAATCTCTCCCTTTTTCAATCCATTCAAACATACAATCTTTACAATGCTTTCCCATCGATCCTAGGTCTGTGCGAGTGGCTCTGATACCACTGTAAGATTTTTTAGATCTCACTTGGGTTTTTCCCATGGGATTTCCCATCAACCCTAACGAACACACTACACAGATTAGTTGTAAGAACCGTGCTCTGAAAACCTGATTTAACCCATGGTTTACATTGTGACTCCCAATCATAATCGGACCGGAAGGCGAGGCCGGATGATGAACCATGAGATTCAGGTATGAGAAATGATGTGTAAAAATGTAATTTTTACATACCGGTCTCACTCAGAGTAAGACCGGTATGTGCGACCGATATGTGCAAATCGATTGGAGACGAACTCCAGCGGGTCCCACACTCCGAATCGAAAATTAGGAAAATTTTCTTGACATGGGAGACCATCCTAGAATGGTCTCCCACTATACATATGGACATCATCCCCTCCTTAGATCCTTCCAAACCTTATCAAACCCTAGGCCGTCTGGAAGAGATCTGAAAAGGAGCAAGGAGGAAGGAGACCACGCAAGAAGGGGGATTTTTTCATTGGAAGAGCACACCGCCATTCAACAAACACTGGTAAGTGCTCAACCTCTTTATTGATGTTAGGATTTCGGATCGGAGCCGTGAAATGGCACAACGATCCAAAATCCTAGAACCCCCAAAACCCTAGTTCTCATTGAGATCCAATCTGGGAATGATGCGACGAAATAGTCGAAACCTAGATGACTAAACGAGTATTTGGACCTTAGAATGGTTTAAGAAAAACCCTAAAAATGAAGCCGATGATCAACGGGGAAGGGAGGTCCGAGATTGGACTCTCGAACCTATACCGTCGGACATACCGACTGGACATAAGTCCTGCGGTACGGTCATGCGGTATATATCGTCGGACATACCGGCTGGACATAAGTCCAACGGTATGGTCCTACGGTATATACCGCAGGACATACTTGTCTCACTATACTAAGACCGGTACTACGATCGGTATGCTTACTGAAGCCTGTTTGTTTGGCCAAACTTGGTTCTGACCAACTGTAACCCTAATAATTTAATTCTAACCTATAAGTATGATCATGTAGGACCTGTAGACAACGCGAGTGGACCCTGTGACGCAGAGCGGACTTGTTATCATGCGTCAGGTAAGGGACAAGACCCCAAACCCTAATTAACTAAATAACAGTAAATTGTTGTGATCACATTTGTATCTGTGTTTATTGTTTGATGTTTGTGCATTTCATATGCCATTTAGTTAATTAAATTCTTATTATCTGTTCATGCAAATTCGTATGCTAGGTTGTTGTTTGTTTAAGCATGTGAATGTTTTTAGTTAGTGTGTGGAATGTGAAGGGGAGTGGAGCCCTGGATATATCCTCACACTAATACCTTTTCTTATCACCGTCTACCTTAGCAGGTTTGGTGCGAATAGGGTATCAGGGGGAGGACGTGGGATTGTGGCTCCGGCTGCCCACCAGACTCGAGCCTTATCTCTATGTCGTAGGGAGCTATGCTGGGTTAGGGCCATAAATATTGTGATGAAATATAGGACTGGTTAGAAACGGAACCTACTTGCAAGCCTTTGCCAACAGGGATTTAGGTGTTGGTGCGGTGTAGGGTATCAAGGGGAAGACGTGGGATGGTGGCTCAGCCTGCCCGCCAGACTCTAGTTCTATAGTGAGTGATGTGGGGCAACAGCAATAGTGTGGATTGTAGCCTGACTATTGGGTGTGTTCACACTCTCGTGCATGAAGGTGTGGTGGCCGTCAAACCTTACCATAGCAATTTGCAAGTTATACCTGACCCAATTATAATGTTCTCTCATGCATTTTGTATGTTGCATTGCTCTTGTACTTTACTGAGCTAAGTTGTGACCTCACCCGAATATATATTTTCTTTTTAAGATCTTGATGCAGGTTATACAATTGAAGACTTTATGGCTGCCCCAGCGTATGGTACAGTCGCTGCTATTGACACACAGGCAGTAGAGGACGAGCATGACGCCTCATGTGAGTACTCATTCTGTGTGTTCCTTTAGGGATGGTTTATTTAAAAACAATTATTTTTCTTTCAGTTGGGTATATACATTGTAATAATTTATTATTTATGTTTGTGAATGATGGCATAATTGGATAATTATTTTATTTAGAAATAGAAAGCTTAGTTCATTTATCTATTTAAATCCGCTGCTATTTATTACTCTCTGATTATGTTAGATTGCTTGGAATGGTTTGTTGACATGGTCTATTGAGATCCTGATGTGAGCCGTGGTTTGGAGACAGTTCACCTACACTTCTGGTTCTGCCAGAATTGGGGTATGACAACTTGGTAACAGAGCTCTTAGGCTCTGTCCAAATAACCATTCTGCATCTAACTGTGTCCAATGAACTGAGATAGGAATTTAAAAACTTTAATAAAAATACACCATAAGCTTGTTTAATGCCTGAGACTTAAGAGAAGATGCATAACATACTTTTAATGAAAGAGAAATTTTAAGCACTGATGTTTTGGAGGAAAACCATCTAACCCTTTAACAACATGAACATAAATGAATACAAAGTGTACGACAAAGTACAGTCCACAAGTCGGACAATTATTCTGTTAGCAAAATAAACCACATATAATTAAAAAAATGAAACAAGATCAGGCTATGGTGGAGTTGCGGATCTGGGTGGTATCGGATCTGCAATATCATAATCATGCTCGTAAGCCTCTCTAAGCCAATGAACCTGGTCCTGTGTGACCCGTAGGCTGCGAGCTAGACGCCCCAAGTCCTGACTCATCTCTCGCTGAGCATCTCAAATCTCCATGAACATGCTCATCACTGTATCTGGAAAAGGCTGGGATGGTCCTGCTACTGGAGTAGGCTGGGGTACAGGTGCAGGTATATCCTCCATGTGTGCATCCTCACCACCTCCTACCTCTACTGCTGCTGCTGCGGCTGCCGCCTGGCTCCTAGGTGGAAGAGGACGAGTCTGTAGCTTCTTGTCACTAAGCTCTAGACTATCCATCTGCATCTTGTAGATAGCCTCTGCATCTATGTCAGAACTCATAGTGACCTCAAAAGCTGTCTCTCTACGCTTGTCCACTCCTAAACGGTGCAACAACTCTGTGATCAACTTACCATAGGGAAGATTGCCTGTTACATTGGGCCTCGCAACATGGATTATGGTACGGATGATCAGGTAAGATAGGCAGACTCAGTGCCTGGTAGTAACACAGTAAGTAATGAACTGGGTCAATTGGGACACCTCTCTATAATGACCACTCTGGGGGACGATATTATGCTATATGATGCGACAATATAGGCGAGGCACTAGACGGAGGTTCACGGCTAGCATGATCTTATCCGAAAACAGAATCTGATCAATGATCGCTACTCTCATGTCCTCAGTGAGATATCTTTTTGCTCTGGGTGGACAGTAGACAAGTTCCTCGTCATTTAGAATCTCGAGAAGTGTAGCCAACTCAGCCGTGTTGAAAGAGATCATCACCCCTTTAACAAAGCTAGTAATCCGAAGATCCCTAGCATGTTCCCAATCATTCGGATCCCCTTCCACCTCTAGATTTGCAAAGAATTGTTTTACCAAATTGGGATGGGTGGTTTCTTTATATTGAATAATGGGCAACCATCCCATCACCCCAAAAGCGGCCTCAACATCGAACCAGTGCAGGTGCTCTAAGTTCACAAAGCAACCTGATTCAATGCTTTTAACTTGGAACCATGGAAGGCACGCCACTGCAGCCTCTGATCGAAAAAATCTCTCATCATAGAGGTGGGGAGGAGGGTGTGGCCTGTGCATACCTAGCGCATAAGATTGTTTACCCGCACCACGACGTCCAGACATGTTCTAAACTATTGTGCAAAGGAAAATATGAGAAAGTTAGGGAAAATTATCAAAATTTTGGTAGCATAACGGCATAAAATGGAACAACAGCCTCAAACTCACCCAATAAGGGTAGGAGGACTTACTTGGTGACACAATGCTATTACATGATCAAACAATTTTAACATAAGACGAAGAAATAGACGCATATCAGCAAAAATTTTCAAAATTTTGAAAAACCTAGAAACCTAGGTTAAAAGGTTGAAATTTTAGGATTTCTCCCAAACCAACCGATGGAATTTCGAATTGGTTGAGGGTTTTTGCTCATTGAGACCCCAAGAACCCTTCTCAAACAAAGAAAGAAGTTTTCTACGGTTGAAAATTTTCAAATCAGGAAAAATTAAATTTTGGGATGAAAGACGATGAGATTTTTTCTCAAAGAGAGGAAGAAAAGGAGAAGCTTACCTTGGAATCGAGTTTGGTACTCTTGGTCAAGAGGAATCACTCCTAGAAACACCGGTTGGACTGTAGAGACTCAGCAACTCGGAGAAGAATAGCCATAAAACAATCATAGAATAGACCATAGAATAGGCTACAATGGTGAGAGGAAATGGTCGTAGAATTCCTCGCAGACGTCGTCACTCAAGAGCACCTCCAATGGAAAGGAATTCAGGGATAGAAAACTCTGAAGAAAGTAAAGAGAGGGAAAATGGGGAAGAACAAAACCCTCTCAATGGAAGTGGAAATCAGGTGAGAAACAATGAAGAAGCTCCACTGCCGGGTCAAACACACACAAACTCTGAGACCCTAGTGACAAATTTGGTCACCCACATGGAGTCAAAGTAGAAGAAGTTCTTCGACGAAATGTTGAAGATGTTTAGGCTACCTGGGCCTGTACCGACACATGCAAATATGCCATCCGCAAACACCAAAAATGCAAATACGTTACCAGTGGGGGTTAGTACAGCTATTGAGGGACAACAACAACCGAACCAACACAACACGATTCCCCAACCGGTTACAGGGACACCCACCCCTAACCAGGATCAGGGTGGATATCAGGGTGCATATCAAGGTGCATACAATGGTGGATATCAGGGAGGGAATCAGAGTGGTTACTCATATCAACCGCAATGGTATGGTCAGACAATGTATGGACAAGCACCATATGGACAGAGTAGTCTTTCTAGAGCGGTGGATGGATTTCTAAAGTTGAAACCACCAACTTTTACAGGAAAGGCAGGGAAAACACTATGGCCAACACAATGGATAGCCGAGATGGAAAAGAACTTTCGTTTGCTGGAGTGTTCTGATGAGGAGAAAGTGTTATATGCCACCCATATGCTGAAGGAAGAAGCCAACAGATGGTGAAACTCGACCAGAGCATATTTGGAAACAAAGCATCGTATAATCACTTGGGCCATATTCAAAGAGGCCTTCTTTGAAAAATAATTTCCAAAGAGTTTTCACGACCAGATGGAGAAGGAGTTCCTCAATCTACAGCAGTCTCAGATGACCGTAGAGGCATACCAACAGAAGTATGAGGAGTTGTTTTTCTTCGCTCCAACCAGTATGTAGGAGGAAGAAACTAAGACCCGTCGCTTCACAATGGGTCTTCGGGGTGTCATAAGAGAACATGTGTTGGAGCGAGGACTGAGAATCTATAGTGAAGCAGTACAGGTGGCTCGAGTCATTGAAGCAAGCCAGAGAGATAGCTTCTTTACATAGAATGGGGGTTTGAAGAGGCCTAACCCTGAGGTCCAAGGCAGAAGAAGCAACAGACCATATCGTCCATTCAGGCCACCAGCTAGCACTGTGCCACCCAGACTTGTTCTTGCAGTGACACAGCAGGCAACGGGACAGAACACCAGTGTGAAGTGCTTCAATTGTCAACAGGTGGGTCACTATGCCAGGACATGCCCACTACCAAAGAGGGAACCGCAGCAAGGCAAAGTGTATGCCATTAACACAGAGGAAGCAGTCACATCACCTGATGTAGTCATTGGTATGATTCTATACTTACTCCTTAGTTACTGCATTAATTGTATGAGCATATAGAACTAAAGGAAAAAAATTAAAAACCTCAGGTACAATAAACATAGCAGGGGGCACCCGCCAGAGTCCTATTTGACTCAGGGGCCACCCATTCCTTTGTGTCAGTATCATTCGAAAAAGGACTAGATCCCCATCAAGACTTTGGAACCAAGTCTGTTAATTCGATCCCCCATGGGAATGGAAGTGGTATTAGAAGAGTATTATGGGCCTTGCCCAATACATATTGAAGAACAAGAGTTGGAAGCCAATCTAATCCAGCATGAAATGTCAGATTTCGATGTCATTATGGGAATGGACTGGTTATCTCAGCATTCAGCAAGCCTGTTATGTGCTGAGAAGAAGTTAGTGTTCAAGGACAGTGAAGGAATGGAGTTCAACTTTAAAGGGACTAAGTTGCCTAGGAAGAGAAAGCTTGTACTCTCAGCCCTAAAAGCAAGGAAGTGCTTAGAGAAGGGGGGAGTAGGATACCTCGTATCAGTTGTGGATGTGACAGCTGACTTGCCAAAAATAGAGGATATTGATGTAGTGCGAGAATTTTCTGATGTGTTTTCAGAAGACCTACCCAAATTACCACCAGACAGGGTGACTAAGTTTGTGATAGATCTCTTACCAAGGGTAGCGCCTGTGTCTAAAGCACCCTACAGGATGGATCCTACAGAGTTAAAGGAGTTAAAAATCCAGCTGTAAGACTTATTAGACAAGGGCTTCATAAGGCCGAGTATTTTACCTTGGGGAGCACCTATGCTATTTGTCAAGAAGAAGGATGGTAGCGTACATCT
Organism: Protea cynaroides; assembly: GCA_028583415.1. NCBI lineage: Eukaryota > Viridiplantae > Streptophyta > Magnoliopsida > Proteales > Proteaceae > Protea > Protea cynaroides. The sequence goes on from CM053265.1 coordinate 17,738,744, forward strand.
TTCTATGGACTATCGAGAGTTAAACAAGCTCACCATCAAGAACAGGTACCCACTACTTAGAATAGATGACTTGTTTGATCAACTATAAGGTTCAAGTGTATTCTCAAATATTGATTTGAGGTCAGGATATCATCAACTCAAGATCAAGGAGGCAGACATTCCCAAGACAGCTTTCAGAACAAGATATGGACACTACGAGTTCCTTGTGATGTCATTTGGGTTGACCAATGCACCTGCATCGTTTATGGAACTTATGAACCGAGTGTTCCATGACATGTTGGACACATCAGTTATAGTATTCATAGATGATATTTTAGTATACTCCAAGGACAAGGAAACGCATGCAATGCACTTGAGAGCAGCGTTACAAAGACTAAGAAGAGAGAAGCTCTTTGCAAAGTTCAAGAAGTGTGAATTTTGGCTAGACGAAGTGGCCTTCTTCAATCACGTGGTATTTGCTGAAGGAATTAAGGTGGATCCCATCAAAATTTCAGCCATTGTAGGATGGGAGGCGCCGAAGATAGTTGCTGAAATTCGTAGCTTCCTGGGCTTAGCTGGATATTACAGAAGGTTTGTGAAAGATTATTCCAAGATTGCCGTTCCACTCACCAGGTTGACCAAGAAGGGGGGAGAAGTTCGTATGGACCGAAGAATGTGAGAAATGCTTCTAGACATTGAAATCAAGACTGGTTTCAGCACCTATATTGACTATTCCTACTACAGGCCTTTCATTCACACTGTATACAGATGGTTCAGGTTTGAGACTGGGATGTGTGCTGATGCAAGGAGAACAGATGATTGTCTATGCCTCAAGACAACTGAAGGAGCATAAGAAGAACTACCCTACTCATGACCTAGAATTGGCAGCAGTCATTCATGCTATCAAAAGTTGGAGGCACTACCTGTATGGTGATAAATTTTAGATTAAGTCTAACCACAAAAGCCTGACATATCTTTTCACCCAAAAAGACCTGAACATGAGGCAGAGGAGGTGGATAGAATTACTCAAGGACTACGACTGTGACATTCAGTACCATCTTGGTAAAGCAAATATTGTAGCTGATGCTCTGAGTAGGAAATGGGCATCGAACCCCCAAGCAGGGCCGAGCACAAATGCTGCTTTGTATGCTGCAATTTTTGGCTCATCAAAGAATGAAGAACAGCTCTTATTAAAGTCAACAGACGACCCAATGGAGCAAGGTTTGATACACAAGTTTACTCTTATGTTTGCAGCACTGAAGATTTTGCCTGACTTGAAAGAGGAGGTAAAAGCAGCAGTCCTACAGGACCCATACCTCAGGATAGTGCAAGAAGATTTGAAAAAGGGTCGAGCCAATCCTGATTTCACCTTGGATGTAGACAAGGTACTCAAATATCATGGACGGTTATGCATACCTGAGAATGAAGATCTGAAAATCAGAAACCGAATCATGTTGGAAGCTCACTCCACTCCATATTCAATACATCCTGGAAGCACTAAGATGTATCATGACCTAAAGAGGTTGTACTGGTGGAGGGGTATGAAAGCAGATGTGGCCAGATATGTATTGCAATGTCTAAACTGCCAGCAAGTCAAAGCGAAAAGACAGAGGCCTGCAGGCTTATTGCAACCATTACCTGAGCCAGCATAGAAATGGGATTGTATTACCATGGATTTTGTCACTGGCCTACCTATGACTCGGAGGTCAATGAATGCAGTTTGGGTAGTTGTAGACCGCCTAACCAAGACTGAAAGATTTATCCCTATCAGACCGCAATACACCATGGACAGGTTGGCAAAATTATATGTGGACAATATAGTCAGACTCCACGGTGTCCCAGAGAGTATAGTATCTGACAGAGATCCACACTTCACATCAAAGTTCTGGGAGGGACTACAGAAGGCCATGGGGACAAAACTAAATTTCAGCACAGCCTTCCACCCTCAAACAGATGGTCAGTCAGAGAGGACCATCCAGATCCTAGAAGACATGCTTCGAACATGTGCTATCAACTTTAAGGGGGCTTGGGATGAGAAGCTTTCACTCATCGAGTTTGCCTACAATAGTAGCTACCAGGCTACGATCCAGATGGCTCCATATAAGGCTTTGTATGGTAAGAAATGTCGGACACCATTGTTATGGGAAGAGGTTGGAGAAAGATGGATCGTAGGACCAGAATTTGTAGAGGAAACTTGCAAAGCAATGGATCAGATCAAGAACAGAGTAAAGACAGCTCAAGTGCGTCAAAAGCACTATGCTGATAACAGACGCCGAGACCTCGAATTCACCGTAGGTGATAAAGTGTTTTTGAAGGTATCACCAGTAAGAGGCCTAAAGCGATTCGGGAAGAAAGGAAAACTGTATCCTAGATATGTGGGACCATATGAGATTCTGTCTCGATGTGGCAAAGTGTTCTATCAACTTGCATTGCCACCAGCGATGTTTAGTGTCCACAATGTCTTCCACGTGTCTTTACTGAAGAAGTACGTGAGAGACCCTTCGCATATTCTTATTGCAGACCCCCCAGATTTGACAGAAGACTTGACCTTCAAGGTGGTATCAATCAAGCTAATCAGTCGAAAGATATAGCAGCTTCGAAGGCGAGCTATACACTACGTCAAGGTAGTTTGGAAGAGCCAGGATGTCGAAGAAATCACCTGGGAGGAGGAGGATGCCATGCGACAAGAATACCCTCATCTTTTCGACTCTGAAGGTACATACAATTTCGGGGATGAAATTTCTTTTAAGTGTGGGGAATTGTGAGACCTAGATGAAAATTTTGGAGACAAAATTTCTTTTAAGGGTGGTAGAGTTGTAAGAATCGTGCTCTGAAAACCCGATTTAACCCATGGTTTACATTGTGACAGGTCTCCCAATCATAATCGAACCGGAAGGTGAGGCCGGGTGACGAACCACGAGATTCAGGTATGAGAAACGATGTGTAAAATTGTAATTTTTACATACTGGTCTCACACAGAGCGAGACCGGTATGTGCGACTAGTATGTGCAAATCGACTGAAGAAGGACTCCAGCGGGTCCCACACTCCGAATCGAAAATTAAAAAAATTTTCTAGGTGTGGGAGACCTTCCTAGAATGGTCTCCCACTATATATATGCATATCATCCCCTCCTTAGATCCTTCCAAACCTTATCAAACCCTAGGCCGTCTGGAAGAGATCTGAGAAGGAGCAAGGAGGAAGGAGACTGCGCAAGAAGGGGGATTTTTCCATTGGAGGAGCACACCACCATTCAACAAACACCGGTAAGTGCTCAACCTCTTTATTGATGTTAGGATTTCGGATCGGAGCAGTAAAACGGTGCAACGATCCAAAATCCTAGAACCCCAAAACCCTAGTTCTCATTGAGATCCAATCTGGGAATGATGCAACGAAATAGTCGAAACCTAGATGACTAAACGAGTATTTGGACCTCAGAATGGTTTAGGAAAAATCCTAAAAACCAAGTCGATGATCGACGGGGGAGGGAGGTCCGAGATTGCACTCTCGAACCCATACCGCCGAACATATCGGCTGGACATAAGTCCTGCGGTATGGTCCTACAATATATACCGCCAAACATACCGGCTGGACATAAGTCCAGCGGTATGGTCCTGCGGTATATACTGTCGGACATACCGGCTGGACTATAAGGTCCTGCGGTATGGTCCTGCGGTATATACCGCAGGCACATACCTGTCTCCCTCAGAGTGAGACTGGTATATACCACAGGACATACCGCTCTCACTATACTCAGACCGGTAGTGCGATCGGTATGCTTATCGAAGTCTTTTTGCTTCGCCTAACTTAGTTCTGACCAACTGTAACCCTAATAATTTAATTCTAAACTATAAGTATGATCATGTAGGACCTGTAGACAGCGTGAGTGGACCCTGTGACGCAGAACGGACTTGTTATCACGCGTCAGGTATGTAAGATCCGCAAGCCACTAACCCGGTTTAACCTTACATTTCATGTCGTGACCAGTCTACATATCATGGTCGAGCCAAGTGGACCAAGTGCGTGAAGAAACCCAAGACCCAATATGAAATTTAACTCAAAAATAGTCAAAATGAGGGTAGGGTCGCATGCCTAAACAGGTAGGGTCGATCCCACCTCAACAGAAGTCCAACCCATGACTTTTTGGTCGTGGGGTCACATGTTTTAAAACGTAGGGTCTCGGATTATGCGACCCTACACCTTAGGGTCTTACATTTTAAAAAACGTAGGGTCTCAGTACATCCGACCCTACGTCCGACCCTACGAAAACAGCACGAACCAGAAATTAAGAAACCTTCCTAATTCGAAGGGGGTCTTTCCTAAACTCATTGGGGGTTATTATGGAGGATTTTCCTCTATAAATAGGACATCCCTAAGCCTCTTTCACTCCTTTAAAACCCTAATTAAAAGTGAGAGCAAGAGAAAGAGAAGGAAGAGAAGAAGAGAAGGAAACTTGAAGAAGTAGACTAAGGAAGAGGAGGAAGCTCAGATAAACCTTTGAATAAAGGTATGAACCTAATTCCTTACCTGAATAAGAGATTCTAGAATAGTTATGAAGAACATAGGATTAGGAGAAACCCAAATCATCCATCCATGGATAAGTTTCAAGAGATTCCATGGAGGAAATCATTATGGACTATGAATAGTGTATAGCTTGTAGTTTTGAGCCATAAAACAATCATAGAATGGACCATGAAAGTAAGCCAAAGGATCCAAACATGAAAGAATGGACTTTATAATGAAAGGACGACTCAAAATACGTGTGGTCGCACGTAGGGTCAAATGATATCCGACCCTACGAGACCACAGGATAGACCACATGCCCTCGGGAAGTCTCAGGGAGGGTGTGGTCGCACATAGGGTTGATTGGTATAAGACCCCATGTCTGACCCTACACCATAGGGTCGTAGAAACTGCTACCCTAGGTGCGACCCTACCCTGCGACCCTACCCCTGTGGTCGCAGAAACTGCTACCCTAGGTGCTACCCTACCCTGCGACCCTACGATTTCAGCTAGTCTAAATCTATTGGAATTAATTTTAATTAAAATCTATCGACTTATTAGGTCTTTCTAGTGATTTAAAAGTGATTCATAAAATTTGAACGAGGATCTACGCTCAATCAAAGGTAAGGGAACAAGACCTAAACTAATTGGCTAATAATAAACTGTTTTTATTTATTGAGTTCAATGCCATGACTAATTTTATGCGTGTATGCTTGTAATGTACATTTAACATGTCATTCAATATTCCTGCTCTTACTGTTCATGCATATTTAATTCTGTTTATTTATAACATGATGATGATGATGATGCTAGGGATAGACATGTGAATGTTTGTGAGTGGTTAATGTACTTGATGCGAGTAGGGCATCAGGGGAAGTGTTTTGTGGTGTTTGATCCGGACACTTTAGCTCTATCTCTACTTAAGTCTTGTCCACTAACATCATCGTATCGCCATTACCTTAGCAGAACTATTATGTCGTAGGGCATCAGGGGAGGTGGTCTCGGACCATGTAGTCTCTGACTCTGTCGGGGGGCCTTAGCTCTATCTCTATGGTCGTATTGAAGGATGCTGGGGTAAGGCCTTGGATACACTGTTTGACATTAGGATTGGTTAGTTGCGAGCCCAGTTTGCAAGCCCTCGCCAACAGGGGCTTACGTGTTGGTATGGATAGGGCATTATGGGAAGTGTTATACGGTGTTTGATCCGGGCACTTTAGCTCTATCCCTATTCCATGGTGGGGTGGATGTGGAAGACAATGGTGTTTGGTCCGTTGGGTGGGCTTACACACCCTGTGTATAGAGGTGCGGTGACCACCAATCCTTTCTATTGCACATTGCAAACTTATGAACCAGACCAAAGATATGAATTGAATGCATGCATATGTTTGTTGCATTGTTTTGTTTTCTCACTGAGCTCAAGTTGGAGAGTTGACCCTCGCGCGCACAATTCTTTTTAGTTTCTGATGTTGCAGGTATTACGGTTGAAGATTATGTCAACACGCCAAAATATGAACGGGTGGCGGCTATGAAGAGCAAGTTGTGGAGAATGAATATAGCTCGTCAAGCTAGTGTTCAACTATGGATACGCTTAGTGTTTAACTTTCGTATTTGGATATTTGTAATATGTATTAAATTATGTTTTGGTTACTTAGAGATAAATAGAATATTAATTATTTATCATGACTAGACCTCAGTTCATTATCTGTAAGACTTCCGCTATTTACTTTATTATCTCTGATTAATGTGGAATATGTTTTGGTTTAAGTCAAAATGGGGATAGCCTATTCGAGATCTTGATTGAACCATTGGTTTATTGACAGTTCATCACACCATTCTGGTTGGTGCAGAATTGGGGTGTGACAAGGTAAGGGACATGACCTCAAACCCTAATTAACTAAATAACAGTAAATTTTTGTGATCACATTTGTATCTGTGTTTATTGTTTGTTGTTTGTGCATTTCATATTCCATTTAGTTATTTAAATTCTTATTATATGTTCATGCATATTCGTATGCTAGGATGTTTGTTTAGGCATGTGAATGTTTTTAGTTAGTGTGTGGAATGTGAAGAGAAGTGGAGCCCTGGATATATCCTCACACTAATACCTTTTCGTATCGCCATCTACCTTAGCAGGCTTGGTGCGAATAGGGTATCAGGGGGAGGACGTGGGATTATGGCTCCACCTACCCACCAGACTCGAGCCCTATCTCTATGTCATAGGGAGCTGTGCTGGGGTAGGACCATAGATACTGTGATGACATATAGGACTGGTTAGAAACGAAACCCACTTACAAGCCCTTGCCAACAGGGGTTTAGGTATTGGTGTTGTGTAGGGTATCAAGGGGGGATGTGGGATGGTGGCTCAGCCTGCCCGCTAGACTCTAGCTCTATCTCTATACTGGAATGAGTGATGTGGGGCAACAGCAGTAGTGTGGATTGTAGTCTGACTGTTGGGTGTGCTCACACTCTCATGCATGGAGGTGCGGTGGCCACCAAACCTTACCATAGCATTTTACAAGTTATACCTGACCCAATTGTAATGTTATCTCATGCATTTTGTATGTTGCATTGGTCTTGTACTTTACTGAGCTAAGTTGTGAGCTCACCCGAATATATATTCTTTTTTTCAAATCTTGATGCAGGTTATACAGTTGAAGACTTTATGGCTGTTCCAGCGTACGGTATAGTCGCTACTATTGACACACAGGCAGTAGAGGATGAGCATGACACCTCATGCGAGTGCTCATTCTGTGTGTTCCTTTAGGGATGGTTTATTTAAAAACAATTGTTTTTCTTTTAGTTGGGTATATACATTGTAATAATTTATTATTTATGTTTGTGAATAATGGCATAATTGGATAATTATCTTATTTACAAATAGAAAGCTCAGTTAATTTATCTATTTAAATCCGCTGCTATTTATTACTCTCTGATTATGTTATATTGTTTGGAATAGTTTGTTGACACGGTCTATTGAGATCCTGGTGTGAGCCGTGGTTTGGAGACAGTTCACCCACACTTCTGGTTCAGTCGGAATTAGGGTGTGACATTACTAGAATACAATGGGTATTGAAAAGAGATGATTAGACACATACCTCTTGTTGTAGATTGATTTCCGATCGTTTTCTTTGCTTTGAATGCTTGGAATGCTTGGATCAAAGTCTTCCACAGTCTGTCGGGATCCCTTGACCTTCTCACTACGTATGGGAACAGGAGAAGAAAATAATACCGTGGCTGTGGGGGCTCTAACTATTGGTTTTTATAATACCACCCCCAACCCTGGACCAATCCCACAATGGACCAGGTTGGTCCATCTCTAATCATACTTAAACCGATCTACCTGTAACTAGACTCCCACTGAACCAACTAACCTTATAATTAATTTAGCCCATAAAAATATCTTACAAAAACCATTTTTGAATCGATTAAAAACCATTAAACCAAAACCAATTAATAAATACTTTTGGTTTCCAAATTACAACCATATATTTAATCTATTCGGTTTCGGTTTCACCTATCACACATCGAACAATTTCAAAACTGAATGGATTAACCAAATCGTACCATTTAAAACCCTTACAATAGAGACTAAAGAAAAAAGAGGGAACATATGTATGTGTGAGGATGCGTACCACACATTTTCTCTCCTCTATAACATTCAACCATGGTCTTAGGTATCTGGTATCGATCGATCCATATATCGATTGACTCAGCATTTTAAACCGACAAATGAGTAAAAAGATATGATATCTCGGTATGTTGGGCTGATATAGATCCGATACATGTCTGATCCCGTGTCGGCTTCCCATGTCACCAACACAGTGAACTTAAAGATGATGATTGAAATATGATATTTACGCCAATTAAGATAACAAATTGATGATCGATGAATGATGGGATTTGCCTGTTAGTGGGCCCTAATCAATTCGAAGGAGTGGAGTCTAGGAGTGAAGGACCGACCAGCACAATGTAGGCACATGGTTCACGAGATTAGGGCGATCCGTGCACCTTGCCGATTCAGTAATTCACCCCCTTAAGTATCTCAAAAATCACGTGCTGTAATGTGATTCTTGTCAGTTTATTGACCAAGTAAGCCGGATCTGGATCGCCGATCCAATGGGCATAAACCATGAATGCACACGTAATCATCAATCCTCAACTGTTAAATTTGGATCTCAATTCCAAGTATCTAAATTCATTATTCATGTTAGTTGATCATCCTGTTACCATTAATATTTTGGTCCCAAAAATGGTATTTTCAGTATCACCATGTAGTTTCATTTTATATTGCCAAAAAATCAAAATATTTGGGCGAAAAACAAAAATTTCGACTGAAATCTGGAACTATGTAACTGACTAAAATCGCACTAGGGCAAACTCTTGGGCGAAAGAAAGAAAACCTATCGAAATAGATAGGTTTCATAGAAGTAAGGTTCTGTTTTATAAGTATGGCCCAAGTGGTTCGATCATATTTCGAAACAATAATTTCGACGGAAATATGATTGAAATTAATATTTTGAAATATGATATTTTCGGTATAACATATAGTTTGGTTTCATATTATCCAAACACCTAAATATTTCCTGGAAATCGAAAATTTGGAAATCTGGAACCATGCGGAACCACTCCACTCCGTCCTCTACATGGTGTCCACAGAAACGTGAGATCTGTAGTTACTTTCTAAGAAACCCATTCCATTTGTTTTTTTTTTTTTTTTTTTTTCTCTCTCCTTATTCTCTTCATTACATGATTTCAAAACAGATATAAATAGCGACATACATTGGAGCGAGATTGTCATGGGTTTTTTCATTTCTCCCAAAACAGAGAAAAAAATCAGGTGAAAATAAATGAAGAGCTCATCTTCTTCCTTTCCACAGTGGCAGGTCAGCATCACTACCATCTCCCCCTGGTTTGATTCGGCCAACAAACTCACATTTGGGTTCACACCTCCAACCATGGCCATGGTTGTTCTGGCTCTCTTCCTCTGTATTGTCTTGGAGACAAGAAGAGTCCATGAACAGGTGATGGTGGAGAGGAAAACAATGGAAATCAACAAGCATTGGGATCATTTTCCCAATATGCTTCGGAAGCATCAGCGGATGGTCGACGTTTCTCTTTCCTTTCTTTATCGTATTTTGGGAATGGAGTTCCAGATCAGCCCACAACCTTATAAGGCTAAAGGGGTTTAGAGATTGACTGCAGCTGGATTTCTGTTCTTTTTTCTTCTTTTTTTTTGTGAGGGGGATTGGGGATCTCTCTAAGAGGCGAAAGAATTTGAATTTGGTGGGATTTTTTTTTTTTTTTTTAGTGTAATACCTTCCACTTAATGTTCTTGTGTGTGAGAGAGAGAGAGAGAGAGAGAGAGAGAGTTGTAGTTATTGAGGAAGGTGAGTAGATCTTTCCGTTTACATTCCCCAAACAACATTTTCTGGTTCTTCTTCTTTTCTTTTCTTCTTCTTGGAAAGAGAGGGGTGAATTTAATTAAAAGTGAAAGTTACAGATCAAAGAGCAGCAGAGAAGCAAAGGTACCGATGGTCAAGTAGACTACATTAATAAACAAGCAGCTTCACTGAAACCAAGCATGCAAATCTCAGTTGCAGCCATCTACCTTCATGAAAGCATTGATGACTCGGCATTGCGTTTCACGGATTTAGTTCACGGGGTATCATCCACAGCAGGATGTATGGATTTGATATATGTATATATATAGTATTAGTTTTATAAAATACCCATGCAGACTCACAAACCAATTTCATCAGTGTCGATCAAAAGTATTTCTTCTAGATACTTTTTTTTTTTTCCTGGTAAAGTTTATCCAGATACTTAAAACCATGATTTCATTCTTATGTCTCGCAGTAGTGGCCATCAACTCAAGTAATATGGTTGAAGCTGCTGGTAGCCTGGTACCCTCCAAGGACCCCATAAGTATCCATGGGGTAAGAGACTCATTGGACAAGTATGGGATTCACCCGACATGAAGGGTGACTGGATCCCTGGGACTGGGAGAGTACCTGTCAGGAGAGGATTTGTCTTGGAATTTCTCAAGTCTTAACATTGATGGACCCATAACCATCCATGGGGTATGTGATTCATTGGACAAGTGTGAGATTCACCCTATATGATAGGCGATTCGGGATCCACATCCTCTTCTCCAAGAGAATCTGGAGGAGAGGTAGCGCCCCATATGGATGGACGACACCTGGGTGTCGGATGGATTCATTCGAACCTTCTATCCGGGTCAATACCGAGTTGTACGGATTCATCCGAGCCCTCTATCTAAGCTGACACCCCCTGTCGGCTCAGCTTGTTGGCTTGGTGTTGGCTCGAATAGAGGACTCGGATGAATCTTAGCACCAGGTGTCGTCCATCCATATGGGGTGCCACCTGTCCCCCAGATTCTCTTGGAGGAGAGGATTTGAATCTAGCGATTGGAGCCTTGGGAAAGTACCTGTCAGGGATAGGATTCGGCTTCAGAATTTCTCTTATCCAGCATTTATGGCAATGAAAGACCTTGTAGTGTGAGTTATGATGAAGTGATGGGAGAAGCAAATCAAGCAACTGAGCTTTTGTATCCTCTAGTTGTCAACTTGTGGATGCTCGTGAAGTGAATCCGTTTCATGATAGAAGATCTACTTCTAGGCTATGCTTGCGTACCAAACCTCGGGGAATTCCATTCATTTTTTTTTGAGAAAATTTCTCCCACCTCCCCTCTAGGAATCCTAAAAGGCAACCACCCCCCCAACTTGACTACAAATGTCTCTCACCTCCCCTGCTTTTGAAAATATTCTTCCTCATTTAATTTGGTGATAAAATTCATCATCACTAATATTTTTTGGACAATAATACCTTTAAAGTTACTAAAGAGATTTTATCAAAAATCTATAATTGAATTTAATTTAAGAAAATATATTTAAAAAAAAACGTGTCAAAATTTGTCAAAATGTGAGATAGATGCTTGTTCGCCAGAAAAGCTTGGAAGATCGGATTTTGAAATTGGAAGTGATAAAAACAACGACAAAGATGGCCTATGACTAGGAAGAGGAAGCATTTGCGTAAGAAAGTATCGCCGGCGAGTTCGGTAGATCGACGAAATTAAAAAATGAAAAAATTTCTGATAAGTTAGATTCTGAAGAATCATCTGTAAGATTTTTTAGATCTTCTTTGGGTTTTTCCCATGGGATTTCCCAAAAACCCTAACGAACATACCACATAGATTACTAGAATACAATGAGCATTAAAAAGAGATGATAAGACACATACCTCTTACTGTAAATTGATTTTCGATCGTTTCATTCACTTTAAATGCTTGGATCAGTGTCTTCCACAACCTGCCAAGGATCCCTTGAGTTCTCTCTGCATATGGGAACAGGAGAAGAAAATAACGCCTTGGCTACGGGGACCCTAACCATTAGTATTTATAATACCACCCTAACCCTAGACCAGTCCCACAGTGGACCAGGTTAGTCCATCTCTATTCATACTTAAACCGATCTATCTGTAACCAGAATCCCATTGAACCAACTAACCTTATAATTAATTTAACCCATAAAAACTTACAATCTCCCACTTGGGCTATATTAATTATAAAATCACCATTGACCCAATGTGGCCATGAAATCTAATTACACAAAAATCATCATTTACTTTGATTCAGTCATTAAGCCTATCAATGTCGAACAACAGCAGAAAGTACTCCTACACATCCGGTGTACCCCCTTCTGTCAGCCACATACAGAGATCTACTTAATGACATAAATCACTTTGAGATGAATACTTGAGTCCAATGATCGAATTATCATGATCCTGTTACCTTTAAATCTTTATAGGTCAACGCACTTTGATATTATCCAACTTATAGACAAATCACCTCTAGCTTGGACTAATATCACACTTTGGCTTACCGCCTTCTTTGGCTAAATACCGACTTGCAACTTTGGCATGTCTTAAATAATCAGGAATGCATACAAGTAATGAAATGAATACTCACCAATAATCCTGCCCATTAAACCACAGGCAGAACAAACAATTATAGATAAACCATTAATTATCAAATCTCCCACTAACCAAGCAAATCTGAACACTCCCACTGACTAAGAGAATCTAAAGACTCCCACTGACAAAGCCTTTCTCAACCATTTCAAGAAAACTACCTTAACCTGTCTCTACATTGCCCTAAAGATCAACTATGACTGGTACAACTAGAGAACCAAAGATTGTACATCCTAACCTTGAAAATCTATTCACCACTTTATAAAACAAACATAGTCAACATTATAGACATTCATTTACTTTACAACATCATAAGCACCATAACAACATAACTCCTTTCTATTTAGTTGAAAAGGTAAACCTTCATTTCGATATTTCAAATAACATCATTACATTTTCAATATGGGAAGCAATATGTTAAGTCAAACAATAAACATAAAAACAAAGTAAAACCAAAAGCAGAAAAACCATTTGAATGTAAAAGGAAACTTTACAATGAGAAGCTTAACAATTTCAACTCGCATTCAAGCCAACAATCTTCAGAACCAACCAACTCCAAATACTTAGGGAATTCTAGAATCTTTATCCTCCTTCTAGCTATGCCTATCTGACTTTACAGTATTTGGTCAAACCACCTATGTTTGATTAATCTACCCATCTTTAGCAATTTACCTTGAAGTTACCCAATAATAACCCTATCACTGGCTCTATCTCTCGCCTTTTGATAATGCAAGCCACTAGACCTAAATTTATTTTCTAGCAAGGAATGAGATTCTAATATATCAATTACTTTGGTCTCATTGTCCTTGAGTTTTTCAGTGATAGGTGATAGCTCTCAAAAATATTTTCTCACATTATCATTTTCAACATAACTGTTACTATAGTCAGATCAATAAACTATCTTTCGACCACTTTAGAAATTTTATTCCTTACCCTTGGATTTTTCTTAGATAATCCCTTCGCAATATTTCTTATCTTGATACTGCTATACATAACCTCAATAGTAGAATACCTCAAAATTAATGTAAACTACTATGAAAGATACATCTAGGTCAAATGATCCTAGACTTGTCTCCAATCTTTTCATAACAAATCTTATCATTTGTCCCAGATAAAGTGAGAATTAAAAACTACTACCATGCCATCTGGCACATTCACTGAGACAAACATCCTAGGAGACATAAACCATCATCATTATATGAGTCTAAATAAAATATCATGTAATAGATAAATAACACAAGACTCATATTAACACATGCTATTATATTTACTTATATTTTGTCCCGAATAAAAAAAATAAACATCAAAACATTCTTTGAGACAGCCATACTTGACATTCTTTGAGACAGCCATACTTGGATGAACACATCATGAATAAGTCTAAACATAGTATCAAACAACAAAAGACTCATACACACACCTTTTACTTGCATTAACCATATCAAAATATTCATGCAAGTAAATATTCTTTTTCGAGGAGTTAACCAACTACACATTCTTCTTTGGGATAAACATGCAATGGTCTTCTCAGTTTTTATGCAGTAACTACTAAAGAATAATGACTCAAAAATCCTATCACCTTTGGGTTAATGAAAACCCCCTAAAATCAAAATACTTTCAACTCATGTGCATGAACATACCTTTAACTTTGACAATGCCTGTAAGACCCGCACTCCACTAACTTGGTCTAATCGTATCGTGCCAGGTCTTCCCATCATTCCTGGACCAAGTGGACCAAGCATGAGAAGATAGATCACAAACCATGTATGAGAATCGAGTTAAAAACATTGAAAACATACCTAAGGTCGCATACCTGGGTAGGTATGGTAGACCATAAGGAAGGGAACAAAAATCACAAATCCAGAACCCCACAGTCAAAGATTTTGACTCTACGGTTGACGATTTATACGACCATATGATCGACCGTGAGACCCCAGATCAGACTTTGAGTTTTGAAAACTTTTCTAAACTAAGGGATTGCTTTCCTAATTGAAAGAGGACTCTATATGAAGAGTTTTTCTCTATATAAAGGACATCTCTCAGTCTTTTTTCACTCTTTTAGAACATTAGTAAACCCTAGAGAAAGAGAAAGAAGAGAAGGAAGAAAATGAGAAGAGGAAAAAGCTAAGGAGATGAATTTTCTTAGAAGAGATTGGCTCTCTATCACAGGCAAATGTATGAACCTAATCTCTAGAGATGTAAACTCTAAGGAATAAGACTTCTATGAAAAATAGGCAATATCAATCTATCATGATCCATGTGATTCCTTGAGTAATTTCCAAGGATAAATATGAGGAGTGAGTTTGATGGTTAGGGTTGATAAGAAACTACTAATGATGGCCATAGGATGACTTTAGAATAAACCCCATTGAAGATCAAAAGAATTGACCCAAGAAGAACTCAAATTGCATGTAGTCTGTGACCAGAAATCTCAAGGTCGCAGCTACGATCGCTATAGCATGACCAGCATGACTAGAGGATCGACCATAGGTATTCGGGAAGATTTCAGAAACCATATTTTCGTAGCTAAGGTCGCACCATATGTGACCATAGGGTATCGACCGTAGGCAGTAAGGTCGATACAGTATGAGACCATAGAACTAATCAGACACCTATCAGTGCTTTGTTTTGATTTTTGACTACTATAATATGTCACATATGAACCCTAACTTAAATTCATATAAATTTTAGGTTGTTAAATCAATTCAAAAAGAATTTTAAGGCTTGGAAGTAGATCGAGTATTGCTAACAGGTGAGGGAACAAGACTTAAACTAATTGGTTAATAACAAACTATTTATTTTTATTAAATCCAATGCCATGATTGATTCTATGCTTATATGCTTATAATGTGCATCTCACGTGTCATTTAATATTCTTGCTATTACTGTTCATGCATATTTAATTCTGTTCATTTATAACATGATGATGATGATGATGATAGGAATAGGCATGTGAATGTATGTATGTAGTTGGTGTGTTGGATGCGAATGGAGCATCAGGGGGATGACGTGGCATGGTGGTCTTTGCCCTCGTCACCAGACTCTAGCTCTATCTTTACTCAAGTCTTGCCACTAACATCATCGTATCGCCATTACCTTAGCAGAACTATTACGTCATAGGGCATCAAGGGAGGTGGTCTCGGACCGTGTGGTCTCTGACTCTGTCGGGGGGCCTTAGCTCTATCTCTATGGACGTATTGAGAGATGCTGGGGTAAGGCCTTGGATGCACTGTTTGGCATTAGGATTGGTTAGTTGTAACCCCAGTTTGTAAGCCCTTGCCAATAGGGGCTTACGTATTGGTATGGATAGAGCATCAGGGGAAGTGTTGGCGATGTTTGATCCGGACACTTTAGCTCTACCACTATTCCATGGTGGGTGCATGTGGGACTGCAATGGCGTTTGATCCATTGGATGCATTCATACACTCGTGTATAGAGGTGTGGCGGCCACCGAACCTTTCTATAGCATATTGCAAAACTTATAAACCAGACCAAAGATATGAATTGAATACATGCATATGTTTGTTGCATTGTTTTGTTTACTCACTAAGCTCAAGTTGAAAAGCTGACCCCCACATGCATAATTCTTTTTAGTTTCTGATGTTGCAGGTATTACGATTGAAGATTATGTTGATACGTCAACATATGAACAGGTGGCGGCTATGGATGAGCAAGCTGTGGAGGACTATTATGATTCGTTAAGCGAGCGTTTTAACTATGGATGCGCTTAATATTTAACTTTCTTATTTGGATATTTGTAATATGTATTAAAATATGTTTTGGTTACTTAGATATAACTGGAATATTAATTATTTATCATGATTAGACCTCAGTTCATTATTAATAAGACTTCTACTATTTACTTTATTTACTCTGATTATTAATGTGGAATGTGTTTTGATTTTACATGGTTGGCATAGCCTATACGAGATCCTGATTGAATCGTTGGTTTATTGATGGTTTATCACACCATTCTAGTTAGTCCAGAATTGAGGTGTAACAACTTGGTATCAGAGCTCTCAGGCCTTGCCCATCAAACTTGAATATTTCCACTAGAGTCTATGAACTAAGTTAGGATAAATTAAAAGCTTTAATACAAACATACCAAAAGCACCTGTGTTGATTGAGACAGAACTTAAACAAGACAATAATGTACATATAAAAGGTAAAACCATATGTATACACAGACAGAAAAAAAATCTAAATGTATCCTGATAAACAAATAATATAGGGGACGATCTATATGTCAGGAAGTTGTCTAAGTATACAAAAGATATAGTACAGTATTAAGAAGGGAGCATCTATAAAGCAGAAAATTAGAATATCGAGTTGGTACTCACAAGATGTGAAACTCGATGTATGACAGAGGAAGAAAAAAATGGCTAGTAACGCCTAAATCCAATAGAGATAGAAGAATAATGGTTATACACCAAATATGAGAGTAACTATAAAAAAGATAAAGCTATACTCCTGGGTGACGTGGAGACTCAGAGTGAGATCCACCACACGCTGATCCATTGCCCGCTGAGCATTAAGAAGAGGTTGCAACTTGACCCCACCACTATCTGGGTTGAGAACGGATAGTGAAAACTCATCTGAGCAGATGCTAAATAATGATAATCAGATTGGAGCAAATCAAAGGATGTGAACAATCAAGCCACTGCAGCCAATCTACCTGGACTACCAAGTGCCTTGGCTATGATTGTAATAAACTTGGCCTGACAAAATACAAGAGCAACAATAGATAAGATCGATTATGCAAGTTGCCATGGAAATCACTATCCAAGTTGCCAATGCTACACCAACACCTTCGGGTCAAATGAAGTACGATATCGGTTGGTAGTAACACTGTACCCCCAGCACATGTTAGCCATAACACAGTACCTACCATACCGTAGGTCCTAGTAATGCACACCCCAATGTAGAAGCTTGGTGCACAACAAGCAGTGTATCAAGATGGTTACCCTTATCAGCCACAGATGTATGGGATAGCTGCATCATGGAATGAATGATCCAACAAGGGTTGAGGAATATTTTCTTAAGATGAAGCCTCAAACATTTCAGCAAAGGATCAAACCTATTGTGGCCATATAACTAGATAAGTTTATATAGGATGCGGTGCATTATTGACTTACTCTTATGATTATAGAGGATACACATACCTGATTCTAATTCTCGTACCTTGACAGAATACCTTCTTGATTCGACCTATCAATTAGAGTTATAGATGTTATTTTCTTAGAATTAGTCATGATTATACCAATCTAAGCTACTCCCATGATCGACACCATGAATAGAGATATGAACCAAATGAACATTTAAAGGTTTATTCATTCTGAATGTACATTTTTTTAATTTTATACCTGATTTATTGATATACCAAAACTTCTCCAGATTTACTCTTGTAGTGCCTTGACCAACCTAACGACCTTTGGATGCCAGTTGGATTACCATAGATTTATTCCTGATCCTTTAAACCTAGGTTCACTAGATAAAACAAGTGTTCTTCATCATACTGAATTTGAAAGAAAGAAATGAATTACTTTTGGATAAACATTCTGATTCTTATATTCCTTAACATCCGTTGATAGAGATACTTAGTTAATAATGAAATTATTAGAGGAAGACGATTGAATTCAGATTAGATTTTATAACCAAGAAAACCTCAGATGAAGTAAGGAGAATCTGTTATGAGATTGTTGAATGGATGGATTTGAGTCATGGTTTGTAAAAGAGTGCATGAGCAAGAAGTAAGAGTTTCCAAGAGTAGCCAATGAAGGAGTAGATAAAGCTCGACATAATTAAGGATGGCTATATCAGTATGAATTTTGACAAGGCGGAAGATTTGTAAAAGCATGAAGTCGAAAATCATGGCATTGATAGTACTCGGATTAGTATAGTTACTATTAAGTTATTTCTAATAATGAATAAAAGGACTAAGTAAAGACCAAAAGTAAATTTATTGGAATTAATAAGAATATAAGCATATACCCTAATGCTTATAGATAGACTTGGGATATGTAATGAGTAAATAGTCAGAAGATGTTTTTTGAGATATACGAAAGAGAGATCAGGGTCAAACATCAGTGATAAAAGAGATGTAAGCTACTGAGTGTAATATGAGATTTTTTACGATAGTCTTTGAAAATTCATAAGAGATGAAGGAACTAGACAAGCTCTTAAGACTTTTATACCAGATTTCGCTAGTTCAAGCTCTTTTGGACTAGATGTTGTAGTGGGTAAGTGCTATGAACATGTCTGAATCATATGGATGGATAGAATTTGGAGGCAACCTAAATTGACTTGAGATGGCAGACTTTGACGTCATTTTGGGAATAGGCTGATTGTTTCAGCTCTCTAGAAGTGATTATGTACATAGAAGAAGCTATCATTTAAGAACAAAGATGGCACATAATTTGGTTTTATTGGAAGCATATTACTTAGGAAGCAAAAGCTCATCCTCTCTGCACGAAAGGTGAAGAGATGCTTTGAAAAAAAAAAGGAGTTGGATACATGGTATCTATGGTAAATGCTACTAAAGAAGCACCACAGATGGAAGATACTGATGTGATGCATAAATTCCCTGATGCATTTCCAATAAACTTACCCAGGTTGCCACCTGATCATGCAACCGAGTTCGTTATCGACTTATTACCTGGGATGGCACCTGTATCAAAGGCACCCTATAGAGTAGCTCCTATGGAGTTAAAAGAATTGATACTCAATTACAGGAGTTATTAGACAAGGGTTCTAATCGGCTAAGTATTGCATCACGGGGAACGCCAATGCAATTCGTGAAGAAGAAGGATGGTAGTGTCAGATTATGTATAGACTACTAGAAATTGAACAAACTCACCATAAAGAATTGATGTCCATTGTTACGGATTGAGGACTTGTTCGATCAGTTATAAAGTGCAAAGTTGTTCCTTAAGATCGACCTTGGATGGAGCATCATCAATTGAAGATTAAAGATAGTGACAATCTGAAGACAACTTCCTGGACTAGGTACGGACACTATGAGTTCTTGGGTATATCCTTGGGATTAACCGATGCACCAGCATATTTTATGGAGCTTATGAATCGGGTGTTTCATGATATGTTGGACACTTCGGTCATAATTTCATACACTATTTATTGATTTATTCTAAAGACGAAGAAAGACCTATAACGAATTTTAGAACAGCTTCACAACAGTTGAGAAGGGAGAAGCTTTATGCTATGTCCAAGAAGTGTAAGATTTGGTTAAACTAAATGATTTTCTTGGGTCACATAGTACCATCAAAAGTAATAAAGGTGGACCCTATTAAGATAAAAGTAATCGTATGGTGAGAAACACTTAAAGAACATTACAGAGATCAGAAGTTTCTTGGGTTTAGTTGGTTATTATAGATGATTCATAGAGGACTACCCTAGGATCGCAATACCTCTTACCAAGCTAACTAGGAAGGGATAGGAGTTTATTTGGACTGACAAGTGTGAAGAATGTTTCCAGACTCTAAAAATAAGGTTGATATCAACTTCCATCTTGATCATTCCTGCACCAGGAAAACTTTTTACCCAATACATCGATGTTTCCTAATTGGGTCTAGGATGCATGTTGATACAAGGAGAACAAGTGATTGTCTATGCTTGAAGACAACTGAAGGAGCACGAATTATCCGACTCATGATTTGGAGTTAGCAACTGTGATTCACATAATCAAGACTTGGAGACATTATCTATACAGAGAAGAATTTCAGATTAAATTGGTTACAAGAGTCTTACATATCTCTTTACCCAGAAAGAGTTGAACATGAAGCTAAGGAGATGGTTGGAACTCCTAAAGGACTAAGACTACGATATTCAATGTCACCCATGCAAGGCTAATATGGTAGCTGAGGTTTTGAGCAACAAAGAATAATGAAGCCAAAAGGAGGACCTAGTACAATAGTTGCCTTGTGTTTCGTAGCAACAAATTCATATTTGGAAGAAGAGTAACATATAATAGAAACTCGTGATTATCCAATTGAGTGAGAACTTATGGATGAACTTATGGAGAAATAGTTTCTCGGTTGCACTTGTAGCATTAAAGATCATCTCTGAATTGATGGATGAAGTAAAAGTAGCAATTTTGTTAGATTCGTATATAAGAACGGTGCAAGAAGATTTAGAGAAAGAAAAACCTACCCCTTACTTATTTCAGATGCGAAAAAGGTCTTGAGATACAGAGGATGATTATGCATACCTGAAAGTGAAAAACGCTAATCATAGATACAAGATAATGCTAAAAGCCCATTCTATTATGTATTAGATACATCCTAGAAGTACAAAATATACCAAAACATGAAGAGATTATTTTGGTGGAAGGGAATGGAAGTAGTTGTGGCTAGATGGATGTTTCAGTAACTCAATTATCAGTAAGTAAAGGCTGAAAGACAAAAACCAACATGGCTAACTACAACCACTATCAGAGCCAATCTAGAAGTGAAACTGCATTACAATGAACTATGTCACTGACTTGCCACTGACTCCCAGATCGGTTAATGCAATTTGGGTGATTATTGATCGCCTTATGAAGATACCTCATTCTATTGCTATACGACCTCGGTGTGCTTTAGAGCAGCTAACTAAGATATATATGGATAATATTGTCAGATTGAATGGTGTACCTGAAAGCATTGTGTTTGACAGAGACCCACGCCTTATCTCAAAGTTTTAGAAAGGGTTACAGAAGGCTATGGGTATAATATTGAAGTTTAGTACTGCATTCCATCAGACAGACGGACAGTCGGAGCATACTATTTAGATTTTAGAAGACATGCTTCGAGCTTGTGTCATTGATTTCAAAGGATCATGGGATGAGAAATTACCATTGATTGAGTTTGCTTATAACAACAGCTATCAAGCGAGTACACAAATGTCACCCGATGAAGCATTGTATGGTAGAAAATGTTGAACTCCTTTGTTTTAGAATGAAGTTGGAGAACGGAGCATTGTTGGACCAGAATTTGTTGAAGAAACTTGTCGAGTAGTTGACATTATCAAGGAAAGAGTCTGAATAGATCAGAACCGTCAGAAGCAATACGTAGATAATCGATGCAGAGATCTCGAATTCACCATTGGTAATAAGGTATTTCTAAAAATATCTCTTATGCATGGTTTAAAAAGGTTGGGACAAAAGGGAAAGTTGTGTCCCAGATATATTGGACCTTATGAAGTTTTAGATAGACGTAGAAAAGTAGCATATCAGTTAGCACTACCACCATCAATGTCTAGTGTACATGATGTATTCCATGTCTCACAATTGAAGAAGTACGTCAGAGATCCAACACACATGTTAACAACGGATCCATCGGATTTAACTGAAGATTTGACGTTCGAAGTAGTATCTTTTGAGATCACTAGTCGCAAGGTGCAACGTCTTCTCAACCGCGATATTTACTATGTTAAGGTTACTTGGAGAAGCCAAAATATAGAAGAAATTACATGGGAAGAAGAGAACGCTATGCGAAAGCAATATCCTCACTTATTCGACTTGAAAAGTATGTGTAAATTTTAAGAACAAAATTTATATAAGAGGGGGGAGTTGTAAGACCCGCACTCCACTAACTTGGTCTAACCGTGTCGTGCTAGGTCTTCCCATCATTCCTAGACCAAGTGGACTGAGCGTGAGAAGATAGATCACAAACCAGGTATGAGAATCAAGTTAAAAACACTAAAAATATACCTAAGTTCGCATACCTGGGTAGGTATGGTCGACCATAAGGAAGGAAACAAAAATCTCAAATACAGAACCCCATGGTCGATGATTTTGACCCTATGGTCGACAGTTTACACGATCGTATGATCGATCGTGAGACCTCAGATCAGACTCTGAGTTTTGGAAACTTTCCTAAACTAAGGGATCGCTTTCCTAATTGAAAGAGGACTCTATATGGAGAGTTTTTCTCTATATAAAGGACATCCCTCAGTCCTTTTTCACTCTTTTAGAACATTAGTAAACCCTAGAGAAAGAGAAGGAAGAGAAGGAGAAGAGGAAAAAGCTAAGGAGAGGAATTTACTGAGAAGAGATTGGTTCTTTATCACAGGTAAAGAAATGAACCTAATCTCTAGAGATGTAAACTCTAAAGATTAAAACTTCTATGGAAGATAGGCAATATCAATTTATCATGATCCATGTGATTCCTTGAGTAATTTCCAAGGATAACCATGAGGAGTGAGTTTGATGGTTAGGGTTGATAAAAAACTACTAATGATGGTCATAGGATGACCTAAGAATAAACCCCATTGAAGATCAAAAGAATTGACCCAAGAAGAACTCGAATTGCATGATGTGATGAACCGCTAATTAACCAACGATTCAATCAGGATCTTGAACAGGCCGTGTCCGTTTGCTTAAACCATACGCTTCCACAATAATAATCAGAGTAAATACGCAATAGCGGAAGTTTTTATACTAATGAACTGAGAGTCTAACAATTATAAAATAATAAATTATCTAATTATTATCCACTAAGAGATAAAATAAAATATTTAATCAATTACATCGTCTGTATAAATTGAATAAAATTCTAATAAAAAATACAAGAGTTGCACTCGCATGACGAATCATGTGAATCCACCATAACTTCAGCGTCCATCGTCGTCGCATGTCCATACATAGGAGCATTCATATAGTCTTCAACCATGGTACCTGCATCATCAACTTAAAGTATTCGACGTCGAAAGGGTGAGCACACATCACGGCTCAGTGAGCAAACAAAACAATGCAACAAACATATGCATGCATTCAATTCATATCTTTGGTCTGGTTCATAAGTTTGCAATGTGCTATAGAAAGGTTCGATGGCCACCTCGCCTCTATACACAGGATGTGTAAGGCAACCCAATAGATCAAACACTATTGTCGTCCACATCCACCCCACCATGGAATAGAGATAGAGGTAAAGTGCTTAGGACCGCACCGCATCACACTTCCCCTGATGCTCTATCCATACCAACACGTAAGCTCCTATTGGCGAGGGCTTGCAAACTGGGCTCGCAACTAACCAATCCTAATGTCAAACAGTGTACCCAAGGCCTCACCCCAGCATCCCTCAATATGTCCATAGAGATAGAGCTAAGGCCCCCCAACAGAGTCAGAGACTACACGATCCGAAACCACCTCCCCTGATGCCCTACGACGTAATAGTTCTGCTAAGGTAATGGTGATACGACGATGTCAGTGGACAAAACTTGAGTAAAGATAGGGCTAAAGTGCTTAGGACTGCACTGCATCACACTTCCCCTGATGCCCTACTCGCATCAAGTACACTAACACACACATACAATCACATGCTTATTTCTAGCATCATCATCAACATCATATTATAAATAAACAGAAATTAAATATGCATGAACAATAATAACAGGAATATTGGATGACATGTGATATGCACATTACAATCATACAAGCATAGAATCATTCATGGTATTAGACTCAATAAATAAAAATAGTTTATTATTAGCCAATTAGTTTAGGTCTTGTTCTCTCACCTTTTATTGAGCATAAATCCTCGTTCAAGCTTTATGAATCACCTTTAAATCAGTAGAAAGGCCTAACAAGTCGATAGATTTTAATTAAAATTAATTTCAACAAATTTAGACTAGCTGAAATCGTAGGATCGCAGGTAGGGCAACACCTAGGGTCGGTTACCAAACGACCCTAGAGTGTAGGGTCAAACGTGGGGTCGGATACCAATCGACCCTACGTGCGCCCACACCCTCCCTGGGACTTCTCGAGGGCATGTGGTCGATCTTGTGGTCTCGTAGGGTCGGATATTATTCGACCCTACGTGCGACCACACGTATTCTGAGTCGACCTTTCATTCTAAAGTCCATTCTTTCATGTTTGGATCCTTTGGCTTACTTTCATGGTCCATTCTATGATTGTTCTATGGCTCAAAATTACAATTTATACACTATTCATAGTCCATAATGATTTCCTCCATGGAATCTCTTGAAACTTGTCCATGGATGGATGATTTGGGATTCTCCTAATCCTATGTTCTTCATAACTATTTTAGAATCTCTTATTTAGGTAAGGAATTAGGTTCATACCTTTATTCAAAGGTTTCTCTGAGCTTCCTCCTCTTCCTTAGTCTTCTTCTTTAAGTTTCCTTCTCTTCTTCTCTTCCTTCTCTTTCTCTTGCTCTCACTTTCAATTAGGATTTTAAAGGAGTGAAAAAGGCTTAGAGACGTCCTATTTATAGAGAAAAACCCTCTATAATAACCCCCAATGAGTTTAGGAAAGTCCCCCTTCGAATTAGGAAAGTTTCCTAATTTTCGGTTCGTGCTGTTTTCGTAGGGTCGGAAGTAAGGTCGGATATACTGAGACCATACGTTTTTTAAAACGTGAGACCCTAGGGTGTAGGGTCGCATGTAGGGTCGGATGTAGGGTCACATAATCTGAGACCCTACGTTTTAAAACATGCGACCCCACGACCAAAAAGTCATGGGTTGAACTTCTGTTGAGGTGGGGTCAACCGTACCTATTTAGACATGCGACCCTACCCTCATTTTGACTACTTTTGAGTTAAATTTCATAGTAGGTCTTGGATTTCTTCACGCACTTGGTCCACTTGGCTCGACCATGATATGTAGACTAGTCACGACACAAAATGTAAGGTTAGACCGGGTTCGTGGCCTGCGGGTCTTACATAGCCTGTGATCAAAAATCTCAAGGTCGTTGCTACGGTTGACCATAGCATGACCAGCATGACCAGATGATCGACATAGGCATTCGAGAAGATTTCAGAAACCACATGATCACAACTACGATCGCACCATCTGCGATCGTAGGGTATCAACTGTAGGTAGTAAGGTCGATACAGTATGAGACCATAGGACCAATCAGATACCTATCAGTGCTCTGTTTTAATTCTCAACTACTGTAACATGTCACATATGAATCCTAACTTAAATTCATATAATTTTTAGGTTGTTAAATCAATTTAAAGAGAATTTCAAGGCTTGGAAGGAGATCGAGTATTGCTAACAGGTAAGGGAACAAGACCTGAACTAATTGGTTAATAATAAACTTTTAATTTTTATTGAGTCCAATGCCATGATTGATTCTATACTTGTATGCTTGTAATGTGCATCTCACATGTCATCCAATATTCTTGCTATTACTGTTCATGCATATTTAATTCTGTTCTTTTATAACATGGTGATGATGACGATGCTAAGAATAGGCATATGAATGTATGTGTGTGGTTGGTGTGTTGGATGCCAGTAGGGCATCAGGGGAGGTGGTCTCAGACCGTGTGGTCTCGGACTTTACCAGGGGGCCATAGCTCTATCTCTTTGGATGTATTGAGGGATGCTAGGGTGAGGCCTTGGATGCACTATTTGGCATTAGGATTGGTTAGTTGCGAGTGCAGTTTGCAAGCCCTCGCCAATAGGGGCTTACGTGTTGGTATGGGTAGGGCATCAGGAGAAGTATTGGCGGTGTTTGATCTGGACACTTTAGCTCTATCTCTATTCCATGGTGGGTGTATGTGGGACGGCAATGGTGTTTGATCCATTGGGCGGATTCACACACTCGTGTGTAGAGGTGCGGCGGCCACCAAACCTTTCTATAGTATATTACAAACTTATAAACAGACCAAAGATATGAATTGAATGCATGCATTTGTTTGTTGCATTGTTTTGTTTCTTACTGAGCTCAAGTTAAAGAGCTGACCCTCGCGCGCGTAATTCTTTTTAGTTTCTGATGTTGCAGGTATTACGATTGATGATTATATCGATACGCCAACATATGAACAGGTGGTAGCTATGGATGAGCAAGCTGTGGAGGACTATTATGATTCGTTGAGCGAGCATTTCAACTATGGATGCGCTTAGTGTTCAACTTTTGTATTTGTATATTTGTAATATGTATTAAATTATGTTTTGATTACTTGGAGATAACTAGAATATTAATTATTTATCATGATTAGACCTCAGTTCATTATTAATAAGACTTTCGCTATTTACTTTATTTACTCTGATTATTAATGTGGAATATGTTTTGATTTAACATGGTTGGCATAGCCTATACGAGATCCTGGTTGAACCGTTGATTTATTGACGGTTCATCACACCATTCTGGTTAGTCCAGAATTAGGCTGTGACAATGCCACTTTTGGGTTAACACTACCTTTCTTAGCTGTTTTTCACACCATGGAGAATAATGTATTAAATAATGTATCATTTGTTGTATATGTAAATACATAAATTTAGGATTTGAGGACCACCATGTTGGAACCGGGTGTACCACTTTGGTGGATTCCACCCAATCTTCACATGACACTCACAAATCTTAATTTCAACAAAACTTGACAATGCCACCTAATTTGGGTGTACATTTCTCTTACACAAGCGTTTACAATACATGAACTTTGAATTTAAAGACATCATGATGAAACTAAGTGTACCACTTTGGTGGGATCGACCTAATTCCACAATGATATCCCCAAACCCTACTTTGCAACACCAAGTGGGTCAATAAACAAAACCTCATGCACACATAACCTTCTACATGCATCTGGTACAAAAATAACTGACAAATAAATAGAAAAATTACAAACCAGATTAATTTGAGGCATTTTTTTGTCTAAAATATATTTCTCAAATCACCAAACTATGTCAAGTTGGAGAGCATGAAAATACGAACACAGAATAAAAACCGCATCAAAATCTGACGCTCCTAGCGCCCACAATCCCCGATCAAAGTTGGCACATACCTTTTATAAACCTGAACCGATTCCGGGCGGTTCATCCTGGCTCGGTTCGATCTAGCTAGGCTTGGTTTTGATTGGACAGAACCCACTATCTATCCCTTTCTTCTTTTTTTTTAATCACTTTGGCCCAGACTGAACCAAACGGTCTAGGTCATCAGACCAAGGACCGGGTCGGGTCATGGGTCACAGTGTGACCCGTACGTATACCCTGAGTCGGGTTCTCGAGTCCCCTTGGTCCCTAGTCGGGCTGGTCTGGGCATGGGTTCTATCCTTGACTGGCCCAAACCTCCTTGGTCCAATACAAGGCTGACCAAGTGACGTAAACCCTACCTCTTTTCCTTTTTTTTTTTTTTTAAATAATCGTCAGCCCATTGATCTCACATGCTTTTTTAGGCGGCACGTGAGAGAGCGTCAGCCACCTCCGACGATGGTTTTTATATCGTCGACTTCGTCTCTTTGAGACCTACAATCTGGTATAACCTATTTTACTTTTCACCAGTCCAACAAAAATTTTACATGGTACATGTGAGGACAATTGATGATGATCCTCCTCAGGATAATATATCAATGAAAATTATGTTTGTTTGGAGTCGCCACCTAGTTTAAGGTCTAGGACCTCTAAAAATGTAATTTCACCCTAAGGTAAGATTTCTATTAACTCATGACCCAATGTATTAGTTCTTTGGTCTGCAAGAGATTGGGTAAGTATTCAGAGTATGGTTATGGGAAGGTGTTAGGCATCCAAATCGCTCGATCAAAATCAGTCTTCTAAACTTTCCTTAGACTTTAATTTTGACTGTGCTTGGTCAACTGGATGAATAGAGTTCAATAGGAGAAGTCCTTGTCACACCCCAATTCTGGACTAACCAGAATAATGTGATGAACCGTAAATAAATCAACGATTGAACCAGGATCTCCGTTAGGTAGTACCTACCATATTAACTACACACACCTTTCACAGAAATAATCAGAGATAAATAACAAATAAGCGAAAGTCTTATAGATAATGAACTAAGTGTCTAACAATGATATAATAATTATTTAATCTAATTATTTCCAAAAAATACAAGACTTAAAGGTAAATAATCCGTTACATGTTTCGATAACCAAATATAGCTAAACTAATAAAAAAAATACACCGGTTGCACTCGCATGAAGGATCATGTGCATCTTCTATGGCCGCAATGTGTCCATGCATTAGCGCATTCACATAATCTTCAACAGTAGGACCTGCATCATCAACTAAAATATTCGACGTCGAAAGGGTGAGCACACATCACGGCTCAGTGAGTAAAATAAAACAATGCAACAAACATATGCATGCATTTCAATTCAATATCTTTGGTTTGATTTTTAGTTTGCAATATGCTATAGAAAGGTTGGTGGCCCCCGCACCTCTATACACAAGTGTGTGAATCCACCCAATGGATCAAATACCATTGTCGTCCCACATGCATCCACCATAGAATAGAGATAGAGCTAAAGTGTTTGGATTACACACCGCCAACACTTTCTCTGATGCCCTACCCATACCAATACATAAGCCCCTATTGGCGAAGGCTTGCAAATTGGACTCACAACTAACCAATCCTAAATGTCATCTAGTGTATCTAAGGCCTCACCTCAGCATCCCTCAATACATCCATAGATATAGAGTTAAGGCCCCTTACAGAGTCAGAGACTACACGATCGGAGACCACCTCCCCTGATGCCCTACGACATAATAGTTCTGCTAAGGTAATGACAATACAACGATGTCAGTGGGCAAGACTTGAGTAGAGATAGAGCTAGAGTCTGGTGACCAGGTCAGAGACCATAATCCCACATCCTCCCCCTGATGCTCCACTCGCATCAAGCACACTAACCACACACACATAATCACATGCCTATTCCTAGCATCATCATCATCAACATATTATAATAAACAGAAATAAATATGCATGAGCAGTAATAGCAGGAATATTGAATGACATGTGAGATGCACATTACAGGCATACAAGCATATAATCAATCATAGCATTGGACATAATAAAGTAAACAGTTTGTTATTATTTAATTAGTTTAGGTCTTGCTCCCTCACCTGTTAGCAAAACTCGATCTCCTTCCAAGCCTTGTAATTCTCTTTGAATCGATTTAATAATCTAAAAGTTATATGAATTTAAGTTAGGGTTCATATGTAACATGTTACAGTAGTTAGAAATCAAAATAGAGCACTGATAGGTATCTGATTAGTCATATGGTCTCATACTATGTCGACCTTACTGCCTACGGTCGATATCCTACGATCGCACCATATGCGATAGTACCTGTGACCATATGGTTTCTGAATTCTTCCCGAATGCCTATGGTCGATACTTTGATCATGCTGGTCATGTTATGGTCGACCGTAGCTATGACCTTGAGATTTCTGGTTACAAACTAAATTCAACCCGAGTCCTTCTTGGGTCAACTCTCGACTCTTTAATTGGGTTTATCCTAATAATTATTCTAAGGCTAAGTTTCTTAGTTTTACCAACTAATTACTCTAACCTATTCTCCATGGTTTCCCATTGGAGGCTTGCTTAGCAATTCCCATGGTCGCATTCTTACGTTGGGTTTGGTATCTCAATTTATATTTGAAACCTTTACTCCTAGTGTTCTAAGGCTACAGAGACAAGGTTCATACTTTACTTATTGTAGAGAGTCTGCGAAACTCTTCTCTCAGTCTCCTCCTTAGTCTTCTCTTCTTCTTCTTCTTTTCCTTTTCTTTCCTTTTCTTTCTCTAGGGTTTACTAATTTTCTAAAAGAGTGAAAAAGGCTGAGGAACGTCCTTTATATGGAGAAAAATTCTCCATATAAAGTTCTCCAACATTAGGAAAGAAATCCTCCTCAAATTAGAAAAGTTTCCATCTTTGAGGCTGATCTGGGGTCTCACGGTCGATGGCCTACGGTCGCAGAATCCGTCGACCATAGGGTCGAAAACATTGATCGTAGGGTTCTGGATTAGTGACTTTTATTTCTTACCTTATGGTCGACCATACCTACCCAGGTATTCAACCATACGCATACTTTTGAGCATTTTTAACTTGATTCATACATAGTTTTGTGATCCATCTTCACACGGTCGGTCCACTTGGTCCAGTAATGATGGGAAGACCTGGCATGACACAGTTAGACCAAGTTAGTGGAGTGTGGGTCTTACAATCCTAAACCAATTTGTGACGTTCTGCTAACCTAGAGTTCAGCCAAACATGTTCTGAAATAAATAAACAAGCAAATATATAATACTATACAGTGAATCGGACTAAAGATGGTTCATGGGTGGCTTTATACCGTGTTTGGGAGTCTCAAATTGCTTACGTATTCTAGGGTTAGTCTTAGAAATTAGATACGACATAGTTTGAAAGGATTGTGTGATTAAAGATTATGGATGTGGCTTATGCATGTGCTTCAATTAGATTCTTTATTCAAGTTGAAGTTTATGCTAGATGGATGGTCTGTGTATGGCCTACCATATTTGGGAGTCCCAAATTGCCTACGTATTCTTGAGTTTGCCCTAGAAATCATGTACAACGTGGTTCGAATCTATTTTTTCTCCTAGGTTTTCTAGGGTTGTCTATCCTTTCTAGGTTTTCCAAGTTGCCTATCCCTTCTAGGTTTTTCAAGATTGCCTATCCCTATTGTCATCATTTTTAGGTTTACCAGGGTTGCCTATCCCTATTAGGTTTACCAGGGTTGCCTATCCCTTCTAGGTTTTCCAAGGTTGCCTATCCCTTCTAGGTTTTCCAGGATTTCCTATCCCCATTGTCATCATTTTTAGGTTTACCAGGGTTGCCTATCCCTATTAGGTTTACTAGGGTTGCCTATCCCTATTAGGTTTGCCAGGGTTACCTATCCCTGTTATTTTCATTTTTAGGTGTACTAGGGTTGTCTATCCCTATTATTTTCATTTTTAGGTTTATCAGGGTTGCCTATCCCTATTATTTCTATTTTTAGGTTTGCCAGGGTTGCCTCTCCCTATTATTTTCATTTTTAGATTTTCCAAGGTTGTCTATCCCTATTCATTGTGATTTCTATTTTAAGGTTTTCTATCCTTTTTCTCTATCTTTCCAATTATAGGGTTTCCTACCCTAATTATTATGTTCTTTCCAATTTTAGGGTTTCTTACCCTAACCACTATGTTCTTTCCATTTTAGGGTTTCCACTTTCCCTAATTATTGTGCTCTTTCATTTTAGGGATCTCTACCCTATTTGGTTTGTACTTTAAGATTTATTCAATTGTATCTCCAAACAAGCAGTGTAAGCATCCAAATATGCCAATAAACATCCAATATATCATGTGAAAATTCGAACATAGGAATGGATCTAGATATAGTATGTATAAACAATCCAACATAGAAGTGTGAATCCAAATATAGCATGTGAGAATCAAGCAAAGCATGTGAGTCAAGCAAAGCATGTGAGAATCAATCAAAGCATATGAGAATCAATCAAAGCATGTGAGAATCAATCAAAACATACTTTCAGATCTATGGTCTAGATTCAATGCATCGATCATTAACAATGTGACCAAGATTATATTTGATTGACTACTCAGACTTGATGTAATCGATCATCGTCAATGTGATCAAGATCAAATTTGATCGACGGTTTAGATTAATTCAATATCTTAAGTCAACAATTCAGATCATATCAACATCAGTAAATCAAACTTTAATGGCTCAAATTAAATTAACTCATCACATTAGCAGATCATCATCTGAATGAAATCAATGGCTCAGATTTAATTTCACATCACATCATTATCAAAATAGATTCAAAATTAATGACTATGATGGGACCGATCAAATGGCTATGATACTAATGATCAGGTCAGTGGTGATGCTATATGGATTAGATCAGTGGTCCATATGTAATTTACATTAAAAATTTCAGATCAATGGTCCATATTTAATCACCTTAAATTTCAAGCCAATGGGATCAATTTCATAAAAATTCCAAGCATGTGATGGGATCAATTTCATAAAAATTCCAAGTATCTGATGGAATCAATTCCATATAAATTCTAAGCATGTGATGGGATTGATTTCATAAAAATTAAAATCATGTGATAGGATCAATTTCATAAAAATTAAAATCCAAATCATGTTCAGAACAATTTCATCACATTCAATTCAAGGCATATATATAAGATCAATCACATGGTAGAATTTTATCTCAATAAAATTCATGCACTGGC
Organism: Protea cynaroides; assembly: GCA_028583415.1. Classification (NCBI taxonomy): domain Eukaryota; kingdom Viridiplantae; phylum Streptophyta; class Magnoliopsida; order Proteales; family Proteaceae; genus Protea; species Protea cynaroides. The sequence goes on from CM053265.1 coordinate 17,771,175, forward strand.
TTTTCATTAGATCAAGGGTGTGAGATGGCTACAGGTGTGCATCCATGGTGGTTGGTAGTGTAGGGAGATGGTTGATGAGCTGGTGTGGTCTAATCTGGTTTCTCGGTGAGTGAAATGGTGTGATGCTGGGGTGTATCGATGGTGGACAAATGTGCAAGGGCCAGGTGAGTGGGGATGATGTTGCTGCATCTACATAAGTAGTGGGATGGGAAGATATGGAACTAGGTAAATGGGATGGTTGCAGCATGAGGTGTTGATAGATTAACAAGGGAAATACAGTAGGAGGGGGTGTGATCTGCAGGAAGTGTATCAGAGTTGACAAGTGGATGTAAGTGGTTATGGCTGTGGTGAATCGCGGCTTAAGTTGCTGCAAGTTGTAGTTCTCTCAGTCGCGATTTCTGGTTTTAAATGATAGTGGCTTGGTTTTCGATAGGTGGGGATTGGCTTATGGTGATTTGCATGAGGGGTGGGGTGTAGCCATGTGTTGGGCTGGTATGTAAAGTAGTGAACAACAGATTTGGGGAAGAGAATTCAGTGATGACTGGTGCCAGTGGGCTCCTGGGTTGGTGGAAGTGGAAAATTGTGAGGGATGGTTCAGGTCATAGCCAATTAGTAGTGGGGAGTGATATCAGATCGGGTTTGAGGTGTGTGTGATGCACGTTGTGGAAGGACAGTTGTGGCTTGTAGCAGTAGTAAGGTATAGGTTCAATGACTAAGGATAATGTCGTTGGGAGGGGACAATGGGTTTCAGAGGTTAAAGGTGGGGATTGCTGTGAGGTGGTGGAGTAAATGGTGATGATTGGTATCGGTGGAGTAGCAGGTAGGATGATGAAACCATAAAATAAATAAAGAAAACAGCATGGAGGGGCGATTTACCTGAGTTGTAGATCCTTCTGCTCCTTCTTCTTCTTCTTTTTCATCTTCATCTCTTTCTCTGCTCTTTTCCTCGATCTGGTTTTCTTTTTTTCTCTATTCCTTTCTCGATCTCTTTCTTCTCTGAGTTTTTCTCTTGGTCCTCTCTTTTCTTCTTTCACTTCCCCTTTCTTTCAATCTCTCTCCCGGCTCTCCCTATTCCCCCTCTTCTTTTTCCAGATCTTCCTAATCTTTCTATCTTCTCTCCCTTCTCTCTTTTATGGCCCTTTTTTTTTTTCATCTCATGAATCTCCCCTCCATCCCTTTGATATTTATTTCCCCTTTTCTATTTTTCGTATTTTATTCTTTCCACTCTAAACCCTAGGTCGGTCTCACTACATCCCTCACTTTCCCAATTCTCTCTGATCTTCTTTCTTTTTCCAAATTTCTTTCTTTCTCTTATAAAATAACCCATGGCTAGTTGATCTTTTCTTTCTTTTTATTTCCTTTCTCTTGCTTCTTCTTTTCTTTCCTTTTATTTCTCCATCATCTCAACCTCTTGATCTTCCTCTTTCTGCTTCCTGATTCTCTCTCTATTTCTTTTCTTAACTAATCCTCGGCCAGCTTGAGATTTCTCTTTCTAAATCTACTCTTTCTTTCCTTTCCCTATTCCCTCGAGTTTCCTTTTCCCCTCTCTCTCAATTTCCTTCTTAGACCAACCGGATCCCTTTCATATAAAAATACATTACCATATATATTGTACCTTATGTGCATTATGTATTTACTATACATTATATATTATTATACTACGTATTATACTGTATATGCTATATAGTATAGGATATATGTTGTATAGTATTTTATATATATATACATATATATATAAAGAAAATGGTCAGATCAATCATAGTATAGGATATATATTGTATAGTATTATATATATATATATATATATATATATATATATATATATATATATATATATATATATATATAATACTATACAATATATATCCTATACTATATATCATATACAACATAATACATATATAATAATATATAATGTATAGTAATATACATAATGCACATAAAGTACAAGTACATGAGTTGAACCGACTTGGTCTGGACTGGTCTGAGCTGGGCCAGGCTGAACTAGTTTGGTTGAGACTGGGTTGGACTGGACTAGTCTGGTTAAGACTAGGTTAGACTGGGCTAGACTAACTGGACCGACCAAGATTGACTAGGCTGGATTGACTTGGGTTGAATGGGTTGGGCCAAGACTGGCTTTTTTCTCTCTCTATCATTTTATAAGCCATTTCACCCTACAATTCTACATGGGATCTTTTGGAAGCCCTTGTCTTGGATTTTCCATGTCCACTTTATAGAGCATTAAAAATGGAACACATTGGCACTCGAATCACTAGATTTGGACATAAAACTTTCAAGATATGAAGAACTGAAGTTTTATCTATAATTCTGTATGCAAGCTTCCATATGACCCATCGGTGACCTCTGCCCAAGATTTTTTATGTCCACTTTGATGAGGATTGAAAATGGCATACAATGGGGCTGGAATCACCTCATTTGGACGTTGGATGAGCAAGATATGAGAAGATGAAGTTTAAATAATTAAACTTATGATAATTTACACAAAAGCCCTCGAAATATTTATGATAATTTCAAAAACTTCCCTTGTACGTATCATCCGACAAAAATGGTCATTCTTTTTCGTCTGATATTAGAATTGAACGATTCTGGTCTCATTTCAAAGGTAATTCCTTAACCTATGCATCCATACAGATTACAGCCCATGACCTTGCTATGGGGCCCACAAAAAATCGCCTCAAAGTCGTAGCTAAAATTTCAAACTTTCATTCACCTCTCTTCCATTGTTGTCTTCACACTAAGAAGACTCTGCTTAGTTGGGGATGGCAAAAATGGAGTGCATACAGTACGAACCCTAGATAGGTTCGTACAAAAAAATGGGAGAAAAATCTCTCCCTTTTTCAATCCAATAAAAGATACAGTCTTTACAATGCTTTTCCATCGATCCTAGATCTGTGTAGGAGGCTCTGATACCACTTTAAGATTTTTTAGATCTCCTTTGGGTTTTTCCCATGGGATTTCTCATGAACCCTAACGAACACACCATACAGATTACTAGAATATAGTGGGCATTAAAAAGAGATGATAAGACACATACCTCTTGCTATAGATTGATTTTTGACTGTTTCCTTTGCTTTGAATGCTTGAATCAGAGTCTTCCACGATCTATCGGAGATCCCTTGAGTTCTCTCTACGTATGGGAACAGGAGAAGAAAATAACACCGTGGCTGCAGGGACCCTAACCATTGGTATTTATAATACTACCCCAACCCTGGACTAGTCCCACAGTAGACCAGGTTGGTCAATCACTAATCATACTTAAAATGGTCTACCTGTAACCAGACTCCCACTGAACCAATTAACCTTATATTAATTTAACCCATAAAATATCTTACATCATCCTCATCGCAATCGTCGCAATCAATTTCGTCTTCCTCATCGTCGTTGTCAGATCAATCGTAGGAGAAGAGTGCGCAGGAATTGTTGGCGCAGCCTGGGCAAGGAAGTTCATAGCAGTTGGAGCAAGGAAATGATTTGAGGGTGGTGGAGAGGGAGAAGTTACAGAATATGGATTTGTAAGTTATAGAGGAGTGGTAGTTCTTCTCGTAAGGGACCCAGCTGAAAGAAGCGCCTAGATCCACCACTAGCTTTGTGGGTTGCAGAGGACTTCTCTGGTCGAATATGGTTGTGTATAGGAGAGTGGAATGGTCTTTGATGATGGGAATGAGCAGAGCTGTTGGTAAAGAGGCTGTAAGGTAGGAGCTGTAAAGGAAGATGAACCAGAAGAAGAAGAAGGAGCTAGAGAGAATGACCATGGCATCAGTGATTGGAGATTAACTTTACTCAAGCTTTGATAACAATGGTGAAAGCTGCTAGCTTAGAAGCCGGTGAAGCTGTCAATTAAATCGGAATGCGATAAATCCTAAAACCATGAGTGCCATCAACATGAAGAAAATACTAACAGAAAGAGAACCCATTGGATGGCAAAAAGAGAATTCGAATAACGGACTTTTCAGTTATTTGAAGCTTGATGTTTAAAACTCCTTTATTGTAAACAGTTCCTTTGGAGCCATTGATCTCTGTAAGGCAATCAAAAAATAGATATTTTGAGCAAATGGGGTGAATATAAAAGCATCAATGTTGGTTGAACTTACACGCTTCAATGATCAAGAGGTTGCAGAAATTGAAATCCAGAGAAAACAGCGGAATTGAGAAGAAGCTTCTACTCCTTTTGCATTCGCAAATTAAGCCTTGATCCATTCCATGTAATTCCAATTCTGGCCTTGCAACTGCCACTGGCAAAGTGGCAAAGACAATCCACAGGGAAAGCTCCATATTACCTCTTCACGACCACATACTTTGTTGCTTGCCACCAATATCCCCACCTTTACTCCTTCGTTCTACGACGACTGATCTGACAACGACAATGAGGAAGACGATATCGATTGCGACAATTGCGATGAGGATGATTCTTCATAATCTCACTTATTATATCTTTTTTTGTTTTTCAATTCCATTGATCTACATGACCCCACCTAGTCTTTAAACCATCTTTGTCTTTGCTTTTATCGCATTCCGATTTCAAAATCCGATCCTCCAAGCTTTTTCGACGAACATGCATCTATCTCACGTTTTGATAGATTTTGACACGTTTTTTTTTTCAATATATTTTCTTAAATTAAATTTGATTATTTTTTCATTTTTTTGGGAAAAAATTCAATTATAGATTTTTGATAAAATCTCTTTAATAAATATAGGGGTATTATTGTCTAAAAAATATTAATGATGATGAATCTCATCACCAAATTAAATGAGGTAGAATATTTTCAAAAGCAGGGGAGGTGAGAAGACATTTGTAGTCAAGTTGGGGGTGATTTCCTTTTAGGATTCCTAGAGGGGAGGTGGGAGAAATTTTCCCCTTTTTTTTGCTAACAATATCTAGATCTTTGGCCTGACTAGTACCGTAGGCCTATACTAACCCCACAACTACATGGACCGGATCATTTAAGGGTTGAATGAGAACCAGTCCACTTGCACTCATAGCAGAAAAGAAAGAGCACTTAACACCCCCGAGTGAGTGGCCCCAAGGTAGTAAGAGGAGTTAAACTCAGTACTTTCCGTTTCCTGAGGCGTAGGCTCCTTGCCGACTAAGCTACTCCCTTGGGGTTTGGTGGATCCCATTCTAAAGTTCCCAACTTGGGTGTACTTTACTTTCTGATCATTTATAAGGGAGAGAGAGAGAGAGGGGGGTTGAGAATAATTCACCTACATGTTCTTCCTTATATCCTATCATCATCTATATCTAGTGGTCCCACACTCTAGAGATCAAACCTTTCGTGTGCTTTAAATGCCCCATCGTCGAAGGCATACATTACCTATTCTTCTACTCTTTTGTAGATACAGATGACTCCTATAAAATCTCTTGTCAAGTATCTTTACTCCAACTCTAAGAAAGACCATTGGATCTTAGATCCACCATGTATCATCCATCCTACCATCACTAGCAAGTCTCAAGTTCAAGGTGAACTTGAGACGAGCCAAATCCTAGATTAGGAATTTGAATATCAACTATTGGCTGCTGCTTGTACATAAGGGTTAGTATTTTTCATTACCAAATTAATCATGGATAATGTAGGACCCGCACTCAACTAACCCGGTTTAACCGTGTTGTGTCAGGTCTTCCTATCATTGTTGGACCAAGTGGACCGATACCATGTAAAGTAGGATCACAAACCAGGTATGAGAATTGAGTTAAAAGCATTAAAAGTATACGTAGGGTCACATACCTAGGTAGGTATGGAGGATCATATGGTAAGAAACAATGGTCACTGATCAATGACCCTACGGTCGATGTTTTCGACCCTACGATCGATGGGTTATGCAACCGTAGGCCATCGATCGTAAGACCCTAGATTGGACTCCGAATTTGGAAATTTTACTAATTTGAGGAGGATTTCTTTCCTATTATTAGAGAACTCTATATGGAGAGTTTTTCTCTATATAAAGGATGTCCCTCAACCTTTTTTTACACTTTTAGAACATTAGTAAACCCTAGAGAAAGAGAAGGAAATAGAAGGAAGAGAAGTAGAAGAAGAGAAGACTAAAGAAGAGACTGAGAGAAGAGTTCTACAGACTCTCTGCAACAAGTAAGGTATGAACTTTGTCTCTGTAGCATTAGAGCACTAAGAATAAGAGTTTCTAATGTAAATTGAGATACCAAAACCAAGGTAAGGATTCAACCATGTGATTTGCTAAGCAAGTTTCAAAGGGGAATCATGGAGAATGGGTTATAGTGATTTATTGGTAAAACTAAGAAATTTAGTCTTAGAATGATCATTTGGGAGGACCCTATTGAAGAGTCAAAAGGAAGTATTCGGATTAAATGTAGTCTGTGATCAGAAATCTTAAGGTCGCAGCTAAGGTCGACCATAGCATGACTAGAGGAACGACCCTAGGTATTCGGTAAGAATTCAAAAATCATATGGTGGCAGGTATGGTCGCATATGGTGCGACCATAGGGTATCAACTGTAGGCAGTAAGGTCGACACAAAATGAGACCATAGGACTGATCAGACATCTATCGGTGATCTATTTTTGATTTTTTACTACTGTAACATGTTACATAGGAATCCTAACTTAACTCTAAATAACTTTTAGGTTATTAAAGTGATTCAAAGAAAGTTACAAGGCTTGGAAGGAGATCGAGCTTTGCTAACAGGTGAGGGAACAAGACCTAAATTAATTGGATAATAATAAACTATTATTTTATTGAGTTCAGTGCCATGCTTGATTCTATGATTGTATGCTTATAATGTGCATCTCACATGTCATCCAATATTACTGTTATTACTATTCATGCATATTTACTTCTGTTTATTTGCTACCATGTTGATTGATGATGATAGGAATAAGCATGTGATTGTGTGTGGTTAGTGTGCTTGATGTGAATGGGACATCAGGGGGAGGACGTGGCATTGTAGTCTCTGACCTGGTCACCAGACTCTAGCTCTATCTCTACTTAAGTCTTGCCCATTGACACCGTCGTATCGCCATTACCTTAGCAAAACTATTACGTCATAGGGCATTAGGGGAGGTGGTCTCAGACCGTGTAGTCTCTGACTCTACTAGAGGGCATTAGCTCTATCTCTATGGACGTTTTGAGGGATGCTGGGGTGAGGCCTTGGATATACTGGATGACATTTAGGATTGGTTAGTTGCGAGCCCAGTTTGTAAGCCCTCGCCAATAAGGGCTTATGTGTTGGTATGGGTAGGGCATCAGGGGAAGTGTTGACGGTGTTTGATTCGAACACTTTAGCTCTATCTCTGATCCATGGTGGGTGCATATGGGACAACAATGGTGTTTGATCCATTGGACGGATTCACATAATCATGTATAGAGGTAGCGGTGGCCACCAATCCTTTCTATAGCATATTGTAAACTTAAAAACCAGACCAAAGATATGAATTGAATGCATGCATATGTTTGTTGCATTGTTTTGTTTTACTCACTGAGCCGTGATGTGTGTTCACCCTTTCGACATTGAATATTTTTAGTTAATGATGCAGGTCCTACTGTAGAAGAGTACATGAATGCGCCGATATATGACACATGGCGGCCATGGATCCAAGCTGTAGAAGATACGCATGACCCTTCATGCGAGTACAATCAGTGCATTTTTTATTAGTTTAGCTATATTTGATTATTAGAACATGTAATGGATTAATTACTTTTATGTCTTGAGTTTTGAAGATGATTGGATTAAATAACTATTTATCATGGTTAGATGCTCAGTTCATTATTTATAAAAACTTTCGTTTATTTGTTTATTATCTCTGATTATTACTGTGGAATGTGTGTGTGGTTGATATGGTGGATACTACCTAACGGAGATCCTGGTTGAACCATTGGTTTATTGATAGTTCATTACACTATTCTAGTTAATCCAGAATTGGGGTGTGACAAATTGGTATCAGAGCTCTCTCAGGTTCTACCCATTGACCTAACTACTTCCACATGAGTCATGAACTGAGTTAGGATAAATTAAAACCTATAATAAGAACACACCATAAGCACCTGTGTTGTTTGAGACATAAACAAAGGGAATAATGCACTTATGTAAAGGAGAAAATAATATATATATATATATATATATATATATGTCAAATAGAAAAAATATACATCCGAATCAGAGTACAATCCACAAGCCTGACGGTTAATCTGCAATATAAATGGCAATCAAGGAGCTGCGGGTGCTGGAGGAGGAGGTGCTTCAGGGTCTCTATCATAGTCCTCTGCATACACTATCGCAAGCCAGGCTACCTGAGTCTGTGTCGCTCAGAGACTAGTCCCCAGATCTACTATCTGTTGGTCTGTAGCATGCTGAGCCTCTCAAATCTCACGTAGTAGAACCATCATGTCATCTGATGGTGGGCGTGAAGGGCCAACTAAGTGAGAAGTCTGAGAAGGATCAGCTCCAGTAGAATGGTATGGTGATGGAGGAGGTATGGCATCCACATCCATGAACATCCGATCATCATCCTCATCATCACTTTCTTATGCCCCTGCTGCTGCTGCTGCCGCCTCTACATCTGTCGCCACTACCCGAGTGAGAGGACGTCTCATGGCATTTCTCTCTTCATCACTGACATGTATCTCTCTCATGCCCGTCCTACTGATGGCTTCCCAATCAAGGTTAGTTAAGAAGGTGTCCTCTTAAATCCTCTCATCCTCTAAGTTCACCTGGAGACGAGCTAGCAAGATGGAAATCAGCTGTCCATAGGGCAAGTTACCTCTCGAGTCAGGCGACGTGGCTCTGTGCATAGTCCAGAGGATAATGTAAGGGAGGCAGATAGGCTGCCTAGTACAGATACAGTACAACAGGTACTAAGTCAGCTGATAGACCATCTCATAATGTCCCCCCTGAGGGATCAGATTATACTGGATAATCTTCCAGTAAACCCGTGCCTCTGGACGTAGGTTGACTGCCTTCATTTCCTAGCGATCATCCCAAAGAATCTGGTTGCATATCTCTGCACACACCTGTGTAGATAGAAACTGGGACTCCCTTGGGGCTCAATAGACCAACTTCTCATCGTTGGAAATACCCAAGAGATCAGCTAACTCCTGACAGTTGAAAGAGATAGGAACCTCTTTCACCCAACTGGTGATCCGAAGCTCTCTACCCCTATCCACATTCTCTAGGTTACCCTCTACCTGTAGGTGACAGTAGAACTGCTTCACTAAATCTAGGCGAGTGCAAGCCTCGTACAGGATCACTGGAAGCCAGCCCATATCACTAAATGCCCGTTCCATATCAAACAGGGTTAACTGGGCCAGGTTCACACACCGACCCCATTCTACTTTCTCTCGATCAAACCATGGATATTGTACCTCAACTTCAATGGACCGGAAGCGACGCAGGTCATGGACTCGAGGAACCTTGGTGCAAATCATGATAACTACAAGAGAAGAAAATAAGGAAAACAAGTTAGAAAATTTAGATTTTTACAGCATAACGATGTAAAATAGGAAAAAGCCTCATTTGTCACCCAAATATTTGGGCAGGAGGGCTTACGGTAGGCACAGACCATCCTATAACAATTAAATTAATAGAAAACAACCGAAATTAGAGAGGACTTGGAGAAATTTTGAAAATTGGGTTTTTCCCCAAATTTAGGTCAAAAATTAGAATTTTTAAATTTCTACCAAACCAACCAATGAAACTTAAATTTTCTTGAGGGCTTTCATCCGTTTGGTAGAAAATAGCAATAACCCCCAATAAAAATCAAATTTTTATAGTCAAATAGATATTAATTTAAAGAAAACCCTACAAATGGCAAAAATCTAGGTATGAAAGCTTAAAAAAAAAGAGTAGAGAACATACCTTGCGGAATAGAATAAAGATTGTGGATAGATGGAAAAATCGCCAAGTTCGTACGGTTGATACTGTAGCAACTCAGTGGTGGCGATCTAAGTTGAAACCGTAGGAAAGAAAAAGAGAAATGAGAGGGAAATCTCAAAAACAGGTTTAAAAACCTGATTTTTTAATCATACGGTCGCACAATTCGACCAAAACATGCGATCATGTCATCGACCGTATGATCGACCATAGTGTCTCGGGAAGTTGCCAGGGTTCTGATGGTCGAACCTATGGTCGCACAGCATGCAACCGTAGGACATCGACCGTATGACTGACTGTTGTCTACTTTTGATTCTGTTCAAACTTTTGCCTATTAACTTTGTTTCTTCTTTCGCCTTCCATTGTGAGACTAACCCAATATTACCATCATATCTTGTTTCACATGTGTAGCCTTTCAAATACTACTTCATCCAGGAAATTAAATGACTGGGCATAGAGTTAGCAAAAGGAGACATAATGCAAACCCACCTCCACCACCTATGGGGACCAATGACAACGAAGGTCAAGAAGGACAAGAAGGAAATATTCAGAATCAAAATACTGTAGCTCAGGATGTTCATCCCCAAGCCAACCCAACCAACTTACCTACACCACCTACAGATTTGGCTACTGTGGTGATGAATCTAGCACAACAAATGCAGCATATACAGCAAATGCAAGCCAACATGCAAGTTGCTATGGAAATTGTTTCCCCAACTGCAAACACAACACCTATACCTGCAGGGCAAGCTAGTACCATACCTGGTGGTAGCAATACGGTACCCCAAGCACCTCAAACACCAGTGGTACAAGCTCAAGTGCAAAATACTGAGGCACCGCAAGACTGATATAACCGGGGTAACTATCAGTACCAACCACCTACGTATGGAGCATATGCTTAGTATTAGCTTGATCACTCCAGATTGATCAAACATTTTCTGAAGATAAAGCCTAAGGAATTCAATGGCAAGCCGTCAGATCCTCTGTGGCCAGCTCATTGGATCGACAAGATGGAAAGAAATTTTATGATGATGGCTGTAAATAAAGAGGAGAAGGTGTTATGTGCCACTTTTATGCAATACGTTCAACGGAGGGAACACAAAGACTTTTAAACCCTTCCGTACTCAAGGCTTCAATGCTGCAGCTAAGACTACCCCAACAGCCCAACCTCAACAAAAACAAAGTAGTGTTGGAGTCAAATGCTTCAACTGCGATTAAGTGGGGCATTATTCAAGAGATTATCCTAAGCCGAGGAAGCAACTACAGCAAGGAAAAGTTTATGCAATTACTTCTGAGGATGCTGCCGCATCGCCTGATGTGGTCATAGGTATGGTTCAACCTTTTATTTTGAAATACCTTGTGTGAGCATGTAGACTAAATTAAATCAAATCACAGGTATCGTACCTATTAATGGCATATCCGTCAGAGTACTCTTTGACTCTGGGGCCACTCATTCTTTTATATCTGTATCGTTTGGGAAGAAGTTAAGTCTACCCCTCAGGTCTTTAGACTGTAAACTGCTTGTACGATCACCTATGGGATTAGAAGTAGAACTAGAACAAGGTTATGGACCATGTCCAGTTCTTATAAATGGACGAAGTTTGGATGCCAACCTGGTGCATCTTCAGATGGCAGACTTTGACGTCATCCTAGGGATGGACTGGTTATCCCAGAATTCCCTAAGTTTGCTTTGTGCTGAGAAGATAATATCATTTAAAGACAAGAAAGGCGTAGAGTTCAGTTTTACAGGAACCAAACTTCCTCGTAAACGAAAACTCATCCTCTCTACATTAAAGGCTAGAAGATGCCTCAAGAAAGGAGGAGTTGGGTACCTAGTGTCCGTAGTTGACCGCTCCAAGGAAGCACCATGAATGGAGGATATTGAAGTTGTGCGTAAATTTTTGGATGTAGTTCCTGAAGATTTACCAAGATTGCCATCGGATCGAGTGACTGAGTTCGTTATAGACCTATTACCCAGAGCCACACCAGTATCTAAGGCACCATACCGAATGGCTCCTACTGAACTAAAGGAATTGAAGGTACAATTACAAGAATTACTGGACAAGGGTTATATTAGACCCAGTATATCACCATGGGGAGCGCCAGTAGTATTTGTAAAGAAGAAGGACGGTAGTGTTCGACTTTATATAGATTATCGGGAACTAAACAAGCTCATGAACAAGAATCAGTATCCGTTGCCTTGGATCGATGACTTATTCGACCAGTTGCAAGGTGCCAAAGTGTTCTCTAAAATTGATCTCCAATCAGGATATCATCAGTTGAATATCATGGAAGGTGATATTCCAAAGACAACATTCAGAACAAGATATGGACATTATGAATTCCTAGTTATGTCATTCGGATTGACTAACGCACCCACAACTTTTATGGAACTTATGAATCGAGTATTCCATGATATGCTGGATACATCTGTCATCGTATTTATTGACTACGTCCTAGTTTACTCCAAGGATAAAGAAACTCATATCGCAAATCTTAGAACCGCTCTGTAGCGACTAAGAATAGAAAAGCTTTACGCTAAATTTACTAAGTGTGAGTTCTGGCTAAGTGAAGTTGCTTTCTTAGGCCATGTTGTATCCGCTGAAGGAATTAAAGTGGATCCTAGCAAGATTAAAGCTATAGTGAAATGGAAAGCACCTAAGAATGTGGCAGAAATTAGAAGTTTCTTAGGTTTGGCTGGGTATTATCGATGATTCGTGGAAGATTACTCCAAGATCGTCGCACCTCTCACAAGTCTGACCAAGAAAGGAGAAAAGTTTGTTTGGACCAACAAATGTAAGGAGTGTTTCCAAACACTGAAGGCAGGATTGATATCAGCTCCTATCTTGACCATACCAGTACCAAGAGAACCATTTATCTTGTACATCGATGCGTCTGAGTTAGGTTTGGGATGTGTGCTCATGCAAGGAGAGCAAGTAATTGCGTATGCTTCATAAAAATTAAAGACATATGAAAATAAATTACCCAACCCATGACTTGGAATTAGCAGCAGTGGTACATGCTGTCAAGATATGGAGACATTATTTGTACGAAGAGAAATTTCAGATTAAATTAGATCATAAGAGTCTCACTCATCTTTTCAATCAAAAGGAGTTGAACATGAGACAGAGAAGATGGCTGGAGTTGCTAAAGGATTACTATTGTGATATTCAGTATCATCCAGGAAAGCCTAATGTACTGGCCGATGCACTAAGCAGAAAAGCAATGACAAAGTCATTGGGAGAAGCTAGCACAAATGCTGTAATGAGTGACATAGGAAGAGTATTCAATTATGACAATGAACAGTTTGTAATCGATAAACTAGGTGATTCAATCGACCTAGGGTTTATTCACTCGATTTTCAAATATGTTTACTACATTAAAGATTGTACCAGATTTGATAGATGAAGTAAAAGCAGTTATTCATCAAACCCCTATCTGAGAACAGTGCAAGAAGACCTTGAAAAAGGTAGGACTACTCCTGACTTTACCTTGGACCTTGAAAGGGTACTACGATACAAAGGGAGAGTATGTGTCCCTAAAAGTGAAGACTTAAATATTAGACACAGATTAATGAAGGAAGCCCACACTACTGCCTATTCGGTAAACCCCAAGAGTACAAAGATGTATCATGATCTGAAGAAACTATATTGGTGGAGAGGAATGAAAGTAGATATAGCTAAATATGTGTCTCAATGCCTAAATTGTCAGTGGGTAAAGGCTGAAAGACAAAGCCCTGCAGGCTTATTGCAACCATTACCAAAACTAGCATAGAAATGGGACTGCATCACTATGGACTTCGTCACAGGGTTACCATTGACTCCCAGAGTAGTTGACGCGGTCTAGGTGATTGTAGATCGTTTGACTAAGATAGTTCATTTTATAGCTATACGACCTCAGTATACATTAAAGAGGCTAGCTAAGCTGTATGTTGATAATATTGTTGGTTGCATGGTGTACCTGAAAGCATCGTGTCCGACAGAGACCCACGCTTTACCTCAATGTTTTAGGAAGGATTACAGAAGGCCATGGGTACAACGTTGAAGTTTAGTACCGCATTCCATCCTCAGACAGACGGACAGTCGGAGCACACCATTCAAATTTTAGAAGACATGCTCCAATCTTATGTCATTGATTTTAAGGGATCATGGGATGAGAAATTACCATTGATTGTGTTCGATTATAATAACAGCTATCAAGCTACAATACAGATGTCACCCTATGAAGCACTGTATGGTAAGAAGTGTCAAACTCCTTTATTTTGAAACGAAGTTGGAGAACAGAGAGTTGTTGGACCAGAATTTATCGAAGAGACTTGTCGAGTAGTAGACATAATCAAAGAAAGGGTCCGAATAGCTCAGAACCATCAGAAGCAATATGCGGACAATCGATGCAGAGACCTTGAATTTATGATAGGTGATCAAGTATTTATAAAAATATCTTCTATGCGCGGTTTAAAACGATTCGGACAGAAAGGGAAGTTGTGTCCCCAATATATTGGACCATATGAGATTCTGGCAAGGCGTGAAAAGGTAGCGAAACAGTTAGCACTACCAGCATCAATGTCTAGTGTACATGATGTATTCCATGTCTCACAATTGAAGAAGTACGTCAAAGAACCAACACACGTGTTAACAATGGATCCACCGAATTTAACTAAAGATTTGACGTTTGAAATGGTACCTTTTGAAATCACTAATCAAAAGGTTCAACGCCTTCGCAACTGTGATATATATTATGTAAAGGTTACTTGGAGAAGCCAAGATATAGAAGAAATTACATGGGAAGAAGAGAACGCTATACGGAAGCAATATCCTCACCTATTCGACTCAGAAGGTATGTGTAAATTTTGAGGATAAAATTTATATTAGGGGGGATTATAAGACCCGCACTCCACTAACCCAGTTTAACCATGTCGTGTCAGGTCTTTCCATCATTGCTGGATCAAGTAGACCAACCGTGTGAAGTAGATCACAAATCAGGTATGATAATTGAGTTAAGAACATTAAAAGTATATGTAGGGTCGTATACCTAGGTAGGTATGGTCGACCATATGGTAAGAAACAATGGTCACTGATCAATGACCCTAAGGTCGATGTTTTCGACCCTACGGTCGACGGGTTCTACCACCGTAGGCCATCGATCGTAAGACCCTAGATTGGACTCCGAGTTTAGAAACTTTACTAATTTGAGGAGGATTTCTTTCCTATTATTAGAGAACTCTATATGGAGAGTTTTTCTCTATATAAAGGACGTCCCTCAACCCTTTTTTACACTTTTAGAACATTAGTAAACCCTAGAGAAAGAGAAGGAAAGAGAAGGAAGAGAAGTAGAAGAAGAGAAGACTAAGGAAGAGACTGAGAGAAGAGTTCTACAGACTCTCTACAACAAGTAAGGTATGAACCTTGTCTCTGTAGCATTAGAGCACTAAGAATAAGAGTTTCTAATGTAAATTGAGATACCAAAACCAACGTAAGGATTCAACCATGTGATTTGCTAAGCAAGTTTCAAAGGGGAATCATGGAGAATGGGTTATGGTGATTTATTGGTAAAATTAAGAAATTTAGTCTTAGAATGATCATTAGGGAGGACCCTATTGAAGAGCCAAGGGGAAGTATTCGGATTGAATGTAGTCTGTCATCAGAAATCTTAAGGTCGCAGCTACGGTCGACCATAGCATGACCAGAGGATCGACCCTAGGCATTCGGTAAGAATTCAAAAATCATATGGTCACAGGTATGGTCGCATATGGTGCGATCGTAGGGTATCAACCGTAGGCAGTAAGGTCGACACAGAATGATACCATAGGATTGATGAGACACCTATCGATGATTTGTTTTTTATTTTCAACTACTGTAACATGTTACATAGGAATCCTAACTTAAATCTATATAACTTTTAGGTTATTAAAGTGATTCAAAGAGAGTTACAAGGCTTGGAAGGAGATCAAGCTTTTATAACAGGTAAGGAAACAAGACCTAAGTTAATTGGATAATAATAAATTGTTATTTATTGAGTCTAATGCCATGCTTGATTCTATGATTGTATGCTTGTAATGTGCATCTCACATGTCATCCAATATTACTATTATTACTATTCATGCATATTTATTTATGTTTATTTGCTACCATGTTGATTAATGATGATAGGAATAAGCATGTGATTGTGTGTGGTTAGTGAGCTTGATGCGAGTGGGGCATCAGGGGGAGGACGTGGCATTGTGGTCTCTGACCTGGTCACCAAACTCTAGCTCTATCTCTACTTAAGTTTTATCCACTGACATCATCGTATCACCATTACCTTAGCAGAACTATTACGTCATAGGGCATTAGGAGAGGTGGTCTCGGACCGTGTAGTCTCTGACTCTGCTGGAAAGCCTTAGCTCTATCTCTATGGACGTATTGAGGGATGCTGGGGTGAGGCCTTGGATATACTGGATGCCATTTATGATTGGTTAGTTGCGAGCCCAGTTTGCAAGCCCTCGCCAATAGGGCTTACGTGTTGGTATGGGTAGGGCATCAGAGGAAGTATTGGCGGTGTTTGATTCGAACACTTTAGCTCTATCTCTATTCCATGGTGGATGCATGTGGGATGACAATAGTGTTTAATCCATTGGGCGGATTCACACACTCATGTATAGAGGTGTGGTGGCCACCAATCCTTTCTATAGCATATTGTAAACTTAAAAATCAGACCAAAGATATGAATTGAATGCATGCATATGTTTGTTGCATTGTTTTGTTTTACTCACTGAGCTGTGATGTGTGTTCACCATTTTGACATCGAATATTTTTAGTTAATGATGCAAGTTCTACTGTAGAAGAGTACGTGAATGCACCGACATATAGACACATGACAACCATGGATGTTGAAGCTGTAGAAGATACGCATGACCCTTCATGCAAGTGCAATCAGTGTATTTTTTATTAGTTTAACTATATTTGATTATTAAAACATGTAATGGATTAATTACTTTTATGTCTTGAGTTTTGAAGATAATTGGATTAAATAACTATTTATCATGGTTAGATGCTCAGTTCATTATTTATAAAAACTTTCGTTTATTTATTTATTATCTCTGATTATTACTGTGGAATGTATGTGTGGTTGATATGGTGGATACTAACTAACAGAGATCCTGGTTGAACCGTTGGTTTATTGACGATTCATCACACTATTCTAGTTAATCCAGAATTAGGGTGTGACAGATAAAATTTTACTTAGTTTAGTTTTTCTTTTGACTTAGATAAATCTTGTCAGTATAAATATTTGCTTATATGACAATCAATGTTGGGATATTTGCTTTAAAGACTATATTACTCAAACTCATTACCCTAAATGATCTTCCAACGATTGGTTCTCATTACATCAAAAAACAATATGTGATTCTCCGATTGACATGAGAGGGAAGGGTGAATCAGTGGTCAATAAATTCTTTCAAAAATAACCAACAAAATTACTCTGACTATGATTTGCAATGCTGTCTTGAGCTGACTCATACTAGTTGCTTCAAACAATCACACACATATACAATCATGTAACACACCTTGCCACACAACTACAGGCAACATTATCCTGTGGCTAGGCCTACCTAGTGTGCACATCCATCTTTCAGGCAACGCACTTCATATACATTCACAATTAACCACACATTAGGCAAAAATGATGTGGTTCACCAACACAATGTGTGAAGGCTAATCCATGGGACAATACCCTAATCAGGGTTTTGTAATATATCCAATACACTCCTCAATTTTTTAGTTGCTCTTACGGCCCAGGTTTTACAACACCTGCTTAAATTCAGGCTCCAACCTAGACTAGGGCTACAACCCTTAATCTTGTTAAGCCCCAATTTAATAGGTTACAATGTCCCATATAGCATTCAACCTCAGATTATGCTTCAAATAAACCTAGATTTCAAAGTAAATGGACTTGTGTGCATGATTACCTTCCCTGCTTGATCACAACAAGAATGGTGTTTATCAAGTGCTCACTTTATCTTCCCAAGCTCCTCAATGATGGAGAATATGCATTTTTAAGCATTCATTAATGGTGGAAAACCTCCAACATCTGTTAAGCACAAAATCACTCAAATGTGGCAATGAGAGCTCACTCTACCTTTCCAAAGCTTCAATTAACCATTAATGATGAAAAAAGGTAAGTGGATATGATTTTTCATATTCAGTAAGAGCCCTAACCTCTTTCTCTTCAAAAATCTACAGTTACTGTCTTAAAAAATGTTCTTACTTATTGCAGGAACAAAGCATTTGAAAAATGAAGAAGATAGCAACTTGAATGGTCTAGACTGGACTTAAGATGAAGAAGATATGAGCATTTGAAGTTCGGCTAACCAAAAAATTCCAAAAGAAATCTTTTGCAGGGTGTACATGTACGTGCAAAGTACCGGAGCGATGCCTCTGGCTCAGAGGTCAAGCAGCATTTCGACCTCCTATTGGTAAGCTCAGTTGGACCAGATATCAACCATTGGATCTCCCTTAAGTTGCGGCTCAATGTTCAGTCGTCAGATCGAACTTTGATTTTCCAGAGTGATTTAATCCAAAGACATAGAATCTTTGACCTTGTATGGTACACTTGTGATACACATTATCATCTTTGCCACTATGTTACGTGAAACAACATACTCTAGTAGGCCACCAATGAGAGACCGTAGTAAAGAATCTTTTCTGGTCATCTTCTTTTTGAACCATCCAATCAAAAAATGATAACGTGACAAATTGTGGTCCGTTCGATCCGAATATTCTATACTTTTCAAAATTACAAAAACCCTTTAACTTTTTGAAATTCTTAAAAAGGTCCCTCTAAAATTACATTTAAGTCCCTGTAACATTCATAATTACATATAGACCCCTGAAATGTATTTGCATAAACACCCCATAACTTTTCAAAATTAAAGTGAAACCCCTGTATATACACAAATTCACCAAGAGCTCAAGTTTTTGGACTTTTTCACATGACACTACAAAAACCTCCGTCATTTCTTCATACGATATCAGAATTGAGTTCGTGAAATGCCTTGCGAAGCTAACTTGATGCTCTACATGTTTCATGCTCGGTAAACTCTATGAAACTGAAGTGGGGTCCACAAAAATTATCTTCAAAACTCAAAAGTTCAAAAGGAACCTTGAAATATTTGGACCCAAAATTTTTTGAATGTCACCTAGGGCTCCCACACACTTCCTATCACATTTTTGCAGCTTAGAAACCTGCTGAAATATCATGGGACTTGATTGATCATTATTTCTTGTTACTGCCCATTCAACTCCTGAAACTCAATCGACTCACTGCCAGCTTTTCATTGAAGCTAAACCAAGCTGCGACTACTACTCCCACATATCCAAATCACTGTAAAAAAGTCCCAAACATTGCTATGACATCACATACCTATGGCAGCTGCCCAAAACTACTCATAACCGTTGCCAACAATGATAACATATTCACCAAGGTTTCAACACAATACATGACAAGCAAGATGTGCCAAAAGTGCCAAATTTACTGGTTTTTCAAATTTCTTGTCAAACCACTACTAAAGAATCAATTTTTTTCCAAAGTAATCTCTCTCCCCCCCCCCCCCCCCCCCCCCCCAAGGAAAAAAAATCTTACCTAAGACAAAGCAATAAGAATTGATGGAGCCCATACTCTTTCCATCTCCTTCATGCACTTCAGACTTATGGATTCCATTAGGAAGAGCCTTAGAGAAGATTACTCCAATATCTATCCAACCATCAAAGTCATCAACCTCATTTTGTGTTTGAGAAGGTTGAGTAATAGGTTCTACAACAACTTCGTTGTCATGAAGCACTGATTCATTAGATGTGATCCTTTATGTACAATGATTGGAGGAATAAACTCTCTAGATTTTTGCATAGGACCAGAAACTTAAACAGTGTGTCCATCAAACTAAAAGTATCAGATATCTTGACTCCCATTATTATTTCCATCCTCCAAAAATTTTGCATTCTTAGATTCTACAATTGAGGTTGAATGTGAAGGACAAAAGAACCTAAAGGCCTTTGATCTCTCAGAATAACTAATAAAAGATCCACTACTATTCTAATATTTAACTTTCTTTCTTATGGGTTATAAACCCTAACCTCGGCTGGACAGCCCCATACACGTATATGTCTTAAACTGGGTTTCTATCCTCTTCATAGCTCATAAGGAGTCTTTAGAACAACTTTTGATGATACCCTGTTTCAAGATATACACTGCAGCTTCACTCTATAAAGTTAATAGAAGATTAGAATTACTAATTATACTTCTGACCATTTCCATAAATGTCCGATTCCTTCTTTCAGCAATGCCGGTTTGGTCTGGAGACTCAGGCATGGTATATTACAAAACTATACATTGCTATTTAAGGTAACGCGAAAAAGGTCTTGGATTCTATCCAGATTCTGTGTACCTTTTATAATATTCCCCATCTTTATCTAATTTAACATTCATAATGACTATGTTTCTCTACTTCAAATCTATAGATCTTGAAGACATTAAGTGTTTCATCTTTATGATCTATGAGATAGAGATACATGTATCTAGTTTGGTCATCAATAAATGAGAAAAAATATCTTCGACCGTTTAGACAAAGTGTAGAAAATGCTTTACATATGTCTGTATTATGATCTCAAGTGTCTTAAAACTATGTTAAACACTTTTCTTAAACTTGTTGGTCTGCTTGCCCTTGATACAGTACACACAAGTCCCAAAATCTAAGAAGTCTAAGGTTTTCAAGACTTTATTAATCACTAGAATTTTGAGTTTATATGTAGAGATGTTAACCTAATCTCTAGGGTTTTTAGCCTTCGCCATGACTATCCTCAATAGGCTTCCCAGCAGTACTTATGTGGCTTGAGTCCACAGTAGAGAAGTCCATAAAGTCAACCACTGAGACGATACTGTAAGCACCTCATTTTTGTCACCTCATCGTTTGCATTGTTTTTTACAATTTAATTTCTCCATGCAAGTCAAATCCGCTACTCCTAGTCAGGTAAGGGAAAATTCATCTTTTTGCCAAAGAAGATAAATTTGGAGAGAGAAAAGAGACGAGAAAATAATAATTGCAAGAAGGAAAATAAGGCCAAGGCTAGCAAGAAGAAAAAAAGGAAAAGAAAAGATAAGGAAGGAAAAGAAAAGAAAGGAAGAGAAAGGAAAAGAAGCAAAAGGAAAAGAAAAGAATAGAAAAAAAAAGTTAAAATAAAACAAAGAAAAGAAATGTGGGGCCTTCCCCCCCCCCACCCCTTTCACGTGAAGAGGGATCTCCCCTCTTCCCGTGAAGGAGTGGAGAGAGATAGTGAGAAAGATAAGGGAATATATATATATATATATATATATATATATATCTATATATATATATATATTAGAAAAGAAAAGTTGGTCCCCCCCCCCCTCACCTTCTAGATTTCGATAACATCAGGCAGCAATACATATCCACGGCCAATTTTTGGTTCCATAGAGCCAATCAAGTTAGCCATTACCATAAAGTTCTCTGACACCCCTTTGTCATAAAGCTTGTCAGTGGAGGCTGGTACTTTTTTTGCCTTTCCTAGGTTGACACTGAGAGGGGGGGGTGAATTAGTAACCTCTAAAAATCCTTCTCTAAACTGCAAAGCCTACCTATACTATGTTACCAATATTGCCCTGAGCTGACTAGGATGCTTGTTCACACACCTATTCACACAAACACATTTCATGTAACACACTATGGCACACAACCACAAGCAACAGTATCCTGTGGCTTGGCCTTCCTAGTGTGTACACCCAGCCTACAAACCACGCACTTCATATTTACAGTATACAAAAACATATCCACATGGCACAGTATGTAACGATGTTCACCAACATGATGTGTGATGGCTAGTCCATGGGGAAATACCCTAACCAGGATTTCATATTATACCCAATAGGCTACTCCAAAAGGATTCCACTGCTACAACAGCTCGGGTGCTACAACACTAATGCAATCCAAGCTACAACCTAGGATTTAGGCAATAACCCCAATCCTATCAAACCCCAACTTGACAGGTTACAATGAATAATAAATGGATTGATTACAAACCATTCCCATACATCATAAACACAACAACATAGGGTTTGTGCACGTGATTACCTTCCCAGCGTGATCACGTGTGTGTAGAGCTCACCAAGTAAGCTTCTCAATCTATCCAATGGTGGTGGGTTTCCTTCTTCATCAAGAATAGGAATGTGTCACTCTCCCAATGCATTTTTCATAACCACGACTTCATCAGACGCTCAATACATCATCTCGGTCCTCTCCCTTAGCTCCAGTAAAGCATTAATGGCCAATGGGGGCAAGTAGAAGTCATACACAATCACCAAAGTGTTCCAAACCTAGGTTTTCAACTAAAATCACACTTTTCTTTTCACCAAAGCTTTCTAACACTATTCCATTCGACTCTGCTCGAAATTTTGAGTCCATGGAGACTCGAATCAGTCCAAACAAACATTGGATTGCTAAGATATGGCTGATCAAAGTTTAGCCAATGAGATAATTGCAAACAGCATCTTTGTGGCTTAAAATTGTGCGTCGCGACACACCGTAGCTGCCGCTCTCTAACGTACAGTACGTCGTTGTTGAGTGCCTATTGGCATAGAGAGAATCTCAGAGAATCGACTGTTGGATTGGTCAGGTTAAAGCGGGAAGGCCTCTCAACCGTCGGATCTCAACCGTCGGATCAAGCTAATCCAGTCATCGTTGATCAGGATCATTCGTAACCTTCAGATTAGCATCTGCTCTACTACTCCACCTTGTGCGCAACATACTAAAGACATCCTCTTCATGTGACATGAATCACGGATATAGGTTGCATCCGGCCAATGGTAGCGCACGCGGGAGCATCTGAAGCAACGACGCCAGCTACACCATAGCCCGCATTAATATGAGCCTTCCGACGAGAATCTAGGCTGCATGGCACCATCGTGCTCAACGATTTTGGATCTAACTTTTTCTAGCAAGACCAAAATGCCCCTGAGACTAGTTGAAATGGCCTCTAGAACCAGAGTTTTGTTAAAAACTCTCTGAGATGAGAAGACTTCCCAAGGGGTGCTTTTCTCCTCGCAATTCATCGAACAGGTAGAGAAGCACCCCCTACTGGTGCTGGCTTGATCTTTGTGCGCACGCAGCAGAGCCTTGAGGCCCTGCGGGGATTGCTACCTTGCGGGCCTACTGTGCTGGCTGCCTGCTAGCCTGGGCTACTGGCCTCGGCCATGTTGGCCTAGGCTACCTGCCAAGGTGGCAAGCCACATCAGGTGGGACAGATCTTGTCCCCACCCATTCTCTCTTTTCTTTTCTCTCTACTTTCTCTCTCTTTTTTCTCTCTTGTTTTTGTCTCTCTACTTTCTGGTCTTCAACCACATATGGATTCTACTAACTGTCTACTCTTTCTGTTGACGGTCTCTTTCCTCTATATCACTCTGCCAACTGTCCAGAGGTTGCTGAGGTTGCCAACAATGACAACTCACATAGGGCTGCTCATAACTGTTCAAAAACTGCTCAACTTGACCAAGGTTCCAACACTTTTTCTTACCCGTAGTGTAGGCCAACAGGCCTCTTGCAAAGATAGCCAGATGTGAAGTTTTAGACCACATTAGGTAGTTAGTCCCATCCAACTTGATGGGATTTAGGGCTATTGCAGTAAACTCAAATTTGGAGATCTTAATATTAGGTGAAATAACTTCTGAAGAGTCAGCCATGATGAGGAACACAACCTACGAATGGTCTGATAATGTAAAAATACCTCTAAAGAGATACTGCAAGGAAGAGGTAATAGTATGGTGCCGTGTTTCAAGTTTCTAAGAATGAAGTACACATCTGCAACAAGTTTCAATCTTCAAACGGTCATAAAAGCATCAAAGTTGTCTATTCGTGTGATCTCTGTGGAGCACATCCCTATGACAAGGGATACATGGCTATAATGATAAGAAAATAATCTGTAGAGAGGTTTAGGTCATAGGAAAAACTGTGACAATAGGGTTTAAATGAGGGTTAGGGTTATCAGTAACTTTTATGGAGGTTTAGGTTAAAGAACACAAGTGGCGGTAGGTAGAATGGATAGTGAC
Source organism: Protea cynaroides (assembly GCA_028583415.1). Classification (NCBI taxonomy): domain Eukaryota; kingdom Viridiplantae; phylum Streptophyta; class Magnoliopsida; order Proteales; family Proteaceae; genus Protea; species Protea cynaroides. The sequence goes on from CM053265.1 coordinate 17,795,126, forward strand.
AGATCTGTGGACAATGTAGAATGAATTTTTATAATGTCGACAGGGGCTAGATAGGCTATGGACCAAGTGGCGGTATGTAAAATGAGGGTTTATAGAGTGTTTAGGGTGTTGACAGGGGTTATGTAGGTTGTGGAGGGTTGTGTAGGGCTGGCGGTAGGTCTGTGGAGATAAAAGGGAGGTTGGCGGCAGATCTGTGGGTGAAGACAGGGTTATTGTATGTAGAAGGGAGGTTGGCGGTACTTTGTGAAGGCAGGCGGCAGTTTTAGAAGAGAGAAAATAGCAAGAAAGGAGAGAGATCTAACCTAGCTTTGATACCATGTTGAATCAGAGAATGGAATAGAATAATTATCTCTCCACACAACCTTTATTTATAATGAAATCATAAGAAGAAGATTACAACCATACCCCTCATAATAATAAGAAGGAAATAAAACTAATAAACAAAAAAAACAAAATACCCAAAGCCCCTAGAGCTAGCGCTATTACATATCCACGACAAGTCCCAACTAAATGGGTTCGGCTACATGGATACTTTTTATCAAATCAGCTTTATTCAAAGCCATACTTGATTCCAGTCCTAAGCTATGCCTATACGTGTCTTTCCTCACTTCTCCTAAGACCATTTTAGGCGTTAAGCCTACCCCTAGTTCTTGTATCACTAGATTCTTCTTTTCATAATGAAAATACAACATGCATGGAAATATTACGGGAAGGCAAGCTAGCTCAAGACTGACATCAGTAAGTGTGGGGTGCGCTGAGCCTACCTCAGTCAAGTGGCTTACATCCCAAATTGCTTGTAATCTTGGTGACTTGGTGTAATTTCTTATTACCCCACCTGGATTAACTAGATCTTAACCCTTCTCATTATTCTTATCCTTTCATATTTTTCTACTACTACTTGCAATTGCAGCCCTTTCGAAAGGGGCTCTACATAAGCCATATATCCAATTTAGGATTACTCGCATCACTTAAAAAACTAAAGCCCTAACAATTTAACCCTACCATGAAAGCCTATATTCCTTAGAGAAGCATATCCTAGTACTATTGCTATTGCACATCATGTTATAGGCTTACAACCGCTTATTCTAAAAGCTCAAGTGCTTAAGGGCCACAACAATGTATATATTTTTGGGTGAATAAAGTATGCATTAACAAGAACCCAAAAAAGATACAACATCAAATGCCTTAAGGGCAAATCCAGACATATATACAGTGACCACAAAAGAGCACTCAAGGAGTCCTATCCACAGCTAGAATTGGATAGGTAGCAGATAGCACATAGCCCTCTCTTGACAGTTTTCACTCAACTCTAAGTAACCCTTTCATGACTTGAACCCTTGATATAGTTGCTGGCTCTGATACCATGTAAAGTTTTCAACCCAAAAGTTTGAATTAGTAAGTGGAAGGACCTAACACAGTCCACCCAAATTATTATCATGTGAAACACACACTCGGAAATATTAATTGTCACATAGCAATGAGAGGAGAGTGTCAAAACACCCATTTGCACTTCCTAGTGATCCAACACTCGACTTCCCTGCTCTGACAGCTTATTACAACCAGTTATCCTAAAAACTCAAGCTGTTAAGAAAGGGCCACAACAATGTATCAATTCAACACATCGAAGTCCAAAGCTTCCTACAAGCCCACTTTCCATCGATGAAAACCTAGTTTGTTACTCCTAAACCAAATTTCTCATTTCCCCCACATAATTCTATCATATAAACTGGCCACAATTACTTCACAACCTAAATAATGAAGATCCCTTACCAATGTGGTCTCAGCACATAAGCAAACTTTGGCTGTCCTACATATGGTACATAGGAATGTCAAGGAGGAGATAAATACCTGGAATGGACATCTTTGTAAAAAGCATGAGCATGCCATTTAAATAGCTTTGCCAGATTGGACTTAACTATCCTAGAGCAGAAGCCAAGCTCATGATAGACAAGCAATCACACATGGTTTAGGGGTTAGTAACCTATAGTGATCAAACTGATCCCTCAAATACCTTTACTAGGGTGGTCTGTCTACAAATAACCACATTGGTGCAGCAAAGCAGTCTTCTCCAATATATGAAAGAGAGTAACATAATCTGTAGAATGGAAACAATTAACAGCAAGGCAAATGTGAAGGTGGAGGGAGTGGAATTTTTAGCTTAATTAAGTTGCAGACTTCCAGTTTGGTAGCACTTTGGATTATTTGGTTACTGTAGAAACAACTAAACAAGGATATGCAACCAAGCTGCTATATCAGAAAAATATTAGTCTCCGAAAGAATGGATCAGGCTCTTATTTGATTACCCAGTAATTGCCCAGTTGCCTCTAATAGTAGGCCCCGTTCCACTCAATAACTGGATCAATTCCAGTAGTACCTCCAATTAGTGGGGCCCAAATTGAGGAATGATGTGGTGAATCTGTCCCATTGGACACCAATGCACTGGGTACCGCCATAGATTGCAGCCTGTCATATTTGATAATGCATACCAAACATAAGGTCCCTTGTATTTTTTAGCCCATAGAGACCTTTTTTTTATCCTTGACCTTTGAACATGGTGAGTCAGCCAATTAGGATCAGACTCAACCAGTCCCAATACTGATTTTTCAACCCTATGAATTAAATCAGCCAATCCGGATCGGTCCGATTCACCCCTGCAACTTTAAAAACCTGCAAAACAAACTGAAAACTTATTTCTTGTAATTTTTCACTCATTTGGATTCAAACTTAGGGAGACGGGTTTTTTTTTGGCCAAACTATGCACACCCATATATATTTAGGGTGTCAAAACTGGGCCCGGCCCGGTAGCACGGATCGAGCCAGCCTGATATAACCCGAACCCAACCCGGTCCGAGTCTTAATGGACAGGTTTTGGTCTAAGCTTGTAAAGTCCGACACCGTTTCAGCCCAAATCGAAACCAAACCGGACCGATCCGTTAAGAAACCCGAATTAGCCCAAATCGATAAAACCCAACTCGAACACCGGTAAGGTCCGTTCGGGCCCAATTTCTTAATTTTAATGGTTTTAAATTTTAATAGTTTGTGTTACACTATTAGAGTTCACTTCATGATCTAGAAAATTATGTGAATCTATAGTTGAAAAGATTACGTTAATTGTTATAGTTTATTAAATTACATACATATGGAAGGAATAATGCTAATTTTATAGATAGAAATAATAAAATAGGCTATATAGTTTACATATAAAAGGGGCCCGATAAACTCGATAAGCCCCATCCGGAACCAACCCGAAATCACCTCAATAAACCCAACCTGATAACAAACCGGCACCGGACCAGCCCGTTAGTTATTGTGTCCAGCGTAGCCCACCCCAGCCCGAACTCTTAATGGACATGTTTTGGGCTGTGATGTACCTTGGATGACACTGAGAGGGGGGGTGAATCAGTGTGAAAATTTTTCCCTGAATTTTCCTTTACTGCCCAGCGTTGATGATGATCCAGACTGTTACAAACATACAAGCGTATGCAAATCTACCTCGCACCACTCAGTGGCCAGGTCTACCAGATTTACACACACATCCTGCAGTTCATTCCACGCACTTCACAAAATATAGAAATAAAGCATTCCATAACTCAGAAGGGTTACGTGGTTCACCACCACAGTGTGTGATGGCTAATCCACGGAGTAATGCCCAATGGGCTCTGTATTTACTCAATACTCAATTTTAGTCCTTCATAGGACAAGGATACTCACCCTGTGTTTTCCCAGCATAAAACTGAGAGGGCAAACACTGCCAGGGTTCAGGCTATACCAGCCAGTGTCCAGCACCCACTGAACACAAATCAAAGTGATATATTTTGGGGCTTATAGTGATGCCCTACAATGAAACCCAGACTAGCAAGGCATTCAACATTCTTTTTGCCTAAGCTAGCATACAACAAACTCCCATACTAAGTAGGCATTTAAACATTTTAACCTACTCTAGCATACATGACATTGAATAAATAAATAACACAGGAGTTAAGAGAATCTCACAACCGAGGCTTCCAAGTGGCTGACAGCACCATTAGAGCTCCACAGTGCTCTCAAGAAGCTTCATCAACTTCCACCATTGGCTAGACTTGATGCATCAAGCATTTCATTGCATACAAGCATCATTCTCTCTCTCACAACCGAGCACTCATCATTCTTGCGCAACAAACTGTTCTACCAACCTCTCATTAGCATTAGGAACACAATAAATCAAGAATGGAGAGGTTGGATAGGCATTGTGAGCTCTAACAAAACTGAAGAAACCCCTTTCTCCTTCTCTTTCTCTTTTTCAAATTTTCAGAACTCCTCACGACCTTCAAACCATCCCCAATATATAGGAATTTCGAAACAGAGTCGAGTGCAACTTGAACCATCCGATTTGGACATCGGATGGCCAAGATATGGCCAAAATAGGATCGGCCAACCAGATCATAACAAGTGGAATCATTTCACAACTGATAATGCACTGCCGCTACACCGTATCGCCGCCTTCGCTGAGGCGCTGTCGATCCGCGATTGGCGGAGACAGCACACTTATCGACCGTAGGATGTCTGCAAAAAGGCGGGATTAACCACCAGCCGACAGATCTGGTCAGATCGCGTCAGATCCGATCGGCTTTGCTTTGTGCCGTTGGATGGGGATCAAGGCTGCATCGTACTGTACACGCGCCGCACAGAATCCAAGTTCCGTCATCATGCATTGCGGAGCACCATTTTAAGTAGCGCCGATCCAATCAGATCACGCGCGTAAGAATCTCGACGCAACCCCTACGCCACACCTAAGCCCGCCTTCTTCTAAGCCATCCGATTGGCATTTCTCATATGTGGCTCTCTCTTGGCCACCGATTTTGCATATTCTTCTCTTTGAATTCCCCAAAATACCCCTGAATAGAATTTAAATGGCCTCTGTAACCTTCTCTTCATGTGTTAAACTTGCTACAGGGTGGATTTCCAGAGAGTTTTTCTATCTCCTGGAAATCCACCGAATACTTGGTGGGCGTGCGGGAGAGGGGAAACTAGTGCGCGCGGAGGGGGAAAGGCCAACGCGCAGCTGCGGGGCTAGCTGCCTTGCAGGCTTGCGGCAGGGCATGCCTGGCCTGCTTGCGGGGCTGGGCTGCCTTGCTGGCTGGCTGGCTTGCGGCAAGGCAAGCCTGGCCTGCTTGCTGGGCTGGGCTGCCTTGCTGTGGTTGGCTGCTGGTTTGGCCCTGCTGGCCATGGTGGCATGCCACCTCAGCATGGTGGGTCCCACCATCAATTTTCTCTCTCCTCTTTCTCTCTCTTCTAAAATTGATTCTCTCTTCTTGAATGCGACACATGCGACACCATATCATCATATCACTGCCATATCGTCTGTAACACTTCCATATCGCCTGTGGGGGTCGCAGACACTCTCTCTCATCAAACTTGGCCTAGTTAGCCCATGTTGCCAACAATTACAATACTAAGGCCAACAATCTCCCCCTTTGGAATTGTTGGCAACAACTCCATCCATCTTTCACCCCCTTTGACAACAAGAACAAAGGGATCGGCCACATAGGAGTGTCTACCGCATCTTTCCAATCCTATGGGCATTCCAAAAACATTAATTCCACACCATATCAACACAACAAAAATATCAAATGACTCCCCCTGAGTCCAACATAGGGAGCAAGAAGAATATATCAATTACACACTGCTCCCCCTCACACCAAGCTCCTCAGTGCTTGGGGAGGATAACCACTCCCAACTTCTGTCTCAAATACACAAATTGTTCCCTGGGAAGTGGTTTTGTGAAGATATCTGTCGTCTGCTCTAATGTAGGAATGAACTCCAACTGAACTTCTCCTTCTGTCACCTTCTCTCTCAAGAAATGGTACCAAATGGCTATGTGCTTCGTCCTAGAGTGCATAACTGGGTTCTTGGAGATATTTATAGCACTAGTGTTGTCGCAGAACATTGAGATAGGCTTATCTGACTCAATGCCTAAGTCCTTCAACATTTGCTTCATCCACAAAACTTGTGTGCAACAAGAGGTGGCTGCTATATATTCTGCCTCTGTTGTAGACAATGATACTGACTCTTGTTTTTTACTGTGCCAAGCTACCAAATTTCTACCAAGATAGAAGGCACCTCCACTAGTGCTCTTCCTATCATCAACACAACCTGCCCAATCTGCATCTGAGTAGGATGACAACACCAAATCCTTGTTTTTTGCATACCAGAGACCATACTCCATTGTCCCCTTCAGGTATCTGAAGATCCTCTTCACAGCTACCACATGTGTCTCCTTTGGACCAGCTTGAAATCTAGCTACCATGCACACAGACTGTAGAATATCTGGCCTTGTAGCAGTCAAGTAGAGCAGACTTCCAATCATTGACCTATACATAGTGTGGTCAACTGGTGGAGAGTCATCATCTTTGCTCAACTTGCAACTAGTCATCATAGGTGTGCTTACTGGTGTGCAATCCTCCATTGTGAACTTTTTCAACATCTCTTTTACATATTTGGTCTGAGATAAAAAGAATCCATCCTTCAACTGACTGATCTGCAAACCTAAGAAATAAGAAAGTTCACCAATCATGGACATTTCAAACTCATTCTGCATTCTCTGAGCAAAATCCTTACATGCCTTATCCTTGTGGCCTGCAAAAATGATTTCGTCTACATACACTACCACAACTGTCTGATTACCATCAACAGATTTCACATACAGGTTGCTATCTACCAGTCCCTTCTTGAAACCCAACTGACAGAGATAAGTGTCCAGCCTTGAATACCACGCTCTTGGTGCTTGCTTCAACCCATACAATGTCTTTTTCAGTCTACAAATAAGTGTAGGGTCTTCACTCAGTTGGAATCCTTCTGGTTGCTCGATATACACCTCTTCTTCCAAGTCACCATTCAAGAAGGCTGACTTGACATCCATCTAGTAAACCTTGAAGTTTTTGTGTACAGCAAATGCAAGAAACATTCTGATTGCTTCCAACCTAGCAACAGGAGCAAATGCTTCTTCAAAGTCAATGCCCTCAACTTGAGCATATCCTTTGCAAACCAATCTGGCCCTGTTTCTTACAACTTCACCATCTTCATTGAGTTTGTTTCTATAGACCCATTTAGTAGCTATGACATTCTTATCTGCAGGCTTTGGCACTAATTCCCAAGTTTGATTTTTCTCTATCTGGTTCAACTCCTCATTCATTGCCTTGAGCCAACTAGCATCTTCACATGCTTCTGCAACTGATTTGGGTTCAATGTAAGATAAGAGAGAGAACATTTGTTTTGCTTTTCTCACCTTCCTTGTTTGCATTCCAGTTGAGGGATCACTAAGAATTAACTTTTCTGGATGGTTCTTTCTTACTCTGCTTGAGCCACTTCCATTCTGCCTGTCTGCCTCAGAATCTAACTGCTCTTCTCTTTCTTCTGTCTCAACCACAACTCTCTGTCTTGGCACATTTGTAGCATCCTACTCCTTTTCTGTTTCATTGTCATTCTGCTCACTGTCCAAATCTTCAAGGATTGGAATCTCATTATATGACCTTGTAGGAGAATTCTTGTGCTCATCAACTCTCACATCTGCACTTTCAATAATTTTGCCGAGTCTCTTGTTGTAACATTTGTAAGCTTTGTTGGAGGTAGAATAGCCAAGAAATATTCCTTCATCAGCTCTATCATCAAACTTTCCTAGATTATGGCTAGTGTTTTTGATATAACACTTACTTCCAAACACCTTGAAGTGCTTTACTGTGGCCTTCTTGCCAAACCATAATTCATAGGGAGTCTTGTCTTCATGTGGCCTCAACATACACCTATTCTGAACATATATTGCTGTATGCACTGCTTCCCTCCAGAATTTATTCCCCATGTCATTTTCAGTTAACATAGTCCTGGCCATCTCTTGAACAGTTCTGTTCTTTCTTTCTGTCACACCATTTTGCTGTGGTGTTTTGGGAGCTGAAGTCTGTCTCTTGATGCCATTCTCAGAACAATACTCTGCAAAGTCTATCCAGGTGTACTCTCCTCCCCTGTCAGATCTTAAGCACTTGATTTTCTTCCCTGTCTCATTTTCAACTTGAGTTTTGAAGATCTTGAATCTAGCTAGAGCCTCTGATTTATGTTTCAAAAGCATTACCCAAGTCATTCTGGAGTAGTCATCTATAAACAGAATGAAGTACCTCTCCCCTGTAATGCTCTGTGTCCTCATTGGCCCATATAGATCTGTATGAACTATCTCCAATGGTTGAGAAGTGTGGTACTCCTTAGGTTTGAATGATGTTCTTGTTTGCTTCCCCTTCTGACAAGATGCACAGATATCATTGGAGGGTTTCTTCAATGGAGGAATGTCTCTAACAGCATTCTTGTTAGATATTTTTGACAAATTTTCAAAGCCAATATGTCTCAATCTTCTATGCCATAGCCATGTTTCCTCTTCTTGACTCATCATACAATTTTCTTCAAAATCTTCAGACAAAATATAGAGATTTCTATGAGTTCTCTTTCCTGATGCCATCAACTTTCCACGATCAGACCTTCGGATCTCACATCCTTGATCATTAAAAATAACTTTGTGACCCCTTTCACAAATCTGACTGACACTCAATAAGTTATGTTTCAAACCTGAAACATAGAGAACATCATGAGATGTTATATTTCCATTATTGAGACTGATGCTTCCCTTTCCAACTATTTTGGCACCATCATTGTTGCCAAACTTAACTGAACCTCCTTCATAGTGCTAAAGCTTTAGAAGTCTTTTACTATCTCCAATCATGTGACTTGAACACCCACTGTCAAGAATCCATGGTGTAGAGTTGTCTTGTGCCTTAAAAGAAGCTATCTGCACAACCAAAGAGTTATTCCTTTTTGTTTTATCCCTCTGAACCCAAACTCTCTTCTGTGATTGTGTCTTCTCAACATGTTTCTGCTTTGGAGCCTCTCTTCTTGTTCTGCTGTGCTGTCTCTGTAAAGGTGGCATAGGGGGAAAGATGGTTCTACAGTTCCTTGCTACATGCCCAAAGTTGTGACAGTTGTAGCACTCAACGAAATTCTCTTCAAGGGGAGCAAATTGGTTTCTACTTTCAAATTTGACATCTCTCATGTTGAATTTGCAGGTAGCAATCTTATGTCCAAAGTTGTTGCATCTATAGCAGTATCCCTGAAAATGAGGTCTTGGCCTTGCAGTTGCCATGTACCTCATTTGTCTCTGTGATGCACTGGGATAGTTTTCTTTATAGTAGTTGTCATGCTCCACTCTCCTGCCTTGCCATGTATTTTGTCTTGGCCTTGCATAGTTAGTCTTAGGGAGAGAGGTTTTGATTCCTCCTTGACAATGAACTATAGGGTCCTTACCCTTTCCATTTTCCTTCACAAAGGATATGGGACCTCTTCCCTTTGAGTTGGCATTCTTTGATGTCTCTCCTTTATCAAAACCAAGGCCAAACTTGATGTGGGAAGGTATTTGAGCATTGATGATCCTGTCAAGCCTGCTGCTACTGGGATGCACTGGAGTAGAATTACTTGATTTCTCATGTTGAGCTAATTTTTGTTGTCTCTCAAGCTCTTCCTTTTCATACTCAGCCACTTTTGTCTTCAGAAGTGTAAACTCATTTTCAATTTCTTCAAATCGATCAACCATAGGGAGTTGTTCTTCAAGTTGAACTTTCAACCTTGCATTCTCATTCAATACCCTGGAGTAGTCTACAGATGCCTGTTTAAGTTGAGCATTGAGATTTTCAACAGCTTTCTTGGATTCTTCATCTTGAGCTCTCAATTCTTGAATCACTTGTTTTTGCTTTTTGGCTTCTTGTGAGGCAAGCTTGTTATTCTTTCTTTCCTTTTTGAGTTCCTTCATAGCTGCAACAAATTCTTCCTCAAAGTTTATCAGCTTCTTCATCACTGCCTGAACATGTATCTTCATTGTTTCTTTCTTCATCACCACTTGAGATGGAGTCCACAATTTTACCTTCTTCATAAATTTCTGAAGTAGATTCTTCACCTTTGTTTCCTTCATGTTCTTCAATGAAAACCATGAACAAGGCCTCACTGGGCTCATCATCTGAGACATCATCTGAGTCATCATTTGAGGTTTCACTGACTCTCTTGGAAATGAAACTTTTTTTGTTTGACTTGTTCTTTTTGAAGCTGTCATTTTTCTTTGCCTTAAACTTGTAATTGCCTTCATCTTCATCATCGCTGTCAATCTTACTTTTCCTTGGGAATTTTGCAGCAAAATGTCCAACCTTGCCACAATTGAAACATTTGAAAGGGAGTTTGTTTTTGTATCTTCCTGTACCCTTCTTTAATTTTCTGGTGAAATGAGCTGTGGCTTCATCTTCACTTCCTTCCTCATTTGGTTTTTCAGAAATCTTGAGTTTCTTCATTGCCTTGAAGGCTACTTGCTTGTCAACAGTAGTTCCAGGGTCTATTCTCATTTCAAAAGCTGTCAATGCTCCATGTATCTCATCTATGGTGACTTCATCCAAATCCTTAGTCTCTTCGAGAGCTGAGACTTTTGATTCAAACTTGGGTGTGAGAGACCTCAAAATCTTCTGACAAACAATGGATCCTTTTAAGTCTTCACCAAGTCCTCTAATAGAGTTGACCACTTCATTGACTCTGTTCATATACTGATCAACAGTTTCATCTTCATTCATTTTTAAGTTTTCAAACTGAGCCTTGAATGTTTGTAGCTTCACTTTCTTGATTTTCTTGTCACCTTCATAGATGTTAATTAGTCTGTCCCAGACCTCCTTTGCAGTCTTGCAATCCATGACTTTGGATAATTCACTGTTGGTCAAACCACCTTGAATGGCATTGAGTGCCTTTCTGTTGTTCTCAAAATTCTTCTTGTCTGTAATACTGGGAGTAAGTGTATCATGTGGAGTATAGCCAAGTTCAACTGCAGCCCAAACATCGAATCCAAGTGATCCCACATAAATCTCCATTCTCCTCTTCCAAAACACGAAGTCAGTACCATCAAACAATGGAGGTTTATAACAACCTTCCCTTGGTGTCATAACTGCCCTCTGATCTCTCAGATGCTGATTTAGCTGTCACTGAGCCTGGTGCTCTGATACCAATTGATGTACCTTGGATGACACTAAGAGGGGGGGGGTGAATCAGTGTGAAAACTTTTCCCTGAATTTTCCTTTACTGCCCAGAGTTGATGATGATCCAGACTGTTACAAACATACAAGCGTATGCAAATCTACCTCGCACCACTCAGTGGCCAGGTCTACCAGATTTACACACCCATCATGCAGTTCATTCCACGCGCTTCACAAAATATAGAAATAAAGCATTCGACAACTCAGAAGGGTTACGTGGTTCACCACCACAGTGTGTGATGGCTAATCCACGGAGTAATGCCCAATGGGCTCTGTATTTACTCAATACTCAATTTTAGTCCTTCATAGGACAAGGATACTCACCCTGTGTTTTTCCAGCATAAAACTGAGAGGGCAAACACTGCCAGGGTTCAGGCTGTACCAGCCAGTATCCAGCACCCACTGAACACAAATCAAAGTGATATATTTTGGGGTTTATAGTGATGCCCTACAATGAAACCCAGACTAACAAGGCATTCAACATTCTTTTTGCCTAAGCTAGCATACAACAAACTCCCATACTAAGTAGGCATTTAAACATTTTAACCTACTCTAGCATACATGACATTGAATCAATAAATAACACAGGAGTTAAGAGAATCTCACAACCGAGGCTTCCAAGTGGCTGACAGCACCATTAGAGCTCCACAGTGCTCTCAAGAAGCTTCATCAACTTCCACCATTGGCTAGACTTGATGCATCAAGCATTTCTTTGCATACAAGCATCATTCTCTCTCTCACAACCGAGCACTCATCATTCTTGCGCAACAAACTGTTCTACCAACCTCTCATTAGCATTAGGAACACAATAAATCAAGAATGGAGAGGTTGGATAGGCATTGTGAGCTCTAACAAAACCAAAGAAACCCCTTTCTCCTTCTCTTTCTCTTTTTTCAAATTTTCAGAACTCCTCACGACCTTCAAACCATCCCCAATAGATAGGAATTTCGAAACAGAGTCGAGTGCAACTTGAACCATCTGATTTGGACATCGGATGGCCAAGATATGGCCAAAATAGGATCGGCCAACCAGATCATAACAAGTGGAATCATTTCACAACTGATAATGCACTGCCGCTACACCGTATCGCCGCCTTCGCTGAGGCGCTGTCGATCCGCGATTGGCAGAGACAGCATCTTTACTTATCGGCCGTAGGATGTCTGCAAAAAGGCGGGATTAACCACCAGCCGACGGATCTGGTCAGCCGACGGATCTGGTCAGATCGCGTCAGATCCGATCGGCTTTGCTTCGTGCCGTTGGATGGGGATCAAGGCTGCGTCGTACTGTACACGCACCGCACAGAATCCAAGTTCCGTCATCATGCATTGCGGAGCACCATTTTAAGTTGCACCAATCCAATCAGATCACGCGCGCAAGAATCTCGACGCAACCCCTGCGCCACACCTGAGCCCGCCTTCTTCTAAGCCATCCGATTGGCATTTCTCATATGTGGCTCTCTCTTGGCCACTGATTTTGCATATTCTTCTCTTTGAATTCCCCAAAATACCCCTGAATAGAATTTAAATGGCCTCTGTAACCTTCTCTTCATGTGTTAAACTTGTTGCAAGGTGGATTTCCAGAGAGCTTTTCTCTCTCCTGGAAATCCACCGAATACCTAGTGGGCGTGCGGGAGAGGGAAAACTAGTGCGCGCGGAGGGGGAAAGGCCAGCGCGCAGCTGCGGGGCTAGCTGCCTTGTGGGCTTGCGGCAGGGCATGCCTGGCCTGCTTGCGGGGCTGGGCTGCCTTGCTGGCTGGCTGGCTTGTGGCAAGGCAAGCCTGGCCTGCTTGCTAGGCTGGGCTGCCTTGCTGTGGTTGGCTGCTGGTTTGGCCCTGCTGGCCATGGTAGCATGCCACCTCAGCATGGTGGGTCCCACCATCAATTTTCTCTCTCCTTTTCTGTCTCTTCTAAAATTGATTCTCTCTTCTTGAATGCGACACATGCGACACCATATCATCATATCACTGCCATATCGTCTGTAACACTTCCATATCGCCTATGGGGCCCGCAGACGCTCTCTCTCATCAAACTTGGCCTAGTTAGCCCATGTTGCCAACAATTACAATACTAAGGCCAACAGGCTGGGCTTATAAAACCCAACACCGATTTAGTCCGGACCGAAACCAACCCAGACCAGCCCGTTGACACCCTTATTGGTAACTATGTCAGACCTTACCACCCCGTCCACTAGAACTGAAGGGTAGAGTCATGGGACTCATCATGATTTCCCTTCATTCCCTGTGAGCTCAATTCAGTTAGATAAGAGCACTTATTTGATTTGGTTGTGGTCATGATCATGTTACCTCTCCATTGATTCCCGCGTATATGTGGGATATATTACAGGGAACACTGAGAAGCCTGCTACTGGCAATGCTTCGCAAAAGAAGTGAACTTCAGATAACCCAAGTTTTGAATGTTGTTGGTTCCAAGGCCACATTCCTCATCAGAGCTTCATTGCATGCAGAGTCGTCATGTTTTTTTTTTTCACACTAGGTTGTTCCTTCTCTAGAGAAAAAATTGCTTGCAAACCAACTGATATCGTTACTGGTGACCCATCAAGGACATTCATCATCTCTTCTTCGAGTTCTGTTTCTTGTCCCACCTCTAGGAGGGATACTCTGTCGTTGCTGGCCCCATCAAGAGATGGCTGCATATGTTCAAAAGGGAATATAGGTAATATTTAATGCTTTCAAAGGGAAGTCGCCTTGTCACAAGCTTGGAAAACTGGCCTTCTCTGCAACTCTCAATCACATTTGAAATGGAACAAAACCTCAATCTTGGACCACCAAATCCAGAAGGTTCCATCAGATTTGGGATGCATTGTGTTTGATATCCAAAAAAACAATAATCCCCAAGGTTAGATGCTGTCCGGATACACTCAGAAATAGATTCATTGTTCATGCTTGGCATTTACCTATCAAATTTTAATGTGAGTAGGACTTCCTGAGTGATCTGTGTGTAGATCCTTTTTGTTTTTCTCACGACTTGCCTCTTGCATGCATCTTTCCTTCATTTCTCTTTGGGTTTTGCTAATACAATTTTTTATTCACCCAAAAAATAGTTTTAATAAATGATAAAGAACCCAAAAGGCAGATCAGAGAGAAAAGAAGATTCTTATCCCACAATATTATTAATTCTAACATTGAACTAAACGTGCTAGATCAAAAGCTTAAATAAATAGCCAGGTTGCATTGGCTGAAAGCTACAAGTTCTGAGTTAGACAAGAACACCTACAAGTACTGAACACAATATCAAAATTCCAGAAGGAGAATTGCAACTTCTAGCTGTTAAGGAACAATGTAGAAAATATATGAATTATCCTGCCAGGAAAATAGCATACCTGGCCTGTTCTGAAGAATAATTTTGTATAAGCAAATTGATACATTTGCGGAAGGACACTAAATTGCTGAAGAATGGCAACTGATGTACTTAAGGGATCCTGGGATACACTATTCCCTGAAAGAAGAAACCCATATCTGAAAATATAGGAATGCATGCAAGAAGGCTTGGGTCAGTATTCATTTAATCAGGATGAGAAAGAAAAATTATACTGGTATTTTTATCATTACCGTTTTGCAAACTGTTGATGTGTCATTCTTGTTGGGTACCCCAGATCTTGAAATCCTGACAACCTCCAGGACTCCACAGCATCTGAGCTGCTGTAAGTCAAGATCTTTTTCAAGAGTGGTGTTTTCCACCTGCTGCATCTTGAACAGTTGACCTTACACATGGTTTTAAATATCAATACGATACGCTTCGTATAGATCGATATATATTCATGTCGATAGTAATCGATATAATACTTTTCGATACGTATCTCTTTTATTTAAACAAAAAGTGTATCCACATGTATCAACTGTAACGAAGCGAACCGATACACTTAAGTTTTATTTAGGTTATACGATCGATACACTTGATACGTATCGATACACTTAAGTTTTTATTTTCTTAAAAAAAATAAGACACACTTATTGATACAGCTCGATACACCTCGATACAAATCGATACAACTCGATACACCTCGATACGAACCGATACAACTCAATACGGTTGATACACATAGATAAAACTTGATACAACTGATTTTTTTTCACTTTTCTTGTCTACTTTCTTGCTAAAAACCTACAGTTCATGTGAACCAAAGGTGCTAGCTCATCGAATATCATCAACTATGTCTTTAATCCTTGGAAATACTTCAAGATTGTTTATTATAGTATTTTTATGCTTAAAAATTGTATTTTGCATGTTTCCTAATCATTCTCTTGTGTATCTTGTCTCATATCTTAGCGTATCATAACATATCCATCGTATCTATGATACGATACAATACGTCTCTTTAAATCATCTGATCGATATACTATCAATACACGATACTTTAATAATTAACATAATATTTAGAATCTGGTAACCCGGTGTGTCTATGACAGCCACTTTCAACAGGGCAAAAAGAAAGAAATTTTCCAAAAGGTAGGTGCGAGATGGAAAACAATGGACATGTTTGAACCTCGATAACTTGCATAAGATTCCTGGCCAAAATAAAAGCTCTCCTAAGCAGGTCAATCCTGGAAAACCAGAAAGCCACTACACGTCTCAAATATACAAGGACACTGTATTAAATAAGAAAGTTAAGAATTATTGCTGCATTGCATTCAAGAGGTAGCAATTTATTTTGCGCAATGCCTTTCACTAAACTCCTTTTCCAACCATGCAAGAAATTGAAACAAACCCTGTTTAACCTAAATCAGGTTTAACAATCACATTTTGTACTCAGGTTTTATTGCAAATCAGATCCAGCATGAATGATTAAACAAGAATTAAGCAACAGGCAGGATCATGAAAGAAAGAATCAAAGAACAAACAAGAAATTCAAACATGAGTTTCAAAAACTTAATAACTAGACCACTGATGCCATTTCCAAGTTATACAAGTTGAAGAATCCTACAACCAAAAACATCCAAATGCATCGCTTTCTTTGGTTGGCCCGATATATTTAGACCTTGGAAATTTCCTTTCCAACATCAAGACCACTACTTATGTGCCATATCAATGGAACAAAAATGTGTAACAACCCAAATCAAGCCACAGACTGCCTTTCTGTCAAAATCAAGCCCCCAAAAAAGAAGTTTAAACTTCTAAAGATCAAGCCATTACACAGTGATTAAGGTACACCTTTAACTTCATCATAACATTAACTTCGCCATAACATTCTAAATACCCTTAATCATCTGAGATTTAACTGTTATCATGAAGGACTGTTTTCAAAGAATACGATGAAGATATAGAATCAAAGTTGCAAACAAGTACTAGATGACTATCTGATATAGGGATTCCAGTAACATGACAGACGGAAAAAGTATATATGCTGCTCCAGGGTTTTCCATAAGCTTCACCTCGGGCACATGAATATCACTTTTGGACTTTAGGTAGTAAATCCCCGCACAAAGTTGGATCACATCACAAGAAATGTAGTATTAATATGCCTCCAAAATGCACTCAATCTGGGCTCCAGGTTTTTTTTTTTTTTTTTTTTTTTTTTTGGGGGGGGGGGGGGGGGGGTTAACAAAATCCAGTATCTTCATAGTAGTGGTAAATATGGATTCTGTTCTTTATGCCTTATATCAAGTCAAATGTGCCTTCTAACAAATGCTTTACATTTCGTAAGGTCCCAATTGGTAAGAAGTAATATGGGGAGTGAAGCTGATGAACTTTTCCTTGTTTCAGTGAAGTAAAATGAAACACTAAATGTCAAAAGAAAACCTGCGATAGAATGTGTCATTATTATTATTATTATTTTTTTTTTTTTTTTTTTTTTTTGGTGGTAGACTATAGAATGTGTCATTGAAAGTCGTGAAACAAAAAAAATTCTTATAACCAAATCGACGCTGAGAGCCTTGTGAACTTATGTCAAGTTTGGTGCATTCATATTCTTTTCTTTTTGTTTCTTTAATATAATTAACTTTGTTGGAAATAATTTCACATTGGTTAACCGAGACCCTGGACTTTGACCTATACATATAAGAGATGTCTCCACTTATGACATAGTTGTCAAGGTACCTAGAGAAACCAAGACATCGGAGACCTGACGAGCCACCTAGGCAACCAAGGTGCCCCCTCCAAGGCATCACAAGGGCGCCTAGGCGCCTATGCAATGCCTTGACAACTATGCTTATGAGCTTAAACTTATAAGAAGTTTGAGATTTTAACTAGGAAACTTTTAACATAGTATCAAAGCTTAAGTAAACAGAAAAAAAAAATTATAAAAAATACAAATCTTCAGAAGAATCCCTCGCTGTTGAAATTAAGATGAAAAATTCATTGAAATAGATCACTACAACATGAACATAAGATATAATTTTCCCCTTTAGTGGTCTAAATGGCCAAAAAAAATGATGGCAACCAAACTGCAATTGGTATATAAAAGCCAGTGTAAATCATTCTCATCCAAACAGCAATTGCAAGACTGAGAAACAGTGGCAATGAACTTCTCTTGTTTATTGTCTATGTGATCATCATGGATACGCCCTCTACTGATGATCTTACTACTCTCATAACCACAGAGGATCCCGTCTCATACGTAGTTACACCCATCCAGCATTTCCTATCATCAAAAGATCATCAGCAATATCTATTCCTCGCAAAAACAAAACTTTAACACAGGAGGAATTCCTGCTCACTTTGCTTTGCTTTCTTTTTCTTTTTTTCAAATGAGATACTCAGAAGCCATATCTAACTGAAACTTGACAGTATACTACTCCAAGGGAGATTTCATGAAAATAAAAATAAATAAATAAAAAAAGTACTCCTATGGAGAAAACAAAAATAAAAAATGGTCCTTAATTTCATCTTTTCATCTTGTAGTCTTTAATTTCATCTTTTCATCTTGTAGTCTGGGTTATCTCTGAGTCCAAGCTTAGATAGAACTAAGCAGAAAGAATCCCAATCAGTTCTTCGGAGATACTTGAGCAATTTCTTCCTCTTCTGGACCATCTCTTGAAGACCCTTGCGAGAATGCTTATCCTGCATAATATTTATCCAGTAAAACATTCTGTTATTACTCCATACATGCCACTTAATACC
This sequence comes from Protea cynaroides, assembly GCA_028583415.1. Classification (NCBI taxonomy): domain Eukaryota; kingdom Viridiplantae; phylum Streptophyta; class Magnoliopsida; order Proteales; family Proteaceae; genus Protea; species Protea cynaroides. Next base: position 17,813,276 of record CM053265.1, read on the forward strand.
TTGTATTGTAACAAGGTCTTAATAATCCAAAATACTATAAAATGATCATCAGACTAACAAGAGAAAACGATTACAATCAAAATCAACAAAATAGAGAATGTAGTAAAAATACTGTATGCTAGAGACGGTAAATAAGAGTTCCTTAATATTTCTTTTTTTTTTTAAATTTGTTGCTATTATTTATACAAGAGATACAAGAGCACAAATATTCTGGCATACCAAGAGACAGCAACCTTATGGAATCCATAGGTGAAAATAATATGCCAATATTTATTGCCATATTAAAATTTCATCTACTACAAGGGTGGAAATTGGAAAATTTGCATCAAAATATAACACATCACTCGTGAGTTTGAATGAAACCAGCAGGAAAGGGTCAACTAAGAGGTTAACCCCTAACCCAAAGCTTTAAAAAAAAAATGGATGATTCACCTATATGATTAGCCAATAATTTAAAAAGAAAGGTTCACCCATTTTATTTGCACACCCTGCAACACTCTTTTCACATCTGTTATTTACATCAATGATAATCGACAATTATTAGTACTTACAGACAAATCCATCATACAGGATCACATTTGGTGTAACTTTTGATTTTCTAAAAACAATTATTTTTGGGGCATTTTTTAATGCATATAGTAACCTTCCCCACTAAAATGAGTAAGTGATTCAGGATGAGAAGCAAAATGCTTTTCAATTCAAAAACCACCCCAAGTGAGCAAAAATTCAAAGTAAAACCCTCAAAATCACTCCAGAGAAGTTAAACCAATCGTGCAAACTACAAACAAATCAAAACTGTGCTCCAAAAACTAGATGCAGAAATAAGACAAACAAATAAATCATTAAAAGAACAGTAAATCACAACAAACAATCTATTTTAAGAAACAAAGAGCAGAGTATCTCCAAAAGAGTAATGGTCTGAGTCACCTTTTTATGTAAAGCAGAAGAAAGATGCTTAATTTTTGTCGTGAGTTGTGCCACTGCAAAACAAGGGTGGGTTAGGTACGTTTCTAACCAAAACAAGGTACACAAGATAAACATATGAAATGACAAAGATGTGATACAAAATCTAACATTTGATCAGTGTGCTCAAAATCAAAGCAAAGAATTCAATGTTCAAAAGTTCATCACCCAAGAATTTACTTTCCCTGACCGAGGGAGCAGGGGGATAATTATATTGGAAATAAAGGAGGTGTTATGAAACAATGTGTGGATATGCCACATCCACGCTCGGCTGTCAGTTTCTGTGCTCAATCCATTCAATTAACTTAAGAGAGGAAAATAGGCTGGAGAGTGTGGAAAAGCCAGGCATTCTTGGAAAAAGAAATCACAACTAAAATTACAGAAATTAATATAGCCATAGCAAATATAAAAGAATATGATAGAAAGGTTTATGTGTAGATAATAAGGTAGGCTTTGTTTGGTTGCCAGGGAATGCAAATATTTTTGAGGGAAGTGAAATTTATTTCACAAGGGAAATGTCTTTTTATGTTTGGTTGCCAGTAAATAATTTTACATGGTGAAATAAATTTTGCAGGGGACATTAATTTCCCCGTTTTATTTTCCGACCAAAAACCCAAGTAAAATCAAAACCAGACTTTCTATCGACTAACGACTATCAAGTATATAGTCTCCTTGCCGGACCAAATCAGCTCTGCAGCCTCCAAATCAATTCTGCAACCTCTTCTCAAGAAGGTAAAGCATCTGCTTAAATTTCTCAGCTACTCACTCTCAAAATCTACCTCTGCAACCAAAGATTTCAGTAACCGTGCGAGTCGGATTCAAACCTAATTTCTGGATTTCTTGCTTTTCAAGGAAAAGGATGAAGCTCACCACCTCCTTCCTCATGACCCTGCGCCGTGCTCTTTCCTTCCCCTCTCCCTGAAGCCTCTTTAATCTGATCGAAGGTGTGCACCTCACTTGCAAAAATCTCTATTTTCGTGGTCGACCTCACAGCTCTCTCTCTCTCTCTCTCTCTCTCTCTCTCTCTCTCCGCTCCTCAAATAGGGTTTAGAATTTTCCTCAAATTTTTTGGGGTTTGGATTTTCTCCAATTGGGCTTTTGATTCTTCTAGATAGATTATACCGAAGTTGTGTTTCCTTTCTTCAAATCTATTTTCATGTAAGCTCTACGATTTGTGATTCTTGTAGAAATTTTTTGAATTTTTGTTTTGGTCTCAATTTTTTATGAACTCTGATATATTCTTTTATTTTTGGGTAGAACTCTGATAAATATCGAACTCATTTGATATCCATCTGCTGTGTTTACATATGAATGTATTTCATGTTTTTTTTTTTATGAGTTCTAGTCACTGGTTTATACATTAATCAGTGTGGCTGTTATTTGTAAGAGAGAGTTGAACAGTAGTTATTACATTGGTGATGAACCTGGTAAGGAATAGATGACCTTTCTGAAGTCACTTTGCATCTAATGACTGGAGTCTTTGAGCCATCTTTATGTGCTCCAGTAAGCTAATTAGTCTGTAATATTATATGTATTGGTATGGTTCGTGTGTAGTGAAACAAACTTCCAAAATGACACTTTAGACTGAGATACCAACAATTCATATCCTGGGCTCACTTATTCTGGGATTCGAGTAATGGTTTACAGATAAATTCTTTAGCTAAGATGAACTAGATTTGTCTCATGTTTTGAGTATCATGTTTGATTTCAACATCATTCTTCTGGCATGAGATGAACCAAAATTTTGGAAATGAATCCTTGTACATTTGAAGGAAGAGTGTCCAAAAATGGCTTCTGGAATGATGAAGAAACACTCTATAATATCATAATGCATCACATTAATTTCATTCATGACATCTTTTGATGAAAGGGCTTTCTTGGAGCTAATTTTAATGTCTATTACAGTGGAGATCAAAACTCTGTTATACCATTAACCATAGTTGTCAAGGCGTCGCCTAGGCGTCCGGACGGTTTGTACAAGCCTGGGCGCCAGGGCGCCTTGTGTACATGAGAAAGGCGGTCGCCCAGGGTGCTTAGACGTCGCCTAGGTCGCCTTGGACGCCCAGAATGCCTGGGCGGCCGTCTTTTTCTCATATTTTTCCTTGATCTTTGAATTTTATTTAGGAGATTTATTAGGCCAGACAGGAACAACAATTATCAGGCAGTACTTATTAATGACTAATATCATTTAAGTAAATGTTCATTTACTTAAGATATTATTCATAAATAAGCAAATATCCCCCTATTTAAATCCAATAAAAATAGTCTAAAATTCAAATTCCAGAAGGATAAAAAGTCAACCCCTCAGTTCAAGAACAAAAACCATATTTTTGGGTGCGAGGGCGATTTTCAACTTTTAAATGCTAGGTTTTTTTCTAAATATAAAAATTTTATAAATCTTATTATAATAAATCATCACTAAAAACCAAGAGTGCGCCAAAATAATCTTTTGCTTTGATGTCCAAAAAATAATTTACATTCCGACGACTTTAAATAGCATTCCCGTATTCCGAACAAGGTTTGACCGTAGTGTAATTCATTTATTATAACTTGGATTCAAGCAATCTCGGATTTGTTGGAAAGCTGATTATGCTAGCTTTGCAACGAATTCGAGATTGCTTGAATCCGAACTATATTAATGGAGTTACGCTCCGATCAAATTCGTTAAAAATACGCAAATGTTAGTCATAAATAATTGTTTACTTAACTCTAGACACAATCCCAGGTCTTAGTGTACATTAGTAAACTTGGGTCCACACCACATATTAATTAAGTTATGTCTTAAATGTTGATTATTTATGTAGAATGTTGTATATATATAAACATTAATATTTTAGAAATAAAAAAAATGCACTGGGAACTCCTTGGTCGCCTAGCCTAGGCGTCCAGGATGGCCCTAAACGCCTTAGATCGCCTTGTTGTCTTGACAACTATGCCATCAACCGGCAGCCGGACTTTGGTAGATAGATTAGCCAATGAATTGGGACTCAACACAACTGTGATTTATAAAGCTTGGTTCTCACAAAAACAGGTTAGTCTATTAGGCATAAATTTAATAGCTTTCAAAAAATTTCTGATTTTCTTGCTTTGGTATCATTTGATTTCTTTCATTCACTTATTTCCATTGAAAATTTTCTTGAAAGAAGATTACTAAAATTATGTAAAACCAAAGCCCTAGAATTCCAACTTATTGTGTCAAGTCAGAAGAAGGAAAAATTTATAAACATAGTGGGGAGGTCAAGGAGTTATCATTCATATCCTTCCATCTTTCAGTCTCCCTTGGTGGGGGAGGCACAGACTAATCGCCTAGGTATCAGGTGGTGCATTTCAATAGGCCTTGACAACATCTTAGTGGAATCGAACAACCAAGACATTATTCAGTACCTTACTCATCAAAAAAAGTGATTTCCCATTACTATTTTATAAATTTATCTCTTCCTTGTTCCGTATAAATTATTGATGCAACTGTGGTAGGAAAAAAAAATCAATAAATTCTTCTGCTTGTTGTACAGGGGATGTGGTTTCAGATCGATTCATGGGACAACTACTGTAGTTAGTTCCAGAATGTGTTGCATGGCCTGGTCAATATGCAGTTGCCGAATCAATGGTTGTGGGATATGGTCAATGAGTTCGTTTATCAGTTCCATTCTTTTGCAGTACCTAGCCAAGATGAAGAACAAGACTAAGCAGGAAATTGCACTTCTCAGGCAGTATGATCAGGCACTATAGTCTTTTGTTTTGCATCTTTGTCCTTTCCCATTTTAATTTTTGGTTGGCCTGGACTGCTTCTGTAGATTTTCTCTTTATTTGCTTGCTCCATTAAAATTTCAGTATTTTTTCAATTCGAGTTCTCAATTTTTTAACCAGTATTTCTCCGAACCCTCTGATAATCTGTTGTCCTTTTACACTTACCTTTTCAATAAATTTACTGTTGTGTGCTAGATATATTCCATTAAGACTAGAGGCAAATTTTATGACAGCTATAACACCAATGTCATTTGGAGCTGAATATTTAAGTTTAAGAATGCATCATTTGGAAGATAGAACTTGAAACAAAATCCATGAAACTCAAAAAGTGATACAGTGCAAATGGAGTTGCTAAAAACACTTGTCCTGTGAGCTAACACTAACCGTCCATCTATTTGAACACCCTGAGGGGTATTTGATCAGTGATGAATCATGATTCAAGTTTTCAACTCAAAAGTTCTTATCATAATCCCAAATTTGGTCGGCATCTACTGGTTAGACCTTGGATTTTTGAATTCTGGTTGAAAATATACTTTCTTATCTTCCATATTCCTAACAGTACAAGGACTTGACCTTTTCTCAAAATCCGATCATTGGATTGCTTAAATTTGGATATCTTGTTCATTACAGAATGCATGAGTTTTGTTTGGGGTTTGTTTTGTCTAATCTCTTGCATCTTGTATTAGATAATCATTGTTTCTCTTAATTATTTAAATTGAGTGATGGTTCTTCTAATTTAAATGTTGGATTATTTGTAATTGTGTAATTCTCTTTTATTTCTCACCATGGTTGATGTTAGGTTGAATATCATTATCTAGAGCAAGCTTGCTACCTATTCTATCTGCTTCTCTGTTCCTTGTTGTTTCTTAAATTTTTTTACTTTTCTATGGCACCCTTTATTTATAGGTTCCGCCACTTCTTCTCCATTTTCAATCACTTAGTTTGGTTCTTTCTAATCCTTGTAGGTTTAAATGGCTTCATTCAATGTGGAGAAAAGTGGTGAAGCTACAGTAGAAGGTAGTACTTCTTCTACAGATGGTGAGGAGTGGAAAGATGGAAGTGATCACTCAAATGAGAACAAGTCCAATTATGAAGACTATGAACAGATTAATTATGGTTTTAATTTGGAGAACTTTGTCAGTTAGATCTGTTTTCTTTTATTCCTGTTATGGAAAAAGAACAGGAAAATTTGACTGGGAGACACCCCATTTATGTGAAAATTCACCATATATGAAAATTTAGGTATCACCTTAGTGAGGTGTTTTCAAAACAGGTTTCCACTGCGTTCAAAGCTCATTAGATGGATGATTTTTTCAAAGAATACCTGTCCACTTCAGCAGGTTTCCATTGTATTCAATGCATAAGAAATCGGCAAACCAAATTGTATCTCTAGACTCCAGTGGTTCGCCACTTTAAGGGGAATAACATGGGTGATTCAGTTGTAGTAAATGAAATGTCAAGGAAAGGTCCGAGTATTTTTCCCTTTTTAATATACAAATAAAAAAAATTTTAAATAAGTATAAAATTAAGATTCTAAATATTGATCACAACTTGGATAAATTGGCAAATGGTTTAGAGTTTATTTTTAAATGTTAATAATAATCATTTAAGAACTTTCAAACTCATCGATGAACATAAGCCTTCAGTGGAGTCATACGTATCAACGGTGGAGCCATTGGATAGTGATAGGCAAGGTTAACACTCATTTAATGGTGGGCCTAGTCATTAAATATATAATTTTTTAGTAAATGGACTACAGCAAAATTATATTTTAGTAAAGCATATGTTAGATTATAAAAGTTTGAAATTTTACATCAATTTTATATCCAACCAAACAACCGGTGTAAAATTAATTTCATTTCACTTCTCGTGCAACCAAACGACTCAAAAGGGAAGACAATTTCCCTTCACTTCCCTTCACATCCCTTTTTATTTCCCTTGCAACCAAACATAGCTGTGAGGAAAGACACTTTAAGCAACTTGAGACAAACATTCATCTACACCCATTATTTACAAACAGAAACCTGATTCTAGTTCCCTGTACCTAGTTTTTCAACATACCACATTAATCCAACATATTTTAGATTTCTCCGAATTATAACCTTTACAGTGACAAGTCATTTTTATAAATAATTTTAGCCTCACAAATATTAGCACCTTAAGGAAAAAAGATATCATCTGAGGAGAAATACAAAACAAACTGGAGAGGAACAAATCACATTTTAGCTGCTTGATTATCCTAAAATTCAAGTCATTACTACAAACCCAACTCACCTCTAGCAGAAAGTAATTGATACATGCATTTATTTCCATATTGCCACATTCAAAAAACAATTACCTTCTCATTCTAGAAGAGAGTATACCAAATAAAGTAGAGAGGTATACGAGGCAGCAACAAAAAAATGATCGGACAGAAGGTCATCTAGTAACATTTTATAAGAGAAATGTTAAAATCGGATTCTGACATCCTTACCTTGAACACGTGCAGATCCACAATCGGATTCTGACATTTTGAACTCATCCCTAACTTTTTTGAGCTCTAGTTTCATCTTTTCTGCAGATGACATGTTATCCGGGTGGAAATACTGCAAGGAACAAAAGAATTGTAATATCAGCAAGTCTTACTAGAGGCGAATGTCATTAATATTGGAATGATTCTCAAAACGATCAGGAACAATGCCTGACATTCCAAAAAGTGCCAGCCATTTCCTGGATGTCCCCCAGAAAGACTTTTGTTTCTTTAGCATACACCCATAATAAAAAGCGAAGGGACACATGCCACCAATAAAGCTTTTCACTTCAATTATAAGTAAAAAGTATTACTTTATAGTTATACAACAGATTCTGGATGAAAACCCTTAACCTAATATACCCTTCATTAGGATTTTATGAGATGTAAAACAGAATAATAGATTAAAATGATATATTGATGCAGGCTAGATCCGTCGGATTGGAATCTTTTATAGGGCTTCAGTTTAATTTGGGAATTCTATGTAATCTTTTTTTGTTTTTGTTAGTTGGGCTATGTTTGTGTGGTTTATGTTTTATTTCTTTTAGTATGGGCCAGCTTTGGTTGCAGCCCAACTTGTTTTTAGGTTTAGAGTCTGTAGCCTATATAAAGGCATAAGAGTTCATTTTATGAAATGGAGAAGAGAATGAAAATTTGAAGGTTATCTAGGGCCTACGGGCAGAGCAGCCTGCTCTTCCCCCCTCTTTCTCTCACTCGCCGTTTCTTTCTCTTTGGTATGGCATCCTCTTGCCGTTGGCAATTCATTCCCCTTCCCCACTGCTGTGGAAACTATCCTCCCCCTACCAGTCTGTGGGTAGGTATTCTCTTCCTGTCCCCTCTGGTTTCTCACTCCCCTCTGGTTTCTCTCTCTAACCCTCTTAGTTTCTTCTTCCTCTTTCCCCTTGCTTTTGGCAGAGGCTATCATTCCCCTTCTTGGTTCTCTTCCCTCCCCTCTCTTTCATTGCCTTCAGTTTCTCTCTGTCTCTCTCTCTGTCTATGTTCTCCTTCATCTTTCTCAGTCTCTCTCTCACCCTCGGTTACAGAAGCCCCTCCCCAGATCTTCCCTGCTTCTTCCTAATTTCACAGCAGGTTGTGTTTCCTCTTTATTTCTTCTTCTACTCCTTCTTGTCTATCGTCCCTGGTTTGCTGCAAGACTTGTCCTCAGTTAGCGGCAGTAACAGCTCCATTGTACCCCTTCCAACTCCCTCATCATCCATTTGTTTGGGTTGTAGCTTTAGGAAACACATCCCTACCTATAGGCGACCCAAAACCCAAGTTATTAACCCCTAATCATACCTTTTCTGGGGAAATCCAAATCTGAAACAAGCCTGCAACTTTCATGTCCGCCCAGATCTGTTTCAGATCATATTTACATGATTTATGCTTAGTTATTGGGTTTGATTTCAATGGGAATCAAGAACATAATGGATTACGAACCTTACCTTGAAATTTCAGCTTGATTAGAGTTCAAATCTGAGAGTTCTGTCGAGCTCCCTAAAGCTGGTCTTCTGTTTTAGGTTTCTGGTCTTGAGGTTGAAGACAACTCCTCTTCTCCTTTCCCACGTCAGTCTCACTTTTTGCTTTATTGTGTTATTTTTATCTTTTTGCTTTTAGTTGATTTTTCCAATTATACCCTCTTGTTATTAAGTAAGCCTATCCTATCCTATTTTATTCTCCCTTTCCATGTTTAGCCCTGGTCCTTTCATTATAATTCCAATTCAGTCCTAAGGCTTGTTTGTTTCACCCAAAATTATTATCTAGCCCTGATTTATTACAGAACTGTCATTCATTTGAAATATTTACAGTTCGGCCATCACACTTGAAGTTTGATTTCTATATTATTTGGGTGGGCCTATCAGTGGACCCAATCGGGCTTTCTCGACCCGGTTCCGCATCAAATGGTATTAGAGCTGGGTCGAAAAAGATTACATAGAATTCCCAAATTAAACTGAAGCCCTAAAAAGATTCCAATCCGACGGATCCAGCCTGCATCAATTCTCCACCACTTAGAAAAAAATTCTTCCTCGAATTTTATAACTTCTTTATGTCAGGAGGAATTTCTTTCTTTGACAACTTATCGGGATTGAATGTGATCGACCCATTGGTTGTGCGTTGATGATCATCCCATATCTTTATTAAGATCTACATACTGTCAAGCTTCGCACTGATACCATTTGATGTGGACCCGGGTCGAGAAAAACCTGATCGGGTCCACTGATTAGCCCATCCAATTAAATATAGAAATTAAACTTCAAATGTGATGGAAGAACTGTAAATATTTCACATGAGTGACAGTTCTGTAAATAATCAGGAATTGATAATAAGTCGAGTCACCAAACAATCCCCTAGGACATGGGAGGAATTAAAATTAAAGTTGATGGTTAATTAGGAAGCAAATATAAGGGATGGGATAGGATAGAATTGTTGTAAAAAGGAAGGGTAATTTGGGAAGTCCAACTAAAAGAGAATGACAAAATACCACAATAAAGCAGAAAGTGGGACTGACATGGGAAAGGGAAAAAGAAAAGAATGTTGTCTTCAACCTCAAGACCAGAAACCTGAAGCAGAAGACCAGCTTTAGAGTGTTCGATAGAACTCTCAGATTTGAACTAAAATCAAGCTGAAATTTCAAGGTGAGATTCGTAACCCATTATATTCTTAATTCCTATTGAAATCAGACCCAATAACTAAGCATAAATCATGTAAATATGACTTGAAACAGATCTGGGCGAACATGAAAGTTGCATGTCTGTTTCAGATTTGGATTTCCCTAGAAAAGGTATGATTATGGGCCATAGTTGTCAAGGCGTCGCCTGGCGCGCCCAAGGCCCCCGGCGGTTTGTCAGCTCGGGCGCCAGTGGCGCCTTGTGTACATGAGAAAGGCGGTCGCCCGCCGACAGAACAACATTTATCGAGGCTATTATTTATGACTAATATCATTTAAGTATAAAACATTTACTTAAGATATTATTCATAAATAAGCAAATACCCCCCTATTTGAATCCAATAAAAATAGTCTAAAATTCAAATTCCATAAGGAAAAAAAGTCAACCCCCCTGTTCAAGAACAAAAACCATATTTTTTGGTGCGAGGGCGATTTTCAACTTTTAAATGCTAGGTTTTTTTAAATATAAAAATTCTATAAATCTTATTATAATAAATCATCACTAAAACCAAGAGTGCGCCAAAATAATCTTTTGCTTTGTGCCCAAAAATAATTTACATTCGAGCGACTTTAAACAAGATTCCCGTATTCGAACAAGGTTTGACCGGAGTGTAACTCCTTCATTATAATTTGGATTCAAGCAATCTCGGATTTGTTGGAAAGCTGATTATGCTAGCTTTGCAACGAATTCGAGATTGCTTGAATCCGAACTATATTAAAGGAGTTAAGCTCCGATCAAATTCGTTAAAAGTACGCAAATGTTAGTCATAAATAATTGTTTACTTAACTCTAGACACAATCCCAGGTCTTAGTGTACATTAGTAAAATTGGGTCCACACCACATATTAATTAAGTTATGTCTTAAATGTTGATTATTTATGTAGAATGTTGCAAATATATAAACATTAATATTTTAGAAATAAAAAAATGCACTGGGAACGCCTTGGTCGCCTAGGCGCCTAAGCGCCCAGGGTGGCCCCAAACGCCTTGGATCGCCTTGTCGCCTTGACAACTATGTTATGGGCTAATAACTTAGGTTTTGGGTCGCCTAAGGGTAAGGATGGGTTTCCTAAAGCTACAACCCAAACAGATATATGATGAGGGAGTTGGAAGGGGTACAATGGAGCTGTTACTACCACTAACTGAGAACAGGTCTTGCAGCATACCAGGGACAATAGACAAGAAGGAATAAAAGAAGAAATAAAGAGGAAACACAACCTGCCGTGAGAGAGGGGGAGGGCTGTAGATTAAGAAGGAACAGGAAATATCTGGGAAGAGGTTTCTATAACCGAGGGTGAGAGAAAAACTGAGAAGGATAAAGGAGAAGATAGACAGAGAGAGAGAGAGAGAGAGGAGTTTCAATATCAGAGACTGAGAGAGAGACTAAAAGAGATGAAGGAGAACATAGACAGAGAGAGATAGAGAGAAATTGAAGACAACAAAAGAGAGAGAAACCAAAGGGTTAGAGAGAGAAGCCAAAGGGGATAGGAAGAGAATACCTACCCACAGATTGGTAGGGGAGGGATAGCTTCCACAGCAATGGAGAAGGGGAAAGAGTCGCTGACAGCAAGAGGGTGCAGAACCTGAGAAAAGAGACGATGAGTGAGAGGAAAAGAGGGGGAGCAGGCTGCTCCGCCCGTAGGCACCAGATAACCATCAATTTTTCATTCTCTTCTCCATTTCATAAAATGAACTGATCTGCCTTTATATAGGCTACAGACTCTAAACCTAAAACAAGTTGAGCTGCAACCAATGCTGGCCCATACTAAAAGAAATAAAACATAAACCACACAAACATAGCCCAACTAACAAAAACTTAACAAAAACAAAAAGATTACATAGAATTCTCAAATTAAACTGAAACCCAAAAAAAAAAAAAGATCCCAATCCGACAATCCAGCCTGCATCATATATATTTTACCATTTCCTTTAAGGTAAATTACAGTTGAGGTTACCCAATGTTTGTGAAATTATGTTTGGGATACCTCATGTTCAAAATATTACATTTGGGGTTTCCAAAACAAGGATAAGCTCAATCAGGATTAAGAATTAGGTGTTGTTTTACTATAATATCCTTATCTATTCAAACGGTTTTGGGATTTGCTGATTTCGGGAAATGGACACCTAGAGCGTGGTAACTTTCAGTCTCTTCTTCCTCCTCACATCTTAGGGCTTGCTGCTATTACTAATACCGGCAGATGTTAATGGTTATCAGAAAATCAGGTGAGCCAAGCACCTCTCTTTCACTCTCTCTGTTTATGGGGTTTAACTACTCTTGTACGGGTTTAACTACTCTTGTACATAGGGGCTAATTTCTCGGTAATGATCTCAGCAATCTTACAGCTATATTCACCCCCTGTGGCTCATGATTTACTACCGTCTCATCTTCTTCCATTGTAGTCAAGCTTTGAAGATTCTTCTTTTTTTTTTTTTTTGGGGGGGGGGACGAGAAGATGAAATTGAAAGATTGGATGCATTGTGAGATCAGATTTCCATTGTAGCCAAACTCTTCTCCACCTTCTACACTCTTTCCTGGAATCTTCCACTTTCATTGAGTTGCATTGTGAAATCAGATTTACTATATTGGAGTTTATAATTGACGACATCAATTCGTTTTTCATAATAGCCTATGTCAGACAAACATGTGGATATCATGTGTTCTGCATTGTTAAACTCATGAAGACAGCAATGGATCGCATGTGTTCTGTAATTCATTTTTTGGGGAGCAGTGGGAGCTGGATTGGTGTTGCGATGGCATGTAAGAATGCTGGATTGGAGTTGCTGAAACCCCATCCGCAACAAGATTGAGACCACTAACCTAGCTATGTAGAGATCAGCCTGGGTGATGCCCAAAGGACTAATCCATGGTGCTTGGATTGTTTGATTCATAAGTGGATTATGGAGAAAGAAAGTATGCAACAAAAAATGGGGGGAATTAAGGAGTGAGGTAATAAGGATAGGAGGTGAAAAATCAAGTGTGTCATCGCCTCATCGGTTCCTGTAGATTCACCAGCCGATAAGTTGCTCAATCAAAAAAGATAAAATAAAGCAAGAAAATAAGCATAGATGGCAAGAAAATAAGCATAGATGGCAAAAAAATCAAGAAAGATAGTCACTGGAATCCAGAAAGTTCATTGGCCGGATCCAGCAGGTTCACCAGTCAGATTCCGATATATACACCGGCCATGAAAGAGGGTGCTTGACGATGGGAACGAAAAATCAAGAAAGAGTGTTGATGGAATCCGGCAAAATGAACAAATTCATTGACCGGACTCCGGAGGATACACCGGCCATGGAAGAGAGTGCTTGAGGATGGGAAAGATAAAACATATTATAACTTAATTATTAGTTACTTTCTTCCTATGGGTAAAGTTAGAAATATGAATTATTATATTCATTGACTAGAGTAGGATAAGGTTATCCTTGTTTTGGAACTCCAAAACGTAATATTTCAAACATGAGGTACCCCAAACATAGTTTTCACAAACATTGGATACCTCAACTGTAATTTACCCTTTCCTTTATAATATACAACTGCTGTTACAGTTTTCCTCATACCTACAGAATTCTTTTAAAGCCCCCCCCCCTCTCTCTCTCTCTCTCTCTCTCTCTCTCTCTCTCTCTCTCTCTCTTCAAAAATAGAAAAATAAACAAAGGATAACTGTTCAAGCAAAGACCTGACAGCCAAGTTCCTAACAGGGTTTTGCTATTGAACACATCATTCTTGCCAGAGTCCCAGACTACACAACATTTTATATCTGAACATCCAATAAAAAAAATTTTGAAAAATAATTTGAGAATGCTTCAGTTTTAAATACGGCCAGAAGCACAAGTCTTTAAACAAGAAGAAACATAGAACTACAGATACAAATAGAACAGTTTGAAAACATTTTACTTACTTTCTCAACTAGGTGTTCCTTTGGAGGTGACAGCATAAAATTTGGAGTTCCTCCCAGCTGACCTAATATATCAAGCCTGTGCACTGATGACAAGAAACTTATCAATTAAATAAATAATAGAAGGGTTTTCCACCAGAGAAAAAAAAAAAAAAAAAAAAAAATATATATATATATATATATATATATATATATATATATATATATATATATATATATATATATACACACGAACTAGCAGGCGGAAAAATGTTTTAAAAAATCCATATCCAGGATTCTAACAAGCAGGCGGAAAAATGTTTTACAAAATCCATATCCAGGATTCATCCTTGTCAGAAAGAGTTGAACATAAAAAATCATGTAATACAAAAATTACAATTATCCTCAAATTATCAATATGCCTGCAATGTATCAATATCATCCTAATAATTAACGGTTCTTCAAGTTTCCTAGCATGTACCAACAATTGAATGATGTGTCTCCTTTTACATTATATATTGTTTCCCAACAAGGGAAGTAATGGAGACCTACTCTATTTTTGTGAGATTTTGGTTGTTAAAAAATAAAAATAAAAATCATGTCCATTCCCAGTGTACTACAGATAATGATGTATTCACATGTAAAGAGAGCTATGTTTGTATGGATACAAAATTTGTGTGTGTTAAGGTTTCTTATCTGTATAACCCATGGCAGTGCTTGGGATCCTTGGGGATTATCTGAACACAGGATAGGCATCAATATTATATGGGTATTCGAGGCAGTCTGAGTTAGTTCACTCATACTTACATCAAACTTCTTAAAACCCATTCCAACACTTCTCTTCAGAAGTGAAAGTGAACCGGACCAAAGCCTTATGGAAACTCTTGAAAGCGAAATGTCGTTATTATAAATGAAAGGGTAAATAATACCATAGAGGTACCTGACGTTTTGAGAAATTATAGCAGAAGTACCTCACGTTTCAAAAAACATACTAGAGATACCTCACATTTCATAATATTATACTTGGGGTACCTCACGTTTCATAGTGTTACGCTTAAGGTACCTTCTAATTTTATACTTTCAAATTTACCCCCTGTTTGGCATAACTTTCTTGGTCCCCTTTCAAGCCAATTGTTGCTTTGCCGGTGAATGTACCAACAATCAGCATCAAATAAGGGTAGTTCGACAAGAAACGATCATTCCATAAAAATTTTAGGTAGATCTAACGATTAACTTGGAGAATGCTAACGTTAAAGTAGGGTTAATATTGAAAATATGAAAAAAATAATACCTGTATGATTTTTGAAATGTGAGGTACCTCTAGTATGATTTGGTATGATTTCTCAAAACATCAAGTACCTCTGATATAATTTATCCTAAATAAAATGTACCTCTGATGTAATTTATCCTAAATAAAATGTAGAATGTTGAGTTAGATTATAAGAAGAATGCTACAATTGATTCCTCCATTTAAGCAATGAACACTTCTACCAGTAATCTTCATTAGCTAAAACAGTTCCCAATAAATCATGCTTGAACTTACTCGACGATCTCTTCGTCTTGTCCTCATCCGACATCTTCAACCTCACTAAGCTCTCTCGTAGGTCTTTAAACGAAACTCCACCAATCTTCGATTCTGTCTCTTTATCTTCAATCTCTCTCAGCTTCAACAATCTCTCATTTAACTCCCCAAGAGAAAACCAGTTTTTACTGCCTTTAGTATCAACAGAACGAAGTTTCCGAAGCTTCTCCCCTAGCTCACTGTAACTATACATCTTTACGAACTCTGTCTTCAGCGATGGAGATTCGGCCTCCTTTGCTCTCCATTCCTTTCCAAAAATAGAAGAAGGGAGTGGCTCTGATCCTCCAACAACAAAAGACGAAGTCGAAGAAGGCTCTTGCGGCTGCAGCTTCAAACTACTTCTGAGAGCGCTGAGAGACATAGGGTCTATGGCTCTACCGCCCGTTCCTCCAAAACGATCACTTGAAGGTTGGCTTCCAGTTGAGGCTCGAAGCTGCCGTAAGCTCTCGCGGATAGCATCGAAAGAGGGCTTTCCACTCTTTCCGCTTCCGACTCCATCGTTCCCTCCTTCGCTCTTTTCAATTACATTTCTCTTGTAGAGGTCCTGAAATGAGATAGTTTGAGAAGACGAAGACTTCTCGCTAGGCGGAGGAGCAGCTGATCTCAGACGAAATTCAGAGAGATTTTTGCGGATTTCTTCTAGAGAAGCGACCTTCGAATGTTTCTGAGCAGCAAATGAAGGGGTTTCCTTCGAAGAAAAGGGAGAAACCCTTCGAGGACCTGAAGACTGCTTTAGAGTGGATTTAACGTCACTGAAGTAGGAAGAGAATGAAGGAGTTGATGGAGACGAGGATTCCTTCTTGCCTTCCCCATCATTAGATTCATCAGAAGGAGGTGGAGAAGACGATGACGATGACGATGACGAAGAAGAAGAAAATAGTTGGACGAAACTAGGATTTCTTAAATTTCTACATTTCGATCTCCATTGGAGTGCCATTGACTAATTGACTGATGAAACCCTACCTTCGTAAACCCAAATACAAAAGGGTTGAAATCGAGATTAAGGTGGGTAGGGCTGCAGTGCCATTGACGTAGATTTGGGAAGGAAGCCGCTGAATCGAGGTTAAGGTGGGTAGGGCTGCAAGTCTGGCCGGGCAAATCCGAACCTGTCTTAACTTGGCTTGAACTTGGATTGGACCAAATTCGCCTGGAGCCCGGACAGGGCCGAGTTTGAGTCCACGTTATGGTAAATCCAGATAGGGTTGGTCGGGTCTGGATTGAACCCTCCGACAGAGTTCAGCCGACCAACCCTGTAAACCACAAGATATATTATGTAGGGAAAATTACTCTATCACCCTTGGACTTAGATCCAAATGTACCTACTACCCTAAAGGATTACATGGTTCTCCAACTTTTAATAGTGTTAAGTGAAAAATTAAAAGATAATTTTACCCCTTTTGCATTTATAAGCAAATTAGGTTCAAATGGTTTTTCTAACCTTTCGAGAAATGATGAAATGACCAAAAAACCCTCCCAAACCCTTAAGTATTATTTTGAAGTATGGATAGATTATATCGTTTGTATCATATCATATTGTATGACTATAAACTTGGGAAGTCCATCAAGTTCACAAGAAACCAAAAACTGAAGAAATGAACCCATTGGGTTGGGTTGAAGTTGAACGAGTATAAGTCTAAGGAGCACAGTGGATGACCCTGCTGATCATTGGGTTGAAGTTGAACGGGTATAAGTTTAAGGAGCAGAGTGGCTGACCTAGTGTTGATCGTCGAATTGGATTCGGAGGCCTTTCGGTTGGGCAAACCAATTCATGTCTCAGCGGACATCCCTGTCTTGGGCTAGATTATGTGGATCTCTATCTAATCCACTGGCCTGTATGGTTGAAGGAAGGAAGTGGCTTCATATTTCCGAAGGAGAACATTCTTCCCTTTGATATGAGAGGGACATGGGAAGCCATGGAAAGTGTTGTAGGCTTGGCTTAGCAAAGTCCATTGGTCTCAACAACTTCTCCAACAAAAAGCTCTCCCAAATTTTATCGTATGCCACTTGATAGAATATAATCACAATGAAATCCACAATCCAAACATTTCATATTATTGAAGAATATTGTGTTATAGATATAGGATTATTGTGTTGCACCAGATCTGCAACTCAATATTCATGATCCCAAAACATCATCCACAATCCAATCATAGCAAATCTATATCGCATGTGATCTTCCTTATAGCACATGTTGTGACATCTCCTTCCCAGATGAGGGAACGAATCACTGGTCAACCAAAAGTACACAAGCAAACATGAAAACCTTGTATAGATTTTTTTTTTTTTTTTAAATATCTGCTATAACATCGTCATCCATGAAAAATAGACATAAACAACACTTACAGTGGAAGACTTAAACTTATTCATATTAACGTGGCTGGTGGCTATAATGTTTCTTGCATTATATTGGCTCTATACTTATAGAAATACATCCATGAATATCTTTTAACAATAAAGATGCCAAGGGAGGACAAATCTCCCACTTGGACTTCCAACTGCCATCTATCTGTTTCCCTGAACTCACTGTTATTACTTGTAAAACATCTGAAACAACTGGGATGAGCCTAAGCTCAGTGAATAGTTAACAACTTCGCAGGAATATATGCAATAAACATCAAAATTAAACATTTCATGTAATAGGAAACTGTTTTGATTCTTTTAATCTGTATAGTTGCCATTTACTTACTAGTATTTTACATTCTTGTTCCTTGTCTTGTTAACATAACATGATTATGTTTCCATTCATGTATACTTCCTTGTTTTGCTATAGTTTCCTGATACTGAACTGTGTATATCTATGCTTGTAGTTTACTTTTGTTTTCATGCTTAACTGCCTTAGTCATTACTATTGTCTTGCATTCATTGTTTTTACTTAACTTAATTACAAACTACTGACTTAGGCTCAATGGATGTATCCACATTTTATCCCACTGTACACTTGTCTATTTCATAACATGACTGGACTTGCATCCTATTTTTCTTATAGTCGACTATTTCCTTTTATGACTTGTCTATCTGATAACATATTTGGGCTCGCCGAATACTTCCGTTTCTTGTCCCTTGTTTGACTCACCGGATACTTTCGTTTCTTGTCACTTGTCTGGCTCACCGGATGCTTCCGTTTCTTGCCACATGTTTGACTCAAGAGTTGCTTCCATTTATTATCACTTGTTTAGCTCACCGTATGCTTCAGTATCTTACCACCTGTTTGACTCAACGGCTGCTTCCGTTTATTGTCACTTATTTGGCTCACCAGATGCTTCCGTTTCTTGCCACTTGTTTAACTCACCAGAGGCTTCCACTTCTTATCACTTTACCATGATGTACTTGTATTCCTAGACTGTTTTCTAGGATTTCTCTTTTCATGTAACATGTTCTTATGTCGTTCTACTCTTAATACTCATGCATACCTAGACTGATTTCTAGGCCTTACTTTCTGTTAACTCATACTTAGTATTTGCTGTCTATTGTGTTTCAATATATATTTTAACCCATTAACTTTACTGTTCTACAACTTTTCAAACATCATTGGCTATTATGGATCACTAAAGCCATCTCAACCCTTCCTATGCATTGCTGTCCAGGCTATTCTTACCATGTTGGAAAAGGAATACAATTTTCCCATATAGTCTAGAATAACTTCATTCTTGTTCTTACCTTTAACTAGTGTACCCTTATTTCTTACATTTCCTGATTTGTATAAAGTTACTTCAAATTACAACAGTGTAATATAAATGTTCAAACCATAACCATAATATATAGCACTATACATTCATTCATATACCTTATTGTCCATTAGTTTGTCCAATAAATAGCTCACATCATCATAACTTGCAATAATATTTTATAGAGGTGGCCTTATCTCTTGTTACATGGTTAGGTGCTATGTAAATCATTGAGAAAGCTCATTACATTCATAGCAGTACATATACCATAGTCCAACTTCAATATATACCAAATTATTTTCTGCATTTATCACATTGCACCATATAGCTAATATGTCACTTACCAACATAGTAAATAATTTCATTCTTACAAAAATGAATACATAAGCATCAACTCAGAGAGCATTCACCACCACATTAATAGCCCACTATACACACACACACACACACATTAATAGCCCACTACATGAAATCAATTACTCACCTTGCTATTCTTGATTTAGATAAATACAATCTTCTTTATTACTACTATCCGACTTCCAAGATTTGATCACCCATACATGTTTCATCACTATCAAATCACATTCGTGACCAACTCTATGTGTTAAATCTTTATTAAAAGTCAATAATATGTCCTCAAGGTCGTATGGGTCATCTCCTAAGAATTTAGGGAAGAAGGCCCCAAAATAGCTAGGGAAAAATATAACAACATAACCGAATGAAATATATACTTTTCTTTCAATGGTTTAATCACAGAATTCCATCAATGAGTTTAGGGTTTTTTTTTTTTTTTTTTTTTTTTTTTTTTTTTAACACTGGGGAGGACGGTTAGAATAGTCCTTAACTCCTTCCCAACATGCCCCAAAAATCTATTTTTTGAAGCTCTTTCCAGTCGGCATACAAGTTGGACCGAATCTCATAACTTCTGTACATGGTTGTTTAACCATAAGAAACCCAGATTTGGGGTTGAATTAATGGTTGCAATATTGTCAATCCTTACCCCCATTAGGTACCAACATCTGGTCTTCAAAATGTCCAACAAAATCCAAAAGGAAAAGGAAGAAATTGGCTACAAAAATTGCAACAAGGTTGTGATGAACTTGATATGACACTGAGAGGGGGGGTGAATCAGTGTCTGAAAATTCTCCTTAATTATTTACTACTGCCCAGAGTTGATGGAAACCTAATTTTTCACACACACATAAACGTATGCAAGTCTACCTCGCTACCACTCAGTGGTCAGATCTACCAGATTTACACACCCATCCTGCAAGCCATTCCATGCACTCCAAATATAACAGAAAGTAAAACAATGGACACAGGAATATTACGTGGTTCACCAACACAGTGTGTGATGGCTAGTCCACAGAGTAATGCCCAACGGGTTTTGTATTTACTCAACACTCAACTTTTAGTCTCTAACAAGACAAAGATATAAACCCTAGGTTTTCCCAGCATAAAACTGAGAGGGCGCACCAACACCAAGATTCAGGCTTAACAGCCAGTGTCCAGCATCCACTGAACACACCACACTTAACCCGCACCCACGGGAAGAAAATAACAATTTTTTAGGCTTATAATTATGCCTTACAATTTTTCCCCCGCTAGCTAGGTATTCAACAATTTTCACCTACACTAGCATACAATATATTGAAAGCATAAATAGATAGAGAATTAAAAAATCTCACAAACAATGCTTTCGAATGACCAACAATATCTCTGAAGCTTTACACCGCCCTCAGGTACTCTCCAACAGCCTTTAATGATGATAGAGATTGATTCACAAAGCACACCTCACTCACAGGCTTCCAATCTCTTCCACACAATCCATAATCACCATGAATGTAAACATAAACACTTTACTGACCTCTCATAGGGATTTAGCACTCCATTGATGCACAGAGAAGAGGTAGTTGGTGATTGATCACTCCCACATGGCACGAAACCCTAGAAATCCTTCTCTTTGCCTTCAAAATGTTCTTTTCAATTTTTCTCAGTGTATTTATGACTCCCAATGGAACCCAATGTATAGAGCATCTGAAAATATGGAAACTACAACTTGAACGGACAGATTTGGAGCTCGGATGAGAAAGTTATGGCAGTTTGAAGTTCGGCCAATAACAAATAAGGAAAGATAATCTTTCCAAACAATTTCGTGCACCCGCGCTGCATGGAATCGCCGCTCACCCATGCACTATCGAGTTTCGATTGGCGCTCAAGGGATCTGCTTTAATCTCTGTTGGATCTATCGGTTAATGGCGGGATTAAACAACAACCATAGGATTCGCACAAATCACGTCTGGCGCGATCAAGTCCACTCGCGACTCTCCGATTTGGATCTTCTTAGCCGCCATATTATGAGTACACCATATTGAATCAAGAAGAACCTCTATAGTTTGTGGCGCACCATTTTAAACTACCTCCGTCCAACCACAAGGCTCGCAGGAGCATCAAGGCGCGTCGGCTACGATACACATTAGCCCGCCTTTATCTGACCTACTAGATTGGAATCTGAGAGGCGTGGCTTCATTCCTATCGCCAATCTCGCATCTTCACCTTTTTCTCTTGACGAAAACTCCCCTGAGAACCTTTGTAATGGTGTCTGTAACCAAAATCTTCACTAAACAAATCCTGCAGCGAATTTCTACCCGAGAGGTCCCCTCTCTAGGCCGAATTAGTCTCTCTCTCTCAAAGAATTTCATCGAACACTTGGAGGGCTAACTGGGGGGGGGGTGACCAGGACCTTGTGCGAGGCCATGCGCATGGGCATGCGGCAGTGGGCTTGCGGTTGTTGCTGCCTTGTGGCCTGCTACTGTGCTTGGTGCATGGCATGGCTGCTGGTGTCGGCCTATGGCTATGCCATGCGGCTGGCCATGTGGCTGGCTGCCACTACGGTGCCGTGGCCCTCGGCCAGGTTGGCTGCCATGGTGGCATGCCACCTTGGCACAGTGGGTCCCACCCACATTTTTCTCTCTCTACAGTCTCTTTCTCTTTATTCTCTCTACATCTTCTTTCTTTATTTCATTCTTCAAGATGCCGCAACACTTCAGAAACACTACCAGACCAATAGAAACACTGTCACACTACCAGTGGGGCCCAGAGACACTCTCTCTCATCAAACTTGATGTAGAATGTCATTTAACTAGCTGCAAGCCATCTGAGACACACTATAAGAGATGTAGAACACTGTAAAATACACTACTTCATCTATGGCATTGCACTGACACTCTCTCCTGCACTGACACTCTCTCTCCTAATTTCTCTGACTGAATGCTCATCAACATAGTCACATCAGCCAAGTTGCCAACAATGACAACACAAAGTTCAACAGGTTGCTGCCCAACTGACTAAAAATCCGGCTATTATTACTCCCATGGCCTGAGTTCGATTGGGTAAAGTGATGAGGCTTTGGAAATGAATAGGGGTCCTCTTTAGGTCCTTTAAAACCACATAAATTCAAAACCCAAACCTTTCTACAGGTCCTTAAAACACCCATTGTCCAACTTAAATCAAGATCACAATAATATGCTAAAAAATTTCAGAGTCAAGTATGTTGTTCACACTTGGACAGCAACACATTAATCTAAAGTTGGAGAAAGAGAGGGCTCCTCCAAAAATTAGGACATTGTAAAATCATCCCTTAACAAATCTCGGAACAACCCACTTCAAATTGATGCGTCAAGCCATATCTTACATTCATTCTTTTCTTCATATCACATAAACGTTTCTCTTTTTTTTTTTCCAGAATTTTACAGCAGAAAAACTTCATCCTTGATGGTCCTAATGGGGTCTGAAATAGGTAGGATTTTTCATGGCCCTACCTAGAATACTCCCTAGATCTTCTATGATCAATAAACAAGACAAAAAATGACATTCCATACTCCAAAACTGCTGAAAAAAATAGCTACAAACACCACTTCAATGCTGTCCAGAAGCCGAAATTTTAGCGAGGTATCACTTCCTGCCTCATCTCTTGCTTCCATGAAAAAGGCCATAGCACCACACCTATTCCACTCCTTCCTTCCCTTGCTACCTCAAAGAAACACAATTCAAAAATCCCCTAACCCAAATTACAAAAATTTATGTCTTCTTCAACCTTGACCATAACCTCCATTAGAGGACCCCCAAGGTTTTGTGAATTTTTTTTTTTTTTAAACCTCAACCAAAACTTACATGCATTCCCAATAACTGATAAGATTAATCATACATACCTCAAATAGGTTTGTAAGGCTTTACATTTAACTCCAAAACACCCCCAAGAAGAAGAATCAAATTTTTGGGGTTTCACCTCCAAAATTGCTACAATCTTTTTTTTTTTTGGAACTTCAAACCTACCCTAAATTGAATGGAAACCTCTAGTAGTTCAACTCATTGGCTTTGATGGTTGATTAGAGCCAAACCACACTATAAATCATGCATTCAAGATCCTTCAAGGTTAGGTTTTAGAAATCAAAAGAACAACACCTTCCTCTCTCTTACGGTTTCAAGAAGAAAGAGAAGAAGAACGTGAGAAATTTCAGAATTTCCTCCTGTAATTTTCCTCTTTTTTTTTTGAATTCCCTATTTAGTGTAATGACCCAAGTGCCCTTGATTTGAACCAATGCATGACATAGGAAGCCATACCTCTAAGGTACCCTTTGAATTATAAAAAAACCAAAATACCTTTCTAATATTCCAATGCATTAAATTCTATTAATTATACATTTTTTTTAGTACCCTTTTAATTGAGGGACCAATTGTGCCCTTCACCATTTTCTATATTTACATCATGCCACCCACCAATCATTACATTTAGGTAGCATTAACCCACCCTTAGTGGGCTGCCACCTCAACATGTGGGTCCCACACTACATGGGTTGTATAAAAATACCTTTAAAACTACTCCCCAAAAGGTTTGATTAGTAGACCTCATATGCAACTACATTTACCACTTTCAAAGCAACCATTAGTTCGCAAAATTCAAATTTTACCATAAATATCATTATCAATTTACTTATCTTTCATCCAAGGCGTCTCGGCTACACCCTAGAACAACACACAACCATAAGGCTACATACAATCATTTAAGCACATTATTCAACATATAACATGAAATGTAAAACATAATCAAATAAAATATTATACCTTACAAAACTTTTAAGGAATTTTCAAGAATACCCCTCACACCATAAAGTAGTAAAATCACCTGTCAAAAGTGAAAGTATAAGTTAGCATAACACCTTAGCTAGTCTAGGGTGTTACACATGTAATATGCAATAATCTTCCATGTTTATACATTATTGTATTCTGTAAAATATTTGATTATAACCTATAAATATAGGTTCTCTACTCAATGTAAATCATCAAATCAATACAATTCTTTTAGAGTATTTTACATGGTATCAGAACTAATTACTTTGTAGCCTTTTTTTTTATTTCCCACTCTCTTTCCACTATTCTCTGTAGTTCTAATGGTGGCATCATCCTCCACTCCCTTTGCATTTGGTGGCAATGTCTCTCATATCTTGAACATTAAACTGGACGCACCAATTATCTTCTTTGTCGTGTCCTATTCTTACCGCTGTTGCACCTCCATGGCTATATGGGCTATGTCGATGGCATTCTGCCATGTCCTGCGACAACCCCTTCTTTGAGTTTATCAACAAATGATGCCACCACCACCACCACTGTTGATCCTGCCCATCTCGACTGTCAAAAAAAAGATCAGATGATCTTATGTTGCATCCTTTCTACTCTGGCGGAACAAATATTTTCCTTGGTTGTTGGTTTGAATACCTCTGTTGTTGTCTAGACTGCTCTTGAGAAGCATTTTGCATTGTAGTCTTAAGCTCATATTATGCAATTAGAGTTTCAATTCCTATTTCTGAAGAAAGAAACCTTGCCAATAGCTGAATATGTTCAGAAAGCCAAAACTATTACTAACCGCTTATCTGTTGTTGCAAAAGCCGTTCTTGATTATCAACTCATTCTGAGTATTTTGAGTGGCCTAGGAGCCGAATATTATAGCTTTGTGACTTCCATTACATCTCGCCTGGAGCCTATCTCGTTAGATGATTTCCTTGGTATTCTTTACAACCAAGAGACGTTGATCCAAAGCCAACCTCTTGAGGTTTCTCTGACCATGCCATCTGCAAATGTAGCCACCAAAACAAATGCTAAACAACCCACTTTCACTCATCATGGTAAAGGACGAGGAAGGGGACACGGTCGTGACCAGTTTCAACAAGACCACTATGAACATAGACAAAATGTTACTTGTCAAGTATGCAGTCAACATGGTAATTCTGTCATGCAATGCTATCAAAGGTTTAATCCTCATTACAGTCAGTCTCCTCTACCAACAACAATGTATGCCACTCATCCACCTACTAGCCATGACAATGAGTGATATACCCTGATTCCGAGGCCAGTCATCATTTGACCTCCGATATGGAAAATCACTTTACTCCTTCAACCTATAATGGCAATGATTAAGTTCAGGTTGCCAATGACTCAGGTTTGAAAATCACCCACTTTGGATCTTCTTCTTTACATACTCCTCATTCTTCATTTAATCTTAAGCAAATTTATTTGGTTTCTTAAATTCAAAAAAATTTGGTCTCTATTTCACAATTCACTAAAGACAATAATTGTTATTTTGAGTTTCATCCATCTTTCTTTTGTGTTAAGGATCGATTCTTGGGGAACCTCCTTATGCACGACCAGAATAACAATGGTCTTTACAGCATATCTGGTGCATTCTCTTCAAATAAATCAAAATCTTCCATGGTTTGGAAATCTGATATTTTATCTTCAATCAGTCCTTCAGCCTACATTGGAGAACGTATGTTAAAAATGGTGTGGCATAAATGTTTTGGGCATCCTGTTCCCCAAGTAGTGTCTTCTTTTTTGAATAAACATGCTTTGTCTACTTCGGCATCCTCTCTATTTTAGTTTTGTGAATCTTGCCAATTAGGCAAATCACATTGTTTATCTTTTTCTTCAAGAACTAGTCAATGTAATGTACCATTGAACTTAATTTATTCTGATTTATGGGGACCCTCTCCCATTTATCTTCCACTGGGTATTGTTATTACATTTCTTTTGTGGATGACTTTAGCCGTTATGCATGGTTATTTTCATTACAAGCCAAATCTAAAGCCCTCAAAATTTTCATGATCTTTAAAACTCAAGTTGAAAATTTTTTCAATACAAAGATCAAAAGTCTTCAGTCTGATGGTAGTGGTGAGTTCCTTAGTTTTCAAAACTATTTGCAAACAACTGATATTTTGCATCAGATTTTCTGTCCCTATACACAGGAATATAATGACAGTGTTGAAAGAAAACATCGACATATTATGGATTCAGGTCTAACAATGATGGCGCAATCATCAGTTCCACACAAATATGGGGACCATGCCTTTGCAACAGTAATATTTTTGTTAAACAGAATGCCCTTCATCTCGTCATCCCATATATTACTTATGAAAGGCTTTTTCAAAAGGCATCTGATTATCTATTTTCAAAGGTCTTTGGAATAGCTGTTACCCATGGCTTCAACCATATCAAACTCACAAACTTGATGATAGATCCAAATAGTGTGTCTTCATGGGATACTCTACTCAACATCATAGTTACAAATGTCACGTTCCAATAGGACGGATTTATATTTCATGTCATGTTGTGTTCAATGATGGACATTTTCCCTTTTAATCATCAACTCCTGTGGAAATACCGGTCATCAAACAACCTGATCTAGTTTTCCTTCCCAATTTGCCATTATCAAATACGAACAAGGAGATGTCATCTTGCACCCCCATCCCCCCCAGCCCCACTTACCCAACCCATGATGAGCCCCTCTAATGCAGACCATGATCACGTGTTCCCTTTGCTATCATTTCCCACTTTACCTATTATACCCCAACCAAATCCACCAACTCCCATAGCTTCTCCACTCACAGGTCATCCAATGTAAACTCAATCTAAAAATAATATCTATAAACCAAAGGTACTAATGACTACCCTTCATCTTCCTTGTGTTTGTTTCTCAACCACCATTGAACCTACATTTTATACGATTCCTTCCAAGGACCCACAAAGGAGGGATGCTATGACAAGTAAATTCAATGCCCTAGTAAGAAATGAAACTTAGGAATTAATTCCCTACCATAAATCTATGAACGTGGTGAGCTATAAATGGATTTACAGGATCAAGACACGATCTTATCGTTCAATTGAAAGATGCAAAGCTTGTTTTGTTGCTCATGGCTTCACCCAACAACCAGGTTTTGACTATGATGAAACCTTTAGTCCAATGATGAAAAATAGCACTATATGGATAGTTCTATCTTTAGTAGTCACATTTAATTAGAATATTCAATAACTAGATGTTCAGAATGCATTCCTACATGGACTTCTCTTAGAAAAAGTATTCATGCAACAACCTCAAGGCTTTATTGATTCTCAACATCCCACTCATGTCTGTGTGCTGAGAAAGGCTATTTATGGTCTAAAATAGGCTCCTCGAGCCTGGTATCATCACCTCAGTTCTTATCTCATTTTAATTGGGTTTAAAGGATCAAAGGCCAATTCTTCCCTCTTTGTTCAACACCACCACAACCATATTTTGGTTGTTCTAATTTATGTTGATGGTTTGATCATAATAGGAAACAAACCAATGGCTATTAAATAGCTTATTACAAGGATTAGTAATGAAATTTCTATTAAAGATCTAGGACCTTTAAATTATTATTTGGGTATCAAAGTGAACAGGACATCAACTGATTTACACTTGACTCAAACTCAATATGCAACTGACTTGCTGAGGAGGACTGACATGATGGATGCCAAACCATGTGCCACTCCAATGGCTTCATTGGGTTCAAAAATAACCAAGGCCAATGGAGAACCATTTCTCAATGCCACTCTATATAGGAGCACTGTGGGAGCCCTACAATACTTGACATTAACCAGACCAGATCTATGCTATTCGGTTAATAAGGTGTATCAATACATGCACTCCCCCACCATCGAGCACTGGCTTGCAGTCAAGCGTGTACTACAGAATTATCAAGGGTAGCATTCATTGCAGTATATCAATTTGACCATTTCTATCATGGAGTTATCAATATTCACAGATTCGGATTAGGCAGGTTGTCCTGATGACAGAAAATCCACAAGTGGCTATTGCATCTATTTTGGACCAAATTTGGTCTCATGGAGTTCCAAGAAACAGCCCACAGTTGCAAGATCCAGTATCGAGTCAGAGTACAGAGGTATAGCCAATGCAGCTTCTGAATTAATTTGGATCCAATTCATCTTACAGGATCTTAGTTTTTCACCAATACGAAAACAGGTCATTTGGTGTGACAACATTGGTGCAACATATTTAGCAGCGAATCTGGTTCTCTATGCACGAACTAAATACGTGAAAATTGACTACCATTTTGTCAGAGATCAAGTGTTCAAGAAAACTCCTTAATGTTCGATTTGTATGTTCCCAGGATTGAATTGTGGATATACTCACTAAACTATTGTCACACTCATGGTTTTGGATTCTACGTGAGAAGCTTACTATCCAAGAGGGACAGTTTCACTTGAAGGGGCATGATAGAATAGAATCATAATCAAATCCACAATTCAAGCATTCCACATTATTGAAGAATATTGTGTTGTAGATCTAGGATAATTGTGTTGCACCAAACCTGCAACTCAATATTCATGATGCCACAACATCATCCACAATCCAATCATAACAAATCCATATCGTATGTGATCTTCTTCATATCACATATAATATGCAATAATCTTCCATGTTTATACATTATCATATTCTATAAAATATATCATTATAACCTATAAATATAGGTTCTCTACTCAATGTAAATCATCAAATCAATACAATTCATTTAGAGTATTTTACGCCACCATCCCTCCCGCTGTAAATCAGGTATATATTGTTGAGAGTAAGATGTTTTGTATTCCATCACATGAGTTTGTGGGCTCATTTTGAAGGGCTGTTAAAAACTTGAGGATATGTGATTGCAGTTCTATTCTCCATTGATAGTAAAGCAGTATTCGATACCCTTTTGAGGACATTGCGGAGTTTTTTAGAGAGAGAAGCTCTAGCTAATTTTAGAGAGTAAACTCTCTCTAGGGTTTGCGTGGTTTCATGTCGGCCACGACGCCACTTCACTATTGGTGCTAGGTTCTGGTGAAGGGTTACGTGAGTCTGGTTATGGCAGAGGGGATGGACTTCTAATAGGGTTTCGACAAGTTAGGTATGCAAAAGAGCATGGTCGGGATGGTGTGAATGTTTATGCTAGGTCGGGTGATTCTGTTCTGCGGCAGATTGCTTCAGGCCAACGGATGAGAGTATTTTCCCAGGCGCTAGGATTATCCAATCAAAATGATGGTAGGTTTCAAGATACGACTAGGGATGAGGTATCTTCAAATCCTAATGTTATAAACCCTAATCTGGTAAACCCTAGTTCTGTGGGTTTTAGAAGTCCGGTGAATGATAGAGGCGTTGCTGTGGGTGTGGATCCTATTGTAATGCGTGGTCAGAATAGAGGAAGGGATTCAATGGTGGTGGTATCATCATCCCCAGTGCAACGATTGTTATTGGGGGCAGGAATCATGATTCCATGGGAGGCGAGACTAGCTTCACCTTTGGTGTGGGAGGTTCTGAGGTCAGTCTGAATACACCTCCTCCACTGTGGTTGGGTTCATTTCATCGAGGGTCAGAGAACCATTAAGCAGTGGTTCTAGCAGGAATGTCCTGGAGGACGGGGATAGTATGACTATACCTCAAATAGAGGTATCATCACATGTGTCACAGGTGAGTGGGCAAGGGAGAATCGTTATCGCATGTGGCTGGGTTCGTTTCATCGACGATGAATGCCCAGGCTTTGACTCAATTGGTTGTTCCTCAGATGAGTACACAGGCTGTGTCTCAAGCAATGGTGCAGGATCAGCTGAATCAGGATCGGATGTCTAGTCAGGTTCAATCTGCTATTACTTTGCAAGGAAGTTTGACTAAGCAGAATGAGGGGGTATTGAACTTGACGAAGGATGGTGGTGCTAACCAGAATGTACAGGAGGGAGTTCGACAGATTATTTTGTAGAATGTGCAAGTGGAGAGGATGAATAGTAATCGGGTTAACTTGGGTAATTTTTTTGGTTTTCCAAGTATAGAGCCTGTTGTTGTTCCTTCTAGTAATGCGGCTGCTGTGACAGATAGAGTGTTGGATCCATTACCTCCAAGAGTGCCTGACAATGGTTCAGGCATGGGGAAGCATAGAACTAATAAACGTCGATAGTAGATGGTGGCAGAAAAGGAAAAATTGTCAGAGAGTGAGCCTGTACAAGAAGCTAGGCCAGATGTAAAAGCAGTTAGTGGTCAGCAGAAGGGTGGTTCTATGGCTGGAGGAAGAACCTTTGCTTTTGTAACAGTAGGGCTACCTGACCTCAGCTCTTTGCTAGAGCCTGTAGTGGAGGGTGGAATTATTCGGGTTGTTCTACCATAGACAGCGATGGAAAGACAACTTGAGAAATATAAACTAGTTCTTATAGGCAGAGTATTTACGAAGGGCATGTTACTCAAGGATGTTTTGCGAACTCTGACAGATCAATGGGGACCTTCCGTGAAATTTGAGATGATTGCTCTTGGTAAGGGTTTTTTGTGTTTAGATTTTACTCTGTCGAGGCTTTGATGTCTGTTTGGAGGAGGGATATTACTAGAGTTAATGGGCAGGCCCTCCATTTACAGAGGTGGGAACCTAATTTCAACATTGACAAAGAGCATGTTGCATACTATCAACAGTGGGTACAGTTTCCTGGTTTAGCCCTGGAATATTGGGATGAAGAGCTACTTTTCTCAATTGGAAAAGCTCTGGGGAAGCTAGTCAATGTAGATAGAGACACTTTGAACAATGTTGTTGGAAGATATGCAAGGATGTCTATTCAAATGGTGAGAGAGAAGGGGGGGTAACCTTGACCAAAAGAGGTGATGGTGAGCTGTGTACTTGGTGGACAACAATTTATTTTCAAGCCTATGGTGGAATATAAAGGCCACAAATCAGGTGTAGGATTTATGGAACTTTTGGACATCAATCTGGTGCTTGTAAGGATTCAGAAAAACCTAGGAATGGTCTAGAATTCGATCAGGATATGCCAGTCATGGTTGATAACCCTATTGCAGTAGCTTCTCCAATAGGAAGTGCTAGAGGCCTAGGGAACTGGGTGGATGTGACTGATGAGGATGATGAACAGGGTTTGGAGGAAGGTGAGATAAAAGGAAATATTGATGTGGTTAATAAGGATCCAGAGCAGCATGTGGTTAGTCCTATGCCAATTGGTGATGATAGTAATGGTTTGGGTATTTATTCGGTGGAAGACTCCATTGTAGATGAGAATGATTGGGCCTTATTTCCAGGCCAGTCAGAAGTGACTGGGACTACACCCCTTGCTATTACTCCTTCAACTGGTGGTGGGATTAGTTTTACAAGTAACCCAGGTAGGGTGGAGGTTGTTTTTCCTAATGTTGTGGCAATGGATCAATCCTTTCAAAATAAAGATGCCTTTACAACTGTTGAGAAGAGACCTCCAGGTAGGCTTGCAGGTAGTGGAAAGCAGCAAGCAAATACGATGAGGGCAAAAGAAGCTCGTCTAGCTCACTTGGAGATGTTACGTAAGAAAGGTCAAAGATGAAGATTCTTTTTTAGAATATAAGAGGTGTCTCGAATCCAAAATCGAGATGGTTTTTGAGGACTTTGTTAGTGGAGCATGGTCCTGATGTGGTAGGAATTGAGAGCCTATGGTAGTGCCTCTGAAGTGCCCATTGCTATGTTGAATAGAATGGGCTATGGAGCAGATGTAATCCATAATGAAAGACAAGGTAAACTGCCGAATAATTGGATTCTATGGAGGAAACAGATTTTGAAACCTAATGTGCTGCTCTCTTCTGATTAACAGATTTATATTGTTGTGACAGTAGATAGTGTGGTACATCAATGCTCTTTTGTACATGCCAACCATAGAATAGTGATGAGGAGGGAGTTATGGTCTGAATTGGTGTCTTTGGGGGGACAACTAATTCCGTGGCTGATTATTGGTGATTTTAATTGTTACAAGTATTCTCATGAAAATACAGGTCCTGGTAATTTTTCGATGCCCTCTGCTAGTGAATTTGAAGCGTGTATTGATACACTACATCTGGTTAGCCTTCCCACTTCTGGTTTGAAATCTACGTGGATGAATAATAGAGTAATTGGGAATGTTAAAGCTGTGTTGGATCGATGTTTGGTTAATGATGCATGGCACGGTGTGTATGGACAAGCTTTCCAAAAAGTTATGCCTCATATTGGATCTGATCATGCTCTAATCTTGGTTGGTTGTTTTGCCATTCCAAAACCAAAAAATGTTTCTTTTAGGATACAAAGGTTTTGGATGGATCATGTTGACTTCAAAGATGTGTAGGAGGTGTGGTGCATGCCGGTATATGGTAACCCATATTTTGTGCTAATGTCCAAGTTGAAGGCTGTTAAACTTCGGCTCAGGTCTCGGTCAAGAGAAAAGTTTTCAAATATTGATAAGGAAGCTTTGGTTTCCAAGGTGGAATTGGAGGATGTCCAAGAAATAATATAGTGATGAACTTGATATGACACTGAGAGGGGGGGTGAATCAGTGTCTGAAACTTTTTCCCTATAAATTCAATGTTGTACAGAGCTGTTGGATACAACCAATAGTCTTGAATTGCCAGCGATAATCTTTGATGCTCCACACTGCCTTGAGAACCTCTGAACAGCCTTCAATGATAGTAAATCTTGAAACATCGATCTCGTCTTGATCATAGGCTTCTCATCTCCTTCAACATCACCATGAATGAGTAATACGCAGCATATCAACCTCTCTCAGGGTTTCAACAATCCATTGATGCACAGAGAATAGGTGGATAGTGATGAATCCCCTCACTGGAAACTCCGACAGGCAAAATCCCTCTTCCGTAGCTTCAAAACACACTTTTCATTTTTTAAGCCCTTTCCGACTCCCAACGGCCCCAATAGATAGGGCATCGAAAAATATGAATGCTACAATTTGAACGGACCGATTTGGAGCTCGGATGAAGAAGATATGGCAATTTGAAAATCGGCTAATCTCGGATAAGGAAAGAGAATTTTTCCTTATATAACCTGCACCTGCGCCGCACCGTAGCCGAGCCGCGCCACGCCGCTGTCACATTCTGATTGGTTTAGAGAGGAATCTAGGCCATTTGCCGTTGGATCTGAGAAGAAATGGCGGGATCTTTTGATGTCCGTCGGATCCGAACAAATCGCGTCAGCGAACCTCGGATCCCATATTAAGCGTAGGATCTGGATCAATGGTGCCGCGGCACCGTAAAGAGCGTCACACTGGATCGCGGCTACACTTGCATGTACCGCGGTGCATGATTATAGGTTGCGTCCGGCCACTCACTAACATGCGATGGAATCTAACGCGGCCGACTCATATGTACACAATCCCGCGTCTTTGTGGGCTGTCGGATGCGAATCCGAGAGGTGAGGATCAATCCTCGCCGCGGATCTTGGATCTCCTTCTCTTTTTCTTGACGAAAAAGCCCCTATACAACTTGTGAAATGCCGAAATTGCCCCTAAACAACTTATGAAATGACTTTTTCGAGCGATTCGACAGAAACTGCGATATCTCTCTCATCCGACGTCGGAATTGAGTGATTCAAGTTGCGTTGGAAAGCTAACTCGATGCTCTACATCTTTCCAATGCCGGATCTCCATGAACCTATTGCGGGACCCACCAAAAATAGACCCAAAGTTAAAACTCTGTCAAACCTTGGAATTTGAACCCGAAACTTTGTGTGCATGCATGCCATGTGCCGTGGGCTGCCGTGTTGGCATGTCACCTTGCCACCATACCTGTGGGTCCCACTCACATTTTTCTCTCTCCTATTTCTCTCTCTTCTGATTCTCTCTCTTCTTTCTCTCTCTTGAATTTCTCTCTTTAATTGCAAGACGAACCACAAGACTACAACCGGTATCAATCTACAACCAGTATCAATCTCCCTCATCAGACTTGGTCCAAGTTGCCGACAATGACAATCCAAAGTGCAACATATAGGTGGTGGGCTGTAATGACATATTAAAGAGGCATGAGGATATTGTAGCTAAGAAACATAATGAGATGTGCGCCTTAGAGGAGGCACTTTGGGCTGAGAAGGGTTGTATTAAATGGCTACTGTTGGAGATCAAAATTCAAAATTTTTCCATGCATAGGCAAAGGGTCAAAAAAATAGAAATTTGATCTAAACTATGCTGAGGGAGGATGGATCGATGATGGATAATCAGGATATTATCAAGGCTCATGTATTGAGCTACGATGAGGAGTTCCATAAGAGTGCAGGTTCGACAGTACATGAACAATGTTTGGAGGTAGTGCCTATTATTGTAGCCGAGGATGAGAATAGGAGACTGGATGCTATTCCATCAGATGAGGAAATCAGATTGACTGTATTTAACATGAGTTAAGAAAGCTCTCTAGGACCAGATAGATTTTCAGGGAAATTTTGTTGTGTTTATTGGGATATTGTGGGAAGGGATGTTTGTGCTGTTGTGCGATCCTTTTTTTCTTACAGGAAGACTACCTAATGGGGTTAATAACAACCATATAACTTTAATCCCAAAAAGGGATGGAACCCAAAAGGTATCTGATTTTAGGTCAATCTGTGTGGAAAATTTTGTCCACAAGATTGTTCCTAAAATCATGGCAACCAAACTAGGAGGATTTGTTGGAAAATGCATATCTTCTGAATAGGGTGCTTTCATGAAAGGGAGAGTGATTCATGAGAATGTGGGGCTAGCCTCAGAGTTAGTTTCTATAATGCACAGGAAAAAAAAAAATTTAACTTTGAAGCTAGATGTTCGGAAAGCATATGATACTCTGGAATGGGGATTTCTTTTGGCAGTGTTAAAAAAGTTTGATTTTTCTGATGTTTTCTAATACAGAGTTATGTCTCTTTTAAAATCTGTTCGGATGTCGATTCTGATAAATTGAGGTCCAGTTGGTTATTTTGGTGCAGAGAGAGGGTTAAGGTAAGGAGACCCATTATCCCCATTATTATTTGTTATTGCTGAAGAAGTTCTGTATAGAGGTCTAACAAAAATGACAGAAATGGGTATGATTGAATCCGTATTTCGTGGGAGATTTGTTGAGGCTCCCACTAACCTGTTATTTGCTGACGATATCTTTGTTTTTATCAAAGCTTCATTAGTTTCTTGTAGATATCTGAAGCATTTTTTTGAAATTATATGCTAAGTTTGGTGGATAGCGTATTAACCAGGAAAAGAGTAAAATTTTCTTCTCTCCTGATGTGAAACACATCAGACGGCATAGAATGATTGAAACTTTAAATTTTGTTGAAGGTAAATTTCTAACTACATATTTGGGTGTTCCTCTCTTCAAAGGGAGGATTAAAAAATCATATTTTAATCCTATCTTTCTAAGTTTAGAAGGGAATTTGCAGCATGGAAATATATGTTACTGTCTTATGCAGGTAGGGTGGAACTTATTAAATTAGTCCTATCTAGTTCTTTTATACATTCTTTTTGTGTGTATAAATGGCCTCGGTCATTGATTAAGACAGTTGAAGGATGGATGAGAAATTTCATTTGGACTGACGATCTAGAAAAAAGAAAGTATATTGTTGTGAAGTGGGACAGTATGTGTGTGCTCCCAAGATGGAACGTGGTCTTCGCATTAGACGATTGAGTTAGATAAATGATGCTTTTCTATGTAAATTGGCATGTAAAATCAAAGGTGGAAAATCTGCATATGCTACATTTATGACTGGACACTACTTCAATAAAGATGGAGGCATTCGAAGGCCATTGTGTGTATCTCTAGTATGGATGAGTATTAGAAAACTTTGGGATTGGATTGCAAAACACACCCGATGGTTAATTGGTGATGGAAAAATGATTAACTTGTGGAGGGATAATTGGATTGGTGATTTTGTTTTAAAAGATCGCATTGAACTGAATTTGTCGATCCTTCAAGGTTTAGACTATTCAATGGCACAGTTTATTGTTGATGGAAAGTGGATGTGGCCTACAATTGCTTCACCACAATTACATCTTCTATTTGATGAAGCAGCCCAGATTCCTCTAGTACTACTTGGTACCGATAAATTGATGTGGACAGGTGAGTTATCAGGTTCCTTTTCTGTTCAGTCGGGTTGGCATTTGATACGAACTCTGCACCCAAAAAAATCTTGGGTAGCAACAGTTTGGAGCAATGGTTTGCTACCACGGGTATCGTGGTTTGGCTAGAGATGGTGTTTGAAGAATTTACCTACAGATGATCTTGTCTAGGGGAAAAGAGTGTCCCTTGCATCTCCGTGCCCACTGTGTTTTAGTGACATGGAGACAATGGACCACTAATTTTGCAGTTGTAGCTTTTCTGAATAGATTTGGTGTGATGTTGGTTTCTTATTTGGGATGTTGATTCTGAATTTTACATCTTTTGACATGATGTTGGGGTGGTGGTGAGAAGGAGTGTTGCTATTCCCTTAAAATCTATTTGGAAAGGTTCTTTGTTTGTGGCAATCACAAACATTTGGGCTGCCCAAAATAAGTTTGTTTATAGAAATGAGAGGGTCTCCACGGGATCGATCATTATGTAGATTCGTAGGGGGTGTAGAGACCTGTCTATTAAAGCTCCTTACATTGTTCAGACAAGAAAAGACTTAAGGATAGTTCGAATCCATTCTTTGGTGACAATGCAAAGGAAGCAAATTTGTACTCTGGAGCTTTATTGGAGACCACTACTAGGCTGGTGCAAGGTTAACACGGATGGCCGGAGCTGGACCGTTACTTTCGAGGTTGAGAATGAACAAGAGGGACAGGAATGTAGAGAGAGTTGAGCTTCCAGTTTTGGAAATCCGGGAGTGGCAGGTGCAGGTGGTACTATACTTATATCTACTGGCTTGGTTATCTTTGCTTTTGCAAACTTCCTTGGACTAACTACAAATTATGAAGTAGAGATGAGGGGTGTTTTGCGTGGCATTAAGGAGGCTTTTAATTTGGGCTTTCTGAAGATTTGGTTAGAGTGTGACTCAAGCTTTGTGATCATGGTTTTTCAACTTAAAAGTGCCATGGTATTGTAGTCAAGAATGGAATGCTCTACATGTTGCTTTGGAGAAATGCCAAGTCAGATACACACATGATTTCAGAGAAACCAATACAGCTGCTAATAAACTTGCTAGAAAGGCTACTCATGATAGAATGTCATATAGTTGAAACTCTTGTCTAGATGTTATAGCTCGTGAGGTGGTGGGGGATGCTTCCCACAGACCTTGTTTTAGATTTTCATAGTTTGACCCGGCATGGCTTCTGTTGATGGCAATGCTGAAGGTGAAGGTTTTACATTCTGTTAAGGTCTCTTGTATTTCTATCTCTATTTTTAATATAATATTTTTCATGGCTTCTAGCAAAAAAAATAGTGAAGCAGTATTATCTCACTATGGACATAGACATGAAATCTTATCAAACCACATTAATATTTGCGTCTTGTGATTTTTTTTAACCTCGTTGTATTTTTCTGTATCATGATTAGGGTATGATTTGTACTATATCCACAATGCTTTAGATGACAAAATAGCACCTGTGATGATGTAATTACTAAATGAATTTGAAATATTGACTTAGGTGGAAATGAGTGCCGTGTGGCAACAAAAGAAGGTGAGGGAGATCTGCAATGAAAAAGAGATCCATGTCAATGCTTGGTCACCTCTAGCAAGATATGGAGTTATGTGGGGTTCAAATTCAGTCATGGAGAATACAATTCTCAAATATATATATATATATATATATATATATATATATATATATATATATATATATATATATATATATATATATATATATATATATATATATATATATAGAGAGAGAGAGAGAGGCTTTGCTTGTTTAAATGTAAAATTTTACATTTATTTTTTTATTCATTTTTTATTTTCAAGAATTAAAAACATACTGATATCATGAGGGAAGAAAAAGAAAATTTATCTTTTTTTACCTAATAGAAATAAACATTAAAATTATTTTTAAAATATAAAATAATACACATTTAAAATATAAAATGTTATACATAAAATTTCATTTAAAATTTTATGTCAAAACAAACGCAGTAATTCTTGAAAGTTGCATGTTATACCTTTTTTTTTTTTTTTTTTATAACATAATTAGCTATTTTGATAGATCTCACTGTGATGGGTATATCAGCAAGGAGTAAGTCCATTTGCGAAGAGCTTCAACAAAGAGAGACTAAAAGAAAATCTCCATATCTTCGATTGGGAACTTACCTCGGAAGAATCTGATAAGATAAGCCAGATTGCACCAAAGAAGACAATTTTAGGAGAAGATTTTGTTTCACCAAAGGGGCCTTAGAAATCAGTGGAGGAACTTTGGGATGACGACATGTAGGATTTCGTCCTACTATAGGCACACGAGTGTTGGAGGAATAGTAGTCGCAACAATAAAGCTCAAAAGATAGTTTCTTGTTTTTAAATTTCTTTCCCTGTTCACTTATTATCTGTGTCACCAGACATAGTTGCGGAGGGTTTGTAACTACTTTTTTATGTCTTAATATTTGATGTGGACCAAATAAGAAAAAAGGTGCTTCACCCAAAAAAAAAAAAAAAATTTCGCCGTATTGCACATTAAGAAAATTTTCAATTACGGTTCATAATACATGTTGCCGCTGAAATCCAATCCGGTCTATTAAGTGGAAGAACTGCACCACAATGCAAACAGGGACAATAGATATTGGGCAAGCATCATGTTATAATTTAGGAATGTGTTTGGCACACAAACTGTCCAATTCGAAAATCAATCTCCCATACGATACTCTATGCCTTAATTCCTTA
This sequence comes from Protea cynaroides, assembly GCA_028583415.1. NCBI lineage: Eukaryota > Viridiplantae > Streptophyta > Magnoliopsida > Proteales > Proteaceae > Protea > Protea cynaroides. The sequence continues at coordinate 17,852,198 of CM053265.1, forward strand.
ATGGTCAATGGATGATTAGGCTATTTGGGAATTCGATACAAAATTGCTAGGTTCTTCTAACTAAGTTTTGCCAAGCACATTCTAAAACAAAATAAACAAAATATGTAGGAATCAAAGTAATTGTTGGATGATGGTACAAACAACTCAGTCTAATGATTTGACGAATCCTAAGCAACTACACTTCCTGATCTTACACATATTCACCTAAACTCTCAATGGTTCGAAACCCCTTCACATTCACAAAACCAATTCTTCAATGTTGATGAACCAAAGCTTACTTAAAATTGCCTACGTATCTCGGACATATCTCAAGAATCGGATTCCTCACATAGTTCGAGAAAAGGGATGAACAATAAATATCTGAAAACCGGTTAAAACCATGATTAAAGGATTGAAACGTAGAAAAATAAAAATTGTAGACTGAATTTGGGACATATCCCAAACTGTTTACGTTTCCCGGGCATATTCCGAGAATTAAGTCCAAAGCATAGTTTGAACATGGGTCAATGTCCAAAACCAGTAATCAGGCATAAAACCCACCAACCAAATTCTAAACAAAACACCAAATTCTAAACAAAACATGAGTTCCTATTGCCAATAGTCAAACGAAGAGGTTACCCAAAACAAACTCGAAACTCTACGGAAACAAATGCATTGAAAAAAAAATCATTGATTAAACCTGTAGAGCGAATTTGGGAATTTGATCCAAATTACCTACTTATCGCGGAGAACTTACTCTTCTCCCGAAAATTAGGTCCCCGCGTACTTGAGGATGAAAAGTGCTTTATTAAACCTTTGTTGAGAAGTAAAGAGAAGATAGAGGGAAGATGCGTTTAAAAATGGAAGATAACGTGGTGTTTATCATAGGAGGGTAAACTGATCAATATTTCTCTAATTTTGTTAACCATATTAAGAGAGTGGGGTGCAGTTGTACTTATCATCAAAGTTAGGGAATGGTTGCCTGTATGGCAAAGTTTTGAAGAGGTGTGTCAAATTTTCCCTACATTTTATTATTAATTTTTATGGGATGTGAATAAAGTAATTATCAAAATATTTAAAAATTCCAATTCAAAGATTAAACTGAATAGTTATAAAAATAAAAATAAAAGAAGGAAAAATTTCCCATCAAGTCCTAAAATAAAAAGAAGGGAAAATTACTTGGACACCCCCCTTGACAGATGTTTTACTACATAGAACTACCCTGTCATGACAAAAGTTACACAGACTACTCCTAAAATAATGCTTTATAACAGTATAGTCCACACCGTTAGTTTTTTTTTTGTGTTAAAAAGTGACGGAAGAAAGTCTAATTATTTTTTTTGAAGATAATAATACTCTTAGTGAATGTAAAATGACAAAACTATCCTTGAGTAAAAACTGAGACGGTAAAGAGAGTAAAAGTTGTTCTTCCTTCTTTCTCGAAGGAGACCATGCCTTGGATTGCCGACGTAAGTGCCTTCCCCTGTTGATCTTCTCTCTGGAGGAGGAGAAGCTACCGCTTATATTCGTCTTCCTCCTCCGAAAGAGGACTTCGTCGATGATTTCGTCCCGTCGTCGAATTTTATCTCTAGCGAAGTTAAGCTATCTGATTTTGTAGTTGCGAAGGCTGTGAAGTAAAGATTTCCGTTCGTGAATGACCGTGCAGTGTGTGATTCAAAGAATGAAGGAATCTACATGCTAATTACTGAGAAAACGTTGGACCGACTCACCGAGGAAAGAGTAAGGATTGGGCTCGTCTTTAGTTGGTTAGTTATGATGAACTTGATATGACACTGAGAGGGGGGTGAATCAGTGTTTGAAAATTCTCCTTAATTATTTACTGCTGCCCAGAGCTGATGGAGACCTAATTTTTACACACACACAAGCGCATGCAAATCTACCTCGCTACCACTCAGTGGCCAGGTCTACCAGATTTGCACACCCACCCTGCAAGCCATTCCACGCACTCTAAAATACATAGAAAATAAAGACAATTCATAACACAGGATATACGTGGTTCACCAATACAGTGTGTGATGGCTAGTCCACGGAGTAATGCCCAACGGGCTCTGTATATACTCAATACACTTCTTTTTACTGTCTACACAACAGGGAGTACATACACCCAATTTACCTAGCATAAAACTAGGAGGGCACACATGTGCCAGGAATTCAGGTATCAAGTACCAGTGTTCAGCACACGCTGCACACCACGCTTAACCGCACCCATGGGAAGCAAATGACAATTTTTTTAGGCTTATAAATTTGCCTTACAATTTTCCCCACTAGCTAGGTATTTAAAAATTTGCACCTATGCTAGTATACAATAAATTGAAAGCATAAATAGATAAGGGACTTGGAAAATCTCACAAAGAATACTTTCGAATGGCCAATAATATCTCTGAAGCTTCACACTGCTCTCAGGTACTCTCTAACAACCTTCAATGATGATAGAGATAGATCCATAGAGCACACCTTATCAACAGGCTCCAATCTCTTCCACACAACCCATAATCACCATGAATGTGAAAATAAAAGCTCTATTGACCTCTCATAGGGATTTAGCACTCCATTGATGCACAGAGAAGAAGTAGTTGGTGATTGATCACTCCCACAGGCATGAAATCCTAGAAAAACCCTCTGTTAAGCTTCAAAACCCTACTTTCGATTTTTTTTCTCAATTTTTTTGACTCCCAATGGCACCCAATGTATAGAGCATCCAAAAATATGGAAACTGCAACTTGAAAGGACTGATTTGGAGCTTGGATGAAGAAGTTATGGTAATTTGAAGTTCGGCCAACCAAAACATTCAAAATGGAATATTTCCTTTCATAACCGCGCACCCGCGCCGTACCGTAGCCGCGCCGGGCAGATGTGTTGTCGCGTTTTGATTGGCGGAGATGGAATCTACTCTTTTAGCTATCGGATAACCTTAAAAAAGGCAGGATTGAACCTGCGCCATCAGATCTGAATAAATCATGTCAAGCGCAATCGGAGATTACGTGAGCCGCTGGATCTGGATCTGATCCGCTGCGCACCGTACTGTCACGACCCGCGACCCGCTCCATCTACATGGCCCAAGGATTGGCACATGGGTTGATGGGTTAGCCCATATTCTAGAATTATCTACACATTCTCTACACTTGGGCTTAAGTGGGGTAATCTAGAAACCTCCACATTCTTTGTACATATGGAAAACTCTAGAAGACCCTACATTCTCTAGAATTGTTTTAGAAAGGGGGAATGTTCTAGACCATTCTCCTAGAACATTCCTAACCGTTAGATTATAGACACTTGTACTTAATCTTAGCCATTCATTGTACATAAGGGTGCCTATAAATAGAGCTAGCCTCATTTGGCCAAGGTACTCTGCACACTTTGCATCCAAGCATTGTAAGAGATCTTTGTAATAGAAACCCATTCTTCTAAAAGCTCTCTTATGTTCTCTACTCTCTTAGGCTTACTTAGTTCTCAATAAGGCTTGTAAGCAACTAAGTGCCACACGGTTAGCTTAGTTACACTAAGGCCGTGACATTTGGTATCAGAGCGCGATTACGAGGGAGACACCTGTGCAGCAGCATAGACACCATGTCGCACACCTTGGAGGCACACGACGTAGTGATCCCCGAGGAGGAACGAGGAAGGGATGCTAACCCCAACGCAGGGAAGAGCAAGAGGAGCAAGGACAAGTCCATAGACTTGGTAGGTGCGATGGAGGCCCGACTACATCTAGTGGAGGTAGTCACGGGTGAGACCCGAGACAGGGTTGATGCCGTGGAACTAAATGAAGAGGAGCTCGAAGGCCGCGTGGGAGAACTCAAGGAGGAGTTCAATGGCCGACTCGAAGGGCTCAACCAAACTGTTTGCAGCACCACAGCGCATCTACAAGGTGAGTTCAACGCTCTCAAAGCTCAAATACTGCAAACGTTGGCTACCTTTGAAGCCCAAATGCAAGAAATGCGAGCCGATTGGGCATTATGTAAACGAGCCGTTGCTGGAGGAGCCATTACCCTTAAGGAGGCGCCTAAGGTGGAGGTGCCAAAGCCAATGTCCTACGATGGACAACGTGATGCCTGAGAAATCGATAACTTCTTGTGGCAAATGGAAAGATACTTTGAAGCAATCTCACTTGAAGAGCCAAGGAAGGTGCAAACTGTCGTTCTCTACCTTAAAGACACAGCTACTCTATGGTGGCGTAGGCGGCATGCAGACATGGAAAGAGGTACGTGCACTATAAATACTTGGGATAGTTTTAAGAAAGAGCTAAAGAAGCAATTCTATCCTGAGAATGTTACATTCTTGGCAAGGAGAAGTCTCAAAAGACTCAAGCAAACTGGGTCTATTCGGGACTATGTAAAGGAATTCTCGACACTCATGTTAGATGTCCCGAGTATGACTGAAGAAGAATTACTATTCAACTTCATGGATGGACTCCAAGGTTGGGCCGCACAAGAATTGCAACGGCGGGGAGTACAAGATGTCGCTTCAGCCATAGCAGCGGCAGAGTCCCTACTAGAGTACAAGAGAGACGAACCCTCCAAGCCCAAGAAGGCATACAACGGTAGAGGTGGGGGAGAGTCATCTTCCAAAGAGTCTTACTCAAAGGAAGGATTGGATACATCCTCCTCACACAAGAACGGCAAAGCAAGGGATGACAAAAGAGATAGGCGTAAATCATCAAGCCCATGTTTTCTTTGCAATGGACCCCATTGGACAAGGGAGTGCCCAAAGAGGAAAGCACTATCAGCTCTACACGAGGAGAAGGATGATGAGAAAGAAGAAGCTCGTATGGGATCGCTACAACTAGCAGTCATCAAGGGCAAGACGACGGAGGTCAAGATCACCGCCTCACAAAAGGGGCTGATGTACGTAGAGATACACCTCAATGGTAAGCCCACTTGCGCCATGGTCGACACAGGTGCAACTCACAACTTTGTCTCGATGGACGAGGCAAAGAAGTTAGGCCTAAAGGTGTCAAAGGAAGGGGGTTAGTTGAAGGCTGTTAACTCCCAAGCTCGTCCCATTCATGGCATGGCTCGTACGGTTAAGATGAGCATAGGAACGTGGAAGGGCACCGTGGACCTATCGGTGGTGCCTATGGACGATTTTCAAGTAGTACTCAGCATGGAGTTCTTAAGAAAAGTAAATGCCATAGCCATGCCCACCATCAGCACAGTCTGTATCATGGAAGAGGGAGCCTCTTGCATGATCCCAACAATACCAAGGACTAAGGATGGCCCTAAGTTGCTATCAACAATGCAGTTGGAAGACAGGGCCAGGAAAAGAGAAAAAGAAAGGTCTAAAGAGGTGCTACCTAAGCCTACTAAGAAGGCCTTTGACAAATTCAAGGGTATAATGCCTTCAGATCTGACGAAGAGGCTTCCACCTAGAAGCGAGGTGACAAACCAAGAGCGATTCAAGGTTGTCAAGTCTTACCTTGACAAAGCCACAAAGAAGATAAAGAGGTGGGCTAACAAAAGGAGGCGACCGACAAAGTTTATAGTAGGCGACTCGGTGCTTGTAAGGCTCACAAGGAAGGAACGCCGATATGAAGGGCCTTTCGAGATTGTGAGGAATGTTGGTAAAACGTCCTACGAGGTTAACCTTCCTTTAAAGTTCAAGATTCATCCGGTTTTCCATGCAAAGACATTAAAATTGTATCATAGAGACATGGGAAACCCAAGCCATGGGACTTCGACTCAAGCACCTACGAGAGTACTTACTCCTTACGACAGGGAGGCTGAATGCATAAAAGCTGAGAAAGTGACTCGAAGACAAGGCGTCCCTCCTTGTAGGGAGTACTTAGTCAAATGGAAGGGACTACCAGAGAGCGAGACAAGCTGGGAACCATTAGATGCCCTTTGGCAGTTCCAAGATATGATACAAAAGTTCCATGAGGAAAATGCGACGAGGACGTCTACATGGTGGGGGAGAATATCACGACCCGCGACCCGCTCCGTCTACATGGCCCAAGGATTGGCACATGGGTTGATGGGTTAGCCCATATTCTAGAATTCTCTACACATTCTCTACACTTGGGCTTAAGTGGGGTTATCTAGAAACCTCCACATTCTTTGTACATATGAAAAACTCTAGAAGACCCTACATTCTTTAGAATTGTTTTAGAAAGGGGGAATGTTCTAGACCATTCTCCTAGAACATTCCTAACCGTTAGATTATAGACACTTGTACTTAATCTTAGCCATTCATTGTACATAAGGGTACCTATAAATAGGGCTAGCCTCATTTGGCCAAGGCACTCTGCACACTTTGCATCCAGGCATTGTAAGAGATCTTTGTAATAGAAGCTCATTCTTCTAAAAGCTCTCTTGTGTTCTCTACTCTCTTAGGCTTACTTAGTTCTCAATAAGGCTTGTGAGCAACTAAGTGCCGCACGGTTAGCTTAGTTACACTAAGGCAGTGACAGTACGCACGCTACACTGAATCAAGCGCTAACACAATAGATCGTGGCCCATTATAATATAATGCAACCAACCAATCCCAAGGTGTGCGATGGAATCTCGACGCTTCGGCTCCGATACACCCTAGCCCGCCTTGATCTGGGCCATTCAAAGTGGATCTGAGCATCGTGGCTCAAATCCAGCCATCCAATTGGTTTCTTTTCTCATTTATGATAATTACAGCATTAATCTTCAACTTCTGATAATTGCAAATAGGCCCTTGAACAAATGTTTAAAGGTTTTTTTTGAGCGATCCAACGGAAAGTGCGATATCTCTCTCATCCGACGTCGAAATTGAGTGATTCAAGTTACGTTGGAAAGCTAACTTGATGCTCTACATGTTTCCAATGCCGGATCTCCATGAACCTGCTGCGGGACCCATAAAAAATAGGCTCAAAGTTAAAACTCTGTCAAACCTTGGAATTTAAACCCAAAACTTTGTGTGCATGCATACCAAGTGCCGTGGGCTGCCATGTTGACATGTCACCTTGCCATCACACCCGTGGGTCCCACCCACAGTCTCTCTCCTCTTTCTCTTTCTAGTTTCTCTCTCTTCATTCTCTCTCTACATCTTCTTTCTTCATGTAATGCTTCAAGATGCCGCAACACTGCCTCATCATCAGAAACTTGACCACATCACCAGAAACACTGTCAGATCATCAGATCATCAGATTCTCATTCCTCTTGTTGACCACACCATCAGTGGGGCCAACAGACAGTCTCTCTCATCAAACTCAGTGTATAATACCATTCAACTCTCTACAAGTCATCTGAAACATATGTAGAACATTGTAGAACACACATGCGAGGTTGCCCATCTTTGCCATTGCACTGACACACTCTCTCCTACACTGACACTCTCTCTCCTCATTTCTTTGACTATATACTTACAGACACTGTCACATCAGTCAAGTTGCCAACAATGACAACATAAAGGCCAACAAGTTACTCTACTCGCCACAGCTAGAGTTCAGATGCATGCCACTGTAACAAATGTCATTCGATATCCGAAGTTTGATGCAATTTAAAGATGAGAAGAATTGTTACATTTGATCAGATAGGCTAAAAATTCACCTTTCCGATTTGATTTGCAGAGCATCAGATCTCATTTTATTGCAAGCTTTGTTTTGAATTTTCCATAAGAAAGATTTCATGAATCAAATTAAATCACATAAACATACCCGGATCCATTAGCGTTTGTAGAAGAGTTTTCGCGGAGGCTTTGAATAGTCCTATCAGTCTTCTCTGATCCCCTTTCTGTATATCATGAACGATTGCCAATAATGAGAATTGACTATCTATATAAAGACAGGGAGCAAGGACTAACCATGTTATGAAGATTAATTTGGTCCTTCCCATAATCGGACCAAATTACCAGAAGGTCCCCAAACAATTACGCGTTAAGGTGGATTAATTGGAACCCTCCCATTAAGGGTACCATCCAATCACAGTCGTCCATTCAACACCCATCCACTAATCCTACCCATTACAATGTCTAGTGCAAGCCCATACATGATGAAAACATTACATTATCTCACGTGGGCTGCATCAGAACATTGCTTCAACCATGGATTAGAAAAATTGTGATCACATATAGGAAGTGTTGAAAGTAGCTCACCTTAACAATACACCATTGGACCAAGTAAGAACATAAACACCCAATTGTAAGTGTCATAACGTCTTAAGTCAACGTGGAACACTACACATCAAAGTGCTTGCACCCTTACCAGCTTTTGGGCTACAAATAGTGTAAAAGTTGGAGTATGGAAGTTGCATGTTTCGATCATTGAACATTTTAAATCCAAATTAGTCCAGACTTCCAACTGAAGTCATTAGCTACTCCATCATTTGGAGCTCACTGGAATCATTCTTAACATGGCAAACTGCCTCTAGAACTACCAAAATAGCTACTTCATATAGAAGCACACTATAAATACCTCACACTAAAGTATCATGGGATTGGATCCATAAATCCCATCACACTAGCCCAAGTTCTCAAACTGAGTAACTCTACTAGCTATGTATACCTATAAATACAACCTTTGAAAATGAGGAATAACAAATGAAACTATCTCTATTATCATTTGAGGTCTGCCTTTACTTTCATTCAAGGCTTGCCTTTACTATCATTCAAGGCAAAATATGTACATTTACAAATAATGAGGAACAAAAAGAGCACAATACCATTTATTCAAAAGTCATAAACACTGCCTGTGTCTATAAAATATACTCCCACCAACAAAATAAATCCAGGGATTTAACTCCCATACCAGCAACATGCTTTTGAAAAACATTTATAGCCAAAAATTTTGTTAGTGTATCAGCAATCATGACATTCGTAGAGATTTGTTCAACAGAAATCATAGACTCTTGGAACTTCTCCCTAACAAAGAGATACTTTATGTCAATGTACTTTAAACCAGAAGTACTCTTGCTATTCTGAGAAAATTGCACTACAGTAGAGTTATCACAATACAACTTCAATGGTCTGGATATGGAATCAACCATTTGAAGACCTGAAATGAAGTTCCTCAACCATAGAGCCTGAACTGTGGCTTCATAACATGCCACATACTCTGTGTGTCCAGTAGAAGAAGTAGTAATAGTTTGCTTTACACTCTTCCATGATACTGCGCCTCCAGCCATCATGAAAACATAACCAGATGTTGACTTTAGATCATCTGACATCCAGCATAATTAGAATTTGAATATCCGATCACTTCAAGAGTATTAGTTCGTCTGAAGGTAAGCATGAGGTCTCTAGTGCCCTTAAGATACCTCATGACCTTTTCACTGCCACCCAATGAGTCCAACCTGGATTACTCTGGAATCGTCTAAGCACACTGATAGCAAACGCGATGTCAGGTCGAGTACAAACTTGAGCATACATGAGACTACCCACAACAGAAGCATATGGTATGTCTTTCATCTGTGCCCATTCAACTTCATTCTTTGGATAATCAGATTTGGTGAGTTTATCGCCCTTTGTAACAGGAGTCTTCGCGGAGGCACAATTAATCATGTTAAACCTCTACAATACTCTATCAATATATGTTCTTTGTAACAATCCAAGAACACCGCATGACCTATTACGAAGAATCTCTATCCCCAAAACATAAGATGCCTCACCAAGATCCTTCATATTGAAGTGGCTGGACAACAATCTCTTTGTCTCATGTAGCATACCTTTATCATTACTGGCCAGAAGAATATCATCTACATAGAGAACTAAGAAGATAAATCTACTCCCACTGATCTTGAGGTATATACATTGATCAACAATATTTTCTTTGAATCCAAGAGAGGTAAAAACTTGGTCAAACCTCAAGTACCATTGTCTAAGAGATTGTTTCAAGCCATAAATAGACCTTTTGAGGATACATACCATATTCTCATTATCAACTGTCATGAAACCAAGAGGTTGTAACATGTATACTTCCTCTTCCAAGACTCCATTAAGAAATGCAGTCTTCACATCCATCTGATGCAGCTCCAAGTCAAATTGTGCAACCAGTGCCATAATTATCCTGAAAGAGTCTTTGGTGGACACTAGAGAAAAAGTTCTTGTGTAATCTATACCTTCTTTCTGACTAAAGCCTTTTGCTACAAGTCTGGCTTTGTAGCGCTCAATTTCTCCTCTAGTATCCCTTTTGGTCTTAAACACCCACTTACAACCAATTGGTCTGAAACCCTTGGACAATTCAACTAGGTCCCAAACTTCATTAGTTTTCATAGATTCTAATTCATCATGCATGGCATCCATTCCCTGAGAACAATGTGCACTATCAATAGCTTGTTGAAAGGAAACAGGATCTGTCTCAGCTCTAATATCATACTCATGCTCTTGTAGATATGTGATAAAGTTACTAGGATGGTGGACTTTCGAGTCCGCTCTGATCTCCTCAAAGGAGGAATATTGACTACTAGCTCATCAGGAGAGAGATCAGCAACAAGAGCTACAGGAAAAATATCTGTGGGCTCCACATGTTCTTGAGCAGGAATAGACATAGTCACCTACTCACCAGATGTATAACTAGAAGACGATGATGGGAGACTAGGAATTGGAACTATAATTTGTTCCTCCTCAAAAGTAAAACTGTGAGGCTGGGAAGTCTGATGGTAAATGTCATCCTCAAAGAAAACAACTCGCTCAAACTCTGCAACTCTGGTAGAATGAGATGGACAATAAAATCTAAATCCCTTTGACCTCTCTGGATAACCAATGAAATGTCCACTTATGGTCCTGAGATCAAGTTTCTTCATCTGAGGATTATAGGGTCTTACTTCTGCTGCGCATCCACAAACATGAAGATGATGATACTAGTTTTCTACCATTCCACAACTCATGAGGCTTCTTTGGAACTGATTTACTTGGTACTTTATTCAAGATGTACACTGTAGTCTTCAATGCATCCCCCCATAAGAAGTCTGGTAAGGTAGACATACTTACCATACTTCTCACCATGTCCATAAGAGTATGATTTCGCCTTTCAGTGACTGTTCTGTTCAGGGGTACCAGGCATAGTATATAGAGCATCAATGCCACAGTCCTATAAGTATTTTGCAAATAGTTTAGGGTTGTGACTAGTTTCATCATACCTACCATAATACTCTCCACCTCGATTAGATCTCACAGCCTTTATCTTCTTTTCCATTTTCAATTCAACTTCAACCTTAAAAATTATAAAGGCCTCAAGAGATTCAGACTTCTCTTGAATTAGATTCACATATCCATAACGCGACTGATCATCAATGAAGGTAATGAAGTAACGAAAACCTTCCATTGTTATAGGAGTGAAGGGACCACAAATATCAGTATGAATTAGATCTAAAACTTCTTCCTTTCGAAATGATCCTTCTCCCCTAGCTCTAGTAAGTTTCCCTTTGATACAATTGACGCATATCCCAAAGTTAAAAAAATCAACCTTATGCAGGATTCCATCCTTGATTAGATGTTCCAATCTTGATTTAGAAATATGTCCTAAACGTCTATGCCACAACATAGAGGAGTCTTCATTAGACAAAGGACGTTTAGAACCCAAAGCCACATTTACAGTAGAGGAATGAATTAAGGATGTGGGAGTAGTAGATAATTCTAGTTTATAAAGCCCATCAGATAATAAAGCAGAACCAATCAATTTTGATCCATAATAACAGACCATTTTATTATTTGCAATGTTGAAAACATAACCTTTACAATCTAACCTTGAAACAGAAATAAGTTTCCGTCTAAGTGATGGAACACAAACCACATTATCTAATTTCAAAACAAAACTAGAAGACAAAACTAAATCTACTACTCCTACACAATCTACTTGGATCTTCTCCCCATTCCCTACGTAGATGTGTAGCTCCCCATCACTTGGCCTCCTCTTGTTTCTTAGATCCTGCACAGAATTCGTAATATGAATACTAGCACCTGTATCAAACCACCAAGAAGTGGGGGAAGCATCAACTAAATTGAATTCAGGACAGACTAGAGCTAGACGAGTACCTATAATCAAGTCTTGAAGCTGAGTGACAAGTTGAGTTGTGTTCTTCTCTTTGTTGTTTTGTAACTTGTAACACTCAGATTTTTTATGTCCTATTTTCTTGCAATAGTTGCATTTCCCTTGAAATTTTGTAGATCCTTGATCATTCCTTTTGAAGCTTTTATTATTTGGTTTGTAAAACTGACTAGTCTGCTTAGATTTGCCAAATTTCCCTTTTGCCTTCTTTCCCTTCAGTTCACCCTTCTGGGTATTTTGATTACCCTCATGCATAGTTAACAGTACTATCTGTCCTTTCTTCTTCTTTGTTTCTTCCTCTTGAATAAGAATTGTAGTCATGTCATCTATAGTCAGTTGCAGACTATTGACATTGCAAGATGTTCTAAGGTTGTTAAAACTAGCAGGAAGAGATTCTATAATCTACCACACCAAGTGACTATCTGCAATGGGCACTTTCATCTTTGAGAGTTGGTTCGCATACTTGGTCATTTTCAGGATGTGATTTTGAACTCCCCCTACTCCATCATACTTGGACGATATAAAATTCTCTAATAAGGTACCTCTCTCTGCTTTGTCATGTTTCTTGAATTTCTTAGCAACTTCAGACAAATATAGTTTGATAGTCTTCTGATCAAGGATACTCTCCCTGATAGCCATATCTATACTATGCTGAATGACCATCAAGCAGAGTCGGTTGGATTCCTCCCAATCAGAGGCAAGTTTCTTTGTTTCAGAGTCAGCAGACTTAGAAGGTTTAGGGGGCTCATCATGTCTCAATGAAATGTCCAGATGCATAACAGTAAGCATCACAGTAACAAATTCCAGCCATTCTTCATAATTAGAACCATTAAGTTTCTTGATAAATGCAAGGTGGGAAGCCAAAGTTGGTAAACACAGCAATAATTTACCAGTCAATACTCATAATAAAGTGTATAAGAATACAAAAATGCCATTAATAATAATAAAATCAATGAATCTGACCAAATGGGCAATTGATCAGATTTCTCCCAATCTCATTTTTCCAGGAAAAATAGGAAAATCCCAAAAGAATTGGGTGTAAGGTTCACGTCATTGGGGTCATACCTGAAATGGCAAGATCGCCCAATACGCCTTCCCTACAATCTGAGCAAAGCCAGATGCCTGAAAACAACCTTCCTCAGAAATCCCGTCACCTGAGATGGCAAGACAAGGACTTTTGATTCTGAGAAGTTCATCAACATCACCCTCACTCAATTGAGCGGATCGACCAAACGAAGACTCACGTGAGATGGCAAGAGCATGACGTTCGTCATATGGTTTCCTCGATGACAATCATTTAATACCATTGGTGGCGGTCCCATACCTCGAGAAACTAACCCGTGGAATGGAAGCATCGTAACTCAAACCATGGAATCCCATCAACAAGATTGCAACAATCTTTAAATACTGTCGACGACGGTCCCATACCCTAAGAAACTAGCCCACTGAACAGAAACATCATAACTCAAAACATGAAATCCCATCGACAAAGATTGTACTAGGCCCATGGGTTCAGACTTGGTAGCTTTAAATATTATAGACTATTTCAGCATTTATTAGGAAAAACATTCCATGCCTAAGTCCATAAAAACATCTCACTATGAAAACCCATAATTTAATTATTTCATGGCATATTCCTACTCATGGAACAAAAACCATTGTTTAAAAACATTGTCCCAAACAATGGTTTTTATAAGTGTTAAACTAAGTTCTAATCACATAGATAAGTTTCTAATGGCTTCTTATTATTTTATTTAACACTTACTTTTTATGGCGTTTGTATCTGTCACTAAAACAGTGGACATTATTTCTGTTTATCTATATATACAGTAACGTTTAGATGGTAAATGTCACTAAACCAGTAACTACCCTGAAATTTTAACGACGTTTATATAAATGTCATTAAAAATAGTAACTATTCCGAACATTTAACGACGTTTATATAATACTGTCATAAAAAGTGCAGTCACTGTAAATAGTGACGTTCGGTTCGTAACATCAATATATTTACATATAATAAAAAATAATTCATTATTTCTAAACGTCACCACAGATATATATAAATGAACAGAGTATTCCGGTTTAAGACCGGACCAAACCAAACCATACTTAAACCGAATCAAACCAAACCTAACTCAGACCCGATCCGGTTGGATCCAAATCTGGGTTATCGGGTCTACCCAGATAGGCCAGGATATGGGTCTTGGGTCGACCCATATGGGTCAAGAACAATCCATACAAAATCGGTTCGAGTCTTAGTATTTTTTTTAAATGGTTTTATAATAAAGGGACTAAAAGACCCTTACTATTCACCTAATTTACAAAAAATTTGCCAATGAATATAACCATTTGAGAATATTCGGTTTATTCTCAACACGTTCACAGAGACGTGTTCAAACTGAACACGTGTCCGTGAACGAGTGCAACGGCTCCCATGATCAGCCAAAAATCCGGCGACCACATCTCCACCGCCTTAGAAAGATGAAGACGCCGGAAAAGGGACAGAATATGCTGCTGCTTGTGGCTGCTTGCTGCTCGAGGCAATTGAAGCTTGCAGTAGCCTGCTGCCAGCGGGCTCGCCTGCAGTCTGGCCTACTGGCTTGCCTACGGGCTTGCCTGCGGGTTTGCCTGTTGGCTTGCCTGCTGGCTTGCCCGCTGGCTTTCCTGCGGGCTCGCCTCACCAGCCTTCTGGTTTGTTTTCAAGCCGATTCACAAGAAATTTTATTATTATTATTATTATTATTATTATTATTATTATTATTATTATTATTATTATTATTATTATTATTATTATTATTTTAATGATGAACAGTGGTCCGGGTAAACTTTAATCTGATTCGAGCACCATGACTCTGATACCACTGTAAGAAAGATTTCATGAATCAAATTAAATCATATAGACATACCTGGATCCATTAACGGTTGTAGAAGAGTTTCTACGGAGGCTTTGAATAGTCCTGTTAGTCTTGTCTGCTTCCCTTTCTGTATATCATAAACGATTGCCAATAATAGGAATTGACTATCTATATAAAGACAGTAAGCAGGGACTAACCCTGTTAAGAAGGGTAATTTGGTCCTTCCCATAATCGAACCAAATTACCAGAAGATCCCCAAACAATTACACGTTAAGGTGGATTAATTGGAACCCTCCCATAAAGGGTACCATTCAATCACAGCTGTCCATTCAATTCTCATCCACTATTCCTACCCACACAATGTCTAGTGCAAGCCCATACATGAAAAACATTACATCTGCTTCCAATTTCACTGATGTTCCGATCATTCCATAGAAATCCTCTCTTTAATCTTCTTTCGATTATCTTTCTGACTAGGTCATTTTCTTTTGTGAACGATAATGACTGCGAGGTTCGATGGCGTGATAACTCCACTTTGTAATGCTTCAAGAATCTCCTCCAAACCAAAATCACAGCCCTCTGATTTCTCAAAGAAATCCTATCATCACTACAACTTGACAAAAAAAATTTCCCAAATTTCTGGATTTCCAATCGTCGTCGCAGGCAAGTATTTCCTTGTGATCATCAACATTGGTTTTTTGGTTTCCGGTGAGGTTCAGTGCTATAATCTGTTTTTTGTGATTCTCTAATCATTTGATTCCTTCAATGCCATTGCTCCATTGGATTCTGTCGCTCTGATAAATTTTTTCTCATCTCATTCTGGTGAGGGCGTCAGATGTTCATCTTCCTCTACTTGTTTGTTCAGCCTCCCCAATTTATTTGCAGACGCACTTAACTCTATAGTCTGGATTTAAAGTTTTCGTCATTTGATTAATTAAACAGGTTAAATAAAAAAGGGATGCTATGTACTAGTTCTTATGAAATTATCTGTTAAGTTCTAAATCCAAAAAGAATTTCTGAAAATTCTTAAACCAAATTAGTTGAAGTAGGCAGAAAGTAAGTAGAAAGTAGGTAGAGAGCTTGTAGAGAAGCAAGTCATCAGGTAGAGATTAAAATAAGAAGACTGTAACCATCTCCATTAACCAGATGTTTCTAGGAAAGTCGAGAAACATGGATTCGAAATGCCTTAGATAGTGGATTTTGTAGTTTTGAGGGCTTGTAGAAAGCATTCGACGCGTCGTTGCTCAATGTAATAGCGATGATTCCGCCGCTCTTCAGGCTTCGATCGATGAATTCAGAAGTTCGGAAGTCAGTTGCAAAGATGAAATCAAATGTACCATCTGCAACGGAGCTTTGTTGTCTGCATCTGATTTAGAGATTATATGGCTCCAATATGGCCCCTAAAATCTGAATTAGCAAACAATTTTGAGAAAGGAAGACGTTTCAACTAAATGAAAGAACGAAAGAAAAAAAAATTTACTTTTCGAAGGGTGTTTTAGTCTAATCAAATTTTAAGTTAACACTGTTACCAAAAAAATTAGTGGATTATAAATCCAAATTACACACGATAGTTCTGTGTAGTAAACCAATTGTCCAAGGGATATTTGAATAATTTTCCCCAATAAGAATTATGTGAGACATAGTTTAAGTTATTGGAACCAGAGCATCCAGATCGGTATATTTTGTATTGGTTTTGGATCTGACTGATCCTCAATATGATCCTTGATCTCAGATTGTTTTAATATTATTTTAATAAAAATCAAATACATGTCTGTTTTCCATTGAATCTGTATCAAAATATTGGTTTTAAATAGATTTGAATATGATGAACTTGATATGACACTGAGAGGGGGCGTGAATCAGTGTCTGAAAATTCTCCTTAATTATTTACTGCTGCCCAGAGCTGATGGAGACCTAACTTTTCACACACACACAAGCGCATGCAAATCTACCTCGCTACCACTCAGTGGCCAGGTCTGCCAGATTTGCACACCCATCCTGCAAGCCATTCCACGCACTTCAAAATATATAGAAAAATGAAGACAGTCTACAACACAGGATATACGTGGTTCACCAACACAGTGTGTGATGGCTAGTCCACGGAGTAATGCCCAAAGGGCTCCGTATATACTCAATACACTTCTTTTTGTTGTTAACACAGCAGGGAGTACATACACCCAATTTACTCAGCATAAAACTAGGAGGGCAAACATGTGCCAGGAATTCAGGTATCAAGTACCAGTGTTCAGCACACGTTGCACACAATGCTTAACCCACACCTACGGGAAGCAAATAACAATTTTTTTTAGGCTTATAAATTTACCTTACAATTTTCCCCCACTAGCTAGGTATTCAACAATTTGTACCTACGCTAGCATACAATAAATTGAAAGCATAAATAGATAGGGAATTGAAAATTTTCACAAACAATGCTTTCGAATGGCCAACAATATCTCTGAAGCTTCACACTGCTCTCAAGTACTGTCCAACAACCTTCAATGATGATAGAGATCGATTCACAGAGCACACCTCATCCATAGGCTTCCAATCTCTTCCACACAATCCATAACCACCATGAATGTAAACATAAACGCTCTACTGACCTCTCATAGCGATTTAGCACTCTATTGATGCACAAAGAAGAGGTAGTTGGTGATTGATCACTCCCACAGGGCACGAAACCCTAGAAGACCTTCTCTATGCCTTCAAAACGTTCTTTTCAATTTTCCCCCTTAGTTTTTATGACTCCCAACGGTGCCCAATGTATAGAGCATCCGAAAATGGAAATTGCAACTTGAACGGACTGATTTGGAGCTCGGGTGAGAAAGTTATGGCAGTTTGAAGTTCGGCTAGTAACAAATAAGGAAAGAGAATCTTTCCAAACCATACGTGCACCCACGCCGCACTGTAGCCGCGCCGCCGCTTCGTTGTCGAGATATGATTCGCTGGACTGAGAATCTTCGTTGGTGTCCGTCGGATCATCTGCAAAAAGGCGGGATTTGTCTTGGTTCGTCAGATTTGAATAAATCACGCCTCCGCAAATCGGCGCTTATAGATGCCTTTAGATTAAGATCCGCATGCCGCCGTACCATATGTGCGCAACACATAATCAAAGCGGCTTGTCCATGAAACGCGATACACCATATTAACTTACCTCCGTACAACCATAAGCTGCGCGATGGAATCTCGACGCAACTACGACGATACACCACAGCCCGCCTCAATCTGGTCCATCATATTAGAATCTGAGCTTTGACACTTCATCTCGACCGCCGATCTCGCATCTACGCTTTTATTACTTGCCGAAACTGCCCTTGACATACTTGGAAATCACCTCTGTAACCGGCTTTACTTTCTCTCTCTTAGACAATAAGTCGAACAGGTGGTGGGTGCTTGTGGGGGCATGCTGTGTGCGACCATGCCTTGCACGGCAGTGAGCCTTGCTGGCCTTGCTTCTTGCGGGCCTACTGTGGGGGCATGCTGTGTGCGGCCATGCCTTGCACGGCAATGGGCCTTGCGAGCTTGCTGCTGTGCTTGGTGCATGGCCTGCGGCCTGGGCAATGCCCTACGGCTGTTGTGTTGCTGCATGGCTGGCTTGCTGGCTGTGCCATCGGTTGGCCATGTGGCTGGCCATGTGGTGCCGCGATAGGTCCTCGACCACGTGGTGGCTGCTGCCTATGGTGCCACGGCCCTCGGCCAAGCTGGCTGTCGTGGTGGCATGCCACCTAGGCACAGTGGGTCCCACCCACATTTCTCTCTCCTCTTTCTCTCTCTTCTGATTCTCTCTCTTCTTTCTCTCTCTTAAATTTCTCTCTTCAATGCCACAACACCAGAAACATAAGAAACATGAACATGATCAGAAAAACTTCAGGAACACTGTCGCATCATCAGAAACTTGGCCACATCACCAGTGGGGTCCACAGTCACTCTCTCTCATCAAACTTGATGTAGAATGTCATTTAACTCGCTGCAAGCCATCTGAAACACATGTAGAACACTGTAAAACATACATGCGAGGTTGCTCTATCTTTACCATTGCACTGACACTCTCTCTCATCATTTCTCTGATTATATGCTTACAAACACTGTCACATCAATTAAGTTGCCAACAATGACAACATAAAGTCCAACAGAATAACACCAATACCATATTGGATACCTGAATTTAAACCCATGATTTTTTTTTTAAACATAACCATGACCGAGAAGTATAGGGATGTTCAAATTTTTTTACATCCTTTAGGGTTTAGGGGTGGGAGTTGTTCGAGAGGGGAGGACAAACTTTCAATAGTCTTCGTGTCATAGAAATGGTAACATGCATGCATGTATGCAACACCTAGTCTCCATTTTTTATTTTTTATCGGTAAACAGTCTAGATAATATTGACCAGCTAAAGATTCGACGTAGTACATGAATGTGTGTACATGGATAATTGGATATGCTTCGGACTTCCTTATTTTTATTTTTATTATTTATTTATTTATTTATTTTTTTTCCTTTTGCTTCCGTTTTGATAGTATACAAATGAAAAACTAGAAAGATGGATACTTTTCTATATTGTATACGGAGTATATTTATATTTTTAGAGAGGAATTATATTAAACAAGTATTAAATGTATATATATAAAAAATAAAAAAAAAAAGAAACAAGCTTAAAGTATTATTGAAGTCTATACCATATGATGTGATCGGTTAATAAAATCAACACTTACATTTAAAACCAAGATAAGGGTTTGGTGTAACTAAAGGGTGAGGGTTTGGTGTAACTAAAGGGTGTTAAAAATAAATCGAAACTGTTTTTGAAATCGAATGAAGCCGTTTAAACTGAAACCATGAACCCACTATTAAACTGTTTGATTTCAGTTTAAAAATAAAATCGCTTAATTAAACATTTCGATAATGGTTTCGAGAACGAAACCATTTAGGGTTTGTTTGATAAAACTTTTGCTCTGAATTTTAGATTTCAATTCAGAATTTGGATTCTACTTCAAGCTACTCCATGATTATTTTGGAGTAAAAACATGTTTGATAACACATTTCTTAGAACGGATTCCAAAGAATCTATGGAACAGAAACATGTTTGATAAACACTATCCCCAATCAAAGTCTAGAAAAGTGATAGTGGGTGGTGGTGGTGGTGGTAGTGGTTGTGGAGGTGGCGGTGGGGGTGGCAATGGTGATGGGTGGTGGTGGGTGTGGTGGGTGTGGTGGTTGTGGTGGTGGTAGTGGTGGCCGTGGTGGCCGTGGTGGTGGTGATGGTGGCGGTGGCAGCAGTGGTGGTGGTGGTCAAGTGAGAGTCAAGTGAGAATCGAATTCTTTTTCTTCTCTCAAAAATTTGCTCCAACTTCTTCTCCCAAAAACTTGCTCCATCAAGTTGAAGCAAGTATTAGTTACTCTAAAATTTTGGATTCTAAAGCCAATTTGAATCCGATTCACTCTCTGGGAGCTCGAATTCAATCGGGTTTATCAAACGCGTTTCTACTCCAAAATGGCTCCCTGAGAATCAGAATCCATAATCCGAAGTTTTATCAAACATGCCCTTAAAACCGACGTTTTGGAACCATTAAAATCAATTAAACCCTTATTTTAATGCCTTAGTGTTGAAGGCTTGTTCGTAGAAATAAATTAAAATTATTTTAACGCTCTCTGATTGCCTAATCTATCAAATCATAAGTTCAACTTCATAACTCCCTATAGCAAAAATAAATTAAAATTATATAAATGCTCTCTCTCTCTCTCTCTCTCTCTCTCTCTCTCTCTCATACACACACAAATCTGATTAATAATTGATTTTGATTAAGCATTTTGAAATCTTTGAAATAAAAGTTTCGATTTTGGTTTTATCCCATTCGCATTGAACCAAAGCCAGATCAAACTATTAACCAAAATCACATCGTTTAACACCCTTAGGTGTAACGTACGTCATCAAAGGCTCCTTTCCCTAAATCGACAAACCTATAAAAGGCATCTCTAGCCTAACACCAACTTTGTCTTTCTAAAATATGATGTGACAATTTTAATATATATATATATATATATATTTGGATAAGTGACAGATATATATGATATCTTAGAAAGATCCTAGATTGCGACATGTAATTGTTATGTGTGAAGTTTGATATTATCTTATGTCATGAAATACTATTCACTGTACCACAGTTTTTTAACGGTTTCGCTCATCATTGAGTGGGCTGGGTGGGAACCCCTTGCCTGAAGGTGGGGGTTCAAGGGCGCAACCCTTGACCCAATATTTTGAGATGGTTTTATTGTGAACAATCTTATAGTTTCGTGGTTTATAGTTTTCCTTTATATAAGTTGTAATTCCGTAAGGAGTGTATTGAGTGTTGTACCTTCTTCATTGAAATAGTAGAATCGAAGATTGATCAATCTACATGAATGTAACCTATACATATTGTGTTGTGTTCTCTTTCATTTTTTTTCTTTTTACTAATTTTTTTTAGAGTAAATTCCTTTTACTATTGTTCTTTGTGTTACATTCTTTATTCGTAACAATAATAATTTCATACTCAATTTTAATCATGTATCCTTTTTTGTAGTTGTATATTCTCTCATACTTTCGATGTTCCATTTTTTCATCATTGGGATTTTCAAAATTTTATTTTATTAAGTGAACAACTCTATTTTAATTGAAATTTAATATATTATCAATGCGAGACCTATAGCTATATCCATCCATAAAATTTCAATTCTACTCAATTTAACATCTTCCATGTGTTTCCATCGATTTAGAGATAACCCACTAAAACAGAAAAAACTCATCTCATCTCCTCTTCTACTTCCTGTTTTTCTACTTTGACAAGCCAGACGCAAAATTGCATTCTGACCTAAATAAAACGTGAGAATTACAAACAGTTGCAGAAAGTTAGGGGAAACCAAGTGATTTTTTTTTTTTTGAATACTTTTGCCTAAATGGGGTTATGGCTGCCGAAGACTTGTTTCCTCATCATTTGAACTTTGACAAGGTCTTCTGTCTCGTGAAGAAAATTATTTAGGATCAAGTGGGGTTAGAGTTTTTATTTTTTTTTCCTTCCCTCAAATCTGGACATTCTTTTTATTTTTTTTTCCTCTAAATGTTTGATTATCGATTTTTTTTACTGCCATTTTTCCTATTAGCATATGAGATTCTAATATACATTCCTAACTTTTAAAATTTTTTCACAAAAAAATTCTAACTTCGAAACATGTTTGAACTTCTATTTAGGTGTATCACTAGGTCATTTTGATTGGGCCTTAATCAGTCTTGCACTTCAAAGGCCCAAGACAGAAACTAACAGTTGGTTGGGTTCCGATTTTATTTGGGTGGTCTAACTCATCATGGAAGCTTGAAAAGGACATCCCTCTTTTTATGGAGACAAAGGGAGGTTAAATATAAGGGTTCTTTGAACAAGTGGGATAAGCTACACCTTCTTTCAAATATTTCATTTTATTTTTGTCTTAAAAATAATTAATAAAAAAAAATTCATCTGAGGGAATGTATGTTGCCCTATTTGTTCAAACAGATATATTTGTTCTTAAGAAGACATACTCAGTATACCAGTTCCCGTTAGGAAAAACAAGAATTTTATTCTTACCTATATGTAAATTAATTAAAATATACAATAAAAAATATATGCATAAAGATAACAACATAGATAAATCAAATCAAACAAACCATCGAAGAATATACCAATTATTACGTGAAAAACCCTTCTAAGGTGGAAGGAAAAAACTACGAGACTTAGTCCAATTAATTCTCCACTACGATAATAATAAGAACACAATAAAATGTTCTTTTGTCAAAACTAAAGAGGCTATCAAGAGAAATAATCCATTCTTAAATAATAAAATAACTCACAAAATAGATAAATCCACAAAAAACATAATAAAAAAAAAATAGGGGGGTGGTAGGTCCCTCTCAACACTTGAGGACAAAAACCAACAGCTCCCGGCATTAATATAAATTTTTTTGCATGTATTAAAAGAAATCAAAGAACAAAAAGCACAGAAAGAAAAAGGAAAAATATTGTTTTATTTGTGATGAGATCGTATGCTTAAGTGGGTTGTGGTTAGGGGTGCAAGTTTTACTTCTAAATCCATCTAAATTAACATTAAATCTTGGTAGGGTTGAATCCGGTCCAAACTCTGATAGGGCTGAGTTAAGGCCCAAATTTTGATCAACCTTGATAAGGTTGGGTTCGATTAAGGTTGACCTTTGGATAGAGTCCGACCTGACCTGACCCTATATATATATATATATATGCTTGCGTATGATGATACTTTTTAAGGAAAATTTGCGGTTCCTTGGCAGAAAAGAAATAAATAAAAAGAAAAATATTATTAGGTGTAGCTGGCTGAAGACATAATAATTGATTGGCATAACAGTCTAGTGTGACCATCTGATTACAGAAACTATAGAGACTTCTAGACAAGAAGGTGGTGTAGATACCAAGTAGCTAGAGATCATTCATTCGAACTGTACGTTCTCATTGTCATCACTTGTATTTTATCAAGGTCTTTTCCCACGTGGGAAAATAAGCTCTAAATCAAAGATATGGAATGCTTAATTAATAAACGAATTCGTTGGGAAAATGACATTAATTAACTAATTACACTGTAAGATCTGATATCAAAATATGGACATAATCCAAAACCAACTGCTATAAGCCTATTATTGAGAGTTACAGTGGCTCAGGCCCAGCAGGTTGTGGCCCAACTGTTCAAGCTTCATAATAATTTCATGTATAATCTAATCTGTAAGAGGCCAAAGGCCTATTCCTGATTATTAGTCCCGCGAGTCTAGATTTTTCCTAGGCATAGACACGTGGTAGATTGTAGTTAGTAATATAAGTTGAACTCTGGAGATTTTTTTCATTCTATGAAGGAAATACGGCAATCTAGATATTTATTAAGCATGCCAACTGATAGATTGTAGTTTTTAATGTAAGTTGGAACTCTTGAGATTTCTTATCATCCCATGAAGGAAATACAGCAAACAAGAACTAGATGAATGGAGGAGAAATGAGTAAGCATGGCTGCAACCTTGATGGGTCCTTGAATGCTGCAAATCTTGCCATAACCATGCCAGCAATGGGCATCTACATTGCAGGAGCTTCCTTTTATGCTTTCTCTTGATGTTCAATGATCTGATCACAGGGTTTCATAGCAGAAATTTTCAGTGCAAACTTTTCTCTGTCAACTCCATGACTCTAACCCTTCTCTCTCTGGCCACAAAATTGCCTACAGACCTGAATTCACCTATGCCTAGCCATCTAGACTAGTTGTCCAAGCTCATTGGCACTGTTTTCAGCTGTACAGCAATGGCTAACTTTATGCCATCTTTAGCTACCATGAATGACTCAGAAATCATCTCCAACATTGTCTCTTTGGCTATTTTCGTCATCACTGTCATTGTTGACGTGTGTTTAGATGAGTACTGGTGCGATTTACGCATTTTTACCCGAAAATGTAATTGTCATGGCCTTAATTCTTCTCTTAATGCTTCTCTTCTGTTTGTCCAGTTTGGCTGTTCCAGCCACAAAACTCTAGATAGACCGTATGTCAAACTCAAGGATATTGACGAGCCTGAGAAATGGTGACATGATTTTGAGCATCTGAAAGCAGAAATGGAAAAATTGTGTGCTATGGTTCATGCAACTAGCCCTCAGAGAGTCTTTGGGAGTTCCCTAATGTGTACTGCTGCTGGTTTTCTCAATTTCTTTTTTAGTGGAGGCTGCAGTCAGATCTTTTGTTCCTGGGTCTCTCAATTTCTTTTCTGTTGTTATTTTAGGGGCTATTTGATAAAACTTTAACTCTGAGATTTTTACTTTTGGTTCAAATTTCTACTCCAACTTCAAAAGGATTCAGGAGTATAAGAGAGTAGAAACATGTTTGTTAACCTAATTTAGTCATGGACTCCAGAGTGGTGGTGGTGGGTGGCGGATGATGAGACTAGTGGTGAGTGGTGATGGTTGGTGACGGTGGTGGTGAAGGGTGGCGGTGGGTGGTGGTGGTAGTGGTGGTGGGTGATGGTTGGTGGTGGTGGCGGTGGATGGTGGTGGTGGATGGTGGTGGTAGTGGTGGTGGCGATGGGGGGTGGTGGTGGGGGGTGGTGGGTGATAGTTGGTGATGGTGGCGGTGGCTGGTGGTGGTGGTGGGTGGCTGGTGGTGGTGGTGGGTGGCTGGTGGGTGGCGGTGGGTTGGTGGGTGGGTGGTTGGTGGTGGCGGTGGGTGGTGGTGGCGGTGGGTGGCGGTGGTTGGTGGTGGTGGTGGGTGGTGGTGGCGGTGATTGGTGGTGGCGGTGGGTGGTGGGGGGGGGGTAGTGGTGGTGAGGACGGTGGGTGGCCCTGGGCTGTTTGTTAAAACTTCAACTCTGGGATTCTTACTTCTGGTTCAAATTTTTACTCTAACTTCAAAAGGATTCAGGAGTATATGGGAATAGAAACATGTTTGTTAACCTAATTTAGTCATAAACTCCAAAATGGTGTTGGTGGGTGGTGGATGGTGGCACTAGTGGTGAATGGTGATGGTTGGTGACGGCGGTGGTGGGTGGGAGGTGGTGATGAAGGGTGGCGGTGGGTGGGTGGTGGTGGTGGAGGGTGGTGGTGGTGGTGGTGGTGGTGGGTGGTAATGGATGGTGGTGGCGGTGGTGGTTGGTGATAGTTGGTGGAGGTGGTGGGTGGTGGTGGCGGTGGTTGGTGGCTGGTGGTGGTGGTGATGGTAGGTGGCGGTGGTTGGTGGTGGATGGTGGTGGCAATGGTGGGTGGTTGGTGGTGGTGGCGACGGGGGTGGTGGTGGTGGGTGATAGTTGGTGGTGGTGGTGGTGGCGATAGTAGGTGGCAGTGGGTGGTAGTGGATGGTGGTGGCGGTGGTGGGTGGTTGGTGGTGATGGCGACGGGGGGTGGTGGTGGTGGCGGTGGTGGGTGATAGTTGGTGGTGGTGGTAGGTGGTGGTGGCGGTGGTTGGTGGCTGGTGGTGGTGGCGATGGTAGGTGGCGGTGGTTGGTGATCGGTGGCTGGTGGTGGTGGTGATGGTAGGTGGCTGGTGGTGGTGATTGAGGATGGTGGTGGTGGTGGTGTGGGTAATGATGGCGGTGGGTGGTGGCAGTGTGGTGGTGGCAGTGTGGTGGTGGTGGTGGTGGTGGCGGCAGTGGGTGGTGGAGGGTGGTGGCGGTGGTGGGTGGTAGTTGGTGGCTAGTGGGTTGTGGTGGTGGTAGTGGTAGTTGGTGGTAGTAGTGGTGTGGGGTGATTTTTACTCCAAAATTGTGCTATGAAGTCGAAAAGCATCTATTTGATCGCCTTGTTACACAACTGAAGGGACAGATTTCGAGCGGCTTCTCTGGAGAAAGATAGGCATGCTCCAAAAAATTGGATTCTAGAGCTCATTTGGAGCCGGTTCACTCATGGATTCTCCAGAAATCCGAACCGGGTTACCAAACAGGCTTCTACTCTATTTATGCTCCAGAAGTCAAAATCCAAATTCGAGAGTGTTATCAAACACCAATCCTTCTAATTTATTTCTTACTGAACAAGGAAATGATGACGATTGGGTTAGAAAAATAGCATTCCTTTTCCCTGTCAAATATTTTTTTATATGTGTCGAATTTCAGAGGGACCCTGCTGTTACCCAGTATACCTTTCATGCTTAGATATTACGCTCCTTCGGTAAATTCAGTATTGAAGGAAGTGGAGAAAGTATCAGTCCCTGTCAACTTTCAAAATGGTAATTCCGAATGTGAGATAATGATCAATGAGGGAATCAAGAATAATCCATTTCATCTGATCATGCTTTTAAAGAAGAGAGCTAATGATTACAATTCAGCTGGTTTTTTCAATGGAGTTCTTGAGTTTGACAGCTACCTTGTTCCTCCAATTACAACTTCAGATGTTGAAATACCTGCACCTCCTCATTGTTGGACACTGCCTGTTGTTATCCTCACTAGCATTGCCAACTCACTTGGTCAGTCAGACGAGAGAATGGAATCATTAATAAATATAGTGAGAGATGGTTTGAGACTCACCAAATTCATTGAAGAGAATTAGGAGGACAAAAGTTTAATCAGTGTAAGGGCCTGCAGCAGAATTTTTGTGGGTAGGCATGATTATTATACTTTCTTCATTGATATTAATCTTCATAAAGATCTATCTTCACGTGGGAATTTTTCTATGACTAGTTCTCCTGAATGGATCCTTAAGAAACTTGCGAATACCGGAAAGGAGTGTGTTCAGAGATCCAAGGTAAAGCTCAAGGAAGTCCCTCATGTTCTATGGCCTATAGAAGTTACTATTGGATACAATCTGTATAGAGTTTGTGAAAGTATTCTGCGTGATATAGAAAAGTATCAAACAGTTGAAAAATTGTTTGATTGGATAGAGCATACAATTTCAGATCTGCTGGCTGCTTGTCTTTCCAATCTTCCACGTGCTCTATATGCACACTGTGTTTTAACTCACATATCTAAAGCAGAGGAAAGAGTTAAAAGAGCAGCATATGTTCTTGGTAAATCCCAAGAAATTCTCCAGAAACATCATTTCATGGATCCTCTGGTGGACCTTGAATGACATTGAGGGGGGGTGAATCAGTGTGAAAACTTTTGCTTTAACTTTTCTTTACTGCCCAGCGTTGATGATGAACCAGACTGTCACACACATACAAGTGTATGCAATGTACCTCGCTACCACTCAGTGGCCAGGTCTACCAGATTTGCACAACCATCCTACAGTTCATTCCACGCACTTCATAAAATACAGAAATAAAGCATTCCACAACACAGAAAGGTTACGTGGTTCACCACCACAGTGTGTGATGGCTAATCCACGGAGTAATGCCCAATGAGCTCTGTATTTACTCAATACTCAACTTTTAGTCTTTTACAGGACAATGATATTCATCCTGTGCTTTCTTAGCATAGAACTGAGAAGGCATGACAATGCCAGGGTTCAGGCTATGATTGCCAGTGTCCAACACCCACTGAACATAATAAAAAATAAAAAATTTGAGGCTTATAGTAGTGCCCTACAATGAAACCCAAACTAGCTAGGTATTTAACATTTACCACCTAGGCTAGCATACAATAGACTCCCAAACTAGATAGGCATTTAGAGATTTCAACCTACTCTAGCATAGATTTAGAGATTTCAACCTACTCTAGCATACATAGTATTGAATCAATAAACAACAAGAGAGTTAAGAAAGTCTCACAACCAATGCTTTCAGGTAGCCGACAGTATCTTTGGAGCTCTACACTACTCATAGGAGGCTTTAACAACCTCCACCATGGGCAAAACTCGATTCTCCAAGCATCTCCTTACTAATAAGCCACATTCTCCCTCTCACAGCCTAACAAATACCATTGACGTAGAATGAAGTTTCTACCAACCTTTCATAAGCATTTAAACACCATTAATGAGCAATGGAGAGGTTAGTTAGAAACCAAAGCTTCCAAAACCCTAAAACCCACTCTTTTTCCTTGTTTTTCTTCTTTTTCAAATTTTCAGCTCTCCTTACGAGCTCACAACCAGTCCCGACTAATAGAGAATTCAAAAATGAGTCGGGTGCAACTTGAACCATCCGATTTGGATATCAGATGGCCAAGTTATAGCCAAAACAGTGAGGCCCAATGAGATCATTTCATACGGAATCTTTCAGATGGATTCAATACACCTGCGCTACACCGAAGCAAAGCCAACGCTGACACGTCAGTCGGCGCTGTTGAGTTTTGGTTGGTTGGAGAAGGAATCTCCAATATCAGCCGCTGGATCAACCTGAAAAGGCGGGATGGGCTCTGATCCGTTGGATCTTGTCGGATCGCGTCAGGCGTGATCAGGGTAGAATCTAGCCATTCGATTTGAATCTACCCGCCGTTCTATCGCATGCGCATCACATGGGATCAAGGCGCTGCTTGCATGATGCTTGATATAACGTATAACGTTGCTGCTAGCCAATAGTAAGGCTCGCGGGAGTATCTGACAGGATCTCCGCGATACACTAGATACCACATCTTTCTAAGTCGTCTGATAGGAATTTTAGCTGTGTGACTCATTCTTGACTGTCGATTTCGGATCTCTATCATTTTGACTTGATGAAAATACCCCTGCATATATATTGAATGGCCTCTGTAACCAGAGAACAAAAGTGTTAAACCGTCCCAGGGTCTGATTTCTAGAGAGCTTTTCTCTCTCCTGGAATTCAGCCGAACACATGGTGTGTGAGAGTTGCGGCTTGCGGGGAGGGAAAGCCATGGGCAAGGCCATGGCTTGCGGCATGCCTTGCTGCGGCTTGCGACTGGGCATGCTGCTTGCTGCTGTTGCTGGCCTCGGCTGCAGCATGGGGCATGGCCCTACTGGCCTTGGCTGCGGGGCTGGTGGCCATGGTGGCAGGCCACCTCTACATGGTGGGTCCCATCATCAATTTTCTTTCACCTCTTTCTCTCTCTTGATTTTTCTCTCTCTTCTGAGAATGCCACACCATCATAAATACTGTCACACCGCCTGTAACATAGCCACATCGCTTGTATCACTGCCATATCGCCTATGTCACTGCCACCTTGCCTGTGGGGCCCGCAAACACTCTTTCTTATCAAACTTGGCCCACTTTGCCCATTTTTCCAACAATTACAATACGAAGGCCAACAATCTCCCCCTTTGGAATTGTTGGCAACTTCAATCCACATCAATCTGCTCATGAGATCTTTCTCCCCCTTTGACAACAAGTACAAAGGGATTTGCCACATAGGAGTGCCCACTGCATCTTTCCAATTCTATGGGCGTCCAAAAAACATCAATTTACCACCACATCAACAAAAAAAAAAAAAAAAAAACGAAATGACTCCCCCTGAGTCAAATATTGGGAGCAAAATAGATATAACAACCACATACTGCTCCCCCTCACTCCAAGCTCCTCAGTGCTTGGGGAGGATAACCACTCCCAACTTCTGTCTCAAATACACAAATTGTTCCCTAGGGAGTGGTTTTATGAAGATGTCTGTCGTCTGCTCTAACGTAGGAATGAACTCCAACTGGACTTCTCCTTCTGTCACCTTTTATCTCAAGAAATGATACCGAATGGCTATATGCTTCATCCTAGAGTGTATAACTGGGTTCCTGGAGATATTTATGACACTAATATTGTCACAGAACATTGAAATAGGTTTGTCTGACTCAATGCCTAAATCCTTCAACATTTGCTTCATCCACAAAACTTGTGTGCAACAAAAAGTGGCTGCAATATATTCTGCCTTTGCTATAGACAATGAGACTGACTCTTGCTTTTTACTATGCCAAGCCACCAAATTTCTACCAAGATAGAAGGCACCTCCACTAGTGCTCTTCCTATCATCAACACAACCTGCCCAATCTGCATCTGAGTAGGATGACAATACCAGGTCCTTGCTTTTTGCATACCACAGACCATACTCCATTGTTCCGTTTAAGTATCTAAAGATCCTCTTCACAACTACTACATGTGTCTCCTTTGGGCCAGCTTGAAATCTAGCTACCAAGCACACAGACTGTAGAATATCTGGCCTTATAGCAGTCAAGTAGAGCAAACTTCCAATCATTGACCTATACATAGTGTGGTCAACTGGTGGAGAGTCATCATCTTTGCTCAACTTGCAACTAGTCATCATAAGTGTGCTCACTGGTGTGCAATCCGCCATTGTGAACTTTTTTAACATCTCTTTCACATACTTGGTCTGAGATAAAAAGAACTCATCCTTCAACTGACTGATCTGCAGACCCAAAAAATAAGAAAGTTCACCAATCATGGACATTTCAAACTCATCCTGCATTCTCTGAGCAAAATCCTTACATGACTCATCCTTGTGGCCTGCAAAAATGATGTTGTCTACACACACTACCACAACTGTCTGATACCATCAACATATTTCACATACAAGTTGCTATCTACCAGTCCCTTCTTGAAACCCAGCTGACAGAGATAAGTGTCCAGCCTTGAATACCATGCTCTTGGTGCTTGCTTCAACCCATACAATGTTTTTTTCAGTCTACAAACAAGTGTAGGGTCCTCACTCAGTTGGAATCCTTCTGGTTTCTCTATATACACCTCTTCTTCTAAGTCACCATTCAAGAAGGCTGACTTAATATCCATTTGGTAAACCTTGAAGTTTTTGTGTACAACAAATGCAAGAAACATCCTGATTTCTTCTAACCTAGCAACATGAGCAAATGTTTCTTTAAAGTCAATGCCCTTAACTTGAGCATATCCTTTACAAACTAATCTAGCCTTGTTTCTTATAACTTTGCCATCTTCATTGAGTTTGTTTCTATAGACCCATTTAGTGCCTATGACATTCTTGTCTGCATGCCTTGGCACTCATTCCCAAGTTTTATTTTTCTCTATCTGGTTCAACTCCTCATTCATTGCCTTGAGCCAACTAGCATCTTCACATGCCTCTGCAACTAATTTGGGTTCAATGTGAGATATGAGAAAGAGCATCTGTTTTGCTTTTCTCACCTTCCTTGTTTGCATTCCAGCTGAGGGATCACCAAGAATTAATTTTTTAGGATGATTCTTTCTTACTCTGCTTGAGCCACTTCTATTCTGCCTATCTACTTCAAAATTTGACTGCTCTTCTCTTTCTTTTGTCTCAACCACAGCTCTCTGTCTTGGCACATTTGTTACATCCTGCTCTTTTTCTGTTTCATTGTCATTCTGCTCATTGTCCAAGTCTTCAAAGATAGGAACCTCACTATTTGACCCTGTAGGAAAATTCTTGGGCTCATTAACTTTCACGTCTACACTTTCATCAATTTTGCCAAGTCTCTTGTTGTAACATTTGTAAGCTATGCTAGAGGTAGAGTAGCAAAGAAATATTCCTTCATCAGCCCTATCATTAAACTTTCCTAGATCATGGTTGGTATTTTTGATATAACACTTACTACCAAACACCTTGAAGTGCTTTACTGTGGCTTTCTTACCAAGCCATAATTCATAGGGAGTCTTGTCTTCATGTGACCTCAACATACACCTATTCTGAACATATATTGCTGTATACACTGCTTCTCTTAAGAATTTATTCCCCATGTCATTTTCAGTTAACATAGTCCTGGCCATCTCTTGAACAGTTCTATTCTTTCTCTCTGCAACACCATGTTACTATGGTGTTTTAGGTGCTGAAGTCTGTCTCTTGATGCCATTCTCAGAACAATACTCTGCAAAGTTTATCCAGGTGTACTCTCATCCCCTGTCAGATCTCAAACACTTGATTTTCTTTCTTGTCTTATTTTCAACTTGAGTTTTAAAGATCTTGAATCTAGCCAGAGCCTTTGATTTATGTTTCAAAAAGTCATTCTGGAGTAGTCATCTATAAACGAAGTACCTCTCCCCTGTAATGCTTTGTATCCTCACTGGCCCACATAGATCTGTATGAACTATCTCCAATGGTTGAGTAGTATGGTACTCCTTAGGTTTGAATGATGTTCTTGTCTGCTTCCCCTTCTGACAAGATGCACATATATCATTGGAGGGCTTCTTCAATGAAGGAATGTCTCTCACAACATTCTTATTGTATATTTTTGACAGATTTTCAAAACCAATATATCCCAATCTTCTATGCCATAACCACGTTTCCTCTTCTTGACTCATCATGCAATTTTCTTCAAAATCTTCAGACAAAGTATAGAGATTTCTAGAAGTTTTCTTTCCTGATGCCATCAACTTTCCACTGTCAGACCTTTGGATCTCACATCCTTGATCACTGAAAATCACTGTGTGACCGCTATTACAAATCTAGCTGACACTCAATAAGTTATGTTTCAAACCTGAAACATAGAGGACATCATGGGATGTTATATTTCTATTATTGAGACTAATGCTTCCCTTTCCAACTATCTTTGCACCATCATTGTTGCCAAACTTAACTGGACCTCCTTCATAATGCTGAAGCTTTAGAAGCCTTTTACTA
Source organism: Protea cynaroides (assembly GCA_028583415.1). Classification (NCBI taxonomy): domain Eukaryota; kingdom Viridiplantae; phylum Streptophyta; class Magnoliopsida; order Proteales; family Proteaceae; genus Protea; species Protea cynaroides. Next base: position 17,884,923 of record CM053265.1, read on the forward strand.
TCTCCAGTCATGTGACTTGAACACCCACTGTTAAGAATCCATGGTGTAGAGCTGTCTTGTGCTTAAAAGCTATCTGCACAACCAAATAGCTGTTTCTTTCTGTTTTATCCCTCTGAACCCAAACTCTCTTTTGTGATGGTGGTTTCTCAACATATTTCTGCTTTGGAGCCTTTCTTCCTGTTCTATTATGCTGTCTCTGTAGAGGTGGCATGGGGGGAAAAATGGTTCTATAGTTCCTTGCTACATGCCCAAAGTTGTGACAATTGTAACACTCAACAAAATTCTCTTCAAGGGAGAAAAATTGATTTGTACTCTTAAATTTACATGCCCAAAGTTGTGACAGTTGTAACACTCAACAAAATTCTCTTTAAGGGGGAAAAATTGATTTTTACTCTTAAATTTACATGCCCAAAGTTATGACAGTTGTAACACTCAACAAAATTCTCTTCAAGGGGAGCAAATTGATTTCTACTCTCAAATTTGACATCTCTCATGTTGAATTTACAGGTAGCAATCTTATGTCCAAAGTTGTTGCATCTATAGCAGTATCCCTGAAAATGAGGTCTTGGCCTTGAAGATGCCATGTACCTCATCTATCTCTGTGGTGCACTAGGATAGTTTCCTTTATAGAAGTTGTCATGCTCCACTCTCCTGCCTTGCCATGCATTTTGTCTTGGCCTTGCATAGTTAATCTTAGGGAGAGGGGTTTTGTTTCCTCCTTGATCATAAACTATAGGGTCCTTACCCTTTCCATTTTCCTTCACAAAAGATATGGGACCTTTTCCCTTTGAGTTGGCATTCTTTGATGTCTCTCCTTTATCAAAACCAAGGCCAAACTTAATGTGGGAAGGTCTTTGAGTTGATGATCCTGTCAAGCTTGCTACTACTAGGATGCACTGGAGTAGAGTTACTTGATTCCTCATGTTGAGCTAATTTTTGTTGTCTCTCAAGCTCTTCCTTTTCATACTCAGTCACTTTTGTCTTTAAAAGTGTAAACTCATTCTTAAATTCTTCAAATCGATCAACCATAAGGAATTGTTCTTCAAGTTGAGCTTTCAAACTTGCATTCTCATTCAGTACCCTGGAGTAGTCTACAGATGCTTGTTTAAGTTGAGCCTTGAGATTTTCAATAACTTTCTTGGACTCTTCATCTTGAGCTCTCAATTATTGAATCACATGTTTTTGCTTTTTGGCTTCTTGTGAGGCAAGCTTGTTATTCTTTCTTTCCTTCTTGAGTTCCTTCATGGCTGCAACAAATTCTTCCTCAATGTTTATCTCACCTTCTTCATCACTGCTTGATCATATATCTTCATTGTATCTTTCTTCATCACCACTTGAGATGGAGTCAACAATTTTACCTTCTTCATGAATTTTTGAAGTAAATTCTTCACCTTTGTTCCCTTTATGTTCTTCAGTGAAAACCATGAACAAGGCTTCACTGGGCTCATCCTTTGAGACATCATCTGAGTCATCATTTGAGGTTTCACTGACTCTCTAGGAAATAAAACTCTTTTTATTTGACTTGTTCTTTTTGAAGCTGTAATTTTTCTTTGCCTTAGACTTGTATTTGCTTTCATCTTCATCATCACTATCAATCTTACTCTTCTTTTGATATTTTGCAGTAAAATGTCCAACCTTACCATAATTGAAGCATTTAAAAGGGAGTTTGTTTTTGTATTTTCCTGTACCCTTCTTTAATTTTTTAGTGAAATGAGCTATGACTTCATCTTCACTTTCTTCCTCATTTGGTTTTTTAGAAATCTTGAGTTTCTTCATTGCCTTGAAAACTACTTGCTTGTCAATAGTAGTTCCAGGGTTTACTCTTATCTCAAAAGCTGTCAATGCTCTATGTATTTTATCTATGGTGACTTCATCCAAATCCTTAGTCTCTTCAAGAGCTGAGACTTTTGATTCAAACTTGGATGTGAGAGACCTTAAGATCTTCTGACAAACAATGGGTCCTTTTAAGTCTTCACTAAGTCCTCTAATAGAGTTGACCACTTCATTGACTCTGTTCATATACTGATCAACAGTTTCATCCTCATTCATTTTTAGGTTTTCAAACTGAGCCCTGAATGCTTGCAGCTTCACTTTCTTGATCTTTTTGTCTCCTTCATAGATATTTATCAGTCTATCCCAGACCTCCTTTGCAGTCTTGCAATCCATGACTTTGGATAATTCACTATTAGTCAGACTACCTTGAATGACATTGAGTGCCTTAGTGTTGTTCTCAAAATTCTTTTTGTCTGTAACACTAGGAGCAATTGTATCATGTGGAGTATAGTCAATTTCAACTGTAGCCCAAACATTGAATCTAAGTGATCGCACATAAATCTCCATTCTCCTTTTCTAAAAAACGAAGTTCGTACCATCAAACAATGGGGGTTTATGAGAACCTTCCCCTGGTGCCATAACTGCCCTCTGATCTTTCAGATGCTGATTTAGCTGTCACTGAGTTTGGTGCTCTGATACCAATTGATGGACCTTGAATGACACTGAGAGGGGGGGTAAATCAGTGTGAAAACTTTTTCCCTAACTTTTCTTTACTGCGCAGCGTTGATGATGAACCAAACTATCACACACATACAAGCGTATGCAAATCTACCTCACTACCACTCAGTGGCCAGGTCTACCAGATTTGTACAACCATCCTGCAGTTCATTCCACGTACTTCATAAGATACAGAAATAAAGCATTCCACAACACAGAAGGGTTATGTGGTTCACCACCATAGTGTGTGATGGCTAATCCACGGAGTAATGCCCAATGGGCTCTGTATTTACTCAATACTCAACTTTTAGTCTGTTACAGGACAATGATATTCATCCTGTGTTTTCTTAGCATAGAACTGAGAAGGCATGACAATTACAGGGTTCAGGCTATGACTGCCAGTGTCCAGCACCCACTGAACACAATACAAAATAATAAATTTGGGGCTTACCTTAGTGCCCTACAATGAAACCCAAACTAGCTAGGTATTTAACATTTACCACCTAGGCTAGCATACAATAGACTCCCAAACTAGATAGGCATTTAGAGATTTCAACCTACTCTAGCATACATAGTATTGAATCAATAAACAACAAGAGAGTTAAGAAAGTCTCACAACCAATGCTTCCAGGTAGCCGACAGTATCTTTGGAGCTCCACACTACTCACAGGAGGCTTTAACAACCTCCACCATGGGCAAAACTCGATTCTCCAAGCATCTCCTTAGCAATAAGCCACATTTTCCCTCTCACAGCCAAACAAACACCATTGACGCACAATGAAGTTTCTACCAACCTCTCATAAGCATTTAAAACACCATTAATGAGCAATGGAGAGGTTAGTTAGAAACCAAAGCTTCTAAAACCCTAAAACCCACTCTTCTTCCTTGTTTCTCTTCTTTTTCAATTTTTAAGCTCTCCTTATGAGCTCAAAACCAGTCCCAACTAATAGAAAATTCAAAAATGAGTCGGGTGCAACTTGAACCATCTGATTTGGATATCGGATGGCCAAGTTATGGCCAAAACAGTGAGGCCCAATGAGATCATTTCATACGGAATCTTTCAGATGGATTCAATACACCTGCGCTACACCGAAGCAAAACCGACGCTGACACGTCAGTCGGCGCTGTTGAGTTGTGGTTGGTTGGAGAAGGAATCTCCAATTTCAGTTGCTGGCTCAACCTGAAATGGCGGGATGGGCTCTGATCCGTTGGATCTTGTCGGATCACATCAGGCACGATCGGGGTAGAATCTAGCCATTTGATTTGAATCTGCCCGCCGTTCTATCGCATGCGCATCACACGAGATCAAGGTGCTGCTTGCATGATGCTCGATACAATGTATAACATTGCTGCCAGCCAATAGTAATGCTCACAGGAGTATCTGACTGGATCTCCGCGATATACTAGATACCGCATCTTTCTAAGCCGTCTAATAGAAATTTTAGCTATGTGCCTCATTCTTGACTATTGATTTCAGATCTCTATCATTTTGATCTGACGAAAAATACCTCTGCATATATATTAAATGGCCTCTGTAACTAGAGAACAAAAGTGTTAAACCGTCCCAGGGTCTGATTTCCAGAGAGCTTTTCTCTCTCCTGGAAATCAGCCGAACACATGGTCTGCGAGAGTTGCGGCTTGCGGGGAGGGAAAGCCATGGGCAAGGCCATGGTTGCGGCATGCCATACTGCAGCTTGCGGGGAAGGAAAGCCATGGGCAAGGCCATGGCTTGCGGCATGCCTTGTTGTGGCTTGCGGCTGGGCATGCTACTTGCTGCTGCTGCTGTTGGCCTCGACTGTGGCATGCGGCATGGCCCTGCTGGCCTTGGCTGCGGGGCTGGCGGCCATGGTGGCAGGCCACCTCTGCATGGTGGGTCCCATCATCAATTTTCTCTTTCCTCTTTCTCTCTCTTGATTTTTCTCTCTCTTCTAAGAATGTCACACCATCATAAACACTGTCATACCGCCTGTAACATAGCCACATCACCTGTATCACTGCCATATCGCCTGTGTCACTACCACCTTGCCTGTGGGGCCCTCAAACACTCTTTCTTATCAAACTTGGCCCACTTTGCTCATTTTTCTAATAATTACAATACGAAGGCCAACATCCTCTAGATCTTGATCGTGATAAAATGGCCTACTTAGAGAACTGGCATTCAATGAAACACTATAAAGATCTTACCTCAGGCCATTATCTTTCTTAAGGTTATTGCTGCCATTGTTGAAATGGTTGTTCTTTGTATATATATAATAATGTAAAAATCTAGTTGTGTTGGCCAAAGCAGCACTTTTATAGTTAGACTTATAGTCCTGGTCTTGCGAACATATTTCTTTTGGTGAGGGTATGCTCTAAAACTAGAGATTTATATGTAAAGATGAGGGTTAGTTTGTTTATATTTATTTTATGTATATACTTTTTAAGGAAAATTTCAGCAACACCCCCCTGTAGTATGGCTTAATCTCGTGCACCCATCATTGTTCGCAATAATATCACTAACACCTTCTGAAGACATCCAAACATTATCTAAACTCACAGAATAATCAAAAAGACTTTTTAACCCTTAACACCCATTCTTCTTCCTTCTTTTTCTTTGGTGAAATCCCTCCGTGGGTCTTCTCAGTTCGACCATAGCAGCGGATCCTTCTCATTTCAAGGATTCCTCATCACTTGCCCTCAATTGGTTGGCGATTTCAGGAAACCTAGCTCTGGCGATTCGAAGTGACTAGGGTTCAGAGTCAGTGTCATGGCTATTGCTGGTGGAGGTTACGGTCAGGTGTATACAGTCATCCTCGTGAATTGTACCTAGCTCTAGAGATTCAGCAAAGCCAATGTTCGTCGGTTCCAACATGTTGTTGCACTAAACGCGGTGGTCTTGAACTCGCCGGAAAGCCTGCACAAAAAGAAAGAAGGGGACACCGTAAATGGCAGGGCTAGGATGCCCCAAAACCACTCTGATGCCTGAATTAGTCCAATGAAACAGGTAATATGGAATAATCACAAAGGTGGCCGCTCCTTTTATCTAAGAAGGGAGTTCAGGTAGTTGCCTTAGCTTTATCTTCGGGTAAAGGGTATATGAGAGTGAGAGAGAATTCTTTAAGTGTCACAAAAAGTCCCGCTTTTTCGTTCAATTCTTCTATATATAGCCCAACATTAGAGATAGTTTGTGACCAGCTACATGTCCAAGTTGATGGACACACGTCCTACTTGATGATGGCCTGCACGTTCATCCTGGCTGGAGTGGTGGTTGGTGAGTGTTTGTTGAGATGGAAAGTATGGGCTGTCGTGCTGGAAGATTCATTCAATCTCATGTTACACATGAAAGAGAGATTTTTCTCCAATCACATGGATTGACAGATATGATGCGCATTCAATGCAAAATACGCATGGTTTGCATTAAATGTATATGGTCAGCGAGTATGCTTTGAGTTGATCCCTAGTTGGTTTGACTATTGGATTATCATATGTAAAAATGCCACCCAGCGCCACATGTCTGGTGGGATGCCGATTATTACGATTGAAATAGATCTTGAGCGTGACAATCCGAGGCGCTTTGAGGTGTGAATGTAGAGTTTGAACATTAAAGGAATCTTATCAATTTGCTTGGGAAAAAATAATCCATCCGAGGCAGTGATCCCATATGCTAGGGTTGGGGGGCCCCTTCCTTGTGTGCCTTGGAGAGAAACCAATACTATGCCTCGGAGAAGTGGCAATAAGCCATCTTCATACATGATCTTCGGAGAATTTTTGTCAGGAATGTCCTTTTATACTGTACACATGTCCCCTAGTCATAGGTGGGGTAAGAGCCCGCCTGTCACTGTACAACAGTAACATATCTAACCATGGTTCTTATCTTATCATATTAACATGGATTTAACTTAAAACCTGTTTTTATGAAACATAACAAAATAGTTTCATCTTTCATTTTATTTCCCTATTTAAGTCTCTGGGGCTGGTCCTCTTTTAAACTTCCCATTCTCAAGTTCTACTGTTTTGTTTTCTTAGTACTTGGGGTTCAATTTAAACTACAAAATACAGCACTTTGCTGTTCATTATTGATCTATATTGTCTTCTTGATGTTAGATTTATGTGGGCTTAATTAATACCTAAACCAGTTATTTAGTGGGAGTCTGATTGACACAGTAGAATCGGTTTGGTTTGGTTCGTCACATGGTATGAGATAGTTTTGGTAACCCTAATTCTATTGTGGGAAGGGTTTTAGGGTTACATCTGTATTCTATAAATACAGGGTTAGAGTCCCCACAGCCACAGTTAATCAGTTCTCTCTGCATCCATTAGCAAGAGACATCAGGATATCCTCTGGAGACTGTGAAAGACTGTAGCCGAGGGATTTCGATTAAAGCTTAGAGCGTAGAGGAATCAGACTTCACAAACAGGTATATCTTTATGATTCATAGTTAATGGCTTCTCTATTATGTTTTAGGATAACTGTATGGATTAGAATGAGTTTGGTTGAAATTCTAATCACAATAAATTCTAACAGTTGGTATCAGAGCCAACCATACAGACCTAGGATCGATAGAGATTGATTGTAAAGACTTGCAATGAATGATTGAGAGAAATTTTTTCTCGCTTTTTGGATTAAATTTGTTGGGGTTTCCCACCAATGAATTTTTCTGACCTGCAAAAGATGTCGAGTTATATACCATTGAAAAGGTCTCGGAGAGATGGTTCCGGCGATAAAAAAATAGCCGACTTTGGCAGTAGGACGCACAGCCACTCCTCGGTGGTAGCCACGAATGGATCTTACTCGCGGGGAGGAAAATTAAAAGAAAAAGGAAATTTGACTGGCGGCGTTGATTCGCACCGAGTTTACCTGGTGATGAATCAAATACCCTAGCCTTGACTATGGGTGTGCCAAGTGAAAGGTAGCCCGGCCCGGCTAAGCCCAGCTAGCCCAGGCCAGCCAAGCTAGGCCAGCCAAAGCCCAGGCGCAAGCCTAAGCCAGACCCTGACCAGGCCCAGTCTAAGGCATATTGTCTTGGTTAACCTGAGGACCCAATACTTGTGAGTTAGCGGGTCAACTCGATAACCCAAATGGGTTGATCCGTATCCTGACCCAGAAACCCAAAAATCTGACCTGTATATCGGCCTGGAAACCCAAAAATTTGACCCAAGAACCTGGATGGGTGGACCAAAGGTTGGCCTCATGGTCGGTTCGCAATTTTGATCGCAGTTCAGTTTGACCTAGATTGTTTGCTTTGTGGTCTAAACCAAAGCACATATATTTCAAAAAAAAAAAAAAAAGAGGTTTAAATATTCAGTTCAGTTTAATCCGAACCAAGCTAATCCTGGGCAGACCGACCCAGACCGATCCCGTAGAACTGAACCAACCCTGACAGATTTTTAAGCGTCTGTTTGGCTTCTGTTTTTATTAAAATGACATTAAACCTTGATTGTGGGAGCTACGAAGCTCGGATTGACCTTTGATTTGTTCCAATTGACTCTATTTTTTATGCTCTTCAATCTGATATACATTTTGATACATTTTGGTATATTGAAAAATATGTTATTGTAGAAAAATGCCTTATGGGAACTCAATTTGTAGTGTTTTTGTTATTTTTTTAAAGTTACCAAATTGATTGTTGAGCTATTGTGCATGGTTGTTTGAATGTTCAGAATTATAAAATTATATTTTAAAACATTCATGGTTATATATATATATATATATATATATATATATATATATATATATATATATATATATATATATATATATATATATCCTACATGAGCTGTAAGTTAAAATTTGTTTATATCATGGTAGAATTTGATGTGACCACCAAAGGGACAACCTATTTCATTATGATGTGTTCAAATTCAAGGGTCTATATTTGTAAATGCTTCAGTTTGATAGTGTTCACCCAAATGTGACATTGTCTAAGTTTTTTTAAATTAGAGTTTGTAGCTGTTGTGTAAGGATTTTGGTGTGACCACTAAAGAGACAACCTTGGTTCTATCATAATATGCTCAAATTTAATATTTATGTATTTATCAGCTATAGCAAGGAAGTACAGTGCTCACTCAAAAATAACACTGATATAAACTCCCACTTTTATGGATGCAGTAAAGAACGACACTATCCATCCAATGGTGGCGTTGTCAAAGATTATAAAGAACTCACATACATGGTTGAAGGATATTGACTTTAGGGGTTTTATCCACCCAAAGGTGATGAGATTTTTAAAAGTCATTATTCCTATGCAGTTATTGCACAGCTATCGAGAGGTCCAGTGTACATATTATCCCAAAGGATGTGCGTGTAGTTCGATTGACTTTTCAAAGATGTAAATTGGCTTGCACATGTTATGTATATATTCTTGCTAGCTAATTTTATTTGGTTTTAATCGTAGACTTATAATTATTTACATTGTAATATAGTTGTGGACATATAATGATTATATACCTTAAGATGCATGTCATTGGCAGTCAGTTCTATGAATTGGCATGAAAATTGAAAACTAGTCTAGGACTATTTAAGCTAAAAGTACTCAATAGAAAAATTATATTTTGATCTTCAGGGTGTTCAGTCCTTAAGATCAAATAAAGCAATGTTCAAATGAGGAACATTGAAAAGGGATATTCTAAGTGAAATCCAAAGAAAGGTTTGATATTTTCAGAAGGGACGGAGAGATATTTTATTACTCAAGTCCATTAGTACCAGTTTTGATGGTAATGGAGTGTAAAGAAGAAGATAGTAGAGTTGTTAGCTGTTAATGATAAGCTCAAAGATAAGTGAACATTTATAGATTCATTAGAACCTATGTAGGTGACATTTTAGACTTTCACTTTTTTACAAGAACTGTATAGTCAAATCCTTGTAACCTATAGTACTCAAAAGATATAGTGAACCTAGAATGAAAGAACTATGATGCCTAGAGGTTAGAGGTTCAATTCTTATGAGAGACATGGGATGTCAAAATAGATCTAAAGGATACAACAAGATTCTTGGATGATGCTGGTTAGTAGTCATACCCAATAAACTTGAAGTTTGATGAGACCACATGAAAATGACTATGGAGCAACCAATTGAGATAGCAAAAATATTATCAGAATGTAATGAAATGATTATTGAAATATTCATTAAGATCAATGCTTCAGCCATAGTAGAAGAGAAAGATGAGCAATGGGGAGATATACTAGGCCATGTAAATTTATGATTTTATCTAATTACATGTTCTTCTTTAAAATAGATGTTTTGATGCTAGAGAAGATAAAGATCTCAATGGTTTTGAGTAAGTTGTCAGTAATAAAATTACTCTTGAATGGTTAATGGTCATAAAAGATGTATTGTTGTCTATATATAATAATAAGACTTGAGATTTTATGCTTTTGTCGTAAATGGTATACTCATAGGCTCAAAATGGGTATACAAAGAAATATGTGATTCTAGTGGAAGAATTGATTGCTACAAAGTAAGACTTGTAGCGAAGTAGAATCACACAAAGAGAAGAGAAAGTATTGACTTCAAATCTTTGAGGTCTTAGTTGCGTAATTTATTTTGGAGTTGCACCAGATAGATGTAAAGATTGTTTTGATTAAAGAAAATCTGGAAGAAGATGTTTATATGCTGTAATCATAAGGATTTTGTAGATTTATAATGTCAATTTGTGGATTAAACAGATATCCAGGTAATGATATCTGAAGTTTGACAGGATTGTATCTTTTTTGCATTTTGTTAAAATTATCATTGACCATTGTATACATCTATAGGTCAGTGGGAGCGGATTCATTTCCTAGTCATGTGTGTTGACGGTTAATCATTGACCTGAATGACGTGGTTTACTGGTTGAAACCAAAGTTTAATGTCTGATAACTTCGAGATGAAAACTGTGTGAGTAAGTATCTTTATACTTGACATTGAGTTTTCTAATGACAGAAAAAATGGAATTCTAGATTTGTCTTAAGTGCATATGTTGTTCATGTTCTCAAACAGTTTAGTATGCATGAATAATATGTAAGTTGAGGATACTTGTGTGGGTAAAGGAGATAAATTGACAGAATTATGTACAAGGAATGATATTGAACATCTGAACTTCAGTAGGAAGCTTGATATATGCTCAAAGTTATAATCATTTTTAATATAGCCTTTTCATTGAATGTTATGAGAAGTTTTAAGTTGGTTACTGGTATAACTCACTAGACAACGAGAAAAGGATGGTCATGTGGTACAAATAGAGGATCAAAGATTACATGTTCATTTATGGAAATAGTGACACTCTAGACTATTTTGATGTAATTTTTAATGTTTACATTAATGACAGGAAATCAACATCAAGGTTCATTGTTATGGTGGTAGGGTTTTGTAACTCTATGTGAACATAACAAACAAGGTATCTAGTGTAAGAGTTTCCTTTTTGACTTAAAGGTTGTAGACTCTACTTCTAAACCTATTGAAATATGTTGTGACAGCGGTTCAACTATGTTCTTTTTAAAAAATAATAAGAAATCTAATATTTTAAAATAGGGTAAAAGACAGTTACCTCCCCTGTAACTTAGCATATTGACAGTTGACCCCCAAACGTTTCAAAAAATACAGTTACCTCCCCTAACTAATTATTAAAATCCAAATAAGTCCAATTTTTAACAATGTTAAAGTTAGATTTTTTATGGACAACTCTACCCTCAACCTTTTATCCATATTTTAAATCTTATTACTGTTAAAAGACGAATATAACCCTCTTATATCCAACTAAAATAAACCCAAATCTCATCTTCTTCTCATTCTACCTCACTCACCACGTTTCCTTAAGTGGTATTTGAAGCACTAGTTTTGATCGAAAAGGACAAAGCTCAGAGGGAGAAGTCTTCGATTAAGCACTCGTTTTCCTCTCATTTTCCTTCTCTTGCATCACTGACCTACTTCAGTCTTGAGGAATAGAAAGGTAAATTATTTTTAGGGTTTATTCAGTGGTTCCTCTTTATACGAACAATGTCGGATTTTTCTCTTGTAACTGCAATACAAAAACTGAAAGAAGAAGATATTCGAGTATGCAAATGACTGGATGCTGACCTACTTCGATCTTCATATGAAAAATGTCAGATTTTGCTTTATACGAACAATGTCTATTTTTTTTTAGGTAACCGGGTATGCAATATACTGGTTTCTCACAAGCTCTGTAGAGATTTAAGTATGCAGAATCCAGCCGAAAATGATGGTACAGGTACAGTTAGAAAGAAAAGATTCAACTGCCCTCCTGGTTGAGAATATGGAGGAGAGGATTTGAACACCTATAACCGTGGTTTAGGGTACCCTGTTAATCCTAATTGAATCCAAAAGTCTACCGTCGATTGTTGAAAGTATTAGTTTTTTGGATTCTCACTGATAATATGAAATTCATATTCTGGTATTGTGATTTATGTTTTAATCATATTGTGGTATTCTAATTTGTGTTTAATGATATAATTTCTGATTATTTGTGATACAATTATAGTTTCTCAATTTGTATCCATTTATTTTTCTTCAATCTCATTTCAGAACTTTTTTTACAGGATGGAACCAAAATGTGAAACCTGTGGTGATACATGTGTGGTACGGACAGTAAGTAAGGGAAAAAATGTCGGTAGGAAGTTCTATAGCTGTGAAAGATGTCATAACTTTTTTATGTGGGTGGAGGAGAACAAGGAATGTAGATGTGGAGTAGGACAATGTAAAGTGAGAATGGCTAAAACTGTAAGAAACAAAGGGCGAAAGTTTTGGTGTTGCCCACAATCTACTGGAGTATGTTTCTTGCATTATCTTATGCCTTTACCTTTTAATTATGGTGTCATTTGATTGGAAGTTGTAATATGAGATGGTATTTACAACCTTTTATAATTGCCTTGTAGGTGGATAATGCGGGATGTGGTATGTTTGAATGGGTGGATAACAATGGAGAGACCACGGGAATCAATATGGTAATTGACCAGACAGGAGAATGCTCTCAGGGTACGGTGAGTACTATGAGAACACAAGAGATAGGTCTGGTCACCAGTAGGGTAACACAGGAGATTGGTCAAAGCTCACATACCCAGGCGTTGAATACGGCAACCGCTAGAACTACTTCCCCGGAATATTTGAGAGGGTACTTAAGGGGAGTAATTAGGGGTCATGTACATAATACTAGGGTGTTTGAAGAGCTTCTTGGTGCTATCGAGACATTAGATCTGAAGAATCCTGACGAAAGAGCACCTTGACAATGTTAAATGTGTTCTTTGTTTCTAAATTATGCAAGGGATATGTAATTTTACATAAGGGATATTGAGCTATTGTATCTCCTTGAATGTTATTTTGTTGTTTTCATTTTTTTTTAATGTGGATTGAGCAATTGCAGTTATTACTCACAAAAGTCCACTGGCAGTGGATTCCTCAAAGGCAACCTCAATTGCTAGAAAGATTTTGGGTTGAATGTCTTTAGAAAGATTTTGGGTTGAAGGTCTTTAGTTATAGTCTGGATGTGCATTTTTTGTATAAGACTGGCTAATTAATGTGCAGCTCAAGGCAAAATAGGCATCGTCCTCACCTCTTGCTTCATGAGAAAGCCAAGTTCTCCTCCAATGTGTTACCATAATTTCTGCTGGGGGTAGGGGGGAGTTGGGGGGGAGTGTTGTGTGTGTGTGTGTTAATAACAGATTCTGTTGGCGTAATCTCTGAAACCGTATAGCTAAGATATGACCAATTTGGGCAGAGCCCCAAACCATCTAGGTCTTGCAACCCCTTCCTTGGTCATGAGGTCTGTCAATACATTTTCTAATGTTTCAATTGGAATCAGCAGTTCACTTGTAAAAGAACGCCTTCTCTGGTTTTGCCTCCTAGTAATTTGATGGAAAATGAGATGGGGTTTCGTCCTGCAATGATGCTTATGTGGCCAAAAGTTAATCAAATCTGATAGTTCACACCGTGGTTGCCAGTCTTTGCATACCCTAACTCCTCCCCTTCCTTTTCCAATCCTAAATGAATCTTGACTCAATTCATCTGAACAGTTCCTAGTTCAAGCAAATTATTTCACTAAAATTGTTGAATCCTGTAAATTAGGTATTCAAACGAATTGCTCATTCAAAGAATTCAATATGTCTGTATCACAAATAGGATACAGACTGAACCTGGCAAATAGGGGTAAGGTACTTCTATTAGCTGGAAAATTTTTTGAATCAAACACTGAACCTGGCAACTATGATCCAAACCATTAGTGCAAATCTCTACATATTAGAAGGTAATCCAATAAATCTCGATATTTGTAATTTCATTGCATACTGAAGTAGAATCAGGTCCACCCGACAAGGAAAGACAGGAATTAATTGTACAGCTTTCGAATTCATTCACCAAAAAAGTTCAAAAGTGAGGAACTACACAAAAAAAAAACAGAAAGTAAAATTGCTGGTGATGGTCTCACAGCCACATTCAACAGTTCCACTGTAAAAAAACAGAAAGTAAAAAAACAGAAACATTCAACAGTTCCACTATAATGCACCCTTCAAAGCCTTCTCTGGTGGTGATGGTCTTACAACCACTTTCGGATCCTTAAGCAAGCTGCATGGTGCATTCATTTCATTTCAATAAAAAACAAAAACTAAAAAACAGAAACTAAAATGAGGTAATGAAGTCAATAAGAAACAAAAATAGCATACCTGTGGCCCATTTCCAGGGTCTGCACTTTGTTGCCCTCATTAAGTTGTTTTAGTAATCTGTAAAATATAAGTTGTACAAGGGTCATTATTTTACAAAGGAAGGTGTTATCAGATCTCTTTGTTCATCTCCTGTGTGGCATAGTATAAGGACCATTTGGGATTGGGCTTCTAAACGTACTCATTGGATTATTGGTTATGGGAAGGGGATAAATGTGTGGACAGATTGGTGGATTGGGGGATAAATGTGTAGACAACTAAATCACTGGGAATATATAAAAACACACTTTATCTTACCCTCACTCTTTCGGATTTCTTTGTCATCTTATCTATCACCTTATCTTGCAAAGTAATTGTTGATAATTGTGCAGCTTGCTGGGACCTTGTTTGGACCTGGGAAGATGATGCATCAATTTCATTTCTCGCAGTTCTTGGCCTTTGCAATAAGCACATATGACCATAAAAAAGTAACAAGTCACTACAACATTGCATACTGGAAGAAGAATCAATATAAAGCAAGACTAAGAACAATAAGAAACCTTTTCTGCATTCTTTTCCTTCCCTTTCACAGCTTTCACAGGTGGTCCTTGGCATGTTTTTTTGTTATGTCCCAACTGCTTGCATCTTGTACATTTCACAGTACCAGTTCTTTTTCTAAAGTTTGAACTGGCAGCTTCCCCTGGCTCTTTTCTTCTTCTATTCTTAGAAGGTCTTCCTTTTTGTCTTTTGAGTGCAGGAGGCTGCAAGACACATCCATCAGTCTCCTTTAGTATTGAAAGATCTGGCAGAGAATGGATCATTTGGCTATATGCAAGCATGTAAGTGTTGGTGCTAAAATATGAGTGACAATAATCTTCAATTTTATCTCTTTTGTAAGAGAGTGCTGCTGCTACATGCTTGCAAGGAATCCCTGTTATTTCCCAGCCACCACAATCACAAAATTGAGTTGAAGTCCGAACTCTATACCTAATGTCCCTGTCAGTAACATCAAATTCATCTATCCAACTTTGAAGCACTGTACAGAACCTGGCAGAGCTTTGTATAGAGTCAAGTTTTTTCCTCACCATGGGTGTAATACCCTCTTTCATTCCAGCCTTTTACATACCTATTTACTAGCCTGTTCATTGTCAATGTCCTTATACCATCTAGCAAGGCAACAATGGGTTTGCTTCGTAGACAATCCACCCACTGGTTGAAGCTCTCTGAGATATTGTTTGTGAGGTGATCACTTTTTGCGTTGTGGTTGAAAGCATGTCTAGCCCATAGAGACAGACACTTGTAAATTCATCAACCACTCATATGCATCTCTATCAGTGTCCCTCATTTGATCCATTGCTGCTTCAAAGCCCATCCTAGAAGGTGACTTGCATGCTGACCAAAACTGTTTCCTTAGAAGTTGCGCTGGGATTTTGTTTTAAAATTGTTGTATAAGTGTCTACAACAATGCCGTTGAAATGCCCCTGAAAAAATTATGGAATTTGCCTCTGCCAATCCCTATAAAGTGAAATTATATGTGTTAGTAGGAACCTTTTAGTATTAACTATAAAAACAAATGGAAAGGGAATAGTAATTTACCTTCTGCTTATCTGACATGAATGTCAGAGGCATTCCATCATATGCTGTGTACAGTGCTAAGTGTAGACACTCTAAGAACCACTGCCAGCTGTCTATAGTCTCTGATTCTACAACAGCGTAGGCTACTGGAAATATTCCACTGTTGCCATCCAATGAGACTGCCGATAAGAGCACTCCACCAAACATCCCCTTTAAGTGGCACCCATCAAGTCCAATGAACGGTCTACACCCTTGGGCAAACCCATCTATGCAAGCTTTTGGACTGACAAAAAACCTCTTAAAAACAGGCTTTCCTTCACTGTCTTGCCTCTCCACGTATTGTAATTTGACTATGGAACCCGGATTTTCTTGAAGCATTAACCGGCCATAATGTGGCAACAGAGCATATGACTTGCTGAAACTTCCCTCATTTTCTTCATTGGCAATTATACGTGCTCTATACAACATTTTATCACTTGGACTAATCCCATACTTTGCATATATTGCTGCTCTCATTGCCTTTATGGACATGTGATGATCAACTTTCAATCTGTTTCTAAGCATCCTTGCAATCCATGTAGCTGAAGCGGCTTTGTTTGTATCAACTCTGCCACAACAATGCTTAGGGTTGAATGATTTCACACAATATGTAGAACGATTTGGTGTAGAAGAAGCATGAATTCTCCATGTGCATCCCCTATTACAACAAACCACTGTAACCCTAGACTTCTCATTCTTTAAATACAAGATTTGAACCCCCTCCTGGATGACAAAATCTCTAAGATATTTCCTATAAGCATTCACATCATCAAACAGTAATCCCTTCTCCATCTTCAAAATATTACTGTCATCAATATCTTTGTTACTGTCAACACATTTTAGCATAGCCTCATCATCATCCCCTTCATTCCCAGACATACATCCACCACTCTGACCTCCATCAGAGACTTCATCATCTTTCCCATCACTCTGACATCCTTCTGATTCACTATGATTCTGATCATCACTACCTCCACTAGGTTGTTGCCAATCTACATCATCATTGTCTAATGAGTCAGCCTCACTTGAGCTACTGAGATTATGTACTTCCCTACTACCTGCAAAAATTTTTCCTATTCGTCGGCTACCACCGACAACACTTTTGCTCCTGTTGGCAAGAGTCTTCTGCACATGCCTTTTGATTGGAGTCCTTTGTCTACTTGGGCTATTTACAACACTAGTCTTGGGTCTTTGCATCACATTACCCTCAAAAGTGTTTACCCAGTAAACATTAGAAACTTCTTCATTTACTTCTAGTCCAAACACATAGCAGTGTATTGGAGCACATGCATCTGTAAACTTCTCAAACATTCTCATTACGTCCTTATCTTCTTCAATGAGAGATTCATCACCATTAGGTAATACTGCTTTAATGCTGAATTTTATGGTTTTCCCACTTGGGATGTGCTTCAGTACCCCGCAATATGCATCATATATGACATCCACATAACTATAGCGTTCCGGATCAGCATTCTTAATTTCAGTATATTCATCATAATGGTACACAATACTGATTGGGTCTCCCAATACTTTAGCCTGTACATATAGAAGCAAAAGAATTCCATTTTAGATACAGAAATACAGCAAAAGGTATATCTATATTAACATATGGTAAAAGACAATTACCTCCCCTGTAACTTAGCATATTAACAGTTGACCTCCAAAGGTTTCAAAAAATACAGTTAGTTAGGTTTCAAAAAACATACAACAACCTGTATAGGGTCCAATTGGATCCACACCCAAATGAGCTTCCACTCCTCTACTCCTTAATCACAGTAGTTAGGTGAGATTGCACATGTATTTGAAATAAAAAACATAGATGTAAGAGTAAGACCTACCCATGAGTCCATGACCCATGTATTCTTGAACAAATCCCACTGCCTTGTCATTCCACTCTTATCTCCATGTCACTAAAATTTTTATAATTAGAGGCATTAGTTCTTCAACTAAATCAATAAACAAACATTTAATCAGCTTTCATACCCCACGCATGGCTACCCCTTAACTTTGAATTAAATTTCAACTAATCTTGGTCAGCATGAACACATCTTGATTAGATTAAATAAACCACATAATTGTTGGGGAATATAACTATATAGATTAAGAAAGTAAAGGAAAGTAAGGACTTTGTACTTAATTAATTTAGAAGAGACCTTGGGAACTTCATTCATTGACTTTTTTCTTAACCTCAACCTAAAAGCAACAAAGAGAAAGGTAATGGGGGTGGTCACTGAGACAGGTCACTCAGACAGGAACTGATAGACATGATGAGCTCGATTTTGATAATTAATGGGGGTGGTCACTCAGACAGGTCACAGGCCACATATAAAAACTAGTAAATTAATGGGGCTAATCTTTGAAGCAGGCCACATGGAAAAACTGGTAAAACAATGGGGGTGGCAACATTTAAAGAAGTGTATAGGAAAATCATGGATGTTCCCCACCAAACACAATACCAGAATTGTGATTACTTTTTCTATAGCAGATAATGACATAAAGACAAACAAAAGATGGAATACTTCACCTTTTTCACCATCAGCTATCATATTTACTTCATACAGCCACAAGTACATGAAACAGAAACTTAATGGAAACATATACAACAAAACAAAAACATAAAGACAACAAAACAGAAACAACATAAAGACAACAGACAAAAAAACATGAAACATAAAAAATTGGGTACACAAAGGGAGAAAGACAAGAAATACATACCATTATGCTTAAAGAGACGCAGGATTGTACCCAGACAATAAAATATTACAAATCTTACAGTGCTGTGATTAAATAATCCCCCAATCGTAGGCCAGATTACTAAAAACAAAAAAAAATGGGGGCGGGGTGGGTTAGACTGTGAATCTCAAAATCGACATTAAACAATCCCAAAATTTGGGATTTCGAAGATGAAGCATCCTACTACTTATTAAAAGCTACCTTAAACGATAATTAAAATACAGTCCTTACAATATCAGTGCTTCAATGTTTGCAGTAGCAGGTACGGTTTCGCGTTCAGTGCTTCATGCTTCGAACCGGTTTGTGCTTCAACATTTCGAAGGAACATGGAAACTTCAAGCCCCTTGCAGCGACAGGATGAAACTGCTTCAACATCTCAGCAAGAAAAATTTTGATGACTCCTTCAGTGGAAACATTTCAGCCATTTCGAATCATCAGCCGCTTCAATGTTCATGGATTTGTAGCGGTGGAGAATGTGTTAGACGACGGCGATTCTACGGTGATTCTAGGGTTTCGAAAACGGAATGACAGTGAGTGGTGAGCAAGCAAGGAATCAGGGGAATCGTTCCTCTGCCAAATAGTAACCTTCCTAAGTAAGGGTAAAATGGGTAGTTCGGAACTCTTAAAGGGTAATTTGGAATTTAAAAAACTATTCAACTCCAACCGTTACTATATAATGGAATATTCCTAATAGGTGGACTTATTTGGATTTTAATAATTAGTTAGGGGAGGTAACTGTATTTTTTGAAACGTTTAGGGGTCAACTGTCAATATGCTAAGTTACAGGGGAGGTAACTGTCTTTTACCCTTTAAAATATAATAGAGATTAACTCTCTTCAGGTAAGGAAAAGGTCAAAAGATTTTATATCATTACAGATTTTCTGACGAAGGGTTTTGTTAGTGGGAGTCTTCAAAGAGACGGTATGTCCAATATAGGAATGGTAGAAAATAATTAATTTTATCAGAGGCTTAAATAGCCAAGGATCTGGGAATCAATGGGAGTCTCTAGATATGCTTAATCAGTGGAAGACTCTTTATGTTTATGCTTGTGTTTTCACATTGCTTACTGTAATTGATTTTATTGCTCATGGTTTGATGGGTATAGTTTTTGTAACTATGGTTTTGTCTATATTAATATTGTATTATTGTTATTTTACTTACATTGTTATATGTGTTTGATATATCAAAGATAAACCATGCTATATTTAGCTAAAGATATATTAGGCAGTATTTAACCAGACATCAGTAATTTTTAGCTAGACACTGGGAAATATTTAGCCAAAGGATGAACTAGGCAATATTCAGCTAAGATAAGAGGCGATATTCAGCTAGAGGAAAAGAACGATATTCAGCCAAACAAAGAATGACGGTAAGTTAAAGTACGATATTAATCCAAGCTAGAGGAGGTTTTCCATGAGAGGATAATATCAAAGGATAAATGTGGTGTCTAGCTAAAGTATGGTATTATATTTTTGAATTATTTAAATACCATGTTTTAATTGTCCATAAAGGTTTTGGGGCACTTTGATTAAGGTTCTTTAATCAAGTTTGAACTTGCATGAGAATTTACTTTCATACATTATCTTAGGCGATTCATGTATTGAGTAGACCAATGTTGTGGCTGACATAAGGCTATACATCCTATATTGAGTTGTATTATCCACTGTTGCTCGCATTGAAAAGCTTGATAGATGTTTCAAAGTTAGTGATGATTTAATGTGTTGGATTCCATGGCCACATTGGTTAATGGTGGTTTTATAATTAATATAGCCCAAGTGAAAGATTGTTAGATTTATGTGGACTTAATTAATTATCTAATCCAGTTATTTAGTGGGAGTCTGATTGACACAGTAGAACCGGTTTGGTTTGATTTGTCACATGGTATGAGATAGTTTTGGTAATCCTAATTCTATTGTGGGAAGAGTTTTAGGGTTACATCTGTATTTTATAAATATAGGGTTAGAGTCCTCATAGCCATAGTTAATTAGTTCTCTCTGCACCCATTAGCAAGAGACATCAGGATATCATTTGGAGGCTATGGAAGACTGTAGTCGAGGGATTTTGATCAAAGCTTTGAGCATAGAGGAATCGGGCTTCACAAATAGGTATGTCTTTATGATTCATAGTTAATGGCTTCTCTATTGTGTTCTAGGATAACTGTATAGATTGGAATGAGTTTGGTTAAAACCCTAATCATGATAAATTCTAACAGTTGAGTCCTTTTAATTTTTAATGAAACCTTGCATAAGACCATCACATGCATTTCATCATCTATTACTTATAGGATCTTTGTTCAATCATTCTTGGTCCATAGGTTCTATAACTTATACTGTCCAACAAGTAGGTAAGTCAGTATTTAGATAAGTTTGTTTTCTTGGTATTATACTATCCAACAACAAGTTCACTTTCATCCTTCATAACAGGGTACTGAGAGTTTTGGCCAGCTTCACAAGGTGTCCAAAACCTCTCTTGAAAACCCATTATTCAACCACCTTTTTTTTTTTTCAGACTTTCAATGGTAGTACAGATTCCTACCACTTCTTCTCCCTTAAGATTTGTAGGTGTCTTGCAGTGAACTCAATGTTGCTGCATTGCTGCTGCTGAACTTTTTTTTCTCCAACCAAAACAGCAAGATCCAAGATTCATCCTTTCAATTTGCAGCTCAGCCGCCAGTTCTTCTCCTCTACTTTTTTTCCCTTGCTTACTCTTTTTTCCTTTGCAACCATGATCCTTCTTCTTCCTAAGGGTTGATGCCTTCTTCTTATTTCCATGTATGAGCTCCCATACGCAAGCAATTAAAAAAAAAAAAAAAAAGAAGAAAAAAAAGACCCTAGCAAATGAGCTCATTATGCTGCTCCTCAAATATATACTAGTAAATAAAACTAATTGGATAGTATAATACCTAATTTGCCCTCATATTAAGCTAGTTAAATATACTTATTAACTAACATAAGATCACCCCTTAAAAATAAATACTAAGTAAAATCCCCATCTTATTAAAAATCCCCTCAAGGCTCATTGGCCTTTACTTTATTAACAAAGAGTCCCCTCACCACCTGTAAGTTAATTCGCAAAGTTTTGATGTCAGGTTTTAAACATATAATTATTGAATCAGATTGCTTGTAAGTGATTGATTCTTTGTTGGAGCAGCGAAGACCTGATATGGAGCATTTTGTAACTTCTGTCGTTTCGGATATTAGATGTATGCTTTCTTCAGAAATTTGTGATTTAGAAGTAATTGTAACTTTTAAACTTGTTCCAAGGGGAGTGAATATAGTCGCTCATACCCTTGCTAGGAAGGCTATAACTTGTAAAGGGGAGGTTAGTTGGCCAGAGTCCATTCCGTGGTTATCGGACTTGCTTTATGTAGATGCGATTACCCCTATGAATAAATTTCTCTTTTACCCAAAAAAATAAAAAAGTTCATTACTTAAATAATGAAGAGCTCAATAGTTGAGCTGTCCTTACACTATCAATTCACTAATTGTAGTGGGCTGACTTGGTTTGTTGGCTGACCCATGGGCTGGCTAGACCAAACCCAAGTTGCATCACTTCTTGTTTTTTTTTTTCCTTTTTCTAAAGCTCATGCACTACTCTCTTTCTCTATCATCAAGTGTGTCCCACACACCCCTTAAAAATGAATAAAGGTTTTTCAGGAAGTTCTCTCATATAAATTAATATTATAATATTATCATATTACATTGCTTAGTATTAAAATAGCTATTTATCTAATTGACTACCATTAGACACATAGCATCAAAACCTTCTATTATCTGTGTAAGCCTATGGTTCAGCTCATGACATAGTTGATAAATACCTGTCAGAGTATCCCAAACAATTATACATCTAAGTTAGTCGAACCACAATCCGATCTAGGGCTTGTAAATTACCAAAATGACCCCACTTCTCAGCAACCCCTGGCAACCTAAAAAGTGTCTAGAAAGATTCTCTCACTCACAATTCCTCAGAAAACTGGGGTATTACACAAAGTTTTCCCTGCTAAATACTAGAGTGTACAAGGAACTCACCAAAGAAGGTGGAATTACAAGAGTTACAACATTCTCACTGAATCTAACGTGACAAATACAAAAATCACGTCTTTCCCAAGGCAAGGAGAATACCAATGTCACGCCACTACACATGTCACACCCCAATTCCGTACTATTCAGAATGGTGTGATGAACCGCCAATAAATCAACGGTTCAACCAGGATCTCGAATAGGCTGTGTCCATTTGCTTAAACCATACACATCCACAACCATAATCAGAGTAAATAAACAATAGCGGAAGTCTTATATCTTAAATGAACTAAGAATCTAAGAATGATAACATAAATAAAATATCAAATTATCTTTCATTGACTAAGACATAAGTAAATAAAATAATCAATTATATTTCCTTAATAATCCAAATAAAAATCTAATAAAAAACGCATGAATTGCATTAGCATGATGAATCGTGCGACTCCATTATAGCCTCTGCATCCATCGCCGTAACATGCCCATACGTTGGAACATTCATATAATCTTCCACTATCGTAACTGTTTCATCAACTAAAAATATTCGAATTTGAAAAGGGTGAGCACACATCACGGCTCAGTGAGCAAACAAAACAATGAAGCAAACATATGCATGCATTCAATTCATGTCTTTGGTCTGGTTCATAAGTTTACAATGTGCAATAGAAAGGATAGGTGGCCGTTGCACCTCTATACACGAATGTGTGAAACCGCCCAATGAATCAAACACCATTGCCGCCCCCACATGCACCCACCATGGAATAGAGATAGAGCTAAAGTGCTTAGGACCGCACCTCATCACACTTCCCCTCATGCTCTATCCATAACAACACGTAAGCCCCTGTTGGCGAGGGCTTACAAATTGGACTCGCAACTAACCAATCCTAATGTCAAACAGTGTATCCTAGGCCTCACCCCAGCATCCATCAATACGTCCATAGAGATAGAGCTAAGGCTCCCCGACAGAATCAGAGACTACACGGTCCGAGACCACCTCCCCTGATGCCCTACGACGTAATAATTCTGCTAAGGTAATGGCGATACGATGATGTTAGTGGACAAGACTTGAGTAGAGATAGAGCTAGAGTCTGGTGACCAGGATGAATCACAGTGTCACGTCCTCCTCCTGATGCTCCACTCGCATCAAGTACACTAACCACACACATACATTCACATGCCTATTCCTATCATCATCATCATCATCATCATGTTATAATAAACGAAATTAAATATGCATGAACAGTAATAACAGGAATAGTGGATGACATGTGATATACACATTACAATCATACAAGCATAGAATCACTCATGGTATTGGACTCAATAAACGAAAACAATTTATTATTAGCCAATTAGTTTAGGTCTTGTTCCCTTACCTTTGGTTGAGCGTAGATCCTCGTTCAAGCTTTATGAATCACTTTTAAAATCACTAAAAAGACCTAACAAGTCGATAGATTTTAATTAAAATTAATTTCAATAGATTTAGGCTAACAGAAATTGTAGGGTCACAGGTAGGGTAGCACCTAGGGTAGCAGTTTCTGCGACCCTAGGGTGTAGGGTCGCAGGTGGGGTCGGATACCATTCGACCCTACGTGCGACCACACCCTCCCTGAAACTTCCCGAGGGCATGTGGTCGATCCTGTGGTCTTGTAGGGTCAGATATCATTCGACCCTACGTGTGATTACACGTATTCTGAGTCGACCTTTCATTCTAAAGTCAATCCCTTCATGTTTGGATCCTTTGCTTACTTTCATGGCCCATTCTATGATTGTTCTATGGCTCAAAACTACAAGTTATACACTATTCATTGTTCATAATGATTTCCTCCATGGAATCTCTTGGAACTTGTCTATGGATGGATGATTTGGGTTTCTCCTAATCCTATGTTCTTCATGACTATTTTAGGATCTCTTATTCAGGTAGAGAATTAGGTTCATACCTTTATTCAGAGGTTTCTTTGAACTTCCTCATCTTCCTTAGTCTTCTTCTTCAAGTTTCCTTCTCTTCTTTTCTTCCTTCTCTTCTTTTCTTCCTTCTCTTTCTCTTTCTCTCACTTTCAATTAGGGTTCTAAAGGAGTGAAAAAGGCTAAGGGATGTCCTATTTATAGAGGAAAATCCTCCATAATAAGTCCCAATGAGTTTAGGAATGAGCCCCTTTGAATTAGGAAAGTTTTCTAATTTTTGATTTCTATCTGTCATCGTAGGGTTGGACGTAGGGTCGCAGAATCCGTCGACCCTACACCTTCTTAGTCATGCAACCCTACGACTAGAAAGTCATGGGTTGGACTTCTGTTGAGGTGGGATCGACCCTACCTATTTAGGCATGCAACCCTACCCTCTCATTTTCTGTTTTTGGGTTAGACTTCATACCTGGTCTTGTGATTTCTTCACGCACTTGGTCCACTTGGCTCGACCATGATAGATAGACCTGGTACAAGATGGTAAGGCCGGTTAGTTCGATATGGGTCTTACAACTCCCCCCTCTTATTAAAAATTTTGTTCTCAAAATTTATACATACCTTCCAAGTAAAAAAGGTGAGGATATTGCTTTCGCATAGCATTCTCTTCTTCCCATGTGATCTCTTCTATATCTCGACTCCTCTAGGTGACCTTAACATAGTATATGCCACGGTTGCATAGACGTTGAACCTTTCGACTAGTGATTTCAGTTGGTGCTACTTCAAATGTCAAATCATCAGTTAGATCTGGTGGATCCACTGTCAAAACATGCATTGGATCTCTGACGTACTTCTTTAATAATGAGATATGAAATACATCATGCACACTTGACATAGATGGTGGTAGTGCTAACTGATAAGCCACATTTTCACGTTTGGCTAAAATCTCATATGGCCCGACATATCTTGGACTTAGCTTCCCTTTCTGTCCGAATCATTTTAAACCTCGCATAGGTGATACTTTCAATAATACTTTATCACCTACGGAAAATTCAAGGTCTCTGCATCGAGTATGTGCATACTGTTTCTAACGATTCTGAGCTGTTCTCTTTCCTTGATAATGTCGATTACTCGACAAGTCTCTTCAATAAATTCTGGTCCAACGATACTACGTTCTCCAACTTCATTCCAAAACAGAGGAGTTTAACACTTCCTTCCATATAGTGCTTTATAAGGTGACATCTGTATAGTAGCCTGATAGCTGTTGTTATAGGCGAACTCGATCAATGGTAGGTTCTCATCCCATGATCCTTTAAAATCAATTACACAGGCTCGAAGCATGTCTTCTAAAATTTGAATGGTACGCTCCGACTGCCTGTCTGTCTGAGGATGGAATGCAGTACTGAACTTCAACGTTGTACCCATAGCCTTTTGCAATCCTTCCCAAAACTTTGAAGTAAAGCGTGGGTCTCTATCAGACACAATGCTTTTAGGTACACCATGTAATCTGACGATGTTATCCACATATAGCTTGACTAACCTCTCCAGGATATACTGTGGTCGTATAGCTATAAAATGAGCTGTCTTAGTCAGACGATCTACAATCACCTAGACCTCGTCAACCACTCGAGGAGTCAATGATAACTTGGTGACGAAATCCATAGTGATGCAGTCCCATTTCCATGCTGGTTCTGATAGCGGTTGCAATAGTCCTGTACGTCTTTGCCGTTCAGCCTTTACCCTCTGACAATTTAGGCATTGAGACACAAATTTAGCTACATCTGCTTTCATTCCTCTCCACCAATATAATTTCTTCAAATCATGATACATCTTTGTACTTCCAGGATATACCAAATAGGTGGTGGTATGAGCTTCCTTCATTAATCGGTGTCTAATATCCAAATTTTCTATTTCAGGAACACATACTCTTCCTTTGTACTTCAGTACCTTTTCATTGTCCAAGGTGAACTCAGGAATTGTCCTACCCTTTTCGATGTCTTCTTGTACCGTTCTCAGATAAGGGTTTGATTTAATAGCGGCTTTCATTTCATCAATTATATCAGGTACAATCTTCAATGTTGCAAACATATTTGAAAATCAATGAATAAACCCTTGGTTCTACCCGATGCATCTATTACGAACTGTTCATTACCATAATTGAATACTTTTCCTGTAGCACACATAGCTGCAGTCGTGTTAACCTCTCCTTGAGATTTTATCATCGCTTTTCTGCTTAGCGCATTAGCAACTACATTAGCCTTTCGTGGATGATACTGGATATCGCAATCATAATCCTTCAATAATTCCAGCCATCTTCTTTGTCTCATGTTCAACTCCTTCTGATTAAAAAGATAAGTAAGACTCTTATGATCTGATTTAATCTGAAATTTCTCTCTATACAAATAATGTCTCCATATCTTGACAGCATGTACTACAATTGTTAATTCCAAATCATGAGTGGGATAGTTCTTCTCATGTGTCTTCAGTTGTCTTGAGGCATACATAATTACTTGTTCTCCTTGCATAAGTACACATCCTAAACCCAATCCCGACGCATCAGTGTACAAGATAAATGGCTGTCCTGGAATATAAATAATCAAGATCAGAGCAGATATCAATCTAACCATCAATGTTTGGAAAATTTTCTCACATTTATCAGTCCAAACAAACTTTTCTCCTTTCTTAGTTAAACTGGTGAGAGGTACGACAATTCTGGAATAGTCTTCCACGAATCATCGATAATACCCAGCTAGACCTAGGAAACTTCTAATTTTTGTAACTCTCTTCAGTGCTTTCCACTTTACAATGGCTTCGATCTTGCTGGGATCCACTTTAATTCCTTCAGCAGATACAACATGGCCTAAGAAAACGACCTCATTTAGCCAAAACTCACACTTTATAAATTTGGCATAAAGCTTCTCTTTCCTTAATCATTGCATAACATCTTTTAGATTTATGACATGAGTTTCCTTGTCCATGGAGTAGACCAATATATCATTAATAAACATAATGACCGATGTATCCAACATATCATGAAATACTCGATTCATGAGTTCCATAAAAGTTGCGGGTGCGTCAGTCAATCCAAAAGACATGACTAAAAATTCATAATGTCCATATCTTGTTCTGAATGCTGTTTTTAGAATATCACTATACTCGATCTTCAACTGATGGTATCCTGACCGAAGATCAATCTTGGAGAACACCTTGGCACCTTGCAACTGATCGAACAAGTCATTGATCCGAGGCAATGGATATCGATTCTTGATTGTCAGCTTATTCAATTCTCGATAGTCTATACACAATCGAACACTACCGTCCTTCTTCTTTACAAACAATACTGATGCTCCCCATAGTGATATGCTAGGTCTGATGTAACCCTTGTCCAGTAATTCCTGTAACTGTACTTTTAATTCCTTTAATTTAGTAAGAGCCATTCGATAGGGTGCTTTAGATACTGGTGCGGCTCTGGGTATCAGATCTATAACGAACTCTGTTACTCGATCGGGTGGTAATCCTGGTAGTTCTTTAAGAAATACATCTGGAAAGTCACGCACAACATTAATATTCTCCATTTGTAGTGCTTCCTTGGTGAGGTCGACCACTGATACTAGATACCCAACTCCTCCTTTCTCGAGGCATTTCCTAGCCTTTAATGCAGAGAGGATGAGTTTTCGTTTACAGGGAAGTTTGGTTCTCGCAAAACTAAACTCTGCTCCTTCTTTGTCTTTAAATGTCAGTTTTTTTTCTACACATAATAGGTTTACAGAATACCGAGCTAACCAGTCCATTCCCAAGATGACGTCAAAGTCTGCCATCTCAAGTTGAATCAAGGTTGCATCCAAAGTCTTTTCGTCAATAAGAACTGGACATAGTCGATAATCTTTTTCTAATTCCACTTCTAATCCCATTGGTGATCGTACAAGCAGTTTGTAGTCTAAAGATTTGAGGGGTAGATTCAGTTTCTTTCCAAATGACACAGATATAAAAGAATGAGTAGCTCCAGAATCAAAGAGTACTCTAGCGGGTATGCCATTAATAGGTACGATACCTGTGATTTGTTTTAATTTAGTCTACATGCTCACACAATGTAATACAAAATGAAAGGTTCAGTCATACCTATGACCACATCAAGCGATGCAGCAGCATCCTCAGATGTAACAATATAGACCTTTCCTTGCTGTAGCTGCTTTCTGGGCTTAGGACACTCCCTTGAATAATTCCTTACTTGGTTGCAGTTAAAGCATTTTACTCCTTCGTTAGTTTGCTTTTGTTGCGGTTGAGCTGCTGGAGTAGTCTTGGCTACAGCATTGAAACCCTGGGTACGAAAGGGTTTGAATGTCCTTGTATTTCCTCCTTTGTAAGAATTCCCATTTGGCCTCTTGATACCTCTATTCTGAGCAAAATAGCTCTCTTTTGGCTCGACTCTATTACTCGAGCAATCTATACCGCTTCATTGTAGACTTTCTTCTCCAGTCCCAGAACATGCTCACGAATGCTTTCCCTAAGTCCCATGATGAACCTTTGGGTCTTTGTATTTTCCTCTTGCATGCTAGCAGGCTCAAAGAAAAACAACTCCTCATAACGCTGTTGGTATGCATCCACAGTCATCTGGCCCTGATATAAACTCAGGAACTCTCTCTCCATAGAATCTCTGAAACTTCTGGGCAAGTATTTATCAAAGAACTCCTCTTTATAGATAGCCCAGGTCAATTGGGCATGTTTGGTTAATAGATAAGTCCATGTGGACTTCCACCAGTGGTGTGCATCGCCTTTCAACATGAAGGTTGCACACAGTACTTTCTCCTCCTCATTTACCGTCATCATCATGAAATTTCTTTCCATTTCATCGATCCAGTGTGTTGGCCACAAAGGATCTGCTGGCTTACCATTATATTCTTTGGGCTTCATCTTTAGAAAACACTCGATCAGTCGGGAGTGGTCCAGCTGATACGGAGCATAGGCCCCCATATATATGTGGTTGGTACTGGTAACTGCCTTGAGCTACCTCGGGATTATGCACTGGAGCCTGCATAACTGGCATTTGGGGTGCGTGGGGTACCGTGTTGCTTCCCCCTGGTACTGTGCTAGCTTGTTCGGCTAGCAAAGGTGTCGTATGTGCAGCTGGAATAGCCATTCCTATAGCAGCTTGCATATTAGCTTGCACCTGCTGTATTTATTGTAGCTGTTGTGCTAGGTTCATTACTGCTATAGCTAGATCTGTAGGTGGGGCTGGCAAGTTTATAGGATTTTCCTGGCCACTAGCCACTGGCGGTGCCATATTCAGATTCTCTTGTACCTCAGGATTTACATGGCTGTCTTCCTCTACATGTGGTGGTGGTGGAATTGGGTTACGGCCTCTTTTGGTCACTCTACGCCCAGCCATTTCCTGTCCTGGTGGTGATAGTGTCTGAAAAACAGTCATAGAACATGTGAGGCAATCATTACAAGTTGTTCCCAAGTCAAAATCCAACTAATCAATATAAATTTTCAATTTTTTAGACCATTTAGTGAAAGTGCTGAATTTTCCATCGTAGGGTCGATGGTCGGGTCGGTCCTTATGCAACCCTAGGATATGCGACCTTAAGAACACTGTCAGCTCACCGAGAGCCTAGGGTAGATGGTAGGGTCGATATATGTCCGACCCGATTCATACCTGATTTTGTGATCCATCTTCATACGGTTGGTCCACTTGGTCCAGAAATGATGGGAAGACCTGACACGATACGGTTAAATTGGGTTAGTAGAGTGCGGGTCTTACAAGAGGAGTCTGGCTCGTTAACGCAGGTTCGACTTAATTCCCCTGCCATGTATGAGGTGGGGGATGGTGATCTCTTTCTTTTCATGAGGGAGGCCAATTCCCTCTCAATGGAGGCTTGTAGTTGCTGGGAGATTCTTGTAAAATTATCGATAGGAGTTTTCATTGGAAGATTCAAGGTAGAGTTGCATTCAAGCAGACTCTTCCCCTTTAAAGTGGTTCTTTTTTTGGAACCTAGGGAAACAACTGTACAACAGAAATAGAGATTTCAAAGAGAAAATAATAATATAATAGCAATAAAGTACAGTGGAAGAAATGGAAATTTACAAGGAATGGAGGATGGAACTTCGTTTTCTTCCTCATCGAAAGTATAAGCATCAATCTAAGTAAAGATTTCATCTTCTTCGGCATCGCTCATCGGTACATTAGCATTCAAAGGAATATCAGGAGGAGGATTTGGCAGATGCAAATTAGGGTCTGCAAGTGCATGGTGAGAGAACAACTTCTTGGGACCCTGCTTTCGAGTCACGTTGAACGAAGCAAGATCATAGCCCGCAATTGAAGGTTTCTTGTTCAGAGTTTGAGCCTCATTCTCTTCCAAAAGGGTCCACTTATTGACAACAGGTAAAGGCGACCTATCTTTCATTCTAACAAAGGAAAAACTCTGACGCCAGAGTTATATACCAGGGCGCTGAACACTCATAAGCTTGGGAGCTTGCTTTCGACTACTAAAGAAGTACCATCCCATCGGGACCTTTTCATGGGTCTCACGGTTGGTCTTCTTTTCAACATTCAGTTTGTAAAGGTTACAGAACAAATCAACTGAAGGACCTCAACCTATATGGACAAAAAAGAGAAGAAAAGCAACAAGATGGCACTAAGAGTTGGATTGAATTTTCCAGGTGCAACCCCAAAGTATTTCAAGATTTCTAGAATTGCTTCTGAAATCGACAAACAAAAACCAGAGATAAGCATATCTCTGTACACACAAATCTCATCGAAATTAACAGTACAGGGAGACTCAGCCCTTTGGGGTATACGATATTTAAAGTAGTTGGGAAGAGAATACCTACTTATCCGTTCATTAAGTTCGTCATATTCTAAGGAAGAAGATGTCCCGGTGTAGATATAGCCATCACCCTCAGAAGCCCCATGGAATTTAATCCTCGAGTAGAGTGTCCTTAATCAAGAAAAAGACATTCTTGAAAGTTTTAGAAATATGTAGAAGGTAAAGAAAAAGAGTCGAAATGCTTGAAGAGGAAAGAAGGAGTATAAGAATATATATAGACTCAAGGAAAGGTGAAAAGTCCAGATTTCAAACTTTTGGAATCCAAAAGATCATCATTAAAAGGGTGGTCACATCGATCTCGAGTGTCACAATGCTCGGTGACTGAAAAGCTACTTGACAAATGGCAGTTTCATAACCATCAATGGATTCATTGTACCTACTCCCAAGGTATGCGTTTCAATGAAGTTCAAAATTATCTTTTTCTAAGTACCTTTTGAAAAGCTTTTCTCTTTCATTGAAATTAATGTGAGAGAAGACAAAAGAGAAGCATTCCATAAAGAAAAAGTGGATTTCCCACTTTAAAGAAATTTAATTGGGGATATCCAAAAGGATGGTAAATTATAGAAAAGGACCATAGACTACATGTGCAATAGTAACGAGTTACAAGCTACCTTGGTGATGTTTTTTCGAACGTGGAAATCGAACACCTGCTCGTTCTTTGAGTGCTTCTTTAAGCTCAGCGTTTTCAATAACCAGAGCTTCTTGTTCGAAGAGTAAGCCCTTGGTAGTTTCGACCTGTGAATCAAGCTCTTCCCTAAGTTTTCGTAATTCTTCTTTAAGACATTACACTCATTCTGTGCACCCAAAAGTTAAAGATTCAAGGAATTAATTAAAGAAGAAGGACCTCCTCTATTTCTAAGATCATCGTTTTTTGCTTGCAAGGCTTCTAAATCAGTGATTAAAATGGCCATCGTAAGAGGGGTACTTGATTCATTCCCTCTAAGTTTAGTAACTCTAGTTAGTTTGCATGACTCAACAGAAGAGAAATGGATTTCTTTAGTAGTAAGGGACCCTTTCGGAGTCAAAGTTCTTTTAAAAGAGAGCCATCTCGGTTAAGGGAGAAAATCAGTTCAGTCAAAATAAAAAGGAGCTCAAATGATTGTATTGTTGTTTCTTTAAAATGAGTTGAATACAATGGTGGGGCAAACACGAAAACAAAATTGACAATTTAAATGTCCCTTCCTACTCTGTCTATAGCATCAAAAGTATCTACTTCCATATTAGAACCACCATTGGTTGGAGTAGGCATGACATCATCTTCATCAAGAGTTGGAGGAGTGAGAGCATTGAAATCCACAATGAAATTAGAAAAGTCAAATCCTGGATGCTTTCCCTCCACAAAGTTGCGCAGCTCAAACAAAGCCTTTTTTCTTGCAACAGAGCCTATGCTCTGCCTTAGGGGGTCAAATTCATCTGACATACAAATGTAATTATACAACTCATCAGAGTCCTTGTATTTTATCATAGCATCATTGATCTTAATTTGTATGCCATCCTTTGCCTCCTTGAGCCTAGACTCCAAACTCTTTTTCTCCTCCTTCAATCCCTCTAGTTGAGTTCAGAAAGTTAACTTCACTTCCTTCAATTCTTTCAACTCTTTTCCAAGTTTTTCCTTCTCCTCAATGGCTTTTTCCCTCTCTGCAAAAACCTTTCTTCTCTCGGTTTTGTATTCTCCTTCTCTTTACTCAAGTACAAAACTACGGACTCATATTTCTGCAATAGTTCAAGGCATTCACTACTGAATGCATTTTCTTGCGATTCACAACTCTGCAATAAATTGAGATGTTCTTTCTCTTTCTCATTCAAATAATTGATGACCTACAATGGGGCAGACAGAATGAATCAGCAGTAAGAAAATCAAGATATCCAAAAATTATGAATGATAAGGGGAAGATGTACCTCAGCCATGGAAAGAGTCTTTAGTACTTCAGAAGGATCAGATTCTTTGTTGGTAGAACTTGAAGGTTCACTCACCAGAGAATGGGATCCCAACTCTACTCCATCGGCGATGACGATGGGAAGCTCGCTCAAAGGAATTACAGAGTCAACATCTTTTTTGTCACCAGCAATGGTGGTAAGAGCTACATCAGAAAGATTTACGAGACTAAGGTCCATGTCAACATCAGATAAAGCAGGAGCAGTTCGAGCCAGAGACCCAATGGTTAT
The DNA here is from genome assembly GCA_028583415.1 of Protea cynaroides. Taxonomy (NCBI): domain Eukaryota; kingdom Viridiplantae; phylum Streptophyta; class Magnoliopsida; order Proteales; family Proteaceae; genus Protea; species Protea cynaroides. The sequence continues at coordinate 17,918,275 of CM053265.1, forward strand.
ACTCTTGCTGAAGGGCATGTATGGAATGACCTTTCACTTCTTAGAGGAATCAGGGTTTACAACAGCTTTACCCTTATCTTTAGTTTTACCTCCGCGAAAAGTGGAGCGAATATTGAACTTTGGAGTCTCATGCATTTCCACTGTATCAAGTTAAGAAGAAGAAGAAGATGAGCAAGTCTATAAGAGTAAAAACTTGAAAGACCTACCAGAACCAGTCTCCTTAGAGTTATCAGATTTACAAGCCTCGACAACTTCGGAAGATTTGATTTTGGATTTTGATCAACGGTGATGTTTAAAGGAAGAGATTCAAAATTTTTAACCATAGCCTCTGTAGAGTTGAGATAAATATCATGGTGTAACGCCCATTGATGAGGAAAAAGTTATATGTGGCAAGCTCATGGTAAGAAATCATAATTCCTGGATTCTTTTTAAAGGATTTAAATGATTTACGCTCAGACGAAGACAATTTAAGGAGTTTATTATATCCCTTCGAAGGATGGAAATGCCAAACATTGGACATTGGTAGCGGGTCTCCATTGCTCAGTCTAACAAAGAAAAAAAAATCCTTCCAGTGTGGAATGGACAATCTCTTGGAAGCCAAAATCTCTGGGATTCTTTTTTCTCTTATTGAAGTGGTACCAACCCGTAAGAAATTTCATACCAGAAGTCTCACACCCCAATTTTGGCTGAACCAAAAATGTGAGTGAACTGCCACTAAACCAACGGTCCACACCAGGATCTCAATAAGACCGTATCCATTAATACAAACCATTGCACATAACCATAACCAGAATATAAATAAATACAGCGGAAGTCTTAAATTGAATGAACTGAGTTCTACATTGTAAGTATAGTAACCAATTATTCTCCACACCAAAATATAAATAAATATCTTTACATTGTTTATAAAACTCCAACTGAAATAAACCAACTAACTAAATTAACATATCCTAGAGGTACATGCAGAATGGGCATTCGCATGAAGCGTCATGCTCGTCCTCCCCTGCTTGCACTTCTAAAGCAGCAACACCTCCATACCCTGGAACATCCACGTAGTCCTCCACAGTATAGCCTGCATCAACATCAAAAAAATGGTGTATACACAAGGGTGAGCGCACAACTTAGCTCAGTAAGAAAATCAGACAATGCAACAAACAACATGCATGAATAACATTCACATTATGGTCTGGTTTTAAGTTTGCAATGTGCTATAGAAAGGATTAGCGGCCACCGTACCTCTATACACGAGTGTGTGAATCCGCCCAAAGGATCAAACACTATTGTCGTCCCACATGCACCCACCATGGAATAGAGATAGAGCTAAAGTGTCTGGATCACACACTGCCAACACTTTTCCTGATGCCCTACCCATACCAACATGTAAGCCCCTATTGGCAAGGGCTTACAAATTGGGCTCGCAACTAACCAATCCTATATGTCATCACAGTAGGCCCTATCCCAACACAGCTCCCTACGGCATAGAGATAGGGCTCGAGTTTAGTGGCCAGGCCAGAGACCACAGTGCCACTTCCTCCCCCTGATACCCTACCCCCACCAAGCATGCTAAGATAAAAATGATATGAAAAGGTGCTAGTGTTCCAAGACCCCAGGCCCTTCCCATTCCACACACCAACAAAAATAATCACATGCCTAATAATTACATCCTAGCATAACGAGTATGCATGAACAATATAATAACTGAAAGTAAAGATGACATGTGAGTATGCATAAATATCATTCCATAGAATAATAATTATTAATAACGTTTTACTGTTATTAAGTTATTAGGGTTTATGTCCGATTTCCTTATCTGGTGCTTGATTGCTAGCTTGCTCCGCATCACAGAATCCAAACTTGCTATCATAGGGTCCTACACGATGTTAGGGTTCAGATAGAATTAGCTCCATAGGTTATACATTGGTCGAAAACCAACTGAGGTTGAAAACACACCTCTCGATGCATACCGGTTGTAGCACTATGGGGAAAGGTGCGACCGGTATGGTCGACCGGTACCCCAATGATCAGTTCCTGAGAGGCACCACTCGCACTACGGTCGCACCTAGGGTAACCGGTATAGTCTATCAGTTTGCCTCCGGAAGACCACCAACTTGGTGTTCGTCTTCCATCGATTACCCATTATGATCCCTAGGGTTCCTCTTATGCATTCTAGGCCTGAGCAACGAGTTAAGGTTATTTTATGTTCCATTCAAGTCCTTGTTTTGATGATTCTTTGCCTAGAATTCGAATCTAGGGTTTATCGAACAATTAAGGTTTAACGAAAAACTAAGGGTTTTAGATCAATACCTAGCCTTGTGTGGTATTGATCAGTCATGATCAGTCATCTATAATGCTTAACTTAGAGAGAAGTTCAAGCACTTACTGTTGGTTCACAACTATGGTGTTCTTCGTCCAACGGTGGCTCCTCTTCCACCTTTCTTAGCTCATTCTCCTCTTCCGATCTCTTTCTCCCCTCTAGGGTTTTTGATAAAAATCAAAGAGGTTTAAGGAGGTTTAGAGGTCCTTAAATAGACTAGGATAGAGTTTAAAAAGTTTTCATACGTTAGGAAAGTCTCTAAGCTCAAGATTTGGTAAGCGAGACCTACAGAGATCCATTTCTGGATCTAACTAGTCTGCTGGCGCAGACATACCGGTCGACCGGTATATAGATTATCATAAGACCGGTATGATAATATTTCTCTGTTTTGGTCCGTTTTCATACTTGATTGTCATCCGCTCGTCCTGTCTGGTCCAGTTATGATTGAAAGACCTGTTACGACATGAAATAGAGGTTTAGATCGGATCATGGAGTGCGGATCTTACAACTCCCCCACCCTTAAAAGAAATTTCATCCCCAAAATTTGCATGTAGGTCTCACAACTCCCCCACCCTTAAAAGAAATTTCTGCCTCGAAATTTACACATACCTCGTTCATCGAAAATGTTAGGGTACTCCTTTCACATTGTGTTCTCCTCCTCCCAAGTGACTTCTTCTACATCTTGGCTTTTTCAATGCACTTTCACATAATTGATATCTTTGCTTCAGAGGTGTTGTACTTTTTACCTTGTGAGCATCACAGATATCACCTCAAACGTCAAATCCTCTGTTAAGTCTGGTGGGTCTGCTGTCAAGATGTACGATGGATCCCTGACATACTTCTTCAATAGTGAAACATGGAACCATCATGAACGCTTGACATGGATGGTCGTAGGGCCAATTGATATGCCACATTACCACATCTGGTCAGTATCTCGTACTATCCCACATATATGGGGCATAGCTTTCCCTTTTTGTCGAAACGTTTCAGACCTTGCGCAGGTGAAAACTTTAAGAATACCTTGTCACCAACTGTAAACTACAAATCTCGATGTTGGTTATCAGCATAATGCTTTTGTTGAACTTGAGCTGTTTTTACTCTTTCTTTAATTTGATCAATCGCTCGACAAGTTTCTTCTACGAACTCCGGTCTTACAATCCTTCTCTCTCCCACCTCGTTCCATAACAGAGGTGTACGATATTTCTGCCCATAGTGTGCCTCATATGGAGCCATCTGGATCGTAGTAACTATTGTTATAAGCAAACTCGATGAGCGATAGTTTCTCATCCCAAGCTCCTTTGAAGTCTAGGGCACACGCTCGGAGCATGTCCTCCAAGATTTGAATAGTTCTTTCTGACTACCCGTCTGTCTGAGGATGAAAAGCTATACTAAACTTTAACTTAGTTCCCATCTCTTTCTGTAATCCTTCTTAGAACTTGGATGTAAAATGGGGATCTCTGTCAGATACTATACTCTCTGGGACGCCATGAAGTCTGACTATATTGTCCACCTACAACTTGGCTAGCTTGTCCATGGTGTACTAAGGTCTGACAGTGATGAAACTGGCTATCTTGGTAAGTCGGTCGATTATTACCCAAACTATATCCACTGACCTTGGTGTCAAGGGTAGGCTAGTGACGAAATCCATTGTGATACAATCCAACTTTCATGTTGGCTCTGGAAGTGGCTGTAACAAACTTGTGGGTCTTTGTCTCTCTACCTTCACTTGCTAGCAATTTAGACATTGAAATACGAATCGAGCTACATCTTCCGTCATACCCCTCCACCAATATAATCTTCTTAAATCGTGGTACATCTTGGTGCTTTTGGATGTACCAAATATGAGGTATAATGAGCTTCTGTCATAATTCTGTCTTTGATATTTGAGTTCTCACTCTAGGATATAAATAATCGTCCACGATACCTGAGTACCTTGTCTGAACTCAAGGTGAAGTCAGGGTTGCTTTTACCCTTCTCTAGATCATCTTGCATAGTCTTGAGGTGTGGATCCTGTAGGATTGCTACTTTTACCTCATCTATTAGATCTGGTGAGATCTTCAAGGCTGCGAACATCAATGTGAACTTATGAATCAAGCCCTGTTCCACTGGATCTTCTACAGTCTCTAATATATGTTCTTTATCATTCTCTATTGAGTCCGACGCTGTAGCACACAATGCAGCGTTTGTACTAGGTTCTGCCTTAGGTTTTGATGCCCATTTTCTGCTTAAGGCATTAGCTACAACGTTTGCTTTACCTAGACGATACTGGATGTCACAATCATAATCCTTTAGTAGTTTCAACCACCTTCTTTGCCTCATATTTAGGTCCTTTTAAGTGAAGAGGTAAGTCAAACTCTTATGATCGGACTTGATCTGAAATTTTTCACCATATAGGTAATGCCTTCATGTCTTGATTGCATGTATGACCGCTGCTAACTCTAGATCATGCGTAGGATAGTTCTTCTCATGCTCTTTCAGTTGTCTTGATGCGTAGGCGATCACCTGATCTCCTTGCATCAATACACATCCAAGTCCCAACCCTGAGGCATCCGTATATAGGGTGAACGGCAAGTCTAGGGATGGGATGGTCAAGATAGGTGCAGAGACTAGTCTTGCCTTCAGGGTTTGGAAGCCCTTCTCACACTCGTCTGTCCATATGAACTTTTCTCCTTTATTGGTTAGTCTGATAAGTGGAACGACTATCCTTGAGTAGTTTTTCACGAATCTTTTATAGTAACCAGCCAATCAAAGGAAGCTATGAATCTCTGTAACTGATTTTGGTGCTTCCCATCCAACTATAGCTGCGATCTTGCTTAGATCAACCTTGATACCGTCTGCAGATACTACGTGACCCAAGAAAGCCACTTCCTTCAGCCAAAATTTACACTTCTTGAACTTGGCGTAAAGCTTCTCCCTTCTCAGCCATTGTAGGGATGCTCTCAGGCATGTTGCATGAGTCTCCCTGCCCTTTGAATAAACCAAGATGTTGTCAATGAATACAATTACAGAAGTGTCCAACATGTCATGAAACACTCGGTTCATCAGTTCCATGAACGACGCTGGAGTGTTAGTCAACCCGAACGACATTACAAGAAACTCATAATGCCCATACCTTGTCCTGAAAGCAGTCTTTGGAATGTCTCCTGCCTTGATCTTCAGTTGGTGATACCTCGATCTAAGATCAATCTTCGAGAAAACCTTTGCACCCTGTAACTGATCGAACAGATCATCGATCCTAGGTAAAGGGTATAGGTTGTTGATGGTTAATTTGTTCAGCTCTTGGTAGTCGATACATAGTCGTACGCTACCGTCCTTCTTCTTTACGAACAATACAGGTGCTCCCCACGGTGATATGCTTGGTTGTATGAAACCCTTATCTATTAGTTCTTGTAACTGGGTCTTCAACTCCTTTAACTCCGTAGGGGCCATCCTATATGGTGCTTTAGACATCGGTGCCGACCTTGGCATAAGGTCTATCACAAACTCTGTAGCCCTGTCTGGGGGTAATCCAGGTAGGTCCTCTGGAAATACGTCTAGAAACTCACGTATCACATCTAGATTTTCAATCTTTGGCACCTCTGCAGCGACGTCGACCACAGACACTAAGTAACCCACTCCTCCTTCTCTAAGCATCTCTTAACTTTTAAAGTAGAGAGGATCAGCTTCCGCTTCCTAGGTAACTTGGTCCCAGTGAAGCTAAACTCCTTTCCATTGTCATCCTTGAAAGGAAGCTTCTTTTTGGCACATAATAAGCTAGCTGAATGATGGCCTAACCAATCTATTCCCAAGATGACGTCAAAGTCTACCATCTCGAGTTGAACTATATTCGCTTCTAGGTTTCGCCCATCAATACTAACTGAGCATGGCCCATAGCATTCATTCAACTCCACTTCTACTCCCAATGGAGAGCGAACTAACAAGCTTGGAGTTAAGAGCTTAATAGGTAACTCCAGTTTCTTCCCAAAAGACACAGAAATAAAGGAGTGTGTAGCCCCAGAGTCAAAGAGTACTCTAACGGGTAATCCAACTATATCTACAATTCCTAGAATTTACTTATCCCTTAGTTCTACATGCTCAGACGTAACAAAACAGTAAGCAAAAAATAGTAAGGGATGGAATCGTACCAGTAACCACATCAGGTGATGCAGCTGCTTCCTCAGTAGTGACTGCAAATATCTTCCCTTGTTGTGGCAGTTGCTTCCTTGGTAGAGTGCAAGTCTTTGCATAATGGCCCAATTACTGGAAGTTGAAACATTTGATGTTAGGGTTCTGACCAGCTACCTATGGTGGGGGTGCAGTAGTATTCCTTGTTGGCACCACAGCAAACTGAGCCCTGTATGGGCGGAATGGTCTCGTGTTTCCTCCACCCGAAGTATCAGTAGCAGGCCTCTTCAGTCCCCTATTTTGAGCAAAGAAGCTTTCTCTTTGGCTTGATTCGATCACTCTTGCGATCTGCACAGCTACGTTATACACCTTCTTCTCCAAATCCAAAACGTGCTCTTGGATACTTCCTCGCAATCCTATAATGAACCTACAGGTTTTGGTTTCCTCCTCTTGCATGCTAGCTGGAGCGAAGAAAAATAGCTCTTCGTACCTCTGCTGGTACACATCTACAGTCATCTGGGATTGTTGCAGGTTGAGGAATTCCTTTTCCATTTGATCACGAAAGCTCTTAGGAAAGTACTTATCGAAAAAGGCTCCTTTGAATATTTCCCAGGTGATTTGAGTGTGTTTCATCTCCAAGTATGGATGGGAAGAATTTCACCAAGCATTGACATCTTCCTTGAGCATGTGTGTAGTAAATAGCAAATTCTCATCCTCTGTGCAAGTCATCAGACGGAAGTTCTTCTCTATCTCAGCAACCTACTATGCAGGCCATAATGGTTTTCCTGGTTTCCCTGTGAAGGTAGGGGGTTTCAGTTTCAAAAACCTATCCACAGTTCGGCTTAGGTCATTTTGTCCCTGTGCACTTGTTCCATACCATGGTGGTAGGTACGGATAGATCCCTTGATAGGCAGATGATGTTGGAAATTGTTGTGGTAATTGTGGATTCTGTTCTTGGCCCATCGGCCCAGTACTACCATCCACTAGCAGTGCGACATTATTTCCCCCAGATTCAGGCGTACCTTCTATAGGAATATATCCCAGTGGCCTGAACATCTTAAACATCTTGTTTAAGAACGCCTTTTGCTGAGCTTCCATCTGGTAGACCAGATTCGTCACTATAGTCTCAAAGTTGGTGTGAGGAGGGCCTAGCAGATTTGTTGATGCCCTGTGACTGCCCTTCTCCACCGTTCCTTATTGGTGTCCTATCCCCGTCATTCCTCATTAGGGTTCCACCTTCTGGGTTCAGGTTCTACTCATTAACATTTTCTGTTTCCACATTGTCTTCGGCTTGACGTACCCTTGAGTGGTAACATTTTTGTGAACCTCTACGACCGTTTCCCCCTGCCATCTCAGATTACTCTTCCCTATTTGGATATGAGAAGGAGACATAACACATGAGGTACATTCGAATAGTCACATTTGTCATAATAGTGTTAGTCTTTAACAAGTGCGAGGTGAAAATTGTAATGGAAACTTTAAATCAAAATTTTAAAATTTTTCGCAAAATTTTTTGGGTTTAGAATACTTGTCCGGTCGCAACATACCGGTCGCGGCACTGTAGAATATAATGCGACCTGTATGGTCAGGCGGACAACCCTCTCGGACTTCTCGAGGGGTACCAATCGATGTACCAGTCGCAGCCCTGTATGGTATGGTGCGACCGGCATAGTCGACCGGTCAGAAATTTTTTTTCTTGACCGAGAGGTACCGGTCGACCGGTATAGGGCAAAACCATCGACCAGTATGCCCAAAAAGGCTTTAAAATCGTGATTTTTGACTCATTTCTCACTTTTCTTCTCATTTCCTCTCCGGTGGCGATTCCTCTCTGACTTGGTGAGTTGCTATAGTCTGACCAGTGCTTGTAAAAGTGATTCTTCTCTCCCAGGAGTGCCTTACAACCTCTCCAAGTAAGTTTCTTCCTTCCTCTTTCTCTTTTTACATCGTTTTTTCCTGATTTTTTGCCCAAAAACTAGGTTTTCCTAGATTTAGAAGATTCTAACCGTAGAAACTCTTTTTCTTCGGCTTAGAAATAGTTTTGGGACTTCTATGAACAAAAGCCCTCAATTTATTTGAGGTTCCACCGTATGATTTACGCAAAATAATTTTTTTTTTGGATTTTTGACCTAGGTTTTGGTCAAAATTGATTTTTCTTGTAAATGTTGAATTTGTTGCTTGTTTGAGGATTATTTAGTCTCTATTTGTTGCTATATGATTACGTAAGTCCTCCTACCCAGATTATTGGGTAAGTTGAGACCTTTGCTTAAAATACTATCGTTATGTTGCCAAAATTTTGAAAAATCTCGACTAATTCTCATTGTGTTATTATGTTTTGTAGTTAAACAATGTCTCGACATCGTGGTGCTGGTAAGCACGCATATGCTCCAGGCATAAATCACCCGCACCTGCCTGTTCTGTAATTTGACAAGTGGTGGTTACGCTCGACTGCGGCACAAGCCCATTTCCCATGGTTCGAGGAGAAAAACATAGAGTCTGGACGCTGCGTGATCCTAGAGCAACTCCAGCGGTTCGATGTTGAAGCGGCCTTCGGTGCACTTGGTGGTTACCAGTGATCACCTATACAGTGACTACCTGACCCAATCTGATAAAGCACTTCTATGCTAACCTGGAGGTCGAGGGGGATATTAATGATTTCAGCCACTGTAGGGGCATCCGCCTCACCAGCTTTGTCAAGGGTATTCCCATATCATTCAACACTTACTAGCTTGCTGATCTCTTTAGGATTCCCAATGATGATGACTTGGTTTACTGCGCTCCCAAGGTGAAAGGTTTCTTTACTGATGATCATGCCAAGAGGTCATGGAGCAGATTCTTAACCCAGGGGAACCCATGAAGGCAGCAAATCTATAGCCTCTTCCTTGAGTCTATTGCCACATTATTCAGCACGACATCGTTCCTCAAAGTGGCCACTATAGTGAGGTGTCTCAGCTTACACAGTACCTCACCTATTGCGTCTGCACTAGAGAGCGGATCTGTCTACCCTACATCATCATCAGGACTATGCTTCAGGCTACCATGCCCGACCAGATAAGCAACCTTCCTTATGGCCGACTTATCACTACGCTCCTGTAGCGCCTTCGAGTAGATATGAGGGATGAGATCGCGGTCGAGGATACCATGACATCAGACATTGACTGGGATGCCATTGTCCGGATGAAGATGGACAACCTGCTGATCAGTGATGCAGAGTTAGAAGCTCTCCCACGTCAGCTTAGGAGGGTAGCAGCAGTGGCAGCAACAACAACAGCAACCAATGCAACTTATGCGGCAGAGGTAGGGGATGATGATGATGAACAGATGGAGGATATTCCTGCACTAGAACCACAACCCATACCTGCAGCAGGACCATTTCAGCCTCCTCCCGGTACCATGATGGGTATGTTTACGGAGATTTGAGATGCCCAGCGCGAGATGAACCGTGACCTGGGGCGCCTCTCCCACACCCTTAGAGTTACCCAAGAGGAGGTACACTGGCTCAGGGTCGCATATGAGCGTGACTATGACATTGCTGACCCTATTCCTCTGATGCCCCCAACCCCATGATGGATCACTCCATTTTTCTCTCTCCTATCAGTACAGTTTTATTATAACAGGGTAACTATCCGGCTTGTGGATTGTACCCTGTGGTATAATTAACTTTTTCACTCTTTGGATGTTTTATGTTTTTACTCTTTGATACAGTTCTTTTCATGTCGTTAAGGTAGTTTATGATCATTCTCACTTGTTATCATGGGCTTTCTATCTAAAGAATGATTGTTTATCAATTTCATCTTTAGTATAGTATATTATGCTCTTTCGTATTTAGTCTTAGGCATCAAACAAGTGCTTAAGGTGTGTTTTTATTAAAGCTTTTAATTTTTCCTATCTCAGTTCATTGACTCAGTTAAGTGCATGTATGAACTGTTGGACAGAGCCTAAGAGTTCTGATACTAAGTTGTCACACCCCAATTTTGACTGAACCAGAAGTGTGAGTGAATCGCCACTAAACCAACGGTTCACACCAAGATCTCAATAAGATCGTATCCACTAATACAAACCATTGCACATAACCATAACCAGAATATAAATAAATACAGCTGAAGTCTTAAATTAAATGAACTGAGTTCTACATTGTAAGTATAGTAACCAATTAATCTCCACACCAAAACGTAAATAAATATCTTTACATTGTTTATAAAACTCCAACTGAAATAAACCATCTAACTAAATTAACATATCCTAGAGGTACACGCAGAAAGAGCACTCGCATGAAGTGTCATGCTCGTCCTCCCCTGCTTGCACTTCTAAAGCAGCAACACCTCCATACCCTAGAGTGTCCACGTAGTCCTCCACAGTATAGCTTGCATCAACATCTAAAAAATGGTGTATACACAAGGGTGAGCTCACAACTTAGCTCAGTAAGAAAATCAGACAATGCAACAAATAACATGCATGAATAACATTCACATTATGGTCTGGTTTTAAGTTTGCAATGTGCTATAGAAAGGATTGGCGGTCACCGCACCTCTATACACGAGTATGTGAATCTGTCCAATGGATCAAACACCACTGTTATCCCACATACACACACCATTGAATAGGGATAGAGCTAAAGTGTCCAGATCACACACCGCCAACACTTCCCCTGATGCCCTACCTATACCAACACGTAAGTCCGTATTGGTGTGGGCTTGCAAACTGGGCTCGCAACTAACCAATCCTATATGTCATCACAGTAGGCCCTATTCCAGCACAGCTCCCTATGACATAGAGATAGGGCTCGAGTCTAGTGGCCAGGTTGGAAACCACAGTGCCACTTCCTCCCCCTGATACCCTACCTGCACCAAGCATGCTAAGACAGAAGCAATACAAAAAGGTGCTAGTGTGAGGAATGATCCAAGATCCCAAGCCCTTCCCATTCCACACACCAACGAAAACAATCACATGCCTAACAATCACATCCTAGCATAGCGAGTATGCATGAACAATATAATAACTGAAAGTAAAGATGGCATGTGAGTATGCATAAACACCATTCCATAGAATAATAATTATTAACAACGTTTTACTGTTATTAAGTTATTATGCTTTAGGTCCGATTCCCTTACCTGACGCTTGATTGCTAGCTTGTTCCGTGTCACAAAATCCAAACTTGCTATCACAGGGTCCTACACGATGTTAGGTTTCAGATAGAATTAGTTTCATAGGTTTTACGTTGGTCGAAAACAAACTGGGGTTGAAAACACCCCTCTCGATGCATACCGGTCACAGGTACCGATAGCAGCATTGTGGGGAAAGGTGCGACCGGTATGATTGACCGGTCTCCCAATGACTAGTTCCCGAGAGGCACCGGTCGCAGTGCCGGTCGCACCTAGTGCAACCGGTATAGTAGACCGGTATGCCTTCGGAAGACCACCAACTTGGTGTTCGTCTTCCGTCGGTCACCCATTATGATCTCTAGGGTTCCTCCTATGCATTCTAGGCCTATGAAATGAGTTAAGGTTGTTTTATGTTCCATTCAAGTATTAGTTTCGATGATTCTTTGCCTAGAATTCGAATCTAGGGTTTATCGAACAATTAGGTTTTAACGGAAAACTAAGGTTTTTAGATCAATACCTAGCCTTGCATGGTATTGATAAGTCATGATCAATCATCTATAATGCTTAACTTAGAGAGAAGTTCAAGCACTTACCATTGGTTCACAACTATGGTGTTCTTCGTCCAACGATGGCTCCTCTTCCACCTTTCTTAACCCATTCTCCTCTTCCGATCTCTTTCTCCCCTTTAGGGTTTGTGATAATAATCAAAGAGGTTTAAGGAGGTTTAGAGGTCCTTAAATAAGCTAGGGTAGAGTTTAGGAAGTTTCCCTACGTTAGGAAAGTCTCTAGGCTAGAGATTTGGCAAGCGGGACCCGTAGAGATCCGTTTCTGGATCTAACTAGTCTACCCAGACAGAAATATCGGTCAACCGGTATATAGACTGGTATCATAAGATCAGTATAATAATATTTCTCTGTTTTGGTCCATTTTTGTACCTGATTGTCATCCGCTCGTCCTGTCTGGTCCGATTATGATTGGAAGACCTGTTACGACATGAAATAGAGGTTTAGATCAGGTTCATGGAATGCGGGTCTTACAAGAAGAGTCAGCAAGACTATGGTCAATATTAAATCAAAACATGCTGGACATTCCCCGATGTTTGAAATAAACCCAGAACGCCATCAACAAACCCCAGGAATTCGAAAGTATTTGAGCTGGAGCCACCTAATAGAACTCGAGGATGTAAATAACTTCTATAGGAATGGGGAGCTGAAATTCACTCACAAATATTTCCTCATATACACAGATTTTATCAGGTTTAGGGTTACTAGGAGGTTTGTTTCTCTCAGGGATTCAGAAGACATAAATTTCGGCCACAGAATATATCTTCCTACAAAAATCTAACTTCTGCTGGGTAATTTCGGACCGATTGCCAGCATAAGTGAATTGATGCTAAAATGGAGCAGTAAGAGCAGTTGCAAGGGAAAAGTTCCCAATTACCACACTTTCCGTGGGTAATTGGGGTTGATTATGCTTTCACCTTGAAGCGCAACGGTAACTTTGTCTGTAGTGTGATTTTCTATTTCTTCGGATGAAAAAGACGGTGAAGAATGTGAAGACATGGTCAAAATAATGAAGCAAGATGAAGAAGACTTACTCGTTTTTTTCTTAAAAAGTTGGAGCACGAAGGTTTTGAGGATGATCCAAGCTGACTTCTTACGCAAAGGGTTCGAAAGAAGATAAGTTCTGAAAAGACGGAATCCTATATAACTATTACAAAAGGGTGCGACCTTTCGATTCAAGATTCGAGGCTAATCATGAAAAAGGTGTTAGATTAGCCCAAAAGATGCTTTCTATATTTCCATCATTGAGGAAGCTTCCATCATTGAGGAAGCTTGGAAAGCAAGCAAAATTCTCGTAACTCGGAGACGCCTCGATCCATGGATAAGCTTTTGATAAAGGCAAGATTGAAATAAAATACGTGTTGCGCTGCAAGGAGTTACACATAATCAATAAGTCGATAGACAAAATGACTTAAAGAAAAGTTTGACCAGACGATCTATAACGCACGATAGGTCAAAGAAATCATATGACTAAGGTTGTTTTTCCTCCTTAAGTCAGTTCGACAAAACAAGGGGCAACTATTAATACAATAGATCGCCCACCAATAACACATGGACACGTGGGATGCCGAGGATCAAGACGTCTATCCCAATCAATGCGCGACAACAAATACCAACAGAATCGCTCTATACGTAGACACCTAGATAGAGTCATCGACCTATAACCATATCACGACCTTCCACATGTGTAGATGTGTACTCTACTGATAGCCACTATATCCAGTAGTGGAGTTCGCATAACCAACCACGATGTCCACCATCATTATTTAGTCCACCGTCAAATTCACATCAGACGGTTAGGATTCAACAAGTAGTTCATATAACTACCCACGTTATCTAACGATCTATAACCACTCCAATTAGTTGTTAAAGAATCTATAAAGAGCAGACCCAACCTTCGAGCAAGATAAGTTCATTTTTCTGAGTAATCATTGAGAGACTTAGACCCTACCCCATCTTCTAAGAGATGTCCATTCTATGGGCATTTCATTCTACTTGATCTAAGGACTGACTTAAGCATCGGAGTGGCCATCGGATTGCAAAGTCCACCCCTTCAATGCCTTGTTCTTTCTTATTTCAGGCATTCTTCATAAATCATTCTTTGTACGAGTTATCGGCTGAGTACTGAAAGTCACTTTGTTCGTGCTGCAAATCTCATAAGTCGCTATTTGTTACCAGCGAGACGGCTGAAGCTCCTCATCCAGTTCTTTGCATCAACACACTCCATGATTGAAGGATCTTTGTATTAATAATATCTTGGCTTGTAATCCTGTTTTAGTTGAATGAATCTCTCGTTTACCACAAGAACAAAAAACTAAGCAAGTTTCAGACGTAACCAGCGTGGGCCCATTTCTAACAGTTTCCTTTCAACAACATCAAATCATCTCACTTTTATGAAATGGATGTGAGTTCATTTGGGAATAAGAACGCACGAGTACTTGGCACAAGAGATGGTATCAAGGGAGGGCCATGAAGAGTTAGAGTTCAATGGCGTTCACTGCTAATAAGTGCTGTCAACTTGGAAGTCGAGGAGGCTGATAAAGGAGACGATAGGAGATAGGAGAGAGAGATAGTTGTGGAGCAAATTTACATCATTAGCCCCTTAAGTAAACGACACATCATATATAAGGGCAGTAGATGTATGGTTACAAAAAAAAATGCACTCATAGATAGAATATTACTACATTATTGTATAGTATATATAATATAATATTAAATATCAAATTCGAGGAAGAGATTATAATATATGACTGATATTTTTAATGCAGTATATAATTTTAATATTCTCTGGCTTAACATAATTTTTTTTTTGGGTAAAGATACTTATCATGTCATGTCTGTGTAATATAATAATTTTTAATTTTTTATTTATTATTTGAAGTTTTTCCCATGAAGTGCTGTCCTAGATTATTCGCTCCTTCTCCATAAATCGTGTAAGAAACTATTTACGAATCAATTATTCTGAAATTGATAAATCAATTGTTAATCAATATATTTTGGTTTAAAAATAAGAATCAATTATTAATTGATTTGATTATAACTTTAATTAATAATAGCCATGAATCAAACTGAATCAAGTCAATAAACTATTTATGATCCAATTTATCCCATTACTTATGTGCATTGTTAAAAATCCCCCGAATATGTCATTTTAGGAAATGCAATACAAATAATCCCACACTTTGAAGTCAAGTACATTAACTACATACGTCAGATGTAATGGCTAAATAACCAAAGCAATCTCCACGTGATAGAATAATTAAATGTGAAGGAAATTTTTATCAGTCAACAGAAAAAAAAAAAAATTATGGCGGCTTCATCGTTTTCTTTTTTTTTCTTTTTTCTTATTTTTCATTTTGACCAAAGCTGCGTCATTGTTTGGCGTAGGTTGATGCTAATACTTTCTTATTAATAATAAATTAGTAATGCATTTTTATTATTAAAATAAATTAGCCAAATCTTTTCTAGGGAGGCTTGTCTGGAGAGGTTTTCCAAACGGGCCACATATTTTTCACTACCTTTTGAAATTGAACTAGCAATTTCTTTGTGTTAGATATATAGGAATTTAATGTCGATTAGTAATGTTTTAAATTTCAAATTCCTTTACCCAAAAAATAAAAAAATTTAAATTCAAATTCAAATTCAAATTCAATGAAATAACTGAATGTCTATATTTGTTACTCGTTCATGTTTTTCTATTCAATCTCTTTGTAATTCTGAATGTTTTAATTCCTTATTTTGTAACTTGATCAATTCTAATACAGTTGAAATTTGACATATTGACAGAAGACCATGAGATCCATTTGTCCGAAAAGTTAGACAGCCTCATCTAACATACACATGGAAGAATTAACAACACCCCACATGGAGAACTCTCTCAATATAGAGCCACCTAAAATTCCAAATAAAAATTGAACATTATACTTGATAGATATGTCATATAAGTATTTGAATTTTTTATTCAAATCATATCTAATTTAATTCTTAAGTTATATAAATAGTAATAAATAAATTTTTTTTTAATAATTCCCCCTTAACAACCCCCTCTACCCAATCCCCCAAGGTGAAAAGTTGGGTATCCCAAAACATGGCATCAATGGACCACAATCCTTACTATTAAGTATATTTACTAAATAAGATTCTTTTTTTTTTTTTTTTTTTTTTTTTTTGAGTTAGAACCAAATTTAAAATATCAATTTTTAATTTGTTTTTTTTATTAGATATATCCAAATTATGGTTAAAGGTTCTTCAATTCATGATCCATAGAGAGAAACTGTAGGTAGGCAGCCATATCTACCATGTGGACTGCTGATATGGCTAATTTGACCACTGGGTGTATTGGGCATCCTTTGAATTGTCTACATATTGAATTATGTATAATATTTTAATCATATAATAGTCATCTCATTGATTCTCACCAAAAAAAATATTCTCAATTGTCTTAAAATAAATTTATATATATTTATATATTTTTTTCTACCAAAGTGTAGATAATTTAGTACAAAAATATGATAAATTTTAATTATTATATTTCGTTATTTTTAAAATTAGTTAATAATTATTGTTGATTATGACCACAAAAGCTTTTGTTCGGTTTTTGTATAAAATTTTCATTTATTGTCAACATTTAACAACAAAAACACATGAGCCATAGTGAAATTGCATTAGAAATGATTTGGTAATTTCGTCCCTTGGAGATTTGGGAATGGTTTGAATTGACCACTTATAGTTTCTTTTGGATTTGTTCAATGCTTTATATTCTGTTTACACTATGGTTCAAGTAATCAATATCGAATTGAATGATTCATATCGATTTTGGACCTAATCGATTACGTGTCAACTTTCCACTGGTTCTATACATTGATCCGATTGGTTTGATATATGACCAATACCATATCCGATACCTAAATTTAGAACCTTAAAAAATGTAACATGTAAACAAAAACTACGTATACCACTTAACGAAGAAAGTGGATATCCACTACGGCTTTGTTTGGTTGCAAGAAAAATTGAAGAGAAGGAAGTGAAATTTTATACTTTAAATGGAAACTTTTGTAATGATTACAATACTTTAAATGGAAACTTTTGTAATGATTACAGTACATGCTATCACATTACTATCTAATTAATTTCACATTTAGTTATTAACTTACAGTTCACTTTGCAACCAAATCCCTTCTATTTGAAAAGGAAAATAAATTTTACATCTTATAAGTATCATTAGACTGTGTTTGGTGGCAAGGGGATTTAAAGGGAAGGGAAGATAATTTTTTTTTTTTATTTAAAAATAAAACTTTTATAGTTATATTCAAAATAATTGTATAAACTATTTAAATTTCTTAACATATTTAGTAATGATATTTATAAGATATAAAATTGATTTTACTTTTTAAATACAAATGATTAGAATGCAAAGTGAAGTGTAAGGTAATAACTCAATATGGAATGATTTAGAATTAGTGATATAGCAACGTGATAGTATGTGTTGTAATCATTACAGAAGTTTTCTTTTTAAATTTAAAAATTTCACTTTCTTTTTCTTCAATTCCCCTTGTAACTAAATCCAATTATATCGAATATATTAAAAAAAGTAAAATAAATTTTATATCTTATACAATCATATCATGTGTTATCACTACAAAAGTTTTCATTTAAAGTATAAAAATGTTATTTTTCTTCCCTTTAATTCCACTTGTGACCAAACAAATTCTACATGAAAAAAAATGCAAATCCACTACGAAAAAGCATAGTCTGTAGACTAAAAGATTACAATTCACACTTTATTCCTTAAATTTATTATATAAATTGAAGCTGAGATCAATTTCAGAAGAAAAACATTACTTTCCAAGTGATTTCATTGGGTGAAGGAAAATAATATTATTCATGACCAAGTCTGTTTGTAATGGCTGAGTAAATGCTCTTTTTTGTACTGGTCGGGGGTCTCTTGTAAATAACACATATAGTTCTTCTTTGGAGTTCGGATTTCTTTCTCCACGTGCGCCGATCTTTTTTTTTTTTTTAATTGCCCCTCTTACTAAAGTATTTTTTAGGATCCTTTCTGTATGGCCCATCTATCCCCCTTGGTTCGGACGGATGAGGAGTGTTGATGTGAGCGAACCGATTTGTAGGAGAACATTTGATTTTCCTGACCTTCGCGTTTTGATTTGTACGACCTTCGTGATTGATCTGTCTGACCTTTGCATTTGATCTGTTCGACCTTCTCATTTTGATTTCTCTGACCGTCGCGTTTGATTCCTTCATTGAGTTCCACACACTAGCTGTGCTAATTTTGGGGTTGAAATCGTTTCCAATTATTGAAGGTTCTAATCCAGCATCCAGTGAGTAGAGTTAACCAGGCACACCTACTGATGTGTTGGTAGGTGCATCCAGTTAACTCCAGTCGTTGGATGCTGAATTGGAACCTCCAATAATTGAAGACGAATTGAACTCCTAATTTGGATGGTCTGATTTTAAGAAGCATCAATGACCAATGTTTTAACTATTCCCATCAGTCCACGTGGATCAGTCTTTCCGATTTGGGGGAGATTTAGCAACATGTTGATGTAGCTTTCCTCAATGCATCTTTTC
The DNA here is from genome assembly GCA_028583415.1 of Protea cynaroides. Lineage (NCBI taxonomy): Eukaryota > Viridiplantae > Streptophyta > Magnoliopsida > Proteales > Proteaceae > Protea > Protea cynaroides. The sequence goes on from CM053265.1 coordinate 17,936,943, forward strand.
AGCTGTCTTTGCATTCATTGTTCCTCCATCAAGTTCCTCATATCAAGAAGCGTCAACCAAGGGTGCTTTATCTATCCCCATCAGTCCGCGTGGATCATTTGTGCTGATCTAACGGTCCAATTTGGAAGAGATTTAACGACGTGTTGATGTAGTGACTGTCCAGATGTTAGTGGCTGTCCAGATGTATTCTCTGATTCCTCAGGTGTGATACGGTTGAGATTAGCCATGGATCTTATTTTCCCGAAGCGGTTACGCATGATGATTAAGGAGAAACGTCTCATCTCCTCGCATATGCTTGCGACTTTATGTGCCTTAATAGGCTTCGTGGGCTGTACGGACCATTGGGCCGTCGACACGCGTAGTTTCCTCCAGATTTCATGATGATCGTTTGGTGGTGATTAATTTTCAAGGCGTTGATGCTCTAAACTCCTTGGCGGGTTCCAACTGTAACGTCTTCATGGTTATGCCTAGGCTTCTATTTAAACCCTCGAGGGTTCATCCTGTTAGAATTTTTAATGCAAGTTAGGGTTTTTCCCATGTAATTTTTCATGAACCTTAACGAATCCACCACACAGATTACTAGAATACAATGGGCAATAAAAGAGATGATAGAACACATACCATTTGTTGTAGATTGATTTTCAACCATTTCTTGTAGTTTAAATGCCTCGATTAGTGTCTTCCACAGCCTCTTGGGATCCCCTTTTCCTCTGTGCGTATAGGAGCAACAGAAAGATAAAACCAATGGCTACGGGGACCCTAACCATAGTATTTATAATACTATCCCTAACCCAGAATCATTCCCATAGTGGACCAGGTTGGTAGTCTCTAACCAGTAACGAACCAGACCTGAACCAGTCAAACCAGTAATTGAACTCTCACTTAACAACTGGTTAGGTAATTGATCAAGCCCACACAACATAAATCTAACAATCTCCCACTTGGGCTAAATTAATTACAAAATCACCGTTGAAAAGTATGGCCATGGAATCCTATTACATAATAAACCATCATAAAACTTTGATCCACTCATCAAGTCTACCAATGTCGAGCAACAACGAAAAATACTCCAACACATCTGGTGTACTACCTTTTGTCAGCTACATACAAGGGTCTACTTAATGATATGAATCGCCTAGAGACATGTATACATGAAAATATTATTTCATGTGGGTCCAGATCGAATAACCTTCGATCTTATTGCCTTGATAAAACCTCAGAGGCAATAAACCTTGATATTGACCGTAGCAAACCGTCACATACCCTTTTGGTCAATATCGTACTTTGGCACACCGTCGTGAACTATGGCTAAATACCGCCCCGTTCATTTAGCTTAATACCGCCTCATTCATTTGGCTAAATACTGCCTCGTTCATTTGGCTAAATACCGTCCTTGTCAATGACATGTCAATGAATATGCAACATAGCAATAAATGAATGTTGAAATAAAAATAACCATGGTAATAAATATCTATGCCAAAACCATAGGCAATGTAAATAAACATAATGAAATAAATCATTATCAATGTGAGAAAAGTCTCCCACTAATCAAACACATTTAATGAATTAACCATTTCTATATTAAACATACCGTCCTTTGAAGACTCCCATTGACAAAACCTTCGTCAGAGAATCTACAATCAAGTAGTTCAACGAATGTGCACTACATTGATATAATTTCTTTTGTCACACCCCAATTTTGGTCTAACCAGAATGGTGTGATGAACTGCTAATAAACCAACGGTTCAATCAGGATCTCAAATAGGCTGTCCCCGCGTTATCTGAACCTCCATACATCCATGTCATAATCAGAGTAAATACACAATAGCGGAAGTTTTATAATAAAATGAACTGAGAAACTAAATGATATTAATAATTTAATAGCAAATTATTCTGTATTCAACTGAGACATAAATATTAAATATCAAATACATATCTGAATAAAATCCAATTAAAGAAACCTATAAAATATCTAATCAAATACACACGAGTTGTACTCGCAAGAGGAGTCGTGTGTATCCACTTCAGCTTCAACTTCCATAGCTGCCACGTTCCAGTACGCAGACGCATTCATGTAGTCTTTGACGGTATAACCTGCATTATCAACTAAAAATATTCGACGTCGAGGGGTGAGCATACAATACGGCTCAGTGAGTAGCCAAAACAATGCAACAATACATATGCATGCAAAAAGTCAATTTATATCTTTGGTCCGGTTTAAAGTTTGCAGTATGCTATAGAAAGGTTGAGGTAGCCAAAGGTCGCGTTTATTGACTCCGCCTCTATACACGAGTATATGACGTTACCCGAAGATCACGTTTATCGTCAACTCACATGCACCCAATCATGAACATTATATAACAAAGGTTACGTTTATTGTTATATAGTGCCATACCAACACGTAAGCCCCTATTGGCGAGGGTTGCAAACAGGGCTCGCAACTAACCAATCCTAATGCCAAACAGTATATCCAAGGCCTCACCCCAGCATCCCTCAGAATGTCCATAGAGATAGAGCTAAGGCCCCCCGGTAGAGTCAGAGACTACAAGGACCGAGACCACCTCCCCTGATACTCTACGACATAATAGTTCTGCTAAAGTAATGGCGATACGATGATGCCAATGCACAAGACTTGAGTTAGAGATAGAGCTAAAATGCTGAGACCCGCCAAAGGTTAACGTTTATTGACGTTCTCATCACACCTCCCCTGATACTCGCTCGCATCAAGCACATCAACCACACACATACAAGCACATGCCTATTCCTATCATCATCATCATCATGTTATAAACAATAAAGTAAATATGCATGAACAAGTAATAGAAATATTGGATGGCATGCTGTATGCACATTACAACATATTCGCATAGAATCAAGCATAGCATAGGACTCAAGAAATAGAAAACAGTTTATTATTAACCAATTTAGTTTGGGGTTAAGGTTCCTCACCTTAGCTTGCTATAAGATACTTTTTCAAGCTTTAAATTCACCTTTACAATGTTATTATATTGCTAGAAGACCTAACAAAATCGATAGAATTTAATTAGAATTTATTCAGAGTTAAAAACCATTCTGTCAACTGAGGGTCGATGCTAGGGTCGATGCTAGGGTCGATGGGTCTATCGACCCTCCCTTCTTTCTGGACTTCCCGAATGCTGAGGGTCGATGGTCAGAAACACCTAGGGTCGGATGGTCATCGACCCTGGGTGCGACCCTCGGTGCACTCTGGTCCAATTTCTACTTTTTAATCCATTCTTCGTGTTTGGGGTCCTATGGTTTGTTCCCACATTCCATTAAACGTTCATTCCATGGTCTGAAACCATGAATCATCCTCCTAGATGGCTTTCATGCATTCTCCTAGGGTTTTCCATGAAAACTTAACCATGGATGGATGGTTTGGGTTTCTCCGAGATCACTCTCTCTCCAATAACTATCCTAAGGTCTGTAGAAACTCATGGGATTAGTATCCATACCTGAGAAGATTAATCTTCCTCTGTAACTCTCCTCCTTTTTGCTAGGTTCTCTTCCTTGCCTCTCTTCTTCCTCTTTTCCTTCTCCTCTCTTTCTCTCAATTCAATTAGGGTTGTGAAAGGAGTGAAAGTGGCTTAGGGACGTCCTTTAAATAGAGTAGGAACATCCTAAATAAGTCCCTCTGAGATTTGGAAAGAATCCCAATCGAAAAATATAGAAATTTCCTAATTTCTATATTCGGCAGAATCCGAGGGTCGATGGGAGGGTTGATGATCCCGTCAACCCTAGGGTCTTAAGCTGTCCGACCCTCCCTCCAAAACCGAGGGTCTGACTTTCTGTTTTGGGAGGTCCGACCCTGCTTAGCTGGGTATGCGACCCTTCCCCTATTTTAAGTGTTTTTGAGTCGATTTGATACCTGGGATCTCGATCTCCTTGACGCCCTTGGTCCATTTGACTCGACCATGATGGGTAAACCTGGTTCAAGGTGGTAAAACCGGGTTAGATTGACACGGGTCTTACAACTCCCCCCAACTTATAAAAATTTCGTCCTCGAAATTGTACGTACCTCTTGAATTAATTAAGTGAGGGTATTGCTTTCTCATAGCATTTTCTTCTTCCCATGTAATTTCTTCCATGTCTCTACTTTTCCAAGTGACCTTAACATAATAGATATCTCGGTTGCGTAGACGTTGAACCTTTCGACTAATGATTTCTGTTGGTGTTACTTCAAATGTCAATTCATCAGTCAATTCTGGCAAATCCACTGTCAAGACATGCGTTGGGTCTTTGACATACTTCTTCAATAGGGAAATGTGAAATACGTCATGCACACTTGACATAGATGGTGGTAGTGCTAACTGATAAGCTACTTTTCCACGCTTAGCCAGAATTTCATATGGTCCGACATATCTTGGACTTAGTTTTCCTTTCTGTCCGAACCTCTTCAATCCTCGCATAGGCGATACCTTCAGAAATACTTTATCACCTACGGCGAACTCTAGATTTCTTCATCGAGTATCTGCATATTGCTTCTTACGGTTCTGAGCTGTTCTTACTCTTTCCTTGATGATGTCGACCACTCGACAAGTCTCTTCAACAAATTCCGGTCCAACAATACTACGTTCTCCAACTTCATTCCAAAACAAGGGAGTTCCCACTTCCTGCCATACAGTGCTTCATAAGGTGACATCTGTATAGTAGCCTGATAGCTGTTATTGTAAGCGAACTTGATCAATGGTAACTTTTCATCCCATGATCCCTTGAAATCAATTACACATGCTCGTAGCATATCTTCTAGAATCTGAATTGTACGCTCTGACTGTCCGTCTGTCTGTGGGTGGAATGCAGTACTAAACTTTAGCATTGTTCCCATAGCCTTTTGCAGTCCTTCCCAAAATTTAGAAGTAAATCGTGGATCTCTATCGGACACAATGCTTTCTGGTACACTGTGTAACCGAACAATATTATCCACATACAGCTTCGCTAACCTTTCCAGTGTATACTGAGGTCGTATAGGTATGAAGCGAGCTGTTTTAGTCAGACGGTCCACAATCACCCAAACTGCGTCGACTACTCGAGGAGTCAATGGTAGTCCCGTGACGAAGGCCATAGTGATGCAGTCCCATTTCCATGCTGGTTCCGGTAATGGCTATAACAATCCTACGGGTCTTTGTCGTTCAACCTTTACTTTCTGACAATTTAGGCATTGAGACACGAACTTAGCTACATCTGCTTTCATTCCCCTCCACCAATATAATTTCTTCAGATCATGATACATTTTTGTACTTCCAGGATGTATCGAATAGATGGTGGTATGGGCTTCTTTCATCAGTCGGTGTCTAATGTCCATACTCTCTATTTCAGGTACACATATTCTTCCTTTGTATTTCAGTACTTTCTCGTCGTCCAAGGTGAACTCAGGGTTAGTCCTACCTTTCTCAATATCTTCTTATACTATTCTCAGATAAGGATCTACTTTGATAGCTGTCTTCACTTCATCCACTATATCCGGTATAATCTTCAATGCCGCGAACATATTTGAAAACCGATGAATAAACCCTTGGTTAGCTGATTCATCCGTTGTATCTATCACATACTGCTCGTTGCCGTGATTGAATACTATTCTGTTGGTACACATTGCTGCAGTCGTGCTAACTTCTCCTTGAGATTTAATCACTGCTTTTCTGCTTAATGCATCCGCTACTACGTTTGCTTTTCTCGGATGATACTGGATATCACAATCGTAGTATTTCAATAGTTCCAGCCATCTTCTTTGTCTCATATTCAACTCCTTCTGATTAAATAAATAAGTAAGACTTTTATGGTCCGACTTAATCTGAAACTTCTCTCCGTATAGGTAATGTCTCCATATCTTGATAGCATGTACTACTGCCACTAACTCCAAATCATGAGTGGGATAATTTTTTTTTCATGTACCTTTAACTGTCTTGAAGCATAAGAAATCACTTGCTCTCCTTGCATAAGCACACATCCTAATCCCAATCCCGATGCATCAGTGTATAAAGTAAATGTCTGTCCTAGAACGGGAATGGTCAAAATCGAGGCGGATATCAATCTGGCCTTCAATGTCTGGAAGCTCTTCTCACATTTATCCGTCCACACAAACTTTTCACCTTTCTTGGTCAAACTGGTGAGAGGTACGGCAATGCGAGAATAGTCTTCTACGAATCTTCGATAATAACCAGCTAGACCCAGAAAAATTCTAATTTCTGAAACGCTCTTTGGTGCTTCCCACTTCACAATAGCCTCGATTTTACTGGGATCCACTTTGATTCCTTCGGCGGATACTACATTGCCTAGGAATGCGACTTCACTTAGCCAAAACTCGCACTTTGAAAATTTGGCATATAGCTTCTCTTTCCTTAACCGCTGTAGGACTGCGTTTAGGTTCTTGATATGGGTTTCCTTGTCCTTGGAGTATACCAATATGTCATCAATAAATACTATAACCGACGTATCCAGCATATCGTGGAAAACTCGGTTCATAAGTTCCATGAATGTTGCCGGGGCATTAATTAATCCGAAAGACATCACCAAAAATTCATAATGTCCATATCTGGTCCTGAATGCTGTCTTCGGAATGTCCCCTTCCTTAATCTTCAGCTGGTGGTAGCCTGATCGAAGATCGATTTTTGAAAATACTCTTGCTCCTTGTAACTGATCGAACAAGTCATCGATCCGAGGTAGTGGGTATCGATTCTTGATTGTCAGTTTGTTCAACTCCCGATAGTCGATACATAATCGAACGCTACCATCCTTCTTCTTTACGAACAACACCGGTGCCCCCCATTGAGATATACTGGGTCGAATATAACCCTTGTCCAGCAGTTCTTGTAATTGCACTTTTAATTCCTTCAGTTCAGTAGGAGCCATTCTATAAGGTGCGTTTGATACTGGTGCGGCTCCAGGTATCAGGTCTATTACAAACTCTATGGCACGGTCGGGTGGTAATCCGGGTAGTTCCTCCGAAAATACGTCAGGGTAATCTCGCACGACGTCAATGTCTTCCATTCGTGGTGCTTCCTTGGTTAGGTCGACCACTGATACTAGGTACCCGACTGCTCCCTTCTCAAGGCACTTCTTAGCCTTTACTGCTGAAAGTATGAGCTTGCGTCTCTGGGGAAGTTTGGTTCCCGAGAAATTGAATTCTGCCCCTTCTTGTCTTTGAATGTTAGCTTCTTCTCGGCGCATAACAGATTTGCAGAATGTCGAGCTAACCAATCCATTCCTAAGATGACATCGAAGTCTGCCATCTCAAGTCGTATCAATGTTGCATCTAAAATCTATTCCCCAATGAGAACTGGACATGGTCCATAACCTTTTTCTAATTCCACTTCTAACCCCATCGGTGACCGTACAAGTAATTTATAGTCTAATATTTTGATGGGTAATTTTGTCTTCTTTCCAAATGACACAGATATAAATGAATGAGTAGCTCCAGAATCGAAGAGTACTCTGGCGGGTAAGCCATTTATAGGTACAATACATGTGATTCATCTTTACTTAGTCTACATGCTCATTCAATGTATTTATAACTTTAAGAGTTTTAGTCATACCTGTGACCACATCGGGTGATGCGGCCGCATCCTCTGACGTAACAGCATATACACGTCCCTGATGGAATTGTTTCTTGGGCTTAGGGCATTCCCTTGTCATATGTCCCGGCTGGTTGCAGTTAAAACACTTCGGATCTTCAGAATTTAGCTTTGGCTGAGGTTGAGCTGCGGGGGTAGTCTTGGTTGCAGCATTAAAATTCTGAGAACGGAAGGGCTTATACGTCCTGTTATTGCTTCCGTTGTAGGAGTTTCCGGCTGACCTTTTGATGCATTTGTTCTGAGTAAAATAACTCTCCTTCTGGCTCGATTCAATCACTCGAGCGATCTGGACAGCTTCATTATAAATTTTCTTCTCTAAGCCCAGAACATTTTCTCGGATGCTTCCTCTTAGTCCCGTGACAAACCTATGGGTTTTGGTTTCTTCTTCTTGCATACTCAGTGGTGCGAAGAAAAACAGTTCTTCATGACGTTGTTGGTACGCATCCACTGACATATGTCCCTGATAAAGACTCAGGAACTCCTTCTCCATTGAATCTCTGAAGCTTCGTGGAAAATATTTCTCGAAGAATGCTTCTTTATATATAGCCCATGTCAGTAGGGCGTGCTTGGTCAGTAAGTATGTCTTCGTGGATTTCCACCAATGATGTGCGTCGCCCTTGAGCATAAAGGTGGCACATAGCACTTTCTCTTCCTCTGTAATAGTCATCATGAGGAAGTTTCTCTCCATCTCGTCTATCCAGTGGGCTGGCCATAATGGATCAGACGGCTTGCCGTTGAATTCTCTGGGTTTCATCTTCAAAAATCTCTCCACTAGTCGAGAGTGGTCCAGCTGATTCTGGGGGTTTACCCCGAACTTATAGGGTGGATACTGGTGATTCCCTTGAGCTACTTCTGGAGCCTGTACTGGAATCTGTGCAGTCGGTTGCTGAGGTGTCTGAGGAGCTGGGTGGTTACCCACCGGTGCTGCACTGGCTTGTCCTGTGTGCATGGGTGCAGCCTGAGTGGCTTGAAACATTATTCCCATGGCAACCTGCATCTGAGCCTGCGTGTGTTGCATCTGCTGCAGCTGCTGTGCCAGATTCATCACCACTGTTGCTAGCTCTGGTGGTGGAGGTGGCAAATTTGTAGGCTTTACCGGTTCTGGATTTCCCGGTACATGGTTATTCTCTTGACTAGTCTCCTCCACGGGTGGTGGTGGTGGGACTGTGTTTCGGGTCTGTCGGGTCACTCTACGTCCAGACATATTTCCTTCTGAGATGGGTGGTGCCTGAAAATCATCAAAATCAGTGAGAAATCATTTATACTTCATGTAGGCACGTTAACCGATATAAAATTCAAAATCCTCAATTCATTCTGTGAAAAATACTATCTTTTCTATGTAGGGTCGATGGTGAGGGTCGATGGTATGTCCGACCCTTGGTATCCGACCGTAGGAATGACCTGTTCTTCCCGAGAGCTGAGGGTCGATGCGAGGGTCGATCCGAGTGTCGATGGTGTCAGTCGAATTGTCCAACCCTCAGACCAAAAATCAGATTTTTAAGATCTGATTCTGGGTCATTTCTCACTATTCCTCCTCCGTTTCGACTCGTCTCTACTCTCTGAGTTTCTACAGTGCCACTCTACTATTTTTGGTCGGTTTAACTCCGGGTGTCAACGTCCACATCATCCCTACAGGTATGTCTTCCCCTTTTTACCTGTTTTTAGGTTTTCTTTTCTAGGTTTCTGCCCGTTTAACTGATATTTTTCAAATTAAACTTTTTTCAATCATAAAAATTCAATTTTTATTGGGGGCTTTTGTTATTGGTGTCTCGAGGAACGAAAGCCCTCAAAAAATTTTGAGTTTCATCGGTTGGTTATCGAGAAACTTGAAATTTTCTCTTTTTGCCCTAATTTGTCGACATTTTTTATTTTTCTTGAATTTCTTCAAATTGGACATCGTCAGTTAAAATTTCCTACTGCATGTGGGTTGTAGGATATGTTTTAGCCTACGTAAGTTCTCATACCCACTTGTATGGTGAGAATTTGAGGTTTTCTGGCCAACTTACGTCATTATTAAATAAATTTTGGATTTTTATCCTACTAACTCCTTGTTTCTTTTCTCTTTCTTATTTTGCAGATACAATGGCCCGTACCAAAGTACCCAGGGTGCGTGATCCGCTTCGCTTCCGTTCGAATGAAGCCGAGGCACAGTATGCTGACTATGCCCGTAAGAAGGTTGAAGGGGGTCGCATGGTGAACTTGGCTGAGCTAGCCTTGTTCAATGTAGAGGGAGCTTTTGGTGATATGGGGTGGCTCCCTGTCATCACATACGATGCATGCACCTGTCCAAACTTGGTACGCTAGTTCTATTGTAATCTCCAGGTGGTGGGGAATCACAATGATGTTGAGCACGGTCAGGAGTTGCGCATCACCAGTTACGTCAAGGGGGTGCACATCTCCTTTGATTATCGGCAGCTGGCCGATCTGTTGGGCATTCCCTATGATGGCCCTATGGTGTACTGTGCGCCGGGAGAGCCACAGTTTGTTGAGATGGAGATGAGAGCAGAGATCGAAAACCAGTTGCTCCGTCCCGATAGATGGTAGATGAGAGCTTGCTACTTGCGTCCAGCTCCACGGGTCTTCTGCAAGATTATTCAGCACAATCTGATCCCGCAGAGTGGGCACTATGAGAGGGTCTTTCAGCTGACACAGTTCTTGATCTACAGTATATGCACTCGACAGTCGGTCTGCCTTCCATACATCATCATGCGAACGATGATTAGTGCTACATTGTCCGGTCATAGGGGTAATCTACCCTATGGACGCATGATTACAGTGCTACAGACCCGTCTGGGGGTGGATCTGGTAGATGAGAAGATCTAGGAGAAGATTTTCTCGTCGCCTCTAGATTGGGAGGCTATCTGCAAGATGGGGCTGCGAGATGCTGAGGTTAGTGATGAGGAGAGGAACACGATGGTGCGCCCTCACACTCGGGTCGAGATGGCTGATGCTGAGGCTGCTGCTGCTGCTGCTAGAGCTCGTGGGGATCCGGTCGACGATGACGATCGTATGTATATGGACGTCGACTCGATACCACCGCCATCGCCTACACATGCGGCTGGAGTTGGTACATCTTCTGCGGCGGCTCCTGTACCTGAGGCTGGTCCTTCCCATTCGGCTGATCCTTCACTTCCACCTTCAGCCATGATGGAGATGCTGCAGGAGATCAGGGATGCTCAGCGCAGATCTGATCTGAGGATGGATGAGCTGTTGGCTGCTCAGCACGCATCAGATGCGCGGATGGGAGAGCTCCTAGAGGTGCAGCGTGCGACTGATCAGAGGATAGCCGGTCTTACAGCTAGCCTCCAGACGACCCAGACCCAGGTGGCCTGGTTGACTAGGGTCTATGTTGAGGACTGACAGAGATCGTGAGGCCCCGCCTCCTCCTTCGCCTCCAGCTTCTTGATTGTACTTTATTTTTCTTGTACTACAGAGTAATTGTCCGGGTTGTGGACTGTACTCTGTTTTCGTTATATAAATATGTTTTGTTTCGCTCTCATTGTTATGTAAACTTGTTTCTCTTTTTAATAGATGCATTATTCTCCTTTAGATTTTGTCTCAAACATCACTGGTGCTTACAATGTGTTAATATTACTGTTTTTATTTTTATCCTATCCCAGTTCACAATTGTGTTGAATGTATGCTAGTTCAGCGGACAAGGCCTGAGATGCTCTGATACCAAGTTGTCACACCCCAATTTTGGTCTAACCAAAATGGTGTGTTGAACCGCTAATAAACCAACGGTTTAATCAGGATCTCAAATAGACTATCCCCGCGTTATCTGAACCTCCATACATCCATGTCATAATCAGAGTAAATACACAATAGCGGAAGTCTTATAATAAAATGAACTGATAAACTAAATGATATTAATAATTTAATAGCAAATTATTCTGTATTCAACTGAGACATAAATATTAAATATCAAATACATGTCTAAATAAAATCCAATTAAAGAAACCTATAAAATATCTAATCAAATACACACGAGTTGCACTCGCAAGAGGAGTCGTGTGTATCCACTTCAGCTTCAACTTCCATAGCTGCCACGTTCCCGTACGCAGACGCATTCATATAGTCTTCGACGGTATAACCTGCATCATCAACTAAAAATATTCAACGTCGAGGGATGAGCACACAACACGGCTCAGTGAGTAGCCAAAACAATGCAACAATACATATGCATGCAAAAAGTCAATTTATATCTTTGGTCTGGTTTAAAGTTTGCAGTATGCTATAGAAAGGTTGAGGTAGCCAAAGGTCGCGTTTATTGACTCCGCCTCTATACACGAGTGTGTGACGTTACCCGAAGATCACGTTTATCGTCAACTCACATGCACCCAATCATGAACATTATATAACAAAGGTTACGTTTATTGTTATATAGTGTCATATCAACACGTAAGCCCCTATTGGCGAGGGCTGCAAACTGGGCTCGCAACTAACCAATCCTAATGCCAAACAGTGTATCCAAGGCCTCACCCCAGCATCCCTTAGAATACCCATAGAGATAGAGCTAAGGCCCTCCGGTAGAGTCAGAGACTACAAGGACCGAGACCACCTCCCTTGATACTCTATGACATAATAGTTCTGCTAAAGTAATGGCGATACGACGATGCCAATGCACAAGACTTGAGTTAGAGATAGAGCTAAAATGCTGAGACCCGCCAAAGGTTAACGTTTATTGACGTTCTCATCACACCTCCCCTGATACTCGCTCGCATCAAGCACATCAACCACACACATACAAGCACATGCCTATTCCTATCATCATCATCATCATGTTATAAACAATAAAGTAAATATGCATGAACAAGTAATAGAAATATTGGATGGCATGATGTATGCACATTACAACATATTCGCATAGAATCAAGCATAGCATAGGACTCAAGAAATAGAAAACAGTTTATTATTAACCAATTTAGTTTGGGGTTAAGGTTCCTCACCTTAGCTTGCTATAAGATACTTTTTCAAGCTTTAAATTCACCTTTACAATGTTATTATATTGCTAGAAGACCTAACAAAATCGATAGAATTTAATTAGAATTTATTCAGAATTAAAAACCATTCTGTCAACTGAGGGTCGATGCTAGGGTCGATGCTAGGGTCGATGGGTCTATCGACCCTCCCTTCTTTCTGGACTTCCCGAATGCTGAGGGTCGATGGTCAAAAACACCTAGGGTCGGATGGTCATCGACCCTGGGTGCGACCCTCGGTGCACTCTGGTCCAATTTCCACTTTTTAATCCATTCTTCGTGTTTGGGGTCCTATGGTTTGTTCCCACATTCCATTAAACGTTCATTCCATGGTCTGAAACCATGAATCATCCTCTTAGATGGCTTTCATGCATTCTCCTAAGGTTTTCTATGAAAACTTAACCATGGATGGATGGTTTGGTTTCTCCGAGATCACTCTCTCTCCAATAACTATCCTAAGGTCTATAGAAACTCATGGAATTAGTATCCATACCTGAGAAGATTAATCTTCCTCTGTAATTCTCCTCCTTTTTGCTAGATTCCCTTCCTTGCCTCTCTTCTTCCTCTTTTCCTTCTCCTCTCTTTCTCTCAATTCAATTAGGGTTGTGAAAGGAGTGAAAGTGGCTTAGGGACGTCCTTTAAATAGAGTAGGAACATCCTAAATAAGTCCCTCCGAGATTTGGAAAGAATCCCAATCGAAAATATAGAAATTTCTTAATTTCTATATTCGGTAGAATCCGAGGGTCGATGGGAGGGTCGATGATCCCGTCGACCCTAGGGTCTTAAGCTGTTCGACCCTCCCTCCAAAACCGAGGGTCTGACTTTCTATTTTGGGAGGTCCGACCCTGCTTAGCTGGGTATGCTACCCTTCCCCTATTTTAAGTGTTTTTGGGTCGATTTGATACCTGGGATCTCGATCTCCTTCACGCCCTTGGTCCATTTGACTCGACCATGATGGGTAAACCTGGTTCAAGGTGGTAAGACCGGGTTAGATTGACACGGGTCTTACATCTTTGACCTTTTTCTCTCATTTAAAGAGATATGAAATCCGATCTCTATTATGCTTTGAATTACTAGATTTCACATTATTCTTTGAGAACAATACAGCTGAACTGTTGTCACAACACATCTCAATAGGCCTAAGTAAAACCTACAACCTTCCAGGTCTAAAAGATAACTCTTCAACTAGATATGCTACTTATTAGTTTCGCATATAGTTATAAAATCTACCTTACCAAGAGGGTGATGCATGGATAAACTTCTTTGCATTTTTCCCCAAAGGGTACATCTACCATCATAACAAAAACTCTGAGATGGGATTCATGCCACCAATGCAATCACCAAACACTACATCACAATAGCCAAGAGTGTCACTACTGCCACAAATGAGTAGATAATCTTTGGTCCTTTGCAAGTACCGCATGACCTTTTATTCCCGTTGTTTAGTGAGCTATACCAGCATCCAACTAAAAATGTCTCAAAACACTCTAAACAAAAGCTATGTGAGAATAAATATAATCTTGAGCATACACCAAGCTCTGTACTTCAAATGCTCTCTCTCAATCATCATTTCTTGAACATAACTCTATAAATTTGTCTCCTTTACTGATTTAAGCATCTGCAACTTAACTGTTATGCATGTACATTCAATCATTCGAGAACACGAATAACGTATACCCTTTGAGACAAACCCAAAGTTTCATTTTTTCTGTCACGAGGAAACTCAATGTCAAGTACAAAGGTACTTACTCACACATTCTTCATCTCGAATTTATTAGACATTGAAAAACTATGGTTTCAACAAGTAAACCATGTCACTGTTGGTCAGTGATTAACCATCAACACATATGACTAGGAAATAAATCCACTCCCACTGACCTCTATATATACATAATGATCAATGACAATCTCAACAAAGTTTTAAAAAGATACAACTCTGTCAAACTTCAAATACCACTACCTGGATGCTTGCTTAATCCACATATTAACTTTATAAGTCTACAAAATAGATTTTCTTTCTCCTTTACCTCAAAGCCTTCTGAGTAAAGCCTATAAATGCCTTCTTCCAGATTTTCTTTGATCAAAATGATCTTTACATCTATCTGATGCAACTCCAAAATAAAATACACAACTAAGGCCTCAAAGATTTGAAGTCTATACTTTTCATTCTCTTTGTATGATTCCACTTCGCTACAAGTTTTACTTTGTAGCAATCAATTCTCCCACTGAAATCACATATTTTCTTATAAATCCCAAATCTCGTTGATGTTCATAAATAACGATACATCATTTATGACTGATAATTACTCAAAAGCAATTTCATTAATGACAACTTACTCAAAACTATTGGGATCTTCATCTTGTCTAATGCCAAAACATCTATTTTTGAGGTATAACATGTGATTGGATGAAATCACAGATCTACGTGGTCTAGTATATCTCTTCATTGCCTTAGCTAGCTTTGGTATTTTGACTATGCATCAACCTGAATGAAGATTATTTCAACAATTATCTCATTACACTCTGATAATATTTTTGATACCTCAACTAATTGCTCTACAACAATTTTCATGTGGTCTCATTAAAGTTATGTTTCTTGGATGTGACTGCTAACCAACATCATCAATGAATCTTGTTGAATCCTTCAGACATGAGTGGATATCCCAAAAATGATAACTCAATGTCCTAAAATAATCACTCTCCCACGAGTGTTATGAAAATACGTTACTTTTACAGTTCCAATCAAGAGACAACTTGAACTAAAACCAACTTACATGACACCCTATTAATACTATAGGCTGTAGAATTGATCACTCCAAAGGAGCTAATATATTCCCGAGTTCTCTTGATCATATTTATTTGTCACTCTTTTATTGTTGAATCTCATCCACACGATGCTAAGCCATAAGCTTTAGCACTTGTAAACATTTGGCTAAAATCATTGGAAGTATATCAATATCACCCGATCTACCTTAACAATTTACATTCTCCTTCAGATCCAACAGTCATAATCCTTTAATAAAAGACTTTCCTTTCTTTTCAATATATTGAAAAAAAAAACATCCAGTGAACTGATTATCACAAGAATTCCTAGATAAAATCTTGATGTCCACAAGATCCAATAATTTCCTGTTGTAAATACCTTTTAATATTTCATCTTCCCCTTAAACAATCCTTACAAGTAAGCAAGTCATTAACTTTAGGGGTTTCTAAAATTCTATTCTTTACAACCTTTTTACAGTCTTTCCTTAGATAAGAGTCCTAAATGTCTATGCTAAGGATGAAATTAGGATATACTGTCTAACTTCTATAGCTAAGTAAACTACAGAGAGTAAATAAGGGTTTTTGCTACTTTTGTAGGTTTGGATTACTTCTATTACTTAAGTCTCCAATCTCCATCACCTTTTCACTTGAAAGTTTCATGATCCTACTTTTCTTCCAGTTATAACATTTTCCATATGTTCCTTCTGAGTTCTTGTAGCTCCATAAAATCATTTTTCTTGTCAAAAATTCCTTGAAAATTTATTTTTCTTTTTGTAAGACCCTACCCTTTCACTTACTGCATTTGTCAGAGTATGGCTCACACGTCATGACATTGGCATTCCTTCCTTTCTCTTTTCTTTAAAATTTCTTCCTTAGTGTAAAGGAAATCAACTCATCTTCTGTGCACTGGGTTTATGGGTCACTAGGATTTAACTTTGCAGTTTAGGTGAGGAAGTGAAAGTCAAGTGAATCATCTATAATATTTCAATGAGTTACCTACAGAGATTCACATATCTTAGAGATTATTAGTGATGGCTAATAGCTCCAACCCGTGTTTCCTCATACACCATTATCATCATATACCATCAAAACTGGTACAGACAACCTTGAGAATACAATATCTCTCCACCCCATTTTAAAGACTAAAATTTCTTTGGATTTTACTTTGAACACCTATTTCCAATGTTCCTTATTTGAATTTTCTTTTACCTGATCTTAGGGATTGAATATTCCTAAAGATCAGAATACAATCTTTGCTGAGTATATCTAGGTTAAACTCTCCTAGACTAGCTTTTAATTTTTCATGCCAATTCATAGAACTGGCCCGCCATAACAGGCATCATGAGGTGTTTGATCATTATATGTTCTCTAATATGTATGATATAATGCAAACATACACACAAGATAAGTTAAACTTACAATAATTAAACATATGCAAGTCCATTTCCTTTGAAGAGTCAACCGAAACGACACCCTCATCCTTTGGGACAAGAGTGCACTGGTCCTCTTATTATCCGTGTAGAGTCAACCAAAACTACACCCTTATCCTTTGGGACAAGAGCGCACTGGTCCTCTTATTATCTGTATAGAGTCAACCGAAACTACACCATTATCCTTTAGGACAAAGGCACACTGGTCCTCTTACTATCTGTGCAGAACCTGCGAAGGGATAATGACTCTCGAAATTCCACCACCTTTGGGTGTATGAAACTCCTAAAGTCAAGATCCTTTATCCATGTGCATGAGTATACATGATCTTTGACACCGTCACCTTTGGGTGGACAATGCCACTCTTTGCTGCTTCCACAAAAGTGAAAATTTTGATAATGTCACATTTGAGTGAGCACTATCCTTCTTTGTTGTGTCTATAAATGCATAAGTACTGGATTTGAGCATATCATGATAGAACTGAACTTGCATTTTAGTGGTCCCACCCAATCCTTACACAAATTGTAAAAATCATAATTTGAATAAACTGGGACAATGCCACCTTTGGGTGAACACTGTCATTCTTTAAAGCATTTACAAACACAATTGCTTGAATTTGAACACATCATGACAAAACAAGGTATACCACTTTGGTGGGATCCACCAAGTTCCACCATGATATGAACAAATCCCAAATTACAGTTCTAGTGGGATATATATAACCATGAATGTTTTCAAAAATCAACTTTAAAAGTCTAAACATTCAAATAAACATGCACTTTAGCTCAAGAATCATTATGATACAAGAATATTGAGAAAAACCAACAGAAACACTGCAAATCGAGCTCCAAAAGAGCATTAACTTGGAAAAATACTATTCCCAATGTATCAAAATGTAACAATATATATTTCAGATTGAAGAGCATTGAAAACCAAGTCCAACGGAACAAACCGCAGGTCAATCCGACCTTCCTACCTCCCATAAATTCAGTTTAAAGTCGGATTGTGAATGTAGTCAAAAGGCTGCAAGGCAAACAGCCCTTAGAATCTGGATCGGGATGAACCACAGTCTGAACCAAATCGAACCAGTCTGACCAGACCAAACCAGACCTTGGTTCAACCAATCGGGTTTATGAATCAAAGATTCGGGTTGGCCCATTCGGGTTTTCGCGTCAAAGTATCGGGTCGATCCATTCGGTTTTTGGGTCAAATTATCGGGTCGCCCCATTCATGTTTTCGGATCGAATATACTTGGATCACCAGATCGACCCATTCAGGTTTTTGGGTCGGTCCTGGACTTACTGGTTAACCCTGGGCTGGTTCTGACTGGCCGGGCTGGCTTGGCCTAGGCTGGGTTTGTCCATCTGGATTGGACCTGGGCAGGTCTGGGCCTGGGCTGGGCCAGCCCTGACAGAGCCAGTCTGGGCCTGACGGGCCTGGGCTGGGTGGACTCGGCCCGAGTCAACTAGCAAAACTGGTTAGGGTTTACGATTCGACACCGAGTCAACCCGGCGATGACTCAGCGCCGTCAGAAATTTTTTTTTAAAATTTTCAACTGCCGACGCGTGGATCTTACGTGCTTTTTCAGGCGGCGCATGAGGGCGTGTCCGGCCAACTCCAGCGACAAAATTTTTGTTTGTCGACTCGTCTTTCAGTGTACTACAACCTGGTATGATTTATTTTGAATTTCATCGGTCAAAAAAAAATTTCGAAAGGTTTTTAAACTTTAACAGTTTTGTGGGAAAAAATTATGGAGAAAATCTCTCCCTTTTTCAATTCAATCAGTCCTATCATCTTAACTGTCCCTTACTATGATCCTAGCTCTGTGTGGGTGGCTATGATACCAATTGTTAGAATTTTTAATGCAAGTTAGGGTTTTTCCCATGGAATTTCCCATGAACCCTAACGAATCCACCACACAGATTACTAGAATACAATGGGCAATAAAAGAGATGATAGAACACATACCATTTGCTGTAGATTGATTTCTGATCGTTTCCTATAGTTTGAATGCCTCGATTAGAGTCTTCCACAGCCTCTTGGGATCCCCTTTTCCTCTGTGTGTATGGGAGCAACAGAGAGATGAAAACCAATGGCTGCGGGGACCCTAACCATAGTATTTATAATATTATCCCTAACCCAGAACCATTCCCACAGTGGACCGGGTTGGTAGTCTCTAACCAGTGACGAACCAGACCTGAATCGGTCAAATCAGTAATTGAACTCCCAATTAACAACTGGTTAGGTAATTGATCAAGCCCACACAACAGAAATCTAAGACATCCTTCTTCCCCATGTCTTGCCCTTCTTATGGCATATTCAATGCTCTCCCATCATTATTGGATGATGGAATATTCTGAGAGTGAGTTTTTCAATCCCCGAGAGGATTTTTTTTCAAAGGGTCCAAACTTTTCACCTTAACAATGGTGTCCTTGGATACAGAAGTGAGAGGCTAGGCATTCCTTTTGGCTTCTTCTTTGGGAGGAAGTTCTTCAGTTGATCTTATCTTAATCTTCAGGTTATTCACACAACTTCGTGGTCAAGTTCAGGTTTTTTTATGCAACTTCATGTGGAGCCCGACCACTAATTGTGTTGGGAGGAGGAAGAGGAATAGAACCACCACCACAATCAGTTGAGTGATGGGGTTGCTGTCCTCAAGTGAGGAGTTTGACAACACCAAGCCTCGTTCTTTTGGTTTCGCTTCTGGGTGACAGTGACCTCGTGAGCTCTGGTTCAAATTTCCGGTGTCTTACACGATGACCTTGATCCTTCTTGAAGCGCCTTCTTCTCGAGTGTTGCCTTCTAGAGAATACCGTGGTCCCTCGTACAATAAGGGAGGACACTGCTTCCGCGAGTTGGAATGAACCTTGTCTGTTCGGAGGGTGCGTTCATAGAGGTATTTAATCGAGGTATGTGTTGGATGCTGATTAGAGGTGCTTCTACGGAAGCTTTGCCCAAATCGAGTGCACCTTGCTTTGGTTGGACTTGCTATACTTCCTTTCCATTTTTCCTTTTTGCACTTCGGTGGGTAACACTTATAGGTAAGGAGATCTTTAGGGTCTTCTCTTTCGCCCTGACCCCGGATCTTTTGGGTCTTCTTATATTATAACCTCTTGTTGATGGATAAAGGTGTACTTTTCTGACTTGATAGATTTACTTGTGCACTTTTCTTTCCTCTTCTTTTTTACTTTTTGTTGTACATCTCTGTTTATTTTGTAAATGTCGCTTCATCTTGTTGATATTAACTCAGTCTTGACTTTGTTTCGCCTTGCCTGTTCGTCGAGTTTGCTGAGTTATCATTGATCTGGTTATATCACTTTGGTCAGCTTTCTTTGCATTTGTTCAAAAATTTTACGTTCTTTTGTAGTGGACCGAGCTCCTTGAAGGCAGAAATCCAATCAGTAATGACTTTCCGATTGAACACTTGTGGAAAATGTCACATTTTGATACTAGATTCGAACTTAGATAACTTTTGGAAACTTAATGAACCAAATTACAAAAGTTTCACTGGTAGAATTATCTGAGATTCTGTAAATGCCACATGTGAGGTATCTCATTGCTGCCAAGCGTAGCAAGTGATATGAACATGGGTGGTTTGTCTTGATAACTCGGTAGGGTCCTTCCTAGGTCAGCGTCAGCTTGCCTCGATGTATTTGGTTTGATACCGATGTCTTCCTAAGGACGAGATCACTGACTCGAAAAGTTCTTTCTTTGACGCGCGAGTTGTAGTGTCAAGTAGCCTTTTGCTAGTATCCTGCGGTCCTAATTTGAGCTCGTTCTCTAACTTCTTCAAGGAGATCCAATTTTGGCCAAAGTCCTTCGTCATTAGTTGTTTCATGAAGTATAGCACCCTATGAGATGGCATACCAACTTTCGAAAAGATCACTGCCTCCGTGCCAAACGCCGGCATGTTTTCCCTATTGTGGTTCGGGTGGTGGTTCAGTAAGTCCAATATGACGCTCCTCAGCTTGTCTATCCACTTATCCTTGAGTCCCTTAAGCCGTCTACTTAACCCATGGAGTATGGTTTGATTTGTCACCTTGGTCTGTCCATTTTCATAGGGATGTATAACCGAAGTTATTCTATGCTCGATCTTATGCCCGGTGAAGAACTAGGCAAAGGCTAGATTGTCAAACTGCTTTTTGTTGTCCATGATGAGATTACACCAACGAGTGCCTGAAGACTTCTTCAATCTTTTTCTCCATGATCATGGCGATGGCTTCAACTTCGATCCATTTAGTGAAGTGGTCGATGGCTATAATAAAGAATTTATGTTGGTATGTATATGGCTTGTAAGGTCCAAGGATGTCCATCCCCCATTGTTCGAAAGGCTATGGACTGGACATCGGTTGAAGAGGGGTAGCCAGAAGGTGCAGTACTGGTGCAAAGAATTGGCATTTCTCGCATTTTCACATGAGATCAATGTACTCGTTTCACATTTTGGGCCAAAAATATTCGTGTCGTATGATTTTGTTGGCCAATGCTCTCCCTCCTAAGTGGTTACCGTAGATTCCTTGGTGCACCTCCCTCATGGTGTAGTCGGCATTAGAAGGGCGTATACATTTTAGGAGGGGCAAAGTAAATGACCTTTTGTATAGGATGCCTTTTTCGATGACATAGTGCTTTGACTTGGCTTGCAATTTTCAAGCCTTAGCTCGGTCTTCCGGTAGGGTCCCATTTTTGAGGTAAGCAAAGATAAGATCGATCCAGCTTGGCTCGGCTTCCAAGGGCATAACGTCATTAGCTGGATCCATACTGGACTTTTCCAGGAACTCGATATAGACTGAATGCTTGACGTCAACCAGATTCACTATGGCTAGTCGGGAGAGTGTGTAAGACCCGCACCCAAATTTCCCTATCAATTTGGGTTTGAGGTTGTTGAACCACATCTGGGAAGCATTCCAGAGTAGGAAAGGAAATGCTCCATAGATGATTTGGTCTGGATAATTATGGAAGCTATCATGATCAAGAAGTTATCCAGATACTGTACTAGATCGATCGTGCTATTGTACTAGTCAACTGAGAGCATTTTGAAGTTCCACAGTCAAGGGTATGCATGACCATGTCGTTGAATGTGGTCTTAATGTTGTAGATTCTCTCAGTTGGGCCTATGTGCTTCAAAACAAGTCAGTCAAGCATTGTCCAAGTATTTGTACTTTTTTTTATATCGCTTCTTTTTTATCGTGGTAGACAAGAGCCTTCCCCCTACTAGGGTTACAGTTTTCCTCGCTATTTCGAAGAGACTCGTCTCTAAGGTCGAGACTCTGATAGGCCCTCAGTGTAATGGCTCTCCTAGTCTCTCTTGGATGGACCTACAGGGATGCGTGGGAGCAGAGCTAGTGCCACTACTATGCGTTATGCTCTTGGCTTGGCCAAATGGATCTGTAGTCAATATACCTAGACTCGGTCAACGTGTAATGGGCGGGCGTTATTTGGGGTTAGAGGCTAGACGCCTTCTCTTCTATTGTCGTGGCCAATTTGGGTGCCACATGGATGTAATCTATCCATCAAGCCTTTTTCAGCTGAGTTGCGTATCAGGATCATGGGATCAGCGTCTCGCTGCCCGAACTCATAACCATTCTTTAAGGATGTGCTTAGGCGTTGTGTTAGTTGAGCAGCTACTGAACCACATCCATTTGGGCCTGGGTGGCAAACGCTTCTGCCAGCGGGTGGATTCTATGGTTGTTATCTTTGTTGCAGTCCCCATTAACTTCTTCAACATGGACTGCTTCTTTATGAAGTTGTTTGGTGGCTTGGCTTCTCGTACTCCGTCTCATCATCGTGAGTTTTGCCATGAAATCACTAAGTTTTTTTTGCTATAGAACCTTGTGCATAGGAAAACTTTTGTATGGCCTTATGGTTGGCATCAATCTGTTGCTACTAAAATTCACACATCATCTCCCGGGATGAGATAATCTACAAAAGGCACGGACAATGAGAGCAAAGGGGGTCGGGCTCGATGACCCAAGACCACTCTGATGCCTAAGTCAAGATCCAAGTAGCGCAATGCGAGATCAATGGGTTTTACCCCTTGAGGATGTCCTTTCTTTTAATGCTCAAAGAAAGGAATTTTCTATTATACCAAAGATCATAGGCTTTCGCTTTGTGACCTTGTCCATCCACAGCAATGGATGGTGAAAATTTAGAGTCACCACCTATATGAGGTCTAGGACCTATAAGTTGTAAGATTTGTATTCCACTAACTTGGTCTAATTGTGTCATGCCAGCTCTTTTCATCATAGCTGGAACAAGTGGATCGACCGTGTGAAGAAGGACCACAAGACCAGATATGAAAATTGACCCAAAACACTTAAAATCAAGTGTATGTTCGACTACCTGAGTAGGTATGGTCGACCATACAGTCAAAAAGAAAGACCACTGGCTAATAGCCGTACGGTTGATGTTTTCAAGCATATGGTCGATGGATTTACGTCCGACCGTACGATCCCAAACCAGACTCCGAGTTTGGAAACTTTCTAAATAAAAGGAGGATCTCTTTCCTATTGTTGGAGAGCCTTATATGGAGAGTTTCTATCTATATAAAGGACGTTCCTCAACCCTTTTTCACTCTTTTGAAACATTATCAAACCCTAGAGGAAGAGAGGGAAGAGAAAGAGAATGAGAGAAGACTAAGAAGAAGGCTGAGAGAAGAGTTCTACAAACTCTCTACAACAAGTAAGGTATGAACCTTATCTCTGTAGCCTTAGAACATTAAGAGTGAGAATTTTTAGTATAAATTACAATACCAAATCCAATGTTAGGATCCAACTGTCGGGATTCTCTAAGCAAATCTCAAGAAGGGACCATGGAGAATGGGTTAGAGTAATTAATTGGTAAAACTAAGAAATTTGGTCTTAGAATGATCATTATGAAGGACCCTATTGAAGATCCAAGAGGAAGAATTTGGATTGAAAGTAAAATTGGTCAGAAAATCATATGGTTGTAGCTACAGTTGACAATAGCATGGCCAGGGTATCGACCATAGCCATTTGGAAAGAATCCAAAAACCGTATGGTCGCAGGTATATGGTCACATTTAGTGCGACCGTAGGGTATCGACAGTATGTGGTAAGGTCAACACAACATGAGACCATAGGACCAATCAGACACCTATCAGTGATCTATTTTGATTTTCAATTACTGTACCATGGTACATATGAACCCTAACTTAAATTCATGTAACTTCTAGGTTACTAAATTGATTCAAATAGAGTTATAAGGCTTGGAAGGAGATCGAGCTTTGCTAACAGGTGAGGGAACAAGATCTAAATTGATTGGATAATAATAAACTATTATTTTATTCAGTCAAATGCCATGATTGATTTTATTCTTGTATGCTTATAATGTGCATCTCACATGTCATCCAATATTACTGTTATTACTACTCATGCATATTTACTTCTATCTATTTGCTACCATGTTGGTTGATGATGATAGGAATAGGCATGCGATTATGTGTGTGTGGTTAGTGTGTTGGATGCGAGTGGGGCATCAGGGGAAGGACGTGGCATTGTGGTCTCTGACCCGGTCACCAGACTCTAGCTCTATCTCTACTCAAGTCTTGTCCACTAACATCGTCGTATCGTTATTACCTTAGCAGAACTATTACGCTGTAGGGCATCAAGGGAGGTGGTCTCGGACCGTGTAACGGTCTTTGATTATGCCAGGGGCCTTAGCTCTATCTCTATGGACGTATTGAGGGATGCTAGGGTGAGTCCTTTGATATACTGGATGACACTTAGGATTGGTTAGTTGCGAGTCCAGTTTGTAAGTCATCACCAATAAAGGCTTATGTATTGGTATGAGTAGGGCATCAGGGGAAGTGTTGGCATTAAGTGATCCGGACACTTTAGCTCTATCTCTATTCCATGGTGGGTGCATGTAGGACAACAATGGTGTTTGATCCATTGGGCGGATTCACACACTCATGTATAGAGGTGCGGTGGCCTCCAAACGTTTCTATAGCACATTGCAAACTTAAAAATCAGACCAAAAATATGAATTGAATGCATGCATATGTTTGTTGCATTGTTTTGTTTTGCTCATTGAGCCGTAATGTGTGCTCACCCTTTCAATGTCGAATATCTTTAGTTGATGATGCAGATCCTACTGTAGAAGAGTACGTGAATGCGCCATCGTATGGACACATGGCGGCTATGGACGTAGATGCTGTTGAAGATGCGCATGAGATCTTTCATGCGAGTGCAATCAATGTGTCTTTGATTAGTTTAGTTATATTTTGATTACCGAACATGTAATTGATTATGTTATTTTATGTCTTGAGTTACTTGGAGATAACTGGATTCAATATTTATTTATCACTGTTAGATACTCAGTTCATTAATTATAAAGACTTCCGTTTATTTGTTTACTATCTCTGATTATTATCACGGAATGTGTGTGTGATTTCATTTGGTGGGTACTACCTAAACGAGATCCTAGTTGAACCGTTGGTTTATTGACGGTTCATTACACTATTCTGGTTAGTCTAAAATTGGGGTGTGACATAAGTTGTCTCTCACTTGGAGAGACGTTAATGACTCGTGACCCAATGGATAGATTCTGATATCACCAGAGAAGGGTAAGCGTTAAGTTACAAGTTGGGAGAGTATTAGGCACCAACTCGCCCAGTTATGGACTGGTCTCCTTTTATCCTATCCTTTCATACATTCTTTATGTTTTTGTATGTTTAGGTCGTTCAATCTAACCTAAGTGGACAAGTGGGGAACCCTAGACCAAGTTTTTAAGTTGTATTAACTTAGGGTGCCACCACACAAGTTTGGAAAACAAAATACAAACATATAAATGAATGAATAAATCAATAAAGAATAAATGGCTAAGACAACATGAATAAAAAAATAATGAAATAAAAAATAAACAAAACATAGAAAAACAATAGATGGATGATCAAGCTCGAGATATATCTCAAGTTGCCTACATATCCTTGTGCCGTGGGATAGTTGCCTACATATCCTACATACCATTTTCGGGCAAGGTTGGGGTTGTGTGTGAGGTACTACCTTGACAAAAGAAGCACGTATGACCGTGCACAAAGGGTGAATTCCTTGGAGTTCACCAAACTACTTCCCACTGCCTACGTATCTCCTCAGAAAATATGTCAAACATAGTTTCCAACAATTGACGGACTGTTGGATCCTGGACGACATCATTCAAGAGGTACTCAGATCTCGAGTCCCCAGACTCAGCAAGGGTGAACTATCAGTTGAAAAACAATGTTGGTTGCTTCACAAACCACTCCCAGACTTAGGAGACAACTGGCCTCATGCCATAGATAAATCTAAATAACAGCTAGGTTGGGGATCAGACATAATCCCAACAATTGAAAAACATAACACTCATTTTTTGTATTTTCCTTTTCTATCTTCTTCTTTTTTTTCTTTTTTTTTCTTTTGAAAATAAAAATAATTTTGGGGACCAAACCTATTGGATGAGCATGCCCAAGACCTAGGCGGGGCCCACACTGTCCAACGTGGGATTTGAGAATCCCAGCAAGAATGGACTCATTGGAGTCAGTCTAAACATTCCACAACATTGGGGGAGGGGATTCCTAAATTATTACAAACTGAAGGGTAGGGATCAAGCATTAGAATTGATTTAAGCCTTTAGGTAATCAGCCTAAGCATATAGGTAATTAACCTAAACAATAAAAACGAGATAATTAAGCAAGTGAAGTCAAGCTAATCAGGCATGCCATTGAATTGATAAAATTATGCAATTTAATCTAATTTGGCATATGCCATGAATTCAAGTATACAAGATACCAGTCAAGACCGGGACAAACATCAAGTTTGTAAGAGAAATGATGATAATATGATCCAATCAATTCCAGCATATAAGGCACAAAAAGCACATGAGAGGCATCATAAAATGTGTACACCAAACCCACCATGGAGCTAAGCCAACCCAATGCAATCAAACCAGTCCCACCATATGGTTGAACCAAACCAATGAAACCATTACATAAAAAAATATGAGAGAGGTAAAACAACAAAAAAAAAAAAAAAGGAACAAAATAGCAACAAAAAGGATCAGATTCATACAAACTTAACATAAATCAATAGAATTCATATTCAACCCAAATCAACCTTGCATTAAGCCAAAAAATAAAATATGTATGTAACCAGACCAAATTTTGAGAGATAAACCAAACCAAGCATATCAGCATACACCAATCCAGTGTACAATTAAACAGGGCGAATTAAGCAAACCAATCAAACATATAACACCATGGACCATATTGCATTAGGAAATCATACACAATAACTATTCATAGAATATAAAGTATGATTACTCATCTTGGATCTGAGTATGCAAGCCCTGCAAATAATGTAAAGATAGGCACACTAGAATTTCCTAAGTTTATAGTAGCATCTATATGCAATCCCAAAAGTTCAGTTAACCCATGAACATACGACAAGATTTCCATGTGTGACACCACACCACTGGTGTTGGGTAACCGATAACAGACATCATCTTGGATTGCAGGCAAGGAGCCAAATTCCACTGGTGAACTCCTTCCCAAAACTCATCATCATTTACAGTTAGCATCGCAATATCGCACTCGGTTCCAATTGCTAGCACAATGGCGCACTCGGTTCCGATTGCTAGCACAGTGGCCAGGTACTTGATATCATAAGCATGTTTCTTGAACTTAACCTGTGTGTGGTGCTCCATAGAGTGCATTCATTAAAATCTCCCTCCATCAATGTTGAAATCACAAGAAACCGGAACCATACTGTTGCTTACACTGCCAAGGAAAGGAAAAATTAGGCTTTGTATAGACACGAAACACCTTAACAACGGTATCCATGGAAGGCACCACCTTGCTCTACCAGAAGACTTGAGTTCGATCACAAGAGTAAAGGTGGAGACAGATTAGGCACCACCGATAGGAGTCAGAGGGAACTTTCTTGAATACGAAATCATCAACACCATTGGGTCATACTATGGAATAGGTGATGGGCATGCGTGAAGTTGTGATGTCAAGGCATATCCGCATGGATTTACAGATTTCATACCATGCAAGATAGATTTCATAATCAATCAAGAATCCAAAAGGACTACCACATGTGATAAAGATACCATCCAATGTAGTTCTGATTCAATGTATCTACTCACCACCTACTCACTTGATCTTGTTTTCCATCTTATCTCACCATGTACACTTGTAATCTGATAGAGAATCTGTATTGTAATCAATCAGTCAAAAATATATATAAAAGGATACTCAGTATACGATTTTGTGTATCTGAGAATTCAAACTATTATTCTATTTTTTATATAGTATCAGACGACCAATGGTCCTTTCCTACTTCAACCATGTCTTCTACTTCCGACCCCATCTCTTCCCCATCAAACATGCATTACCATCTCACCATCAAACTTATGCTAGACTATTATCTTCTCTAGAAAACTCAAATGATGCCCCTTCTGCGCAGCTACAATCTCTTGGCTTTGTCGATGGTTCTTCCCCATGTCCGTCCACACTGACCCTCTCTGCAACAGCTACTGACTCCTCCGTCACTACCTCTCCTACCACTGATCCACCATCCACTTACGTCACTACCTCTCCTACCACTGATCCACCATCCACTTACGTCACTACCTCTCCTACCACTGATCCACCATCCACTTGCGTCACTGCCCATGTTAGTGAATGGATATGCAAGGATCAGATGGTGCTGAGTTGGTTAATTTCTCCACTTTCTCCTAAGGTTCTTCCTTATGTGGTTGGCCTTTCTACATCTAAAGAAATCTGGTCTGCTCTCAAGGTCACTTTTGGTACTCTCACCCATACAAGTGTGCTGCAACTTCACATGCAGTTACAAAGTACCTCCAAAGGCACAAAATCCATCTCTGAGTACCTCCGTGAAGTTAAGTACATATCATATTAACTTGTAGCCTCCAACAAACCAATCTTTGTGGAAGAACTCAATGCAATTATCTTCCGCAACCTTAGGGCCGACTACAACAATATTGTTGCTGTCCTAGCCACCAAGTCAGAAGCACTTCCATTCCATACTCTCCATCGTCTCCTTTTGAGTCATGAAGCTCGATTGAACACAGCCCAATCTGTGATCTCTGCTAATATAAGCACTATGAAGATGGCCTCATCACCTCCTCCCAACTATGCTCACGTCCAGCAATCCTACCAAGTGGCACCTACTCCTCCACACAAGCAGTTCTCTCATCGTTCAAGCAAAAAGGATCGCTACCAAATATGCAATAAGGCTAGTCATACTACTACAACCTGTTACTACAGGTATTCAGGAAATAATCCCACTCCTACTGGGCCTCCCTCAGTCAACATGGCTGGACTTCTTCCAACACCTGCTCTTACCGTATCTGATTGGTTTCCAGATACCGCTACCATGCATCACATCACTCTGGATCTAGAGAATCTGTACATTTTAAACAAATACACTGGTAGTGAACCTCTCTGAGTTGGTAATGGAGTTGGTCTTCCTATTTGTAATGTTGGCTTTTTTACCCTTTTCTCTTCTCCTTCTTCCTCTTTTCATCTCTCTACTATTCTCCATGTCCCTATTATTGCCAAACGCTTGTTATCTATCCATCCATTTACCAATGATAACAAATGCTTTTTTGAATTTCATCCTCACACTTTCCTTGTGAAGGACCAGGTAATCAAGACAGTGCTCCTCTAGGGTCGGCTTGAGGATGGGCTTTACTGGTTAACAGGCTTGCACAATCTTATCCCTCCTTCTGCTCATGTTGCCCAGGGTTCTACTGCTGTCCTTGTTGATATTTGGCATGCTCATATGAGACATACTCACTCACATATTGTTCTTCATGTTCTCTTCAGTCAAGCCCTTCCTTATCTTTCACCATCTCGAAATGTCAACCTTGTTTCATGGGTAAAGCACACAATTTCTTTTTACCTTCTACAGGTTCCATTAGCACTGCTCCTCTTCAACTGGTCTACACTGATATTTGGGGCCCCGCTTCTCATCCTTCTACAATAATAAATTATTATTTTATCATCTTTGTCGATGACTATTCGAAATTTACTTGGTATTATGCTTTGAATAAACGTTTTAGCATTCATGTTATTTTTCCTATGTTTAAATCAATGGTGGAAAATCAATTCTCATCAACCATTAAAGCACTCCAATTTGACTTAGGTGGTGAGTTTCAAAAATTAAATCGTTTTTTACAATCTTGTGGTATTATACATCGAGTCGTTTGTCCCAACACTCATGAGCAAAATGGTGTTGCCGAGACTAAAATATGACACATTGTCGACACCGGCCTCACCCTTCTTGCCCTTGCATCCCTTCCCCTTAAATTCTGGGATTATGCATTTTAAACTACTACATATCTTATAAACCGCCTTCTAACTCCTCTATTGCAAAATGTGTCTCCACTAGAAATTCTTCATAAAATCAAACCGGATTACAAATTCCTCAAGGTTTTTGGTTGCACAGCATATCCTTTTTTGCGCCTTTATAATTCACACAAGTTTAATTTCCACACTATTCCATGACTATTTTTGGGATACAGCCCCTCACACATGGAATATCGGGGCTTAGATTTGAAAAATGACCGCATGTACGTTGCACGCCATGTAAATTTTATTGACACATTCTACTCCATGCCTTCTCCTTCCCCTCTCTCACCATTTCCCACCCCTTGGTTGACTATCACACAGCCACACAGCCTAGCGCCCTCCTCATGGCCACCTCGGACAGCATCGTTGACCCCCTCGGTCCCCTCAGGTAACTTCCACTCCCCTCCTTCTCCCTTATCTGCTATTGCTGACACAACCCCAAGCCCCATTCCTATTCTCTCTCCCGCACCCCTTTTGCCCCAACCCTTTGTTAACATTGAAAGTGCAGATCCTTCTAGTGTGATTGATGCAGCACCAAAGCCACCAACACCGCCACCTCAAAAACTTCATTCCAGACATTATGGCCCAATCCAAGGCCTTCCACATGGTATCCCCTACCGTCGGCTCATCTATGTCATATGGAGGTGGAACCTACTTCATTTACTGAAAATAAATCTGCACATTGGAGAGAGGCTATGGGTTTTGAATTTAATGCATTATTGCTCAATGCTACATGGAGTCTGGTTTTGCCTCCTCCAAATCAGAATATTGTTGGATCAAAATGGATGTTTCGCATAAAAAGACGAGCTGACGGCAGTACCGAACGTTACAAAGCTCATCTCGTAGCAAAAGGGTACAACCAGCAAGAGGGCCTCGACTATATAAAGACATTTAGTCCCGTTGTCAAACCTATTACTGTTCGTACTGTTTTTGCCATTGCAACATGCAATCAGTGGGCCATCCATCAATTAGACGTCAGCAATGCATTTCTCCATGCAAACCTTTCTGAAGGTGTCTACATGTCTCAACCCATTGGCTTTGTTGATGAAACCCATCCCATCATGTGTGTAAATTGCACAAATCATTATATGGATTGAAATAGGCCCCTTATGTAAGAACCGTGTTCTAAAATCGGGTCTAATCCATGGTTATATATGATGACTGGTCTCCCAATCATAACCGAACCGGAGGGCGAAGCCGTGTGACGAGCCACTCAAATGGTTATATATGATGATAGGTCTCCCAATCATAACCGGACCGGAGGGCGAAGCCGGGTGACGAGCCACTCAAGTTTCAGGTAAGAAAAACTATAAAAATGCCTAAGTATCATACCGGTTTGACTATATCGGTTGCGGTCAGTGCAACCGGTATGTGCAACCGGTATGGTATACCGGTTGGACTATACCGGTTGTGGGCACTCCAACCGGTATGTGCAACCGGTATGGTATACCGGTTGGACTATACCGGTTGCGGGCACTCCAACCGGTATGTGCAACCGGTATGCTTGATTTCGGCTGGAGACGGACTCCAGCGGGCCTTTCTCTCAGAATGGAAACTTAAAAAGTTTCCAACTGAGGGAAAGGCTTTCCATGGACGGCCTCCCTCTATTAATAGAGAAGGAGACACTCCATTGCTCCTTCTCAAA
This sequence comes from Protea cynaroides, assembly GCA_028583415.1. Taxonomy (NCBI): domain Eukaryota; kingdom Viridiplantae; phylum Streptophyta; class Magnoliopsida; order Proteales; family Proteaceae; genus Protea; species Protea cynaroides. The sequence goes on from CM053265.1 coordinate 17,968,712, forward strand.
AATCCTAGCCGTCTGGAGAAGAGCTGAGAAGGAGCAAGGAGGTAGAAGCCGCCTAGGAAGGAAGAGCACGCCGCCAACCAACAGACATTGCCGGTAAGTGCTCTATCCTCTTAGTAATTTTAGGATGTCAGATCGGAGCCGCGAAGCGGCGCAGCGATCCAAAAAGCCTATAATTTCCATTGTTTTCTTCATTCGGATCCAACCTAGGTTTCATACGGCGTTCTAGCCGAAATCCGAAGGCCATTAGAAGGTTTGGACCTTAGTAAAGGATAGGAGAAACCCTAGAGACCTAACCATTAGCCGACAAGGAGGGGAGATCCGAGATCTCGCTCTTGGATCCAAACTGCGGGGTATACCAGTTGGACGCAAGGTCCAGCGGTATGGGCCTCTGGTATATACCACAGGCACATACCGGTCTCACTCAGTGAGATCTGAGTGAGACCGGTAAGTGCAACCGGTATATACCGATCGCACATACCGGTTGCACAATACTGCAATCGATACCTGCGACCGATATGTCTCCCGAGCTTGATTTGCTTGGCCAAACCTGGTTCTGACCCTTAAAACCTTTATCAATGGGTTCTAACATATAAATGTGATTATGTAGGACCTGTAGATAGCGTGAGAGAACCCTGTGATGCAGAACAGGATCGATATCACGCGTCAGGTAAGGGACAAGACCCCAAACTTTAATTAAATAAAGTACAGTAAGCCTTTGTGAATAAGTTTATGTTTTTAAATGTTTTCTTGATGTCTGTGCATCTCACATGCCATGTAGTTACTACTTTTGTTCATATTATCTGTTCATGTATTTCATATGCTAGGATTATTGGATGTTAGGCATGTGTAGGTTTTAGTTAGTGTGTGGAATGTGAAGGGGGTGTGCCCTGGATATATCCACAACTAACACTTTTCTTGTAAGACCCGCACTCTGAAAACCCGGTCTAAACCTTGGTTTTGTGTCATGACAGGTCTTCCGATCATCACCGAGCCAGACGGGGCAAGCGGATAACAAACAGGTACAAAATCGGACCAAAGTCGACCAATTATACCTGATTTTAGATACCGATTGATGGTACCGGATGATGGTACCGGTCGACCGGTATGGCCTGCACAGCTATGTGCGGGAATTTAGAAATTGGTCTCTGCGGGTCCCGCTTTCCTGATTTCGAATCCTAGAAGTTTCCTAATCCTAGTAGGGTTACTAAACCCTACTTCTAGCCTATAAATACACCTTAAGCCTCCTCAAATCCTTTCCATTGTCTCTCACAAACCCTAGAGAAGAGAAAGAGGTGGAAAAGGAGAAGGAGCTAGAAGGAAGAAGAAGGAGCCGCCATTACCGTTTGACGAAGCTCTCGTTACGTCTGTCAACGGTAAGTGTTTGAATCCCTCTTCTTACCCTATGTTAGTTGTGTGGGTGGATCAATACCATGCAAAGTAGGTATTGATCTAAAACCCAAAATTAGCCAATAAACCCTAAGTTGCCGTCAAACCCTAGATTTGAGTTTCGAGATGATATTCATCGAAACGAGACTTGAATGAGTTGGGGATAACTCTAACTCAAAGTCTAGACTTAGAATGGATAGGAGAAACCCTGAAAATCCATGGAGGATGATCGACGGCAGTCGAAGAACCCATGTATGGGCTTCCGGAGACATACCGGTCGACTATACCGGTTGCACATAGTGCGACCGGTATGTTGCGACCGCTACCTCTCGGGAGGTTGTCTGTGGGGGACCGGCTGACCATACCGATCGCCAGTCTTTTCCACAGAGCTGCGATCGGTACATGCCACCGGTCAGCTCTGTGAGGGTAGTTTGTGATCTCTGTTGGTTTCCGTCCAACGTGAAACCCTAAACAATATGTTCTAATGAAACCCTAATATTATGTAGGACTTTGTGACTTATCGTTTGGACCTTGCGACGTGGAGCAAGTTAACGAACGAGCGTCAAGTAAGGGAATCTGACCTAAACCTAATAATTAATGGACAGTAAATCGTTGTTAATCATTGAATATCTTTGATGTGATGTTTGTGCATATTCACATGCCATCCTTTACTTTCAGTTATTATTATTATTGTTCATGCATTGATAGGATGTGATTGTTAGGCATGTGATTGTTTTCGTTGGTGTGTGGAGTGGGGCATGGGCCTGGGATCGCTCTTCACACTGGCGCCTTTTGTAGTATTCTGTCTTAACATGCTTGGTACGGATGGGGTATCAGGGGAAGATCGTGGTACGGTGGTCTCCGATATTGATGTTGTCCCGGCCATCGTTGTGTGGTACTGAGGATTCTGAGTCGACGCTGGCTTGTCCACGATGCTTTAGCTCTATCTCTATGCCGTAGGGAGTTATGTTGGGATAGGGTCTACCTGCGTATTGTTTCTATCCTAGTGGGTTAGTTGCGGATAGGTATCAGGGGGAGGTGAGGTATGGTGGTCTCCGACCCGGCCTGCACGCTCTAGCTCTATCTCTATGCCATAGACGGCTGTGCTGGGATAGAGCATACATTGTTGACATATAGGATTGGTTAGTTGCGAGCCCAGTTTGCGAGCCCTGGCCAGTAGGGGCTTAGGTACTGGTATGGGTAGAGTATCAGGGGAGGTGCGGGTATACCTTAGCTCTATCTCTATTCCATGATGGGTGCATGTGGGTTGGTGGTAGTGTGATTACTGTGCGACGCCACACACTCGTGTATAGAGGTGCGGGGGCCACCAAACCTTTCTATAGCACATTGCAAACTTAAAACCAGACCACAACATAAAATGATTGTTACTCATGCATAATCTTGTGAAACTGTCTGATTGTCTTACTGAGCTGTGTTGTGAGCTCACCCTTTGTGCACATCTTGTTTTAGATCTGGATGCAGGTTATACTGTGGACGACTATGTAAACGCTCTGGCGTATGGTGGTGTTGCGACGTTGGACGTACAGGCAGGAGAGGACGAGCATGACGCTTCATGCGAGTGCCCTTTCTGCGTGTACCTGTGATGGATTTTATTTAGTTGTTTCAGTTATTTTTGTTTGTTATTAAGATATGTAACAGATTATTATAATATGTTTGAATTTAAATAATGGGATATTTATTTAAATTATCAATAGATACTCAGTTCATTCTATTTAAAGTCTTCCGCTGTATATTTATATTCTGATTGTGGTTATGTGTAATTGGTTTGTATGGGTGGACACGACCTATTCGAGATCCTGGTGTGAACTGTTGGTTCAATGACGGTTCAGTCACACCGTTCTGGTTGGATCAGAATTGGGGTGTGACAACTTGGTATCAGAGCCCTCGGGCTCTGTCTACAGACTATATTACACTTAACTGGGTCGATGAACTGAGTTAGGAAGTTTAAAATCTTAATACAAACACACCCTAAGCATTGTTTGATACCTGAGACGGACTAAGAAAGAGAATAATGTACTATTCTAAATATGAAACTTAATATGTGCACATACACTAGTTAGGAAAAAACCATGAATTAAATAGAAAAGTGTATCAAATGTAATAGTGCTACAGGGTACAGTCCACAAACCGGAAAGTTACCTTGTTATATAAACCGTCATATGAAAAGAAAAGTAAATGGGAAATCATGGGGTAGGAGGCCTGGGAGGAATGGGGTCCGCTATATCATAGTCCTGCTCGTATGCGACCCTAAGCCAATGCACCTGGTCCTGAGTCACCCGTAGACCACGAGCCAGGCGTCCCAACTCCTGACCCATCTCTCGCTGAGACTCCAGGATGACCCTCTGGGTGTCCCTGATCTCAGTATACATACTCAACACTGAGTCGGGAGGGGGCTGAGATGGCCCAGCTGTGGGATCAGATGGTGGTGGTACAGGTGGAGGCTGTGGGGCAGGCACTGGTGCTTCCCCAGCTACATCGTCATCATCATCATCACCCATCTCTGCCGCATAGGCCGCATTGGCCGCGGCTGCTGCTGCTGCTGCTGCTACTCTCCCAAGTGGACGAGGGCGAGCCTCCAACTCGTCATCACTAACGGGCAGATCAACCATCTACATCCTCTGAATGGCGTCCCAGTCTATATCAGACGTCATAGTGTCCTCGACGGTCACCTCGCCTCTCATGCTCACACCCAGACGGCGAAGAAGAAAGGTAATGAGATGACCGTAGGGAAGGTTACTGGCCTGATCGGCCAGGGTCACCTGATGCATAGTCCTAATGATGAGGTATGGGAGAGAGACCCGCTCTCCAGTGCAGATGCAGTAAGTGATGTACTGAGTAAGCTGGGATAACTCACCATAATGGCCGCTCTGGGGGACGATGTTGTGCTGGACGATGCGACTGTAGACCCGAGGTACAGGTCTCAAGCTAGCCGCCTTCATAGGAGCTCCAAGGTTCAGTATCTGATGAGCTATCTCCCGGCGCAGGTCCTCAGTCAAGTAGCCCTTCGCTTTGGGAGGGCAATACACTAGGTCTCCATCATTAGGAACCCCTAGAAGGTCGGCCAGCTGGTGGGTGTTGAATGAGATGTGGACACCCCTGACATAACTGGAGATACGTAAATCCCTACCTTGGTTGGGATCGTTCACATTTCCGTGCAGCTCCAGGTTAGCAAAGAAATGCTTAACCAGATTGGGACGAGTGGTGTAGGTGTAAGAGATGACGGGCAACCAACCAAGCCTGTCGAACGCCGCTCGCACGTCGAACCGGTCTAACTATTCCACGTTGACCCGACGCCCAGATTCTATATTCTTGTTAACGAACCATGGAAATCGAGCTTGTGCTTCCAAAGAATGGAACCATTGCTCATCCAATTGGGGAACTGGTAGTTGTGGGGTACGTGAACTCGAGTCGTGGGGACGCTTGCCAAGAGCACATCTAGGAGCCATTTAAAATCTGCAAAACAAAAGAAAACAAAAATAAAAAGTTAGAAATTTTTGAAATTTCGGCAGCATAACGACTATAATTCAAGAAAAAGCCTCGAACTCACCCAAAACATGGGGAGGAGGACTTACGTAACCCCCACACTCTTCAACAAACCAACCATAAGCTATTATAACAAGAAATTGCAAGGAATTTCAAGAAATTAAGAAAAAAAATCAAGAAAATTCGAAAAAATGGGAAAAACCTAGGTCAAAAGAGGAAAATTTTGATTTTTAGGAAAACCGTTCGGTGGAACCCCAAATTAGTTGAGGGCTTTTGCTCTTGGGGGTCCCTAACCCCTTTCCAAGCCAAAGAAAAAGAATTTCTATGGTTAAATCATCTCGAACAAAGAAAAACCTAAATTTCTACATATAGACGATATGGAAAACTTGTAAAAATATGAGAGAGAGGGAGGAGACCTACCTGGAGACGATGTTCCACGCTTGGAATGGAAGAAATCGACTTCTAAGAGTACCGGCCGGACTGTAGCAACTCAGTTGGGCAGAGAAGAATCGCCACCGGAGAGGAGAAAGAAAGAAAAGTGAGAAAATTTCTCACTTTTCGTGATTTTAAAGTCAATTCTGGGCATACCGGTCGACGGTTTTGCCTATACCTATCGACTGGTATCACCCCAGGTATGCGACCGCTATGTCTCGGTCAGAAAAATTTTTCTGACCGGTCGACTATACCGGTCGCAACACTGTATACAAAGTGTCGACCGGTATCTCCTAGACATGCGACCGCTATGTCTCGGCCAGAATTTTAATTCTGACCGGTCGACTATACCGGTTGCAGCATATTTCCACAGGTGTGCGACCGGTATGTTGCGACCGGTACGCCCCAAAGAGCCAGAAAAATTGAATTAAAAATTTCTAAAATTTTGTAATTGAAATGTTACTTCTCGACTATTTTTCCCTGTATTATTCAAGACTAACACTACTATTATTGATGTTCTCACATGTTATGTCTTCTTCTCAGATCCAAATAAATAGTCTGAGATGGCAGGTGGAAACGGTCGAAGGGGTCGGAAGCGTCATCAGGCCAGGATGCGCCTAGAAGAAGAGCAAGCTGAGCAAGACCAGGTTAGAGAAACCAACCCTGAAGTGGAGGAGGAACAGGTCCCGGAAGTACCGACAGAATTACCGAGCCCACCCCACAGGAATTCCGAGACCATAGTTACAAACTTGGTCTACCAGATGCAGGCTCAACAGAAGGAATTTCTGAGCGAAGTACTGAAGATGCTCAGGCCAGCAGGTTCTGTTCTCGCTGGAAATACGCCCGAGTCAGGAGGAATTAACACTACCCAACCGGTGCAGAGTAGCCCAAGGCCGAGGGGCCAAGTACAGAATGTACCACCACCGCATCGATTTTCGTCGCCTTCTGCATATCCGGGGGCGTATCCGTATCCACCACCATGGTACGGAGCAGACACACAGGGACAGCACGATCTGAGCAGGTCAGTGGACAGATTCTTGAAGTTGAAACCTTCATCGTTCACAGGCAGGACAGGGAAACCATTGTGGCCAGCACAGTGGGTTTCTGAAATGGAAAACAACTTTCGATTGATGACTTGCACTGAGGAGGAGAAGGTTCTATTTTCCACTCACATGCTGAGAGAGGACGCAAATGCTTGGTGGAATTCCACACGGGCATATCTGGAGAACAAGTACACACTAGTTGACTGGGAAGTGTTTAAAGTGGCTTTCTTCGACAAATACTTCCCAAAGAGCTTCAGAGATCAAATGGAGAGAGAGTTTCTCAACTCGCGCAGGTCGGGCCGACCGTAGATGCATATCGCCAGAGGTACGAAGAGCTATTCTTCTTCGCACCAGCCGGTATGCGGGAAGAGGAGACAAAGATACGTAGGTTCACCATGGGACTACGTGGGAGCATCGAGAGCACCTTTTGGGTCCGGACAAGAAGACTTACAACGAGGCAGGCAGGTTGCAAGGGTGATAGAGTCCGGTCGGAGGGACAGCTTCTTCGCTCGGAACAAGGGAGTGAAGAGATTTGCTTGGAGAGAGCTCGGGTGGCGGTAATACTAGACCATTCCGCCCATACAGGGGGCGACCGCTACAGCACCTGCAAGAAACAACCCGGCACCACCTGTGCCACAATCCGCGACCCAACCCAAATATTAAATGTTATAACTGTCGGCAGCTGGGACATGTTGCAAGGAACTGCACGCTACCTAAGAAGCAAGCTCCCCAAAGAAGCCGGAGTTTATGCAGTCACCACCGAAGAGGCAGCCGCATCACCCGATGTGGTAACTGGTACGACTTTATCCCTTACTATTTGGTTTATTCTTTCGGTTGCATGAGCATATAGAACTAATGGGCAATATATTCCAGGGAATTGTAAATGTAGCCGGTTTATCCGCCGAGTATTATTTGACTCGGGGCCACGCACTCCTTTGTTTCGTTTCTTTTGGGAAGCGAATGGAGTTACCAATCAAGCAATTGAACCCAAGCTTGATAGTTCGCTCTCCACTAGGAGTCGAAGTGGCTTTAACCAAGTATTATGGACCATGTACTGTAAGTATCGAGGGCCGAGACTTAGAAGCAAGCCTAGTAATACTCGAGATGGCAGATTTTGATGTCATTTTAGGGATGGATTGGCTAGGCCATCATTCGGCCGTCCTTTTATGTGGTGAAAGGAAGCTTATGCTTACTGACAAAGAGGGAAGGGAATATAGTTTCGCTGGGATTAAGCTATCTAGGAAGCGGAAGTTGATCCTCTCCGCCCTAAAGACTAAGAGATGCTTGGAGAAAGGGGGAGTGGGTTATCTCGGATCTCGTAGTCGACCTCACAGCAGAGTCACTCAAGATGGAAGATATAGATGTGGTTCGGGAGTTTCCAGATGTATTTCCAGAAGATCTTCCAGGCTTACCACCAGACAAGGCTACTGAATTTGTGATAGATCTTATACCAGGTTCGGCTCCGGTGTCTAAAGCACCATACAGGATGGCCCCGACCGAGTTAAAGGAGTTGAAGACCCAATTACAAGAATTGCTGGATAAGGGCTTCATACGACCTAGTATATCGCCTTGGGGAGCACCTGTGTTGTTCGTCAAGAAGAAAGATGGAAGTGTACGACTATGTATTGACTACCGTGAGCTAAACAAGTTAACGATCAAGAATCGGTATCCTTTGCCTAGGATCGATGATTTGTTCGATCAGCTGCAGGGTGCAAAGGTTTTCTCGAAGATCGATCTCCGATCGGGGTATCACCAATTGAAAATCAAGGCCGGAGATATTCGAAGACTGCTTTCGGACGAGGTATGGGCATTATGAGTTTCTGGTTATGTCTTTTGGGTTGACCAATGCTCCAGCGTCATTTATGGAACTGATGAACCGAGTGTTCCATGACATGTTGGACACTTCGGTCATCGTATTCATCGATGACATATTGATTTACTCAAAGGACATGGAGACTCATACAACGCATTTGAGGGCAGCCCTACAACGGCTGAGGGATGTGAGGCTTTATGCAAAATTCAAGAAGTGCGAGTTTTGGCTGAAGGAAGTGGCTTTCTTGGGCCATGTTGTATCTGGAGACGGTATCAAGGTTGATCCAAGCAAGATGGCTGCTATAGTAGGATGGGAAACACCAAAATCTGTTGCAGAGATTCGTAGTTTCCATGGGTTGGCTGGCTATTATAGAAGATTCGTGGAAGATTACTCCAGGATCGCGGTTTCACTCACCAGATTGACCAAGAAGGGAGAGAAATTTATATGGACAGATGAGTGTGAGAAGTGCTTCCAAACTTTGAAGTCGAAACTTGTCTCTGCACCTATCTTGACCATCCCCGAACCAAGTGTACCGTTTACTCTATATACGGATGCTTCAGGGTTGGGTATTGGGTGCGTTCTGATGCAAGGAGAACAGGTGATCGCTTACGCATCAAGACAGTTAAAAGAGCATGAGAAGAACTATCCTACGCATGACTTGGAGCTAGCAGCGGTTATTCATGCAATCAAGACTTGGAGACACTATTTGTACGGTGAAAAGTTTCAGATCAAGTCAGATCACAAGAGCTTAACTTATCTCTTCACTCAGAAGGATCTGAATATGAGACAGAGGAGATGGCTGGAATTGTTAAAAGATTATGATTGCGACATCCAGTATCATCCGGGTAAAGCAAATGTGGTGGCTGACGCCTTAAGCAGAAAGTGGGCATCAAAACCTGAGGCAGGATCGAGTACAAATGCTGCGTTGTGTGCTGCAGCCTCGAGTTCGATGGAAATTGATGAAGAACATATTATCGAAACTGCAGAAGATCCAGTTGAGCAAGGCTTGATTCATAAGTTCACTATGATGTTTGCCGCATTGAAGATCTCACCGAGTCTAATTGATGAAGTCAAGGTAGCAATCCTACAGGATCCATATCTCAAGACAGTGCAGGAAGACTTAGAGAAGGGTACGTGTAATCCTGACTTTACCTTGGAATCAGACAAAGTACTCAAGTATCGCGGACGGTTATGTATACCCGAGAGCGAAGACTGCGATATCAGAGGCCGAGTTATGACTGAAGCTCATTACACTCCATATTCGGTACATCCAGGAAGTACCAAGATGTACCATGATCTAAGAAGACTATATTGGTGGAGGGGTATGAAAGCAGATATAGCTCGTTTCGTGTTTCAATGTCTGAATTGTCAACAAGTTAAAGCGGAAAGGCAAAGACCCGTGGGTTTACCACAGCCGTTACCAGAACCTGCATGGAAGTGGAATTGTATCACTATGGATTTCGTCACTGGCTTACCTTTGACACCAAGGTCAGTGGATGCAGTTTGGGTTATAGTAGATCGGCTCACCAAGACAGCTCGATTTATTGCGGTCAGACCTCGGTATACCATGGAGAAGCTAGCCAAGTTATATGTTGATAATATAGTCGGACTTCATGGCGTTCCAGAGTATAGTATCCGACGAGAGATCCCCGTTTTACATCGAAGTTCGGGAAGGATTACGAAAGCTATGGGAACAAAGTTGAAGTTCGGGACGGCTTTCCATCCTCGAACGGACGGACGGTCGAACGAACCATTCAAATTTTGGAAGATATGCTTCGAGCTTGTTCATTAGATTTCAAAGGAGCTTGGGATGAGAAGTTATCACTTATCGAGTTTGCTTACAACAACAGTTATCAGGCTACAATTCAGATGGCCCCATATGAAGCTCTCTATGGGAGAAAATGTCGTACACCTCTGTTATGGAATGAAGTGGGGGAAAGAAGAATTGTAGGACCGGAGTTTGTTGAAGAAACTTGCCGAGTAATTGATCAGATCAAAGAGAGAATAAAGACAGCTCAAGTTCGACAGAAGCACTATGCAGATAATCGACGTCGAGATCTGGAGTTTGCAGTGGGTGACAAAGTATTCTTGAAGGTGTCACCGGTGCGGGGTCTGAAACGGTTTGGTAAAAAGGGGAAGCTATGCCCCAGGTATGTGGGACCATATGAGATATTGAATCGACGTGGTAATGTAGCATATCAATTGGCTCTACCACCATCTATGTCTAGCGTTCATAATGTGTTCCATGTATCATTACTGAAGAAGTATGTCAGAGATCCATCGCATATCTTGAGCACTGATCCTCCAGACTTGACTGAAGACTTAACTTTCGAAGTGGTGCCTGTAATGCTCTCAAGCCGAAAAGTTCAGCAACTTCGAACCAAGGATATCCACTATGTGAAGGTGCATTGGAGAAGCCAAAATGTGGAGGAAATTACTTGGGAAGAAGAGAGCGCGATGAGAAAGGAGTACCCTAACCTTTTTGACGATCAAGGTACGTTCAAATTTCGAGGTCGAAATTTCTTTTAAGGGTGGGGGAGTTGTAGTACCTACGTGCAAATTTCGGGACAAAATTTCTTTTAAGGGTGGTGGAGTTGTAAGACCCGCACTCTGAAAACCCGGTCTAAACCTTGGTTTTGTGTCATGACAGGTCTTCCGATCATCACCGAGCCAGACGGGGCAAGCGGATAACAAACAGGTACAAAATCAGACCAAAGTCGACCAATTATACCTGATTTTAGATACCAGTTGATGGTACCGGATGATGGTACCGGTCGACCGGTATGGCCTGCACAGCTATGTGCGGGAATTTAGAAATTGGTCTCTGCGGGTCCCGCTTTCCTGATTTCGAATCCTAGAAGTTTCCTAATCCTAGTAGGGTTACTAAACCCTACTTCTAGCCTATAAATACACCTTAAGCCTCCTCAAATCCTTTCCATTGTCTCTCATAAACCCTAGAGAAGAGAAAGAGGTGGAAAAGGAGAAGGAGCTAGAAGGAAGAAGAAGGAGCCGCCATTACTGTTTGACGAAGCTCTCGTTACGTCTGTCAACGGTAAGTGTTTGAATCCCTCTTCTTACCCTATGTTAGTTGTGTGGGTGGATCAATACCATGCAAAGTAGGTATTGATCTAAAACCCTAAATTAGCCAATAAACCCTAAGTTGCCGTCAAACCCTAGATTTGAGTTTCGAGATGATATTCATCGAAACGAGACTTGAATGAGTTGGGGATAACTCTAACTCAAAGTCTAGACTTAGAATGGATAGGAGAAACCCTGAAAATCCATGGAGGATGATCGACGGTAGTCGAAGAACCCATGTATGGTCTTCCGGAGACATACCGGTCGACTATACCGGTTGCACATAGTGCAACCGGTATGTTGCCCGCTACCTCTCGGGAGGTTGTCTGTTGGGGACCGGCTGACCATACCGATCGCCAGTCTTTTCCACAAAGCTGCGATCGATACATGCCACCGGTCAACTTTGTGAGGGTAGTTTGTGATCTCTGTTGGTTTCCGACCAACGTGAAACCCTAAACAATATGTTCTAATGAAACCCTAATATTATGTAGGACTTTGTGACTTATCGTTTGGACCTTGCGACGTGGAGCAAGTTAACGAACGAGCGTCAAGTAAGGGAATCTGACCTAAACCTAATAATTAATGGACAGTAAATCGTTGTTAATCATTGAATATCTTTGATGTGATGTTTATGCATATTCACATGCCATCCTTTACTTTCAGTTGTTATTATTATTGTTCATGCATTGATAGGATGTGATTGTTAGGCATGTGATTATTTTCGTTGGTGTGTGGAGTGGGGCATGGGCCTGGGATCGCTCTTCACACTGGCACCTTTTGTAGTATTCTATCTTAACATGCTTGGTACGGGTGGGGTATCAGGGGAAGATCGTGGTACGGTGGTCTCCGATATTGATGTTGTCCCGGCCATCGTTGTGTGGTACTGAGGATTCCGAGTCGACGCTGGCTTGTCCACGATGCTTTAGCTCTATCTCTATGCCGTAGGGAGTTATGTTGGGATAGGGTCTACCTGCGTATTGTTTCTATCCTAGTGGATTAGTTGTGGATAGGGTATCAGGGGGAGGTAAGGTATGGTGGTCTCCGACCCGGCCTGCACGCTCTAGCTCTATCTTTATGCCATAGACGGCTGTGCTGGGATAGAGCATACATTGTTGACATATAGGATTGGTTAGTTGCGAGCCCAGTTTGCGAGCCCTGGCCAGTAGGGGCTTAGGTACTGGTATGGGTAGAGTATCAGGGGAGGTGCGGGTATACCTTAGCTCTATCTCTATTCCATGATGGGTGCATGTGGGTTGGTGGTAGTGTGATTACTGTGCGATGCCACACACTCGTGTATAGAGGTGCGGGGGCCACCAAACCTTTCTATAGCACATTGCAAACTTAAAACCAGACCACAGCATAAAATGATTGTTACTCATGCATAATCTTGTGAAACTGTCTGATTGTCTTACTGAGCTGTGTTGTGAGCTCACCCTTTGTGCACATCTTGTTTTAGATCTGGATGCAGGTTATACTGTGGACGACTACGTGAACGCTCCGGCGTATGGTGGTGTTGCGGCGTTGGACGTACAGGCAGGAGAGGACGAGCATGACGCTTCATGCGAGTGCCCTTTCTGCGTGTACCTGTGATGGTTTTTATTTAGTTGTTTCAGTCATTTTTGTTTGTTATTAAGAGATGTAACAGATTATTATAATATGTTTGAATTTGAATAATGGGATATTTATTTAAATTATCAATAGATACTCAGTTCATTCTATTTAAAGTCTTCCGCTGTATATTTATATTCTGATTGTGGTTATGTGTAATTGGTTTGTATGGGTGGACACGGCCTATTCGAGATCCTGGTGTGAACCGTTGGTTCAATGATGGTTCACTCACACCGTTCTGGTTGGATCAGAATTGGGGTGTGACATTTCTCGTATCGCCTTCTACCTTAGCAAACTCAATGCGGATAGGGTATAATGGGGAGGACGTGGGATTGTGGTTCTTCCTGCCCACTAGACTCGAGTCCTATCCCTATGTCGTAGGGAGTTGTGCTGGGGTAGGGTCATATAGCCTTTTACTTTAGCAGACTTGGTGCGAATAGGGTATCAGGAGGAGGACGTGGGATTTTGGTTCTTCCTGCCCGCCAGACTCGAGCCCCATCTCTATGTCGTTGGGAGCCGTGCTGGGCTAAGGGCATTGCTACTGTAATGAGATTTAGGACTGGTTAGAAACGGAACCCACTTGCAAGCCCTTGCTAGTAGGGGTTTAGGGACTGGTACGGTGTGGGGTATCAGGGGGAGGACGTGGGATTGTGATTCTTCCTGCCCGCCAGACTCGAGTCCTATCTCCATACGGATGTGAGTGATGTGGGGCAACAACAGTAGTGTGGTAGGTGCCTGACTATTGGGTGTGCTCACACTCTCGTGCATGAAGGTGCGGTGGCCGCCAAACCTTACCACAACATATTTGCAAGTTATACCTAGCCCAACTTGTAATGTTATCCCATGCATATTGTTTGTTGCATTGGTCTTGTACTTACTGAGCTAAGTTGTGAGCTCACCCAAATATATATATTTCTTTTCAGATCTTGATGCAGGGTATACAGTGGAGGATTTTATGACTGCTCCAGCCTACAGTACGGTGGCTGCCCTGGACTCCCAGACAGTGGAGGACGAGCATGATGCGTCATGCGAGTGCTCATTCTGTGTTTTCTCTCAATGATTGGTTTATTTTCTATTAAGACTCTGTAATAATTATTATTTTAAATTTTGTGAATGATGGAATAAATGGAGTATTTATTTTAATTACAACATAGTACTCAGTTCATTAATTTATATTCCGCTGCTATGTATTTAATCTCTGATTTTGTTAGACTGCTTGGGAATGATTGGTTGACACGGTCTATTGAGATCCTAGTGTGAACCGTGGCTTAGAGCCGGTTCACTCACACTTCTGGTTCAACCAGAATTGGGGTGTGACAACTTGGTATCAGAGCCCTAGGTTCTATCCAGCTAATCATTCTGCATCTAACTATGTCCAATGAGCTGAGTTAGGAAAAAAAATTAATTAAAAAACTTTAATATGAACACACCATAAGCTTGTTTGATGCCTGAGACTTAAGAAAGATGCATAATATACTAATAATGGAAGAACAATTATAGACACTGAAGAATTTCAAGGAAACCAATTAGTCATTTCATAAATTTTCTTTAGTACAAGTGAACAACAGAGTACAATCCATAAGTCGGACAGTTACTCTAGTAACAAAATAAAACACAAAAAAATAAAATAAAAACTACATCTGCCTAAGGTGGTGTAGCGGGCCTGGATGGAACTGGGTCTGTAATATCATAGTCCCGCTCGTACACCTCTCTGAGCCAATGAACCTGGTCCTGTGTGACTCGTAGGCTACGAGCTAAATGCCCCAACTCCTGCCCCATCTCTCGCTGAGAGTCCATGAGTCCTCTCTGGGTATCTTGGATGCCTGTCTGAGTATCAAGGATGGCTCTCTGGGTGTCCCTGATCACCATAAGCATGCTCATCACTGGGTCCGAAGGGGAATGGGATGGTCCAGCAACTGGAGAAGGCCTAGATGATCTAGCAACTGGGGAAGGCCTAGATGGTCCAGCAACTGGAGAAGGCCTAGAAGGACATGCAACTGGAGAATGCTGGGGTGCAGGTGCTGGGATGTCCTCCATGTGTGCATCCCCATCATCTCCCATCTCGGCTGCCTCTGCTGCTGCAGCTGCTGCTACTGCAAGGGCCGCATGGTTCCTAGGTAGGAGAGGACGAGCCTGTAACTCCTCATCACTGAGCTCAAGATCGTCCATCTGCATCTTATAGATGGCCTCGGCATCTATATCAGAACTCATGGTGATCTCCCCAGCCAATTCACCCTGCATATCCACACCTAGACGCTGTAACAAAGCTATGATCAACTTACCATTGGGGAGATTGCCCGATACACCAGGCATGGCTGCATAAATCATAACCCGCATAATCAAATAAGGCAAGCAAACCCGTTGCCGAGTATCCACACAGTAGGTAAGGTACTGAGTCAACTGGGAAAACTCTCCATAATGTCCACTCTGGGGAACAATATCATGCTGAATGATCCGAAAAAAAAGGCGAGGCTGGGGACGTAGGTTGGAAGCCAACATGACTCTACCAGGTAATAAGATCTACGCGGCGATGGCAGCCCACAAGTCCTCAGTGAGATATCCTTTGGCTCTGGGCGGACAATAAATGAGTTCCCCGTCGTCAGGAATCTCTAGAAAAGCCGCTAGTTCAGCTACGTTAAATGAAATCATCACCCCTTTCACATAGCTGGTGATGCGAAGATCTCTAGCATGCTCCCGATCGTCTATGTCACCTTCCACTTCCAGGTTGGTGAAAAATAGTTTTACCAAGTTGGGACGAGTAGTCTCCCTATACTGGATAAGGGGTAACCAACCTACTATCCCAAAAGCAGACTCCACATCAAAGCGGTGAAGATGCTTCAAGTTGACAAAACGGCCTGATTCGATATGCTTTGCTCGAAACCATGCTGAGCGTGAAGCGACCGCCTCCGATCGGAAGTACCTCTCATCATATAAGACATGAGGGGGATTTGGCCTGTGCATACCAGGGATATACGATCGTTTTCCCGCTCCACGACATCCAGACATAGTGTATCTGTTAAACAAAGAACCAAAGTCAGTTAGAGACAAATTCAGATAACGATAGAAAATGGTGAAAAATCCTAACAACATATCTAATATGAATGGAATGATTTATGGTGATGATACAATGCTAACAGAGGTCAAACAATGTCATCAAAACAGAAAAAAATGAGGCATATAAACAAATTTATCAAAAATCTCGAAAAAACCTAGAAACCTAGGTTAAAAGTCAAAATTATGAGATTATCTTTAAACCAAAAGATAAAACTTCGAATTGGTTGAGGGGTTTTACACATTTAGACCCCTAAAACCTTTCTCAAGTGAAGAAAGAAGTTTTCTATGGCTAAAAACTTTCAAAATCAAGAAAAACCTAGATTTTGGTATAACAGACGATGAAAAAAAATTTCAAAAGAGAGAAGATAAGGATGAGCTTACCTGAGAGACGAGATTGGTACCCTAGGATGAAGTAGAAACAATCTTTGGATCACCGGATGCACTGTAGAGACTCGGAGGCCCAGAGAGAAATCGCCACCGGAGTAAACTCAAAAGGGAAAAGTGAGAAATAAAACCAAAAATCATGATTTTTAATGGTTTTTAGAGATACCGGTCGCACATCTGGGCTGGATAGTGCGACCGGTACCTACCGCAGGGTATACCGGTTGCACATATTTATGGGCTGTACGACCGGTACCCCCCTGCGGTATGGTGCGATCGGTACCTACCGCAGGGTATACCGGTTGCACATAATAATGGACTGTGCGACCGGTACTACCTGCGGTATGGCCAAACCGGTATGAATGGTCAGCACACCAGGAGAGACCGGTACTGCCGCTGGAACCCTACGGAGATGGGGAGTACAAAACCATCCTGATAACTTGTCTAAACTTGATCCTAGACCTCATGCCTGCATGATAAGACATTGTACATGTGGAAATTTCGACATAACTGAAAATTTTGCTTATGATTCTTTCCCTGTTAATGAATACTTATGCTGCATATGTTGAGACCAAATATTGTTGGAATAATTTTCTAAGTTGTTCTTTGTGTTTCAATGCATTCATAAATTGTACATGGAAATTTAAATTGCTTCAATGGTGGGAGGAAATGGACGTAGAGTTCATCGGAGGCGCCGTCACTCATGGGTGCCTACCATGGATAGAAGTTCAGGAACAGAAAACTCAGAAGAAAATGCAGAGAGGGTGAGAGGGGAAGAACTCAACCCCCTAAATGACACTGAGGATCTGATGAAGGCAAATGAAGAATGTTCGTCACAGGGACAACCTTCTACTAGCTCCGAGACAATGATGGCGAATTTGGTCACTAATCTGGAGGCTCAGCAGAAGAAGTTTTTTGAAGAAATGCTAAAAATGTTTAGGCCACCTGGGCCTGTGTCGACCCCTACAAACATGCCATCCACAAATGCTGAGAATGTTAAAGCTGCACCAGTGGGGGTTAGCACAGCTAATGAAAGGACCACCACAACAGGATCAACCCAACACAGTACCCCACCCAGTTACAGGGACGCCAATTCCTAACCAATATCAGGGAAGGTATCAGTGTCCGTATCAGGGTGCATACTATGGTGGATATCAGGGAGGAAATCAGGGTGGCTACCCATATCAGCCACAATGGTATGGACAGGCACCATATGGGCAGGCTCCTTATGCTCAGAGTAGCCTTTCCAGGGCAGTGGATGGATTCTTAAAGCTCAAACCACCCACCTTTACAGGGAAGTCAGAGAAAACACTGTGGCCAGCACAGTGGATAGCTGAAATGGAGAAAAACTTTAGGCTACTGGAGTGTCAGGATGGGGACAAAGTATTATATGCCACCCACATTCTGAAGGAAGAGGCCAATCGGTGATGGAATTCTACGAGGTCGTATCTGGAAACAAAGCACCAGATCATCACTTGCCCATATTCAAGGAATCCTTCTTTGACAAGTACTTTCCCAGGAGTTCTTATGATCAGATGGAAAGGGAATACCTTAACCTGGAGCAGTCACAGATGACTATAGAAGCCTACCAGCAGAGGTATGAGGAGTTATTCTTCTTTGCTCCAACCAGTATGCAGGAGGAAGAAACAAAGACTCGTCGTTTCACTATGGGTCTTCGGGGTGCTATCAGAGAACATGTATTGGGACGAGGGTTGAACATCTATAATGAAGCTATACAGGTGGCTCGAGTCATCGAGTCAAGTCAGATAGAAAGTTTCATAGCACAAAGTAGGGGTCTAAAGAGGCCTAATCATGAGATCCAAGGCAGAAGAAACAACAGGCCATACCGTCCGTTCAGGCCACCAACTAGTACAGTGCCTCCCAGACCGGCTCTTGCAATGCCACCACAGGCAACGGGGCCGAACCCTAATGTAAAGTGCTACAATTTCCAACAGGTGGGGCATTATACCAGAACATGCCCACAACCAAAGAGGGAGCAACAGTAAGGCAAGGTGTATGTTGTTACCACAGAAGAGGCAGCCGCATTACCAGATGTGATTACAGGTATGATTTTATACTTGTTCCTTAACTATTGCATTAATTGTTTGTGCATTTGAAACTAAGGGAGAATTTGAACAAAAACCTCAGGTATAGTAAATATAGCAGGGTTACCAGCCAGAGTCTTATTTGACTCGGGGGCCACCCATTCTTTTGTATCTGTGTCATTCGAAAAATGGCTAGATCAACCCATCAAGACTCTACAACCAAGTCTGTTAGTTCGGTCTCCCATGGGAATGGAGGTAGTATTGGAGGAATATTATGGTCCTTGCCCAGTACTTATTGAAGGACGGGAGTTGGAAGCCAATCTAGTCCAGCTGGAGATGTCAGATTTCAATGTAATTCTTGGCATGGATTGGTTATCTAAACATTCGACAAACCTATTATGTGCTAAAAAGAAGTTGATGTTCAAAGACAGTGAAGGGACTGAGTTCAACTTCAAAGGGGCTAAGTTGCCTAGGAAGAGAAAGCTCATACTCTCAGCCTTAAAAGAAAAGAAGTGTTTAGAGAAAGGGGGAGTGGGGTACCTTGTATCAGTGGTGGATGTGACCGCTGACTTGCCAAAAATGAAGGACATCAATGTAGTACGAGAATTCCCTTATGTATTTACAGAAGACCTACCCGGCTTACCACCAGACAGAGCCACTGAGTTTGTGATAGACCTCCTACCAGGGGTGGCACCGGTGTCTAAAGCATCGTACAGGATAGCTCCTACCGAATTGAAGGAATTAAAAACTCAGCTGCAAGAATTGCTAGACAAGGGATTTATAAGGCCTAGTATCTCACCTTGGGGAGCACCTGTGCTCTTTGTCAAGAAAAAGTATGGTAGCGTACGTCTCTGTATGGACTATCGAGAATTGAACAAGCTCACTGTGAGGACAATGGGAAATCGATGATGATCCTCCTCGGGATGGAAATGTGTATCCCGTATCGATGAAGATCGATTTGTTCTGTTGGAGTCGCCACCTAGATTAAGGTCTAGGACCTCTAAAAATGTAGCCTCACCCTAAGGTAAGACTTCTATTGACTCGTGACCCAATGTATCGGTTCTTTGGTCTGCAAGAGATCGGGTAAGTATTCAGGGTACGGTTATGGGAAGGTGTTAGGCACCCAAACCGCCCGATCAATATCGGCCTCCTAAACTTTCCTTAATTTCTAATTTTGACTGTGCTTGGTCAACTGGATGACTAGGGTTCAATGGGGGATGTCCTAAACCAAGTTGCTAAGTTATTCTAACCTAGGGTTCAGCCAATCATGTTTTAAAGCAAATAAACAAGCAAATGTAATGTACAATATTATACAGTGAATCGGACCAAAGATGGTTCGGTCTTGGACTGAATCTGAGACATGTAAGACATCTCAAACTGCCTACGTATTCCAATCTTGGAAATCAAGTCCAAAAACGTAGATCGAAATGGGTTGTGTGATTAAAGATTATGGAAGTGATTTATGCATTTGCTTCAATTAGATTCTTTGTTGTTTAAGTTGAAGTTTATGCTGGATGTATGGTTGATGGGTGGTTTTGTACCGTATTTGGGATTCCCAAATTGCCTACGTATTCTAGGGTTTGCCCTAAAAATCAGGTACGACGTAGTTCGAAAATGGGTTGTGAGAGTCGGATTTGGAATGTGTACCAAAATCCTTCCATTTTTTGTTAATAGGATATAGGGTTGAGACCTAAATTTCTACCATTTTTATTGTTTCCATTTTTAGGTTTCTAGGATTTCCTATCCCTTTTCATTGTGATTTTTATTTTTTAGGGTTTCATACCCTAATTATTCTCTTTATTCTAGGGTTTATTTTGCCCTAATTATTCTTTCCATTTTTAGGGTTTCACTACCCTAATTGTTCAATTCTTTCCATCTTAGGGTGTATCTTGCCCTAGTTGTTGTACAATGTAAACAATCTAACAAAGCAATGTGAGCTTAAATATAGTAATGTAAGCATCCAAATATAGCATGTTGGAAATATATTCAAATTTAACAACACATCAATCAAAAATGGCAAGTGAGCATGTGAATCAATACAAACATGGTAAGTGTGCATCCAAACATGGCAGTAATATGTGAATAAGTGTAGTAGACAAATATGGCAATATGCATGTGTAGCATTCCAATCATGGCAATGTGATTATTCCAATTATGGCAATGTGATCATTCCAATTATGGCAGTGTGACTATTCCAATTATGGCAGTGTGACCATTCCAATTATAGTAGTGTATGCATACGAGCATCCGAACATAGCATGTAAACAAATATAGCATCAAATATGGCATGTGAGCAACAACAAAAGCATATGAGAATCAATCAAAACATGATGGAACACGTAGCAAGATGACAGCTTTGTCAGGCTGGACCAAAATGGGCACATAGGGCACTGTACTTACTCAAAAAATTATTAAAAGATATCCCTGGAAAGAAGACTCAGAGGCCAACATTTTGTCTCAAGGAAGCTAATCCTAAAAGAGACCATAGGCAGGTCAAAAATATTCCCCAAGTACAGGCAAATACACTGGTCAGGTCTGTTCCATATTTTTGACCAGTTGCACCATAAATTCCAAATAAAATTTTATTCTTAATGAAAATTAAATACAGACATATATCTATGTAGATAACTGTCTGATCTAAAATTTCATTAAGAAAAACAAGTTAAAACAGTATATTTTCGTTGTGAAAAATGACTCTTTTAAATCATGCAAATCAGCACATCATGACAGATCTGAAATCAAAGCACTATGCACTTAAAAATTGATATCAATTCAACAAAAAATGGAAAAATATGAAAACAGTGCCATTTTTTAGAAGACTTTCATGTCTAAAAAGTTCATGTTAAGTGGATTTTCTGATTATGGCCATAAGGCCTTTGTCTAGAGACTTTCCGATGGAGGATTGCATTACATCCGAGAAAAATAGCAATGTCAAAGACAAATTGTTTGATATATTTTCCCAATTCCAAATGGAACGAAATTTTTAGGGTAGTCTTCTATCATATCAGAGAGACTCCCATAAAATTTTGGGCTTCAAAATCTTAAAAAAAATACATATGATGTACGTCCTAAGTTTGAACCCTAAATCTGGAATTTTCAGATCAGAAAATCACTTTATGAAATTTACAAAAAAACATCAAACATCGTTGTATATCAATAAAAAATTCATCATTGAATAGCTTAGACAAATTATTATTCATGAAAAATGTTAGACATAGGCATCCTAACATTAACAAGCATGTAATAGAGCATTCATGATTGAGATTTCATGAAAATTAGCCTTTTTCAAGCAAAAATGGCATTCGGGCATTATAACGACCTCTAAATTTGTTTAGAGTACTAACCTTGGGCTCAAATCGAGCGAAACCATTGATGAAGGGTGATTGGGGGCTGTATCAATCCCCTTTGAATGTGAATCCTCCTTCTCCTCTCTTCTGCTTCTTTCTCTCTTCTCTTTCTCTCTTTTCTTCTTCTCTTTTCTTTCTTTTCTCTTTTCTCTCTCTTTCTTTCTTCCTCTCTCACGTTTTCTCTCTCTCACTCACGTTTCTCTCTCTCACCCACGTTCCCCTCTCTCTCTCTGGTCTGGAAAAGGATCCTTCCTCTCTCCTATTTATAATTTTTCACTCATTTTCTAGAAGATCCTTCTTTCCTTTTCTTTTTTTTTCTAGAAAATCTTTTTTTCTCTCCATTTTTTCTTCTTTCCTTTCTTTTCTTCCTTCCCACATTTTTTCTTCTTCCTTTCTTTCCTTTTTCTCATTCTTCTTCTAGAAAACCCCTTCTCTCTTTCCTTTCTCTCCTTCCTTCTTCTAGAAAAATCCTTCTCTCTTTCCTTTCTTTCTTCTTTCCTTTTCTTCTTCATTCTTTTCCATCCTTTTTTCCCTCTCTTTTCTTTCACGTTTTCTTTCTAGAAAACGTGAAGGGGAATCTTTTTCCCCCCTTTTTTCTTTTCTTTTTTTTATTTCTCCCTCTTTCCTTTTTTCTTCTCAAGATCTTTTTAGATTATCTCAAAACCCTAAATCCCCTTCTCTTTTACGTTTTCTCTCCCCTCTTTCATTTTTCTTCTCAAAATCTTTTGGATTATCACTTACATATAATAATATATATTATATACATATATATACATATATTTTATAACATACATACATATATATATATATATATATATATATATATATATATATATATATATATATATATATATATATATATATATATATATATATATAGTATATAATATATATAATATATATAAATACTATGCACATGAATGAACTGGTTCGAAATGGGTTGAGACCGACTTAGGTTGACCGAGTTAAACCGATATGGGTTGAGCTAGGTTGGACCAAAACCGGCTTGAACCGAGTTGGACCCGGATTGATTGGAATTAACTGGGTTTTCTCTCCTTGTCATTTCATGGGTCATTTCCGCTGTCATCCCGCATGGAATTTTTTGATGGCTTCTATTCCAAATTTTTTGCGTTCATTTTGTAGAACATTAAAAATGAGGAATATAGGAACTGGAATCACCTGAATCCGATGTAGAACGGAAAAGATATGCAGCTTTAAAGTTCTGATGATAATTTTGCATGCAAGCTTGCATGGGACCCACTGGTGACTTATACCCGGAATTTTTTACGTCCACTTTGTAGAACATCATGAATGAAGAATAATGGTCTTGGAATCATCTGAATCCGATGTCGGATGATCAAGATATGATGATTTGAAATTCAAACAATCCAACTTAGGATAATTTGCATGAAGGCTCCTAGAATTATTTATAATAATTTCATAAACCTCCCTCATATGTATCATCTGACTAAAATGATCATATCTTCTTCATTTGATATCAGAATTGAGCAATTTTGGTCTCATTTCAAAGATAATTCTATGACCTATGCATCCATGCAAAATTATAACCCATGACCTTGCTGTGGACCCATTGAAAACTTCCTCAAATTCACAGACCCATTGAAAACTTCCTCAAATTCAAAGTCAAGAATCTAAACTTTCGATCACCTTTCTTCCTTTTGTTGTCCACACACCAGCAGGACTTTGTTTAGCTGTGATGGCAAAAATGGGGTGCTTACACTCACTATCAAGAACAGGTACCCACTACCAAGGATAGATGATTTGTTTAATCAATTACAGGGTTCAAGTGTATTCTCGAAGATTGATCTGAGATCAGGGTATCATCAGCTCAAGATTAAGGAAGCAGACATCCCCAAGACAGCTTTTAGGATGCGTTATGGGCACTATGAGTTCCTAGTGATGTCCTTTGGGTTGACTAATGCACCTGCATCATTCATGGAGCTAATGAATCGGGTATTCCATGACATATTGGATACGTTGGTTATTGTGTTTATCGATGTTATTTTAGTGTACTCCAAGGACCGGGAAACACATGAAATGCATCTAAGAGCAGCATTGAAAAGACTGAGAAAAGAGGAGCTTTATGCAAAATTCAAGAAATGTGAATTCTGGTTAAATGAAGTAGCCTTTCTGGGTCACGTGGTGTCTGCTGAAGGAATCAAGGTCGATCCCAGTAAAATTTCTGCTATAGTAGGATGGGAGGCACCGAAGACCGTTGCTAAAATTCGTAGCTTCCTGGGCTTAGCTGGATACTATAGAAGGTTTGTGGAGAACTATTCCAAGATTGCTGTTCCACTCACCAGGTTGACCAAAAAGGGGGAGAAATTCATATGGACCGAAGAATGTAAAAAATGTTTCCAAATGTTGAAGGCAAGACTGGTATCAGCACCTATATTGACTATTCCAGCTCCAGACCACCCATTCACACTATATACTAATGCTTCAGGTCTGGGACTGGGTTGTGTGCTGATGCAAAGAGAGCAGGTGATAGCCTATGCCTCAAGACAGCTGAAAGAGCATGAAAAGAATTACCCTACGCATGACCTAGAATTGGCAGCGGTCATTCATGCTATCAAGAATTGGAGGCACTACCTGTATGGAGAGAAATTCCCGATTAAATCTGACCACAAAAGCCTAACATATCTGTTCACCCAGAAAGACCTGAACATGAGACAGAGGAGGTGGCTTGAATTACTCAAGGACTACGACTGTGACATTCAGTATCACCCTGGTAAAACTAACATTGTAGATGATGCACTGAGCTGGAAATGGGCATCGAACCCTGAAGCAGGACCAAGTACAAATGCAGCATTGTGCGCTGCTATTTCTGCCTCATCAGAGGATGAAGAACAACTCTTAATAAAGTCAGCAGATGATCCTATTGAGTAAGGGTTGATACACCAATTTACCTTAATGTTTGCAGCATTGAAGATTTTGCCCGACCTGAAGGAAGAAATAAAGGCAGCAGTCCTACAAGACCCATACCTCAGGACAGTTCAAGAGGATTTGGAAAAGGTCGAGCCAATCCTGATTTTACTTTAGATGTAGACAAGGTACTCGGATACCGTGGGCGTTTATGCATACCAGAGGATGAAGATCTGGAAATCCGAAATCGGATCATGTTGGAAGCTCAGTCCACCCCATATTCAATACACCCTGGAAGCACTAAAATGTACCATGACTTGAAAAGGTTGTACTGGTGGAGGGGTATGAAAGTTGATGTGGCCCGACATGTATTTCAATGTTTAAACTGTCAGCAAGTCAAAGCAGAAAGACAGAGGTCCGTAGGATTACTACAACCATTACCTGAGCTAGCATGGAAATGGGATTATATAACCATGGATTTCGTCACTGGCCTACCTATGACTCCGAGGTTGGTGAATGCAGTATGGGTAATTGTAGATCGCCTCACCAAGACAACCAGATTTATCCCTGTCAAACCACAATATACTATGGATAGGTTGGCAAGGTTGTATGTGGACAATATAGTCAGGCTCCACGGGGTTCCAGAGAATATTGTGTCTGACCGAGATCCACGCTTCACATCTGAGTTCTGGGAAGGACTACAGAAGGCAATGGGGATGAAACTAAAGTTTAGCATAGCCTTCCACCCTCAAACTGATGGTTAGTCGGAGAGGACCATTCAGATCCTAGAAGACATCCTTCGAGCATGTGCTATCGACTTCAAGGGGGCTTGGGATGAGAAGCTTTCACTCATTGAGATTTCCTACAACAACAGCTACCAGTATACAATCCAGATGGCCCCATACGAGGCCTTGTTTGGCAAGAAATGTCGGACACCTTTATTATGGGACGCAGTTGGAGAAAGACAGATCGTAGGACCAGAATTTGTGGAAAAAACCTACAAGGCAGTAGATCAAATCAAAAACCGAGTAAAGACAGCTCAGGTGCATCAGAAGCACTATGCTGATAACAGACGACGGGACCTTGAATTCATGGTTGGTGACAAAGTGTTCTTAAAAGTGTCACCAGTAAGAGGCCTGAAGCGGTTCCGCAGAAAAGGAAAATTGTGTCCTAGATATGTGGGACCATATGAAATTCTGTCTCGATGCGGTAAAGTAGCCAATCAACTTGCATTGCCACCAGCGATGTCTAGTGTCCACGATGTCTTCCACGTGTCCTTACCAAAGAAGTACGTGAGAGACCCTTCACAAATTCTTGTTGCAGACCCCCCAGATTTGACAGAAGACTTAACCTTTGAGGTGGTGCCAATCCAGCTCATTAGTAAAAAGGTACAACAACTTCAAAGGCGAGCTATCCATTATGTCAAGGTAGTTTGGAAAAGCCAGAATGTAGAAGAAATTACTTGGGAGGAGGAGGATGCCATGCGACAAGAATACCCCCATCTCTTTGACTCTAAAGGTACGTATAATTTCGGGGACAAAATTTCTTTCAAGGGAGGGGGAATTGTGAGACCTACATGAAAATTTTGGGGACGAAATTTCTTTTAAGGGTGGTAGAGTTGTAAGAACCGTGTTCTAAAATCGGGTCTAATCCATGATTAAATATGATGACAGGTCTCCCAATCAAAACCGGACCGGAGGGCGAAGCCGGGTGACGAGCCACTCAAATGGTTATATATGATGACAGGTCTCCCAATCATAAGCGGACCGGAGGGCGAAGCCGGGTGACGAGTCACTCAAATTTCAAGCAAGAAAAACTATAAAAATGCCTAAGTCTCATACCGGTTTGACTATACCAGTTGCGGACAGTGCAATCGGTATGTGCAACCGGTATGGTATACCGGTTGGACTATACCGGTTGCGGGCACTCCAACCGGTATGTGCAACTGGTATGCTTGATTTCGGCTGGAGACGAACTCCAGCGTGCCTTTCTCTCAGAATGGAAACTTGGAAAGTTTTCAACTGAGGGAAAGGCTTTCCATGGACGGCCTCCCTCTATTAATAGAGAAGGAGACACTCCATTACTCCTTCTCAAAAACCCAAGCCGTCTGGAGAAGAGCTGAGAAGGAGCAAGGAGGTAGAAGCCGCCCAGGAAGGAAGAGCACGCCGCCAACCAACAGACATCTCCGGTAAGTGTTCTATCCTCTTAGTAATTTTAGGATGTCAGATCGGAGCCGCGAAGCGGCGCAGCGATCCAAAAAGCCTATAATTTTCATTGTTTTCCTCATTTGGATCCAACCTAGGTTTGATACGGCGTTCTAACCAAAATCCGAAGGCCATTAGAAGGCTTGGACCTTAGTAAAGGATAGGAGAAACCCTAGAGACTTAACCATTAGTCGACAAGGAGGGGAGATCAGAGATCTCGCTCTCGGATCCAAACCACGCAGTATACCGGTTAGACGTAAGGTCCAGCGGTATGGGCCTGCGGTATATACCGCAGGCACATACCGGTCTCACTCAGTGAGATCTGAGTGAGACCGGTAAGTGCAACTGGTATATAACGGTCGCACATACCGGTTGCACAATACTGCAACCGGTGCCTGCGACCGGTATGTCTCCCGAGCTTGGTTTGCTTGGCCAAACCTAGTTTTGACCCTGAAACCTTTATAAATGGGTTCTAACATATAAATGTGATTATGTAGGACCTATAGATAGCATGAGTGAACCCTGTGACGCAGAACGGGATAGATATCACGCGTCAGGTAAGGGACAAGACCCCAAACTTTAATTAAATAAAGTACAGTAAGCCTTTGTAAATAAGTTTATGTTTTTAAATGTTTGCTTGATGTCTGTGCATCTCACATGCCATGTAGTTACTGCTTTTGTTCATATTATCTGTTCATGCATTTCATATGCTAGGATTGTTGGATGTTAGGCATGTGTATATTTTAGTTAGTGTGTGGAATGTGAAGGGGGTGTGCCCTGGATATATCCACAGCTAACACTTTTCTCGTATCGCCTTCTACCTTAGCAAACTCAGTGCGAATAGGGTATCAGGGGGAGGACGTGGGATTATGGTTCTTCCTGCCCACTAGACTCGAGTCATATCCCTATGTCGTAGGGAGTTGTGTTGGGGTAGGGTCATATAGCCTTTTACTTTAGCAAACTTGGTGCGAATAGGGTATCAGGGGGAGGACATGGGATTGTGGTTCTTCCTTCCCGCCAGACTCGAGCCCTATCTCTATGTCGTAGGGAGCAGTGTTGGGCTAAGGCCATTGATACTGTAATGACATTTAGGACTGGTTAGAAACGGAACCCACTTGCAAGCCCTTGCCAGTAGGGGTTTAGGAACTGATACGGTGTGGGGTATCAGGGGGAGGACGTGGGATTGTGATTCTTCCTGTCCGCCAGACTCGAGTCCTATCTCCATACGGGAGTGAATGATGTGGGGCAACAGTAGTAGTGTGGTAGGTGCCTGACTATTGGGTGTGCTCACACTCTCGTGCATGGAGGTGCGGTGGCCACCAAACCTTACCATAGTATATTTGCAAGTTATACCTGACCCAACTTGTAACGTTATCCCATGCATATTGTTTGTTGCATTGGTCTTGTACTTACTGAGCTAAGTTGTGAGCTCACCCAAATATATATATATATATATATATATATATATATTTCTTTTCAGATCATGATGCAGGGTATAAAGTGGAGGATTTTATGACTGCTCCAGCCTACAGTACGGTGGCTGCCCTGGACTCGTAGACAGTGGAGGACGAGCATGATGCGTCATGCGAGTGCTCGTTCTGTGTTTTCTCTCCGTGATTGGTTTATTTTCTATTAAGACTCGGTAATAATTATTATTTTAAATTTTGTGAATGATGGAATAAATGGAGTATTTATTTTAATTACAACATAGTACTCAGTTCATTTATTTATATTCCGCTGCTATGTATTTAATCTCTGATTTTGTTAGACTGCTTGGGAATGATTAGTTGACACGATCTATTGAGATCCTGGTGTGAACCGTGGCTTAGAGCCGGTTCACCCATACTTCTGGTTCAACCAGAATTGGGGTGTGACAACTTGGTATCAGAGCCCTAGGCTTTGTCCAGCTAATCATTCTGCATCTAACTGTGTCCAATGAGCTGAGTTAGGAAAAAAAATTAATTAAAAAACTTTAATAAGAACACACCATAAGCTTGTTTGATGCCTGAGACTTAAGAAAGATGCATAATATATTAATAATGGAAGAACAATTATAGACACTGAAGAATTTCAAGGAAACCAATTAATCATTTCATAAATTTTCTTTAGTACAAGTGAACAACAGAGTACAGTCTACAAGTCGGAAAGTTACTCTAGTAACAAAATAAAACACAAGAAAATAAAATAAAAACTACATCTGCCTAAGGTGGTGTAGCGGGCCTGGATGGTACCGGGTCTGCAATATCATGGTCCCGCTCGTACACCTCTCTGAGCCAATGAACCTGGTCCTGTGTGACCCGTAGGCTACGAGCTAAACACCCAAACTCCTACCCCATCTCTCGCTGAGAGTCCATGAGTCCTCTTTGGGTATCTAGGATGCCTCTCTGAGTATCAAGGATGCCTCTCTGGGTGTCCCTGATCTCCGTAAACATGCTCATCACTGGGTCCGAAGGGGAATGGGATGGTCCAGCAACTGGAGAAGGCCTAGATGATCTAGCAACTGGAGAAGGCCTAGATGGTCCAGCAACTGGAGAAGGCCTAGAAGGACCTACAACTGGAGAATGCTGGGGTGCAGGTGCTAGGATGTCCTCCATGTGTGCATCCCCATCATCTCCCATCTCGGCTGCCTCTGCTGTTGCAGCTGCTGCTACTGCAAGGGCCGCATGGTTCCTAGGTAGGAGAGGACGAGCCTGTAACTCCTCGTCACTGAGCTCAAGATCGTCCATCCACATCTTATAGATGGCCTCGGCATCTATATCAGAACTCATGGTGATCTCCCCAGCCAATTCACCCTGCATATCCACACCCAGACGCTGTAACAAAGCTGTAATCAACCTACCATAGGGGAGATTGCCTGATACACCAGGCATGGCTGCATAAATCATAACCCGCATAATCAAATAAGGCAAGCAAACCCGTTGCCGAGTATCCACACAGTAGGTGAGGTACTGAGTCAACTGGGATAACTCTCCATAATGTCCACTCTGGGGAACAATAACATGCTGAATGATCCGACAGAAAAGGCGAGGCTGGGGA
Organism: Protea cynaroides; assembly: GCA_028583415.1. Taxonomy (NCBI): domain Eukaryota; kingdom Viridiplantae; phylum Streptophyta; class Magnoliopsida; order Proteales; family Proteaceae; genus Protea; species Protea cynaroides. The sequence continues at coordinate 17,998,529 of CM053265.1, forward strand.
CGTAGGTTGGAAGCCAATATGACTCTACCAGGTAATAAGATCTGCGCGGCGATGGCTGCCCACAAGTCCTCAGTGAGATATCCTATGGCTCTGGGCGGACAATAAATGAGTTTCCCATCGTCAGAAATCTCTAGAAGAGCCGCTAGTTCGGCTACGTTAAATGAAATCATCACCCCTTTCACATAGTTGGTGATGCGAAGATCTCTAGCATGCTCCCAATCGTCTAAGTCACCTTCCACTTCCAGGTTGGTGAAAAATAATTTTACTAAGTTGGGACGAGTAGTCTCCCTATACTGGATAAGGGGTAACCAACCAACTATCCCAAAAGTAGACTCCACATCAAAGCGGTGAAGATGCTCCAAGTTGACAAAACGGCCTGATTCGATATGTTGTGCTCGAAACCATGCTGAGCGTGAAGCGGCCGCCTCTGACCGAAAGTACCTCTCATCATATAAGACAGGAGGGGGATGTGGCCTGTGCATACCAGGCATATACGATCATTTTCCCGCTCTACGACGTCCAGACATAGTGTATCTGTTAAACAAAGAACCAAAGTCAGTTAGAGACAAATTCAGATAACGATAGAAAATGGTGAAAAATCCTAACAACATACCTAATATGAATGGAATGATTTATGGTGATGATACAATGCTAACATAGGTTAAACAATGTCTTCAAAACAGAAAAAAAAAGGAGGCATATTAACAAATTTATCAAAAATCTCAAAAAAACCTAGAAACCTAGGTTAAAAGCCGAAATTTTGAGATTATCTTTAAACCAAGCGATAAAACTTTGAATTGGTTGAGGGGTTTTACACATTTAGACCCCTAAACCTTTCTCAAGCGATGAAAGAAGTTTTCTATGGCTAAAAACTTTCAAAATCTAGAAAAACCTAGATTTTGGCATAACAGACGATGAAAAAAATTTTCAAAAGAGAGAAGAAAAGGATGAGCTTACCTGAGAGACAAGATTGGTACCCTAGGATGAAGTAGAAACAATCTTAGGAGCACCGGATGCACTGTAGAGACTCGGAGACCCAGAGAGAAATCGCCACCGGAGTAAACTCAAAAGGGAAAAGTGAGAATTAAAACCAAAAATCGTGATTTTTAATGGTTTTTAGAGATACCGGTCGCACATCTAGGCTGGATAGTGCGACCGGTACCCCCTGCGGTATGGTGCGACCGGTACCTACCGCAGGGTATACCGGTTGCACATATTTATGGGCTGTGCGACCGGTACCCCCCTGCAGTATGGTGCGACCGGTACCTACCGCAGTGTATACCGGTTGCACATAATAATGGACTTTACAACCGATACTGCCTGCGGTATGGCCAGACCGGTATGAATGGTCAGCACACCAGGAGAGACCGGTACTGCCGCTGGAACCCTATGGAGATGGGGAGTACAAAACCATCCTGAGAACTTGTCTAAACTTGATCCTAGACCTCACGCCTGCATGATAAGACATTGTACATGTGGAAATTTCGACATAACTGAAAATTTTGCTTATGATTCTTTCCCTGTTAATGAATACTTAAGCTGCATATGTTGAGACCAAATATTGTTGGAATAATTTTCTAAGTTGTTCTTTGTGTTTCAATGTATTCATATATCATACATGGAAATTTGAATTGCTTCAATGGTGGGAGGAAATGGACGTAGAGTTCATTGGAGGCGCCATCACTCATGGGCGCCTACTATGGATAGAAGTTCAGGAACAGAAAACTCAGAAGAAAATGCAGAGAGGGTGAGAGGGGAAGAACTCAACCCCCTAAATGACACTGAGGATCTGATGAAGGCAAATGAAGAATGTCCGTCACAGGGACAACCTTCTACTAGCTCCGAGACAATGATGGCGAATTTGGTCACTAATATGGAGGCTCAGCAGAAGAAGTTTTTTGAAGAAATGCTAAAAATGTTTAGGCCACCTGGGCCTGTGTCGACACCTACAAACATGCCATCCACAAATGCTGAGAATGTTCAAGCTGCACCAGTGGGGGTTAGCACAGCTAATGAAGGACCACCACAATAAGATCAACCCAACACAGTACCCCACCCAGTTGCAGGGACGCCAATTCCTAACCAATATCAGGGAGGGTATCAGTGTCCATATCAGGGTGCATACTATGGTGGATATCAGGGAGGAAATCAGGGTGGTTACCCATATCAGCCACAATGGTATTGACAGGTACCATATGGGAAGGTTCCTTATGCTCAAAGTAGCCTTTCCAAGGCAGTGGATGGATTCTTAAAGCTCAAACCACCCACCTTTACAGGGAAGTCAGGGAAAACACTATGGCCAGCACGGTGGATAGCTGAAATGGAGAAAAACTTTCGGCTACTGGAATGTCAGGATGGGGACAAAGTATTATATGCCACCTACATGCTGAAGGAAGAGGCCAATGGGTGGTGGAATTCTACGAGGTCGTATCTGAAAACAAAGCACTAGATCATCACTTGGCCCATATTCAAGGAAGCCTTCTTTGACAAGTACTTTCCTAGGAATTTTTGTGATCAGATGGAAAGGGAATACCTTAACCTGCAGCAGTCACAGATGACTGTAGAAGCCTACCAGCAGAGGTATAAGGAGTTATTCTTCTTTGCTCCAACCAGTATGCAGGAGGAAGAAACAAAGACTCGTCGTTTCACTATAGGTCTTCGGGGTGCTATCAGAGAACATGTGTTGGGACGAGGGTTGGACATCTATAATGAAGCTATACAGGTGGCTCATGTCATCGAGTCAAGTCAGAGAGAAAGTTTCATAGCACAAAGTAGGGGTCTAAAGAGGCCTAATCCTGAGATCCAAGGCGGAAGAAACAACAGGCCATACCGTCCGTTCAGGCCACCAACTAGCACAGTGCCTCCCAGACCGGCTCTTGCAATGCCACCACAGGCAACGGGGCCGAACCCTAATGTAAAGTGCTACAATTGCCAACAGGTGGGGCATTATACCAGAACATGCCCACAACCAAAGAGGGAGCAACAACAAGGCAAGGTGTATGTTGTTACCACAGAAGAGGCAGTCGCATCACCAGATGTGATTACAGGTATGATTTTATACTTGTTCCTTAACTATTGCATTAATTGTTTGTGCATTTGAAACTAAGGGAGAATTTGAACAAAAACCTCAGGTACAGTAAATATAGCAGGGTTACCCGCCAGAGTCTTATTTGACTCGGGGGCCACCCATTCTTTTGTATCCGTGTCATTCGAAAAAGTTCTAGATCAACCCATCAAGACTCTACAACCAAGTCTGTTAGTTCGGTCTCCCATGGGAATGGAGGTAGTACAAGAGGAATATTATGGTCCTTGCCCAGTACTTATTGAAGGACGGGAGTTGGAAGCCAATCTAGTCCAGCTGGAGATGTCAGATTTCGATGTAATTCTTGGCATGGATTGGTTATCTAAACATTCGACAAACCTATTATGTGCCGAAAAGAAGTTGATGTTCAAAGACAGTGAAGGGACTGAGTTCAACTTTAAAGGGGCTAAGTTGCCTAGGAAGAGAAAGCTCATACTCTCAGCCTTAAAAGCAAAGAAGTGTTTAGAGAAAGGGGGAGTGGGGTACCTTGTATCAGTGGTGGATGTGACCGCTGACTTACCAAAAATGGAGGACATCAATGTAGTACGGGAATTCCCTTATGTATTTCTAGAAGACCTACCCGGCTTACCACCAGACAGAGCCACTGAGTTTGTAATAGACCTCCTACTAGGGGTGGCACCGATGTCTAAAGCACCGTACAGGATGGCTCCTACCGAATTGAAGGAATTAAAAACTCAACTGCAAGAACTGCTAGACAAGGGATTTATAAGGCCTAGTATCTCACCTTGGGGAGCACCTGTGCTCTTTGTCAAGAAAAAGGATGGTAGCGTACATCTCTGTATGGACTATCGAGAATTGAACAAGCTCACTATCAAGAACAGGTACCCACTACCAAGGATAGATGATTTGTTTGATCAATTACAGGGTTCAAGTGTATTCTCAAAGATTGATCTGAGATCAGGGTATCATCAGCTCAAGATTAAGGAAGCAGACATCCCCAAGACAGCTTTCAGGACGCGTTATGGGCACTATGAGTTCCTAGTGATGTCCTTTGGGTTGACTAATGCACCTGCATCATTCATGGAGCTAATGTACCGGGTATTCCATGACATGTTGGATACATCGGTTATCGTGTTTATCGACGATATTTTAGTGTACTCCAAGGACCAGGAAACACATGAAATGCATCTAAGAGCAGCATTGCAAAGATTGAGAAAAGAGGAGCTTTATGCAAAATTCAAGAAATGTGAATTCTGGTTAAATGAAGTAGCCTTTCTGGATCACGTGGTGTCTGCTGAAGAAATCAAGGTCGATCCCAGTAAAATTTTTGCTATAGTAGGACGGGAGGCGCCGAAGACAGTTGCTGAAATTCGTAGCTTCCTGGGCTTAGCTGGATACTATAGAAGGTTTGTGGAGAACTATTCCAAGATTGTTGTTCCACTCACCAGGTTGACCAAAAAGGGGGAGAAATTCAAATGGACCGAAGAATGTGAAAAATGTTTCCAAACGTTGAAGGCAAGACCGGTATCCGCACCTATATTGACTATTCCAGCTCCAGACCACCCATTCACACTATATACTGATGCTTCAGGTCTGGGACTGGGTTGTGTGCTGTTGCAAGGAGAGTAGGTGATAGCCTATGCCTCAAGACAGCTGAAAGAGTATGAAAAGAACTACCCTACGCATGACCTAGAATTGGCAGCGGTCATTCATGCTATCAAGACTTGGAGGCATTACCTGTATGGTGAGAAATTCTAGATTAAATCTGACCACAAAATCCTGACATATCTGTTCACCCAAAAAGACCTGAACATGAGGCAGAGGAGGTGGCTTGAATTACTCAAGGACTACGACTATGACATTCAGTATCACCCTGGTAAAGCTAACATTGTAGCTGATGCACTGAGCAGGAAATGGGCATCGAACCCTGAAGCAGGACCAAGTACAAATGCAACGTTGTGCGCTGCTATTTCTGGCTCATCAGAGGATGAAGAACAACTCTTAATAAAGTCAGCAGATGATCCTATTGAGTAAGGATTGATACACCAGTTTACCTTAATGTTTGCAGCATTGAAGATTTTTCCCGATCTGAAGGAAGAAATAAAGGCAGCAATCCTACAGGACCCATACCTCAGGACAGTTCAAGAGGATTTGGAAAAGGGTCGAGCCAACCCTGATTTTACTTTAGATGCAGACAAGGTACTCAGATACCGTGGGCGTTTGTGCATACCTGAGGATGAAGATCTGGAAATCCAAAATCGAATTATGTTGGAAGCTCAGTCCACCCCATATTCAATACACCCTGGAAGCACTAAAATGTACCATGACTTGAAAAGGTTGTACTGGTGGAGGGGTATGAAAGCTGATGTGGCCCGACATGTATTTCAATGTTTAAACTGTCAGCAAGTCAAAGCTGAAAGATAGAAGCCTACAGGATTACTACAACCATTACCCGAGCAAGCATGGAAATGGGATTGTATAACCATGGATTTCGTCACTGGCCTACCTATGACTCCGAGGTCGGTGAATGCAGTATGGGTAATTGTAGATCGCCTCACCAAGACAGCCAGATTTATCCCTGTCAGACCACAATATACTATGGACAGGTTGGCAAGGTTGTATGTAGACAATATAGTCAGGCTCCACGGGGTTCCAGAGAGTATTGTGTCTGATCGAGATCCACGCTTCACATCTAAGTTCTGGGGAGGACTACAGAAGGCAATGGGGACGAAACTAAAGTTTAGCACAGCCTTCCACCCTCAAGCTGATGGTCCGTCTGAGAGGACCATTCAGATCCTAGAAGACATGCTTCGAGCATGTGCTCGACTTCAAGGGGGCATGGGATGAGAAGCTTTCACTCATTGAGTTTTCCTACAACAACAGCTACCAGTCTACGATCCAGATGGGCCCATACGAGGCCTTGTATGGCAAGAAATGTCGGACACCTTTATTATGGGACGAAGTTGGAGAAAGACAGATCGTAGGACCAGAATTTATAGAAAAAACCTGTAAGGCAGTAGATCAAACCAAGAACCGAGTAAAGACAGCTCAGGTGAGTCAGAAGCATTATGCTGATAACAGACGATGGGACCTTGAATTCATGGTTGGTGACAAAGTGTTCTTGAAGGTGTCACCAGTAAGAGGCCTGAAGCGGTTCGGCCAAAAGGAAAATTGTGTCCTAGATATGTGGGACCATATGAAATTCTGTCTCGATGCGGCAAAGTAGCCTATCAACTTGCATTGCCACCAGCGATGTCTAGTGTCCACGACGTCTTCCACGTATCCTTACTGAAGAAGTACGTGAGAGACCCTTCACACATTCTTGTTGCAGACCCCCCAGATTTGACAGAAGACTTAACCTTCGAGGTGGTGCCAATCCAGCTCATTAGTAAAAAGGTACAACAACTTCGAAGGTGAGCTATCCACTATGTCAAGGTAGTTTGGAAAATCCAGAATGTAGAAGAAATTACTTGGGAGGAGGAAGATGCCATGTGACAAGAATACCCCCATCTCTTTGACTCTGAAGGTACGTACAATTTCGGGGATGAAATTTCTTTTAAGGGAGGGGGAATTGTGAGACCTACATGCAAATTTCGAGGACAAAATTTCTTTTAAGGGTGGTAGAGTTGTAAGAACCGTGTTCTAAAATCGGGTCTAATCCATGGTTATATATGATGACAGGTCTCCCAATCAAAACCGGACCGGAGAGCGAAGCTGGGTGACGAGCCACTCAAATGGTTATATATGATGACAGGTCTCCCAATCATAATCGGACCGGAGGGCGAAGTCGAGTGACGAGCCACTCAAATTTCAGGTAAGAAAAATTGTAAAAATGCCTAAGTCTCATACCGGTTTGACTATACCGGTTGCGGTCAGTGCAACCGGTAAGGGCAACCGGTATGGTATACCGGTTGGACTACACCGGTTGCGGGCACTCCAACCGGTATGTGCAACCGGTATTGTATACCGGTTGGACTATACCGGTTGCGGGCACTCCAACCGGTATGTACAACCGGTATGCTTGATTTCGGCTAGAGACGGACTCCAGCGGGCCTTTCTCTCAGAATGGAAACTTGGAAAGTTTCCAACTGAGGGAAAGGCTTTCCATGGACGGCCTCCCTCTATTAATAGAGAAGGAGACACTCCACTGCTCCTTCTCAAAAACCCAAGCCGTCTGGAGAAGAGCTGAGAAGGAGTAAGGAGGTGGAAGCCACCCAGGAAGGAAGAGCACGCCGCCAACCAACAGACATTGCGGGTAAGTGCTCTATCCTCTTAGTAATTTTAGGATGTCAGATCGGAGCCACGAAGCGGCGCAGCGATCCAAAAAGCCTATAATTTCCATTGTTTTCCTCATTCGGATCCAACCTAGGTTTGATACGACGTTCTAGCCGAAATCCGAAGGCCATTAGAAGGCTTAGACCTTAGTAAAGGATAGGAGAAACCCTAGAGACTTAACCATTAGCCGACAAGGAGGGGAGATCTGAGATCTCGCTCTTGGATCCAAACCGCGGGGTATACCGATTGGACGCAAGGTCCACATACCCGTCCCACTCAGTGAGATCTGAGTGAGACCGGTAAGTGCAACCGGTATATACCGGTCGCACATACCGGTTGCGCAATACTGCAATCGGTACCTGCGACCGGTATGTCTCCCGAGCTTGGTTTGCTTGGCTAAACCTGGTTCTGACCCCTGAAACCTTTATGAATGGGTTCTAACATATAAATGTGATTATGTAGGACCTGTAGATAGCGTGAGTGAACCCTGTGACGCAGAACAGGATCGATATCATGCGTTAGGTAAGGGACAAGACCCCAAACTTTAATTAAATAAAGTACAGTAAGCCTTTGTGAATTAGTTTATGTTTTTAAATGTTTGCTTGATGTCTGTGCATCTCACATGCCATGTAGTTACTGCTTTTGTTCATATTATCTGTTCATGCATTTCATATGCTAGGATTGTTGGATGTTAGGCATGTGTATGTTTTAATTAGTGTGTGGAATGTGAAGGGGGTGTGCCCTGGATATATCCACAGCTAACACTTTTCTCGTATCGCCTTCTACCTTAGCAAACTCAGTGCGAATAGGGAATCAGGGGGAGGACGTGGGATTGTGGTTCTTCCTGCCTACTAGACTCGAGTCTTATCCCTATGTCGTAGGGAGTTATGCTGGGGTAGGGTTATATAGTCTTTTACTTTAGCAGACTTGGTGCGAATAGGGTATCAGGGGGAGGACATGGGATTGTGGTTCTTCCTGCCCGCCAGACTCGATCCCTATCTCTATGTCGTAGGGAGCCGTGCTGGGGTAAGGCCATTGATACTGTAATGACATTTAGGACTGGTTAGAAACGGAACCCACTTGCAAGCCCTTGCCAGTAGGGATTTAGGTACTGGTACGGTGTGGGGTATCAGGGGGAGGACGTGGGATTGTGGTTCTTCCTGCCCACCAGACTCGAGTCCTATCTACGTACGGGAGTGAGTGATGTGGGGCAACAGCAGTAGTGTGATAGGTTCTTGACTGTTGGGTGTGCTCACACTCTCGTGCATGGAGGTGCGGTGGCCGCCAAACCTTACCATAGTATATTTGCAAGTTATACCTGACCCAACTTGTAATGTTATCCCATGCATATTGTTTGTTGCATTGGTCTTGTACTTACTGAGCTAAGTTGTGAGCTCACCCAAATATATATATTTCTTTTCAGATCTTGATGCAGGGTATACAGTGGAGGATTTTATGACTGCTCTAGCCTACAGTACGGTGGCTGCCCTGGACTCCCAAACAGTGGAGGACAAGCATGATGCGTCATGCGAGTGCTCGTTTTGTGTTTTCTCTCAGTGATTGGTTTATTTTCTGTTAAGACTCTATAATAATTATTATTTTAAATTTTGTGAATGATGGAATAAATGGAGTATTTATTTTAATTACAACATAGTACTCAGTTCATTTATTTATATTCCGATGCTATGTATTTAATCTCTGATTTTGTTAGACTGCTTGGGAATGATTGGTTGACACGGTCTATTGAGATCCTGGTGTGAACCATGGCTTAGAGTCGGTTCACTCACACTTCTGGTTCAACCGGAATTGGGGTGTGACACCTTATGCCTAGTTTCATTAGCTAAGCTCTTTCCTCATCACTTTGGATTTTGAGGGCTAAAAAACTGATACTTCAGTATTCTTCTACAGAACTGGCTGCCATTGTGTTTACATTTTAATATATGTTGACGACATCATTATCACATGGTCAGATTTAACATTTATTAATCAGGTTATTGGCTCTCTAAGTACAGACTTTTCTTGGTTTGGATTTCTTCGTGACAAGTTGAAGATTGTTACACTACCAACTTCATCTTAAGGGGGGATGTCAAGGCATATCCATGTCAAGGCATATCCACATGGATTGATAGATTTCATACCATGCTAGATAGATTTCATAATCAATCAAGAATCTAAAAGGATTACCACATTTGATAACGATACCATCCAATGTAGTCCTGATTCAATGTATCTACTCACCACCTACTCACTTAATCTTGTTTTCCTATTTTATCTCACCATGTACACCTGTAATCTTATAGAGAATATGTATTGTAATCAATCAGTCAAAAGTATATATATAAAGGGATACTTAGTATACGGTTTTGTGTATCTGAGGATTTAAACTATTATTCTATTTTTTATAGCTAAATCAGGTAAGCTACGTATGCTACTGCAATTTCCCTTAGAGGAGATGATGATGACCAGTTAAAGATTGCTTAAAACAAAAATAAATGAAGAAATTAGAAGGTGAGATGGTCTTCGTTCATCGCAGCTTGGAGATTTAACCCATTTTCCTTCTTCTAGTTTGAATCAATTTCTGGGCTTATAATGCTCTTATTCTTTTTCTTCTCTTCTGTTTCTGTTCCTCTTTCCACTACTGCTTCATTCTCATTTTTGCCGCTTTTCTCTCTTTTAGTTCTTCCTCTTCACTTCTTTCTGCTTATTTCCTCACAAACTCCCCCCTTTTCTCCCCTTTTGCCACTGCTTTTCATCTCTTTCAAATCCCTTTTACGGCTTATAGACCCTATTTCCAGCAGCAATCCCTTTTTCTTCTAACCTCTTCTCAATGAAAACCCCTTTCTTTAACACTTGACGTTCTCCTACTTTCTCTCATCTCATTCTCTCTTGGCCATATCCAATCCGGCCGCCGACCTCTCTCTCCTCCCTTGTCTCTTTACCTCTTTACCATCCGTAGCCACTCTCTATCCCTTTTCCTCTTGTTTTTCTCCCTCTCCCTCTTTTCTCTCCCACAGCTTTCACCCTTCCTTTCCACTGTAATCCCTCTATCTTCTTCCCTCTTTTTCATAGCCAGTTGCCTCTCTCTCACCCATCTCACTCAATCTTCCCTCTATTGTCTCTCGGTTTCCTCCCTGTCAACACCTCTAAACCCCCTCCTTAGGGTTTAGTCTTGCCCTTATAACCCTTCAAAAGACATAACCACCCCTACCCTTAAGCTTAATGACTTCCCAAAAAAAAATTAAAAGACTAGTATGCCCCTCTTTATTATCTTTGACCCTAAAAACCCTAGGACTAATCTAAAAAGCCTAAACTACCCCTCCCCACTATCCTAATCCTAAACCTAACCTGGGACTATCCTAAAGCCCAAACTAACTCAACATTTTTTCTCTTTTCACATTATATATATATATATATGATTTTTACCTTTTTATATTTTTCATAATAACATAAAATGATAGGGAAATTCTAACATGACCTAAAGTGACAAAAATGCCCTTGACTGGAAAGGGGCCAAAATGGGGGCTTATACGTAGCAGATAAATTTATATGAAGTAGAGATAATAGAAAGCTCACAAATTCCTTATAGTGAAAGAACTCAGAGGTGGATGGTTTCAAAAGGATTTTTCCAAGAAAGTGTGTTCTCTTGGTCCTTGTCCTCTTCCTCGAATCTATTCGATTAGTCTTTATATAGAGGATTTGTTGCTGACTTTTAGACAGAGAGAAGGTCATGGCATATGGGACATGCTTGTAAGATGTTTAGTTTAGAGACTTAGCTTAAGTAACATGTGCTAGATCTTTTCGTATGTCTTGAGTTCACGTGTTGGGTCTTGATTGGGTACTGCCAAATGGAGACATTCTATTTGTGTTAGGGATGAAAGTACAAACAAGAGAAAAAAAAAACATGAAGATAGAACAAATACACAATACAAGGATTTATTAAAGTTCAACACCCAATCCAGAATGCCTACCTCCACCCAGAGATTTAGAGAATTTCTTTATTCACCAAGAAAACTCTCTACCTCTCCATCTCACAAAGTGTTTCCCTTTGCTCTCCTTTACCTAGGGTTATTCCCATAAAGACAATATATAGACTCCTTAGAAACCCTAATCACACACAATTACAAATTAATCAGACCCAAACCCAAATACAAATACAACTCCAATAATTGTATGAACTCTATAGAATACAAGACACAACCCAAAAAATCTCCATGGCGAATATGTAAACTTATCTATTGTCTCTGTCAAACTACTACACCTGAACCGGCATAGCCCACACCCCATCTGGGTGTCCTACATAGCTCATTTCTGAATCATGTGATGTGACTCTACCTCTCCCAATACATCGGGAACCATAGCCCTCATCTCTACACCCACATTAGTCCAACTAAATTCTGTCATGACCCCCTTGCTTGTCGCAGGTTTTGCCATACCACCGAAAACCCTAGTTGGAACCTCTGATCGCAAGCCATAACCATATCCATGTCCTTGGGCAACTGCTCCCGTGTCACACCTCAATTCTGGAAAAATCAGAAGTGTGATTATACTGTCAATGAACCAATGGCACAAGCCATGATCACATAAAATCATGCCAACAATCAAACCATCACATCAAACCATAATCAGAGATAATAAATAATAGTAAAAGTCTTTATTAATAATGAACTAAGAGACTAAGTGATAAATAGTAAGTAATTCAATTATCCATTGTTGACCAAAACATAAACTAATAATAATTTGTTACATGCCTTATAAACGAACATAAAGTAAAAACCTTAAAGATAAACACAGTAATGGCACTCGCATGATGAGTCATGATCATTCTCCATTGACTGCACATCCATAGCTGTCATTTGTCCATAAGAAGATGCATTAATATAGTCTTCCACCGTAGTACTTGCATTATCAACTAAAAAGAAAACGATATCGTGGGGTGAGCTTATAACTTAGCTCAGTAAGAAACAAAACATGTAGCAAGCAATAATATGCATGATATAACATTCAATCATTTGGTATGGTTTAAGTTTGCAATGTAATATGGTAAGGATAGGCTACAACCATACCTCTATACACGAGAGTGTGAACACACCCAACGGTCAGGCTCCAACCAAAACCATCGTAGTCCCACAACGCTCACTACAGAATAGAGATAGAGCTAGAGCCTAACGGCAAGCTATAATCAAACCGCCAACACCCTCCCTGATACCCTACCCATACCAATATATATGTCCCTACTGGCGAGGGCTTGCAAATTGATTTGTCACTAACCAATCCTAGATGTCAATAAAGTGTATCCAAGGCTTTACCTCAGCATCTTTCAATACGGAACAGAGATAGTGCTAAAGTCCATTAGTAAGGCTATGGCTAACACTACAAGCACTCCCCCTGATACCTTGCGACGTACTAAGCATGGTAAGGTAACAGCGATACGATGATGTCAATGTGCTGAATAATTTGAGGCTACAATCTCTCCCCACTCAACACACCAACCATACACAAATACATGCCTATCCTCATCATCATCATCATCATATAGAATAATTAAATATATATGAACAATAATAACAGATATTGGATGACATGTTATATGCACAGACAATCAAATCAAAACACACATAGGGTAGTTTATTATTAACCAGTTAGTTTGGGATCTTGTCCCTTACATATTGAGTGATGTTTGACTCTGTCCAAGGTCTTGAAAGTAGCTTGTGTTGCTTAGAATTCCTATACATTCATTAGAATTAAATTAGGATTTATTTTGATAGTTTATGGTCATTCAGACTGACTATCCGAACTGGCAATTTAAGCCTTCTGGACATTGTACGGTTGACTATTCGACACTACATGTTATGCGATCGGGCATAGATCCGGACAACTCTGAAATGCTTCCCAATAGTGTCTGATAGCTTGTCCGGTCCCACACTAGGTGCTTCCAGACAATCAGACCAGACAGCCTTCAAGGCATCCTTTAGGCTATCTTCCAGTCTGACTTCCCTCGGAGTCAATTCTGTAACTCTCTTCTAGGGTTCATTCTATACCATTCTATGGTCAAGAACGCATTGGGGTTCGACTGAAACCCTAGGTCTACACCTTATGTCACACCCCAATTCTGGACTAACCAATAGTGTGATGAACCGTTATGAGAACCAACGGTTCAAACCAGGATCTCGTATAGGCCGTGCCAATATTCCAAACCAAATACACATTCCACAATAATAATCAGAGTAAATAAATAAATAAATAACGAAAGTCTTATTAATAATGAACTGAGGTCTACACGATAAATAATTAGAAAATCCAGTTATCTCCAAGTAACCAAAACATAATTAACAGCTATTACAAGTATCAAAATATGAAAGTTAACCACTAAACGTAGACATAGATAAAACACTCGCTTGACGAGTCATATTCGTCCTCCACAACTTACTCGTCCATAACCACCACATGTCCATATGTTGGCTCATCGATATAATCTTCAACAGTAACACCTGCAACATTAGAAACTAAAAAAAATTACGCACGCGAGGGTCAGCTCTCCTACATGAGCTCGGTGAGTAAACAAAACAATGCAACAAACATATGCATGCATTCAATTCATATCTTTGGTCTGGTTTTAAGTTTGCAATGTGCTAAAGAAAGATTTGGCAGTCACCGCACCTCTATACACGAGTGTGTAAATCCACCCAATGGATCAAACACCATTGCCGTCCCATAATCACCCACCATGGAATAGAGATAGAGCTAAAGTGTCCGGATCACACACCGTCAATATTTCCCCTGATGCCCTACCCATACCAACATGTAAGTCCCTATTGGCGAGGGCTTGCAAACTGGACTCGCAACTAACCAATCTTAATGTCATCCAAATGTGTCCAAGGTATTACCCCAGCATCCCTCAATACGTCCATAGAGATAGATCTTATGCCCCCCAACAAAGTCAAAGACCACATGGTCTGAGACCACCTCGCCTGATGTCCTATGACGTAATAGTTCTACTAAGGTAATGACGATACAACGATGTCAGTAGGCAAAAACTTGAGTAAAGATAGAGCTAGAGCTAGAGTCTGGTGACCAGGCTGAACCACAATGCCACGTCCTCCCCCTGATGCTCTACTCGCATCCAGCACAATAACCACACATACAACCACCTGCTTATTCCTAGCATTATCATTATCATGTTATAAATAGACAGAAATAAATATGCATGAACAGAAATAGCAATAATATTGGATGACATGTGAGATGTACATTACAAACAAGCAAGCATAGAATCAATCATGGTATTGGACACAATAAAATAAAATATTTTGTTATTATCCAATTAGTTTAGGTCTTGTTCCATCACCTTTGATTGGTGTTTGTTCATCTCCCAAGCTTTGGAAGTCACTTTGAATCTATTGGGAACCTAAACAATTAATGTATTTAAGTTAAGGATTAATTTTCTCAAGTTACAGTAGTCAAAAACATTGTCTGGTCTCAAAATATACTTGTTATTATCGTGTGGTCACAGGCGTGGTCGAACATGTGGTCTCAATATATGCGACCACACACTGTGTGGTCAACCCCTGTGATCATATATCATGAGACTATAGCACGCAACCACACGATTGTGGGAAACTTTTCGAATAGCTATGGTCGACTCTCTGGTCACCCTATGGTCGACCATAGCTACGATCATACGAAATTTTGGTTGATCTTTACTCTCGTACGAATTCTTCCTCTTGGCTTATCAACAAGATTCATCCTGAGATCATTCTATAGCCTTTAATCACAGTTTATCCTTATCAATTATCCTTAACCTATTCTCTTATGGTTTTTCTTAGAAATTCTATGATCGAAATCGTTACATTAGATTCAACACATCAACTTGATGAAAAGGAACCTATCCTATCTAATCTAGCTTTACAAAGATAGGCTCATACCTTAAGCTTGCTATAAGGAGATGGAATTCTTCTCTGTAAAACCTTCTTCAAGGTTTTCTCTCCTTCTCTTCTTCTCCTTCTCTTCTTTTCTCTTTCTCTCTTAGGTTTAGAGTTTCAATATGAGTTCTAAAAGAGCGAGAGAGGCTAAGGGACATCCTTTATATAGAGAGAAAACCTCCATATAGAGTCTTCTTTCAATTAGGAAAGAGTCCCCCTCAAATTAGGAAAGTTTCCTAAACACGTAGTCGGTTTAGCATCGTGTGGTCGAAGAATCCATCTACCACATGTCCCAAATATGCGACCACACATCGTGTGGTCTCATGCGTGTGATATCATGTGTGTGGTTTCATGGTCGACCACACCCATCGACCACACATTCGACCACACCCCTTAAAAATGTAACCACACGATCAAAATTTACTGATTTTTAATTTTTGACTGGTAGTTTCCACACAATCTTAAACAGTTAACCACACCAATTAAATTTGACTTGTTGCTTACCTTATCTTGTGGTTTCTTCATACAATTAGTTCACTTGAGCCGGTTATGATGAGAAGACTGGTTACGACACGAGAACTTAAGGTTAGACCGAGTTCATTGCGCACGGGTCTTACACCCAATCGTCATTAAATTACAGTTTGAAGTTAGATCATCACCTCTGACGGCTATGAGTCCAACCTCACACATAATCTAACTTAGTTATAGTAGTGAAAGGACTTACCATTGGTTTCTCAACGATGTCTGCTGGAAACCGATGGTTAGTTCTTCTTCTCCTTCTCCTTCACAGCCTTCTTCTTCTTTAGAGTCTTTTCTCTCAGACTTTCTCTCAGTATTAGGGTTTATGACTGATCAAAGTGAGAGAGAGTGGTCATAATAAGAGTTATATTCGGATACAAGTCTCCTATTATGACTTTAGCTCGTTTAAGAAGGAGTTCCACTCTAATTAGGAAAGTTTCCAATTTCTCAAAATTGATTTTATGTTTGACCGGTCATTTGTTCGATCGCCTAATATGTAGATCGGACAAACTGATTTGTCTGATCGGACAGTTTAGGGTTAACAGATTTCCGTACCTGGCTTTGTAATTCCGTCATCTAGTTGGTTCATCCGATCCGATTATGATGGGAAGACCTGTCACAACACATTAGCCAGGTTAAACTGGGTTAGTGGAGTGTGGGGCTTACATCCTACTCTTAGCACTGACAGTAGATTGCCACTGACATTCACAATGCTTTCTTCACGGCCAACCCTTGTTGAGCATATTGCCAAAACCCTTTCTCTTCATTTCGCAAACTAGAGAAAAAAAAAAAGAACAAGCAAACACATAAACATAAGAATTTACCGTGGTTCAGAACCCAATCCAAAATACCTACCTCCACTCAAAGAATCAAATAATTTCTCTATTTACCAAGAAAACTCTACACATCTCCCTATCTCACAAAATGTTTCCCTTTGCTCTCCCTTACCTTGGGTTTTCCCCATAGAGATAGTATATAGGCTCCTTAGAAACCCTAATCCTACACAATTACAAATTGACCATTGTACATGTGATGGACCCAAACCCAAATATAAATACAACTCCAACAACTATGTAAACCCCACAGAATACAAGACACAACCCAACAGTTTGCTTAAGGCATAAAG
The DNA here is from genome assembly GCA_028583415.1 of Protea cynaroides. NCBI lineage: Eukaryota > Viridiplantae > Streptophyta > Magnoliopsida > Proteales > Proteaceae > Protea > Protea cynaroides. The sequence goes on from CM053265.1 coordinate 18,015,411, forward strand.
GAGATCATCATTTATGCGATTCACTCAAGCGGACATCGACATAATTAATGCGGTGAGACGCATTTAATGTCAAGTGTCCTACTTAGAGTAGTTGTAATTAATGCCGCGTACTCAACTAGAGTAACTGTAATTAATGTTGCATGCTCGACTTGGAGAGCCTTAATTGCGACCAGACTGACGTCCCATCTCCTGTTAGGCGAAGCCCGCTTTTGTGTGCTTTAAATCCACGCAGGTCGATGTGTTGGGTTTTTTTTTTTTTATCCCGAACCTGTTAGTTAGAGATTGACATGTCCCTATTTACTTGCCTCATACTCTATTAACGTGGCTCCATCTTATTGACCGATGTTATGTACACCCAATAATAGCTATGAATCAAACCAAACCAAATTGATAAACATTTTATGAACCAACTTACACCATCACCTAATTGTGCATTGTGAAAAATTCTCCGACGGCATCGTCGTGGGAACCCTATCCCCTTTTTAAATTATAACATGGTTGCAAATTTCTCATCTTGGAAGCACAACCGCATAAACTATTTAGATAACATACGATATATGTAATAGCTAAATGACCAAATCAATCTCCACGTGACAGAATTATTGAATGGAAAGAAAAATCTATCCGTCAATAGAAAAAAAAAATTTATGGCGACTTAATCGTTTTCCCATTTTAGAAGAAGATGCGTCATCGTCTGAGGTAGGATGATTGCAGTACTTTCTTGTTAATAATAAATTAGATATGCATTTTTTTTATTATTGAATAAAAATATAGCCAAATCTTTTATGGGGAGCTTTGTCTGGAGTGGTTATCTTAACCCACGTGTCAAAATGAAAACGAATCATGTAATCGAATCGTTTAAATTGAAATTGTAAAATCTATTATTCAACGGTTTAATTCTTGGTTTCAATTCAAAAATAAAATCATTTAAATCAATTATTTGGAATTATTAAAATTAATTAAATTTTTACTTTAATCGTTTAGTGTTAAATGACAATATTTATAAAAATAAATTTTCTTTTCATGTTTTCCACATAACATATTTTTAAATAGTAAGTCTATTTTCATGTATGATTTTAATTATTTTAATACTAATACTTTCATTGATTTTCTTTCTCTTTTGTTTTTAATTCTCTTCCTCTTCCTCCTGGCAACGAAACTGTTTAAAAATCGAAAAATCAAAATAAAATAATTACGATTTCCATTAACATTTTAAAATCATTTAATAAATGGTTTGATTTTGGTTTTTCTCATTACAAATCGAACCGAAATCACACTGTTTAAGCGAAACAGTTCACATATTTTCCACTACCTTAAAGGTGACCTAACAATTCTGAGTGTAAGATATTTAGGAAGATCTAGATTAGTAATGTTTCAAATTTCAAACTCAAATTCAATCAAATACTGTATATTTGTTATTCGATAGTATTTTCTTATTCAATCTCTTTGTAATTCTGAATGTTTCAATTCCTTATTTTGTCATTAATCAATTCCAATTCAATTGAAATTTAACAATATTAACAGAGGACCCTAAGATCTATTTGTCCAAAATGTTAGACAGTCTCATCCCACATAACACATGACAAAAATTAACAAAACCCACATAGAAAACACTCTCAAAATGGAACCACCTAAAATTCCAAATAAAAATTGAATTAATATATCACTATATGAATTCAACCTTATACTTGATAGATATCTCATATAAATATTTGAATTTTTTTATCCAATCATATCTAATTGAATTCATAAAATATATCAATAATAATAAATAATTTTTTTGAAAGTTCCCCTTCTTCCCAATCCCCAAGATAAAAGATGGGATTTGATTCCAAAACTTGGTGCCAATGGACCCCAATTCTTACCGACCATGTAGTGCATATCTACTACAAAAGAAAAAAAGTATATCCACTACAAAAGGAGGAAAGTGTGTTTGACTGAAACTTCATAATTCACACCCTTATTCTTTAAATTTATTATATTAATTGGAGCTGGCGACAAATTCAGAAAAAAAAAAAAAAAAAAAAAAACTACCCATCATTACCTTACGAGTGATTTCATTTGGTAAATGAAAATAATATTTTTTTTTTAAGATTAAGTCTATTTGATAAAATCCTTGCTGCTACTTGGAAAGGAGGTGTAAGGAGAGTGGAAATGAGAAACAGATCAGAAAAGCATTAAAATAAACAAAGATAATATAATAAATATGACTTGCATGATGGTAATGTTGACTTACAAGAATAGATATATATCAAGGAAAATGAGAATAAGATATTCAAAAATTTGGGAGACTTCAGTATTAAAATAAACTTACTTACTTAAAATAAATCCAAGAGTTTGAAAACTTTGGTTAATGTACTTTACCATCTAACAAACATATAAGGGTGTTAAAACGGTTCGGTATCAATTAACCGGTTCGATTTTAATTCGATTTGGTCCTGTCCCCCTTTTCTCTCTCTCTCTCTCTCCCCCTTAATGCTCATGGAAAATTCAAGAACCCTCCTGTTGAATGGTTTTTATGTGGTTTTTTATATCGGTTTATCATCGATTTATTGGTTTAAAACTGAATCGAACTGTTTATTAATCGATTTAATGGTTTCGGTTTAAACAGTTGGATTTACTTTTGACACCCTTATGTACTAGTTTAGTAGTTTAAATCCAACCAGCAAGGCCTAAAAGCCCAGTTTGGTCCCCATGTTCAGGCAGGATTCACACCTATTTTAATGAAGCAGAGAACCAAATTGGGAGGAAAAGCTTTGGGTTCCAGGTGGTTTCTTCTGAAAATAAAATATTGACAAATTCCTTGTTGGGAGCTATAAAGAGACTGGAATCAGAAACATATCAAACCTTGGACTTCCTCTGCAAAGGTTTGTGTTTTTTCAATAAAAAAATGGAAGTAGAGAATAGGAGAAAGGCCATGAAGCAAACCAGAGACAGAATTGGAGATTTACCAGATGGAATTCTCCATTATATACTCTCTCTGCTTCCAATGAAAACTGCAGTAACAACTGGTATTCTGTCAAGGAGATGGAGAGATATGTGGAAGAATACTTGGGTCAATGTCACCAAGTTAGTCTTTGATGAGGAATTCATCAATGCTCAAACACAGATACAATTTGTGGAAGCTGTTAACAGATTCATCAACCTCAGCAATGGAAAGAAGAATGGAAAGAAGATTGAAAGCTTCTTGATTTCTTTCCACCTTCATGACCAACATCAATCCAGTGTTGAGAAATGGATTGAATTCATAATATTGCAGGGAATTGAAGAGCTTGATCTAGATTTCAGCCATGGAATTACTCTAGGAGAGCTTGATGACCTCCATGGATCCTTTATCAAATTGCCTGAGATTCTCTTCAGTTGCAACACTCTAATGCATTTGAATTTAAGCCTCTGTGAGTTCAACCTTCCTGTAGATTTCTCTGGATTCATTTCCCTTGAAACCCTCCAACTTAAACGAGTCACCATCACTGATGAGAAACTTGAAAATGTAATTTTTAGCTGCCCACATCTCAAAACCTTGTCTTTGATTCAATGCTTTAAGCTGCATTCAATCCGAATTGTCGGTCCAGATTTACAACTCAAGAGCTTAAAAGTGGTACATTGCTGGAACACTTATGAGATAGAGATTCTTGCTCCAAATCTCCAATCTTTCCATTTCTATGGTGATCTTCTGTATGGATATTCATTTGAAAATGTCTCTGCTTTGGTAGATGTCTTCATGAGTTCAGAAGGTTTTGAACATACAGAACCTGAACATGATTACATTAACATTCTTTCAAGCCTATCTCACCTTAAGATTCTAACTATTTGCAGTGGACCTCTAATGGTAAGCTTGAATTATGAATGAACTCTTTCATCTATGTACTTGTAAATTTTCAATCTCATGACACCTAATTTCTTACTTTTCTTAGTATATATCTTCAATGGAGGAGTACAACCGTGATGATTTGCCAATTACTTTCCCAAATCTGAAAGAGTTGCAGCTTCAGATCGGTTTTCTAAATATGGAGTATCTTGGTTATGTCTTCAGCTTTTTTAAGCATACAGTAAGTCCTTGTTTGGAGAAACTGTTCATAGAGGTAATGTCATTAAATCTGTATAATTATTAGTTTTTTCTATTTGATTTATGTACTGTTTGAACAGACTGAGACATAACTAGAGACCATTCCATCTGATCCCAGCTTGAAAATAGTAATACCAGTGATGCTTCAACAAAATGGGACTTATGGAAACCGGTGGAACTGCCTCCTTCCTGTGTTTTCGCCGCTCTTCGGACAATTAAGATTAAAAACTTCCATGGGAGTGAAGCTGAGATGAGATTGGTGGAATTCGTTCTAGAGAAGGCTTTTATATTGGAGTCTTTGGTTTTAGTTTCTACTCATAATTCTTACTCAGGAGGAGAGAGTGGGGACATGAGAAAAATGGATTCTCCAGTTGAATGTGTATCCCAATCATTTCAAACACAATTGAGGATTCTTGAAGACCAACTGGAGAGCTTGCCAAAGGCATCAGTTGGAGCCAAGATAATAATATTATGTGAGGAATGGAAAGATGAAAGCACACCATTTCCCACACATACAGAATGTAATGCTGAGCTTTTGAATTAAAATGTTTTCGGGGATGTCCTTCCATTTTTTCCCCCTTTTTTATATCATATCAATGCCAAACAACACCTATGTTAGAAGCTCTTCTTCAGATTTAAACTTTTACCATTGGTATCTCTATTCATGCTTGTCGATTGAGCCCATCCAATCTTGTAGATTGTCTCAGTGAAAAAATGCATGCAATGAGGTTCTAAATCCAAGTATAGCCATGTCCAGAATTGATATGTGTTCAATTTTCATTAAAATAGTATGAAAACAGACTGGGATCGGGGGATTGGCCAGGTAGAAAACTGATATGAATCGATCAATTCGATCAGATCCGATATCGATACCTTGAACCATGATCATTACACTCCTCTTAACCTTGGCAAGCGACACGAGCTCATACCCAAGGTAGGTTGATGTTCTACACTACATACACTCTAACATGTAGGCTTTGTAAAAGAAAATGAAGATCTGAGATTGGAATGGGTTGCCCACATGATCTTGAGGGAAGATTCATATACGGGCGGTGATTAAAGGTGTTAATCCGTTTGGTTTTGATTCCGTTTAGTATATGATGGACATAAACATAAAAATTAAACAAAATATTAGTCAGTTCCAAGTCTTCAAATCGGCTCCAAGTCTCTAGATCAAAGTCAATTAATAATTGGTTCGATTCGGTTAATTGGTTCTTAATCGCTTTACTTATCTATCACCACGCATGACAGCATCATTGCCATTCTACCCCTATCTGCTATTGACGGGCCTACCATTTCCAAGGTCAGGAATTGCTTGATTGTTCATGCCAATCGGATTGGTTGATTGTTCCAAGTTTTTGTAACAACATAGAAAAATAAGAGAAGATGGAGAGAATCGATGTATATTAACTGTATTCCTCTCTTCTTAAGAGTCACTGTTTATAGACAAAATAAAAAAGGTAAAATGATTGGTGTAGGATTCCACAAGATAAAAAGTCCTACTTACAAGGTAAGTAAGAGTTCAAATGTAGACATGACAAGGACTCTCATGAGTCATCACTAAAAGGAAGCTTCACAAGAGAGAGAGAGTTCCAATTACATTAGGAGAATATAAAAATAAAAAAAAATAAAAAAAATAAAAAAAAAGGATAAGAGATAAGAAACTAATTCTCTTATGCCACTTGTCTAATGAGTCAAAATCTTTCTGTTTTGACCAAATCAAACCAACAACCACTTATCTTCTGATGCATCTCTGTTATATCAGGAATAGGCCTACGAATGGGCCATATTCTTCTATTTTTGTCGTTCAATAGTAGTTCTCATTGGGTGAAAATAACTCTAGAAGAAATAAGTTCACAAAATCCAACATCTTTCATCTTCCTAAAGAGAGACAAAGAATCTCAAAGATAGGAGAGAGATGTTATTAATATTATTTATGTTAATTAGTTTTGAATCAGTTTCACAACTTTAATCAGAATTAAACCAATGGTTTATGGTTCAAGATTGAATCAAACCAAATAATACTCAGTTGTTGGATTTTGTGAATAGGATTCTTTATACTCAGAGTGAGAATAGGATTCTTTACACGATTATTTGTATTTATTACCTATTTGGAAGAAGAAGAGTGGGGAAGGATGAGGGCAACGTCTTTTAAAATTTAGACTTTACATCATTAATGGAATGGACATTTTTGATATACGTTTCAGAAATTAGAGGTGGTATGTGTAACTGTGAGAAACTAGTGGATGGATGTGTAATTACTCCATAGTCCAGGGGTAGTACGTGTAATTTTTCCTTATTTTATTGATTTCAATTTAAATGATTTGATTCAATTTTGATGAAATCGTCGATAAACGATTTTAGTTTAGCAATTCACACTATTATTGATTATATTTCCATGTTTTCGCACCCACCTTGAGATATTATGTTTCATACCATAGATTTTGATATTTTACAAAATGTTGTGTTTGGTTGCAAAGGAAATTGAAGGGAAGGGAAGGGGAATTTTAAACTTAAAAAAGAAATTTTTATAATTCTAACACAAATTGATTGTATAAACTATCTAAAATTCTTAACCTATTTAGTAATGATACTAATAAGATACAAAATTTATTTTAATTTTTAAACGCAAGAGATTTGAATGCAAAGTGAAGTGTAATAATAACTAAATAAGGAATGATTTGGAATTAGTTATGTAGTAATATGGCAGCAATATGGTAGCATGTGTATGATCATACAAAAGTTTCATTTTTAAGTTAAAAAATTTCACTTTCCTTCTCTTCAATTCCCCTTGCAACCAAACACAGCCAAAGTAAATAGATGAATCATAGGATTATTAGGATCACCTGATCAATCAAGCCAAGCTTTGGGACCAAGCCTATGGAAAGGTGATGCTATCTACCAGATTATTATTATTAATTTTTGTCAGATTCAACCACCATCAGAAGGCTAGACCTCCTTTAGCGGGACCATTAAGACCCGTACCTTACTAACCTGGTCTTACCACCTTGTATTAGGTCTTTCTATCATGGTCGGATCAAGCAGACCAAGTGCGTGAAGAAACCATAAGGTTAGGTATGTAATTCAAACAAAAAATCATCTAATTGAGACGTGTGGTCGCATACCTAAACAGATGTGGTCTACCACACCTCAGAATATTGAGACCACTCAAGTCTGGGACGTGTGATCGATGTATTCTGCGACCCCATGTGCGACCACACGTTGGTATAATCGACTCCGCAATTAGAAAACCTTTCTAATCTAAGGGGGATTCTTTCTTAATCAAAGTAGGACTTTATATGGATGTTTTCCTCTATATAAAGGACATCCCTTAGTCTCTTTCACTCTTTTAGAACCCAAACTGAAAGAGAGAGAAAGATAGAAGTAAGAAGAGAAGGAGAATTGAAGAGGAAGACTAGGAGAAAGAATTGCAGAGAAAGCTCTGATTCTGCAGCAAGTTTAAGGTATGGAATCATTCCCTACATTAATTGAATGCCTAAAATAGATTATGGAGGAGATATTGAGTCAAAGTAAGATCTCAATCCTAAGACCATGAACAAAACTCTAAGGAGATCCATGAAGAACGGATTAAGGTGAAGGACTATATAAAAGTATAAATTTTAAGCCATAGTACAATCATAGGAAGGATCATAATGTTAGTCATGGAATCAAGTTATGAAAGGATGTGGTTGAGAGGAAAAGTCGATCAAAAACTCTTGTGGTCACAGTTTGATCGACCACATGAGGCACATATGTCCGACCACACGCCCTCGGGAAGTTTCCAAGGAGGGTGTGGTCGCATGTTTGTGGTCACATGATATGCGACCACATGTATCGACCCCACACCCTGTGGTCGTAGAAACTGAGACCACAGGTGCAGTCACACCTGCGACTACTCAGCTTCTAGAGGTCTGTTTGATGCTAGTATGGACCATTAACTACTATAAATTGATGAGCTTGAACCTTAATTTAGAACTTACAAATTTTTTTAGGTTTTCAAGAGGTTCAAGAGTGAGTTAAGAAGCTTGGAAAAGATTGAACATTTTTAGCAGGTGAGGGAATAGAACCTAAACTAACTGGCTAATAATAAACTGTTTACTTTTATTGAGTCCAATGCCATGATTGATTCTATGCTTGTATGCTTGTAATGTGCATCTCACATGTCATCCAATATTTCTGTTATTACTGCTCATGGATATTTATTTATGTCTATTTATAATATGATGATGATGATGATGATGATGATGCTAAGAATAGGCATGTGATTGTGTGTGTGTGGTTAGGGTACTTGATGCGAGTGGAGCATCAGGGGGAGGACGTGACATTGTGGTTCATCCTGGTCACCAGACTTTAACTCTATCTGTAAGACCCGTGTCAAACTAACCCGATCTTACCACCTTGAACCAGGTTTACCCATCATGGTCGAGTCAAATGGACCAAGGGCATGAAGGAGATCGAGATCCCAGATATCAAATCGACCCAAAAACACTTAATTTTAAGGAAGGGTCGCACACCCAGCTAAGTAGGGTCGGACCTCCCAAAACAGAATGTCAGACCCTCAGATTTTAAGGGAGGGTCGGACAGCTTACAACCCTAGGGTCGACGGGATCATCGACCCTCCCATCGACCCTCCCATCGACCCTCGGTTTCTGCCGAATATAGAAATTAGGAAATTTTCTTATTTTCGATTGGGGATTCTTTCCAAATCTCAATGGGACTTATTTAGAATGTTCCTACTCTATTTAAAGGACGTCCCTAAGCCACTTTCACTCCTTTCACAACCCTAATTGAATTGAGAGAAAGAGAGGAGAAGGAAAAGAGGAAGAACAGAGGCAAGGAAGAGAACCTAGCAAAAAGGAAGAGAATTTCAGAGGAAAAGTAATCTTCTCAGGTATGGATACTAATTTCATGGTTTCTCGCCTTAGGATAATTATTGAAGAGACAGTGATCTCGGAGAAACCCAAACCATCCATCCATGGTTAGGTTTTCATGGAAAACCATAGGAGGATGCACGAAAACTATTTAGATGGTTTATTCATGGTTTCAAACCATGGAATGAGTGTTGAATGGAATGTAGAAGCAAGTCATAGGACCCCAGACTTGAAGAATGGATTAAAAAGTAGAAATTGGATCAGAGTGCACCAAGGGTCGCTGTCACACCCCAATTCTGATCCAACCAGAACGGTGTGAGTGAACCATCATTGAGCCAACGGTTCACACCAGGATCTCGAATAGGCCGTGTCCACCCATACAAACCAATTACACATAAAATAAATATACAGCGGAAGACTTTAAATAGAATGAACTGAGTATCTATTGATAATTTAAATAAATATCCCATTATTCAAAATCAAACACATAAAAATAATATCATTACATCCCTTTAATCCAATCAAAATAACTGAAATAAATAAATAAAACAAATCACAGGTACACGCAGAAAGGGCACTCGCATGAAGCGCCATGCTCGCCCTCTCCCGCCCGTACGCCCAACGCCGCAACACCACCATACGCCGGAGCGCTCACGTAATCGTCCACGTATAACCCGCATCCGATCTAAAACAAGATGTGCACAAGGGTGAGCTCACAACACACTCAAGAAGACAATCGACAGCTTCACAAGATTATGCATGAGTAACAATCATTTTATGCCGTGGCCGGTTTTAAGTTTGCAATGTGTTATAGAAAGGTTTGGTGGCCCCCGCACCTCTATACACGAGTGTGTGGAGTCGCACAGTAATCACACTACCACCAACCCACATGCACCCATCATGGAATAGAGATAGAGCTAAGGTATACCCGCACCTCACCTCCCCTGATACTCTACCCATACCAGTACCTAAGTCCCTACTGGCCAGGGCTCGCAAACTGGGCTCGCAACTAACCATTCCTATATGTCAACAATGTATGCTCTATCCCAGCACAGCCGTCTACGGCATAGAGATAGAGCTAGAGCGTGCAGGCCGGGCCTGAGACCACCATACCTCACCTCCCCGATACCCTATCCGCAACCAACCCACTAGGATAGAAACAATACGCAGTAAACCCTATCCCAACATAACTCCCTACGGCATAGAGATAGAGCTAAAGCATCGTGGACAAGCCGGCGTCGACTCGAATCCTCAGTACCATACAACGATGGCCGGGACAACATCAATATCGGAGACCACCGTACCACGATCTTCCCCTGATACCCCACCCGTACCAAGCATGTTAAGACAGAATACTACAAAAGGTGCTAGTGTGAAGAGCAATCCCAGGCCCATGCCCCACTCCAGACACCAACGAAAACAATCACATGCCTAACAACCACATCCTATGAATGCATGAACAATAATAATAACTGAAAGTAAAGGATGGCATGTGAATATGCACAAACATCACATCATAGATATTCGATGATTAACAACGATTTACTGTCTATTAATTATTAGGTTTAGGTCAGATTCCCTTACCTGACGCTCGTTCAATAACTTGCTCCACGTCGCAAGGTCCAAACGATAAGTTACAAAGTCCTACAATATTATTAGGGTTTCATTAGAATATATTGTTTAGGGTTTCATATTGGTCGGAAACCAACAGAGATCACAACTACCCCCACAGAGCTGACCGATGGCATGTACCGATCGCAGCTCTGTGGGAAAGACTGGCGACCGGAATGGTCAGCCAATCCCCCCACAGATAACCTCCCGAGAGGTAGCGGTCGCAACATACCGGTCGCACTATGTGCAACCGGTATAGTCGACCAGTATGTCTCCGAAAGACCATACATGGGTTCTTCGACTGCCGTCGATCATCCTCCACGGATTTTTCTCCTATCCATTCTAAGTCTAGGCTTTGAGTTAGAGTTATCCCCAACTCATTCAAGTCTCGTTTCGATGAATATCGTCTCGAAACTCAAATCTAGGGTTTAACGGCAACTTAGGGTTATTGGCCAATTTAGGATTTTAGATCAATACCTACTTTGCATGGTATTGATCCACCCACACAACTAACATAGGGTAAGAAGAGGGATTCAAACACTTACCGTTGCGGCGTAGCGGGCTCGCAAACGGTAATGGCGGCTCCTTCTTCTTCCTTCTAGCTCCTTCTCCTTTTCCACCTCTTTCTCTTCTCTAGGGTTTGTGAGAGACAATGGAAAGGATTTGAGGAGGCTTAAGGTGTAATTATAGGCTAGAAATAGGGTTTAGTAACCCTACTAGGATTAGGAAACTTCTAGGATTCGAAATCAGGTAAGCGGGACCCGTAGAGACCAATTCCCAAATTCCCGCACATAGTCATGCGAGCCATACCGGCCGACCGGTACCATCATCCGTACCATCAACCGGTATCTAAAATCAGGTATAATTGATCGACTTTGGTCCGATTTCGACATGTTTGTTATCCGCTTGCCCCGTCCCTCGTGATGATCGAAAAACCCGTCACGACACAAAACCAAGGTTAGACCGGATTTTCGAGTGCGGGTCTTCGCGCACCGGGGTCGATGATCATCCGACCCTAGGTGTTTCGACCATCGACCCTCGGCATTCGGAAGTTCGGGATGGAGGGAGGGTCGATAGACCCATCGACCCTAGCATTGACCATCAGTTAACAGAATGGTTTTTAAATTCAGAATTAATTCTAATTAAATTTTATCGACTTTGTTAGTAGGTCTTCTAGCAATATAATAGCAATATAAAGGTGATTCTAAATCTTGGGAAAATATCTATTAGCAAGCTAAGGTGAGGAACCTTAACTCCAAACTAAATTGGTTAATAATAAACTATTTTCTTTTCTTGAGTCCTATGCCATGCTTGATTCTATGCGAATATGTTTGTAATGTGCATACGATGCCATCCAATATTTCTATTCTTGTTCATGCATATTTACTTTATTGTTTATAACATAATGATGATGATGATGATAGGAATGGCATGTGCTTGTATGTGTGTGGTTGATGTACTTGATGCGGCGAGTATCGGGGAGGTGTGATGAGAACGCCAATAAACGTTAACCTTTGCGGTCTCGACTTTAGCTCTATCTCTAACTCAAGTCTTGTGCATTGACATCGCCGATCGCCATTACCTTAGCGGAACTATTATGTCGTAGAGTATCGGGGAGGTGGTCTCGGTCCTGTAGTCTCGACTCTACCGGGGCCTTAGCTCTATCTCTATGGGCATTCCGGGGATCTCGGGGTGAGGCCTTGGATACACCGTTTGGCATTAGGATTGGTTAGTAGCGAGCCCGGTTTGCAAGCCCTCGCTAACGAGGGACTTACGTGTTGGTATAGCATTATATAGCAATAAACGTTAACCTTTGTTGTATAATGTTATGGTAGGGTGGATGGGGACGACGATAAACGTTAACCTTCGGGCGGGCTTCCACACCCTGTGTATAGAGGCGGTGTCAATAAACATTAACCTTTGACCACCCAACCTTTCTATTGCGCATTGCAAACTATAAACCAGACCAAAGATATGAATTGATTGCATGCATATGTATTGTTGCATTGTTTTGGCTACTCACTGAGCCGTGTTGTGTGCTCACCCCTCGACGCGAATATTTTTAGTTGATGATGCAGGTTACACGGTGAAGATTATATGACGCGTCTGGGTACGGGAATATAGCAACAATGGAAGCGGAGTCGAAGAGCGATACACACGACCCCTCTTGCGAGTGCAACTCGTGTGATTTGATTAGTATTTTTATAGGTTTCTTTGAATTTATAAAGACATGTATTTGATATTTACATAAGTATGTCTCGAGTTGAAAATAGAATAATTTACTATTTAATTAATGGTATCATCTTAGTTCTCAGTTCATTTTATTATAGATTTTCCGCTATTGTGTATTTACTCTGATTATGATTGTGGATGCGTGTAAGTTTGGATAACGCGGGGATAGCCTATTAGAGATCCTGGTTGAACCGTTGGTTTATTACCGATTCATCACACCATTCTGAATAGTGCGGAATTGGGGTGTGACACTATCTCTACTTAAGTCTTGTTCATTGACATCATCGTATATCGTCGTATTGTCATTACCTTAGCAGAACTATTACGTTGTGGGGCATCAGGGAAGGTGGTCTCGGACGGTGTAGTCTCTGACTCTGTCGGGGGGCCTTAGCTCTATCTCTATGGACCTACTAAGGGATGCTGGGGTGAGGTCTTGGATACACTGAATGATATTTAAGATTGGTTAGTTGTGAGCCCAGTTTGTAAGCCTTCGCCAATAGAGGCTTAAGTGTTGGTATGGGTAGGACATCAGGGGAAGTGTTGACGGTGTTTGATCTGGACACTTTAGTTCTATCTCTATTCTATGGTGGGTGCATGTGGGACGACAATGGTGTTTGATCCATTGGGGGATTCACACACTCGTGTATAGAGGTGTGGTGGCCTTCAATCCTTTCTATAGCATATTGTAAACTTAAAAATCAAACCAAAGATATGAATTGAATGTATGCATATGTTTGTTGTATTGTTTTGTTTGCTCACTGAGTCGTGATATGTGCTCACCCTTTCGACGTCGAATATTTTTAGTTGTTGATGCAGGTCCTACCGTTGAAGATTACATAAATACACCGACGTATGGACACGTAGCGGCAATAGATGTAGAAGCTATAGAAGAGACGCATGATCCGTCGTGCGAGTACAACTCATGTATTTTCGATTAGTTTAGTTATTTAATTATCGGAACATGTAATCGATTAATTTATTTTATTTTATGTTTTGAGTTACTTTGGAGATAATTGGATAATTAATTATGCTATTACTGTTAGATACTCAGTTCATTAGTATTAAAGACTTCCGCTATTGTTTATTTACTCTGATTATGCTTGTGCAATGTATCTAGTTTAATCGGATGGACACGGCCTATACGACATCCTGGTTGAACTGTTTGTTTTCTTTGACAGTTCATCACAGCACTAGTTAGACCAGATTTGGGGTGTGACAAGATCCCTAGAAGGAGAAACAACCATATATAGGTGGGGACCTCATAAGGTGGAGGGTTGGAGTGATAATGGTAGAGGTGTTAATTTCAGACTTGCACTGAGTAATCAGACCGTACCCGATTGATTATTGACCTAAACCAATTGGTTCGATTATTAAACATGTCGAGCTTAGTAGGCCAGAACCGACTATTAAATAGGTGTTCACGGTGCAAGGGTGTAGCCCGACCAAATACATAGGTGATCACAAACCTAATAAGAGTTTTTTACAAACCTATAAGAAGATATCTAATCTACAACATGAAAACAATTATGGATTTGAAAACCAACATCTCTCTCAATTTTTACTTACACTTTGGCATGAACCTATTATAGCTTGTTTACAGACCAATAAGCCGAATTAGCATAAGATCGATTATGGACCGAGACCGACCGGACCGAATATAAACGTGTCCATGCCTAGCCTTCTTCTCCCGAGTTCACAACTGCTTGATCCCATACTGGCTTGTGCGTTAAAGTGGTCACAGGGTTTTTTAATTTGCCCACACGAACTCTTTTCTTCCCCCTTGTACAATAGCTGAGTTCTTTGGAAGAGGACAGATGTCGTTCAGCATCAACAGTTTGGCACGAGAGTGTAAAATGAAGTGACGATGGATGGAAGTCAAAGACTTTGCACCCACTAGCACACAACCTGTCTCTCAATCCAATTTTCTACAGTCTAATCCCTTAATCAAAGGGATAGACGATCCTACCATTGTGTATATTAATCACTTCCTATTCATTAGAAGAATCATCAGTTCCATCCATTGTCTCTCCATTATACAGGGTATCAAAGTTCCAAGTTCCTTCATTCCCTATATCAATTTTCCATGTTTATACTTATTCCAACTACAGTTTCCATTTGTATGGTCATTCCGGCTACACATGAGAAAAAGTGTTAAAAAAGATCCCACGTTGCTTAAGTTTGGAACCCTAGAAGTCTTATATATCTGAGAGTTCCTCTACTTATCACATCGGCAAACCGATTTGGTCAAGGCTGACATTGATCCGATACCCTTTTTTTCCTTATTTTTAAATTATATATGCCATATGTCTACTATCCTATTAGTTGTACCATCGACCTATATTGATAACGTATCCATTGGCATGTAAAAGTTGCATTCTCACCATTCAATCAGCATTAAATCTCGATCATAGAAGAACAGTCATGAATCTACCATCAAACAGAATATTCAGAAAATGTGCTAACCATTGATGATTTTTTTTTCTTTTAGAGTTGAAGAACAGACAAGAACAGATAAAATGTGGATAGAAAGATATGAGTAGGAGATACTTCCAATCCTTTTAAGGCCTTCTCATTGGTTGCCTAAAACCTCAAAACAACCACCACAAATTCTCTTCGTTGCTGTCCCCTCTCATCCCTCTACATACGCATATTCTCTAACTTCCCTTTCCATAGGTTCAGTCTGCAGTTCATTTCTCATATCACCACCACCACCACCTTCTTACACAACTCTTAACAAAAACTAACCCATCTCTCAAACCTGCAAAGCTGCTTTCTGCCATTGATATGGCGGCCACGCTGATGGCAGCAACCGCTACCTCCAGCTCTGTTCTTAGACAAACCCCATTTCTGGGCCAGACAAGGGGATCCAATGCTAACTCACTTAGAGATGTTGTCTCCATGGGTACAGGGAAATTCACCATGGTAAGCTATTACATCTTGCCTTCTTCTTGTTGGATTTGACCTAAATCCCCGAAACTGATTCAACTTCTGTGCTTTCCTTTGAAATTCGTACAGGGGAATGAGTTATGGTATGGACCAGACCGTGTGAAGTACTTGGGACCCTTCTCTGCTCAGACTCCTTCATACCTCAATGGAGAATTTCCTGGAGATTATGGATGGGATACTGCCGGATTATCAGCCGATCCAGAGGCCTTTGCCAGGAACAGGGCTCTTGAGGTGACCCAACATCTTCCCTTCTGAAAAGGGCTTCCTTGATTTTGATTAAGTTTCTGGATTTTTGGTAACATTTATGTGAATTTAATGGTTTCAGGTGATTCATGGGAGATGGGCTATGCTGGGAGCACTTGGATGTATCACTCCAGAAGTGCTTGAGAAATGGGTGAAAGTGGATTTCAAGGAACCAGTTTGGTTCAAAGCTGGAGCTCAAATCTTTTCTGAAGGAGGGCTTGATTATCTGGGCAACCCAAATCTCGTTCATGCTCAGAGCATCTTGGCAGTACTGGGCTTCCAAGTACTGCTAATGGGACTGGTTGAAGGTTTTCGCATCAATGGCCTGGAAGGTGTGGGAGAGGGAAACAATCTTTACCCTGGTGGAACTTACTTTGATCCGTTGGGACTTGCAGATGATCCAGTTTCTTTTGCTGAGCTCAAAGTGAAGGAGATCAAGAATGGTCGGCTTGCCATGTTCTCCATGTTTGGGTTCTTTGTCCAGGCCATTGTAACTGGCAAAGGTCCATTAGAGAACCTGTTGGATCACCTTGACGACCCTGTGGCCAACAATGCTTGGGTTTATGCCACCAAGTTCGTGCCAGGATCCTAATAATGTCATTTCCTCAGTTCCCAATTCTTTTATGAAAATGATAGTGTTTATCTAGTATCTAGATTTCCTTATAATGATCTTGTAACTCTATCTATCTCAGTAAGAAACTAAGATCCAAAAATGGATATATGTGCGGTATTGATAACTTTCACATGTAGTCTTTCTCTTGTTCTTATTTTGTTTTAAGTAATAAATAACAATGGGCAGAGTAGGATGAGGTATGTTCAGATCTAATTCAAGTAATCAGTATCAGCCGTATCGGTTTTGGACCTGGCCATCTCCAATTTGTCTCTATTTTAATATTATTATATTTAGTATCGGCCACATGTCAGTTTCCCATTGAATCCCTGCATTGATCTGATTCGGATCGGATCAGTTTTGAACATGACCGATACTGTGTCTGATACCTGAATTTAGAACCTTGATCATAGTTGAAGATGAAACCTAACCCAGAAAAGGCTTGGGTTGAAGTTGGTGGATTGTTTCACAATTTGCTGAATTGGGGAGGAATGTCAGCTCCTTGGTCCTTAGAAAAATCTACAACCTCCATAAAGGACCATCTATGTGATTTGACTGAGAAAAATAGCACATTCTTTGCTAGCAAGCTCGAGTCTACAAAAACCATAGGATAGCGAGATCCACCAGATCAAATCGTCTCCTATTGCGGTATCAACATGACGGTCTAGTCAGTTTGATGTGTGACAATTGGTGCAAGACTCATCTAGCGTTTGAAATAAACAGAGTGTTACTTGAGGATTTTGAAACCTTATACCCTGAGACCCATATCTCTCTCGATCTCTCTCTTGCGATAGTTTTCACACATCATCTCCTGTTGATACCACAACAGGAGAAGATTTGAATTTGTTATCCACTAGTAATTTTCACTACCCTTGTGGTGGCTGTTTTACTGGAGATGGCATCTCTAACCTTTCACTCTCTAGTGCAGAGGAACCTATCCTCCTCCATCCATTTCTCTTGATTGTTCTGTTTGTCTGTTAAAGTAGGTTAACGAGCGAAGTTCCTGCCTCTCACCTGATAGTCCCAAGTTGAACGCCTTAAGCTAGGAGTAACTTGAACTAACATGAACCATTCCCTCCACTTTCAAGCAGGAAAGGAGAGAACAGATGATGTGACAGTCTTTTAGCTCCTCGATTGCTTAATGTACCAAATGGGTTTTCGCTCTCTTGGCCCCGGGTCAGAAAAGGAAAGTTGGTGATTGGTGATGGGATCGATTATTCGATTCCATGCCCAATCGGGCTGAATCAGGTCGGATCGTTCCAAAATCCCTAAAATCGGTTTTGCACAGCTCTAAATAGGGTGAGACATGGGATCTGCCTACCAATTCCAAACCGAATCAGCCAATTTGTGCCAGAATTGCTAAAATCATTGGAAAGATAGCTAAACCAAGATAAATATCTTATATTTGTAGAACTCCTAATTCTACTAGGCTGGGGTTTTTAATCTACCCCATTCAGTTACGAAGAAGCTTGAGTCTCTCAAAAGTCAATAGTGCCTTTTTGTGAATGGATTTGAATAAGCAACAAATTCCTTCACATCATTAGCGTGTGTTTTTCTGAATTGAAAGGGGTTTGGGTCTTAGGCTCTCTTTGGTATTATTTATATTTATGTTTATAAATTATTTATGATAAATCATTTATGAGAATAAATTATAAATCATTAATAATAACTGTTTAATTTTGCTAGACATAAAGAAGTAATAGTAATTCATCACAATAATGATAAATATCTTCTCACCTATTTGTAAATTTTAGATTACATCAATTTATTTTAAATATAAATATATACCATCAATCATACCAAAGAACTACATATTTCATAATAATTATAAAGTTAATTCTATAATGGGTACAAAAGATAACCTTAGGCACTCTTTGGTATGTTTTATAGAACTAATTATATAATAGACTGTGATATATGTAATTTTTTGGTTTGATTTATAGTACTTATTTATATTAAAAATAAATTAATATAAAATTTAAAATCTACAAATAGATTAGAAAGTATTTATAATTATTGTGATAATTTATTATTATGTCTTTATGTCTAATGATATTAAATGATATTATTTATGACTCATAATTTATTTTCATAAATAATTTATTATAAATAATTCATTAATATAAATATAAATTATATCATTGTGAGCCTTAGAAAAGTTAATCATGGTCAGTGGGCTTTCAAGAATAACTCCATCTGGGTGAAGTGGATTTAGGCCACTTATCTTTGCAAGGATTGGATCTGAACTGTTTTGAGTATGGGAAGGACTCCTCTTGGGCTTGGCGAAATTTTTTGAATAATCAGGTATGTGATTCTGATAATAACAAATCCATAATTAATGATGGCTCCGATACTCTTCTTTGGATTGGTAATTGTCATCCCCATGGGTTCCCTTTTAAGACATCCGAAACAAAATAAGGGCATGATTGGGACGACGCAGTGTTACAACCTTAGATAGAATTAAGCAGGGTTGCAATAGAGTCGGGTTTTTCTAATCCCTATCCTAACCTTGGATCCCCTTAGTTTAATTCAAATCAGCCCTTGTCTTGATCTTTGTTAGTTAAAACTCATTTTAAACGTGTACCGTACAGTCATACCGTACACAACCGTTTAGTACACGCATTGTCATATTGACCTAAAAAATATCTTAAAATATTTCATATTCCAAACCTTGCCGTTTAAAACGGGTACTGTACTGTATCCGAATTTTAACATGCATCTTCAATGAGTAATGAGTTGATTAATCCTATATCATTTGATATTCTTATTGCCTTCTACATGTAACTGATATGAAATTAAAGGCTGCCACTTCCTCACAATTGCTTTTAAACCCATTACTTTATTATTTGGGTGGGCTGTGGACTGTGGGCCATAACAAATGTATATTTTAGGTCACCATAGAGCTCTCTCTCTCTCTCTCTCTCTCTCTCTCTCTCTCTCTCTCTCTCTCTCTCTATATATATATATATATATATATATATATATATATATATATATATATATATGGATTCATGTTTAGAATCTTGGACAAACATAAAACATCAATTAACTACTTGAGTGAAGACGATAATTCTCACTAGACACATCATAAATGTTATCTGTTCTCATTAATTTAGGTATAATTCTTCAATTTATAGGAGCATGTTGCCCTTTTTTTTCACCATACAGTATTATATATGATCCGTTTAAAACCCGTACCATCCGTTTTAGTTTTTTTACTGTTCTGAAAATGTTTGACCTTTTTTTGACTGTATCGTTCTTGTTGTTTTGACTTTTAAACGCTGACTTTATTGTTCCTTTCCTTTCCATTCTTCTGAAATCCTTAATTTTGTAGAAAAGAGAGCTTCCTTCTCTACTCCTCTACAACATATATATGTATTCTCCATGGGATCTCATCAACGGCGATGTGGTGTGGAACCCACTGGATATGGATGGTGAAGGAATCCTAAGGAGGATACAAGTACATGCATGTAGGTGAATTATTCTCTCCATGATGTCTCTCATATGCTCTCTGATTCTTCGTTATCCCTCATGTTAGTACTTATTCTCTACCCTCTGAGATCCTAACTTAAAGCACCTCTTGTTCCTTGTTGATTTTTTTTTAATGGGTCCCATTTTACTATTTAAGTTACACTATTAGGGTGGGGAAGAGAACGAATGCAAGAGAGGAGTGGAGAATTTGAGACCTCCTCCCAGTCATTACTTCAACAAACAAGCGGCCAGCCATCCGAATGTTTGTTTTTTCTTTTTTTTCTTTTTTTTCTTTTGTGCTAAATGCTTCTTCAAGAGCTCCAATGTGTCTAGGCTGTTGCGGAAAAACCAATAACCACTATTGCTCCATTTGTTTCGATGTAAAATTTTAACCTTAAAATTTTATGTGTAATATTTTATATGTAAAAAAAAAAATCAATGTTTGTTTTCAATAGATAAAAGAAAGACAAAGTTTCTTTTTCATCCCCCTTAAAGATCACTATATTTTATCTCTTGAAAATAAACATTGAAATTTATTTTTACATATAAAATATTACACGTAATATTTTATTACACGTAATATTTTACATAAAATTTTATGTCGAAACAAATAGAGCATATATATATTTGGAAAATCACTCACTCACTCAATGAATCTACAAATCTCCACACAAAAAAATGAACTCTCATCAATCCTCTCTTTAAAAGTGCAAGGCCATTGTACATTTGCTATTGATGATGATGATTGTGGCCATTCCCAATGGGAAAAGCTTCAAGGTAAGTTTGCATGCATACACCATCATGGTAGCACCAAGGTCTGAGGAACCATCTAGTCTAATCATATCTTCCCTCTGAAATCTTCACCAAGAAAAGCCTTCTTTGATGATGGAAAGTTCCAAGATTTCCTGTATCATCACTTCCTTCTTATTTTTCTTGTTATTTTTTCCATCTTTTTATATATTGCTTTGTCTGTGTTTCATGGTTCTTCATGTTTCATTGCTTTCTTGGTGTAACTCAGCTTCGAACAAAGAAGAACAATAGCCGATTAAATGTTAAAACAATGGTGAAGATGGTGACCAATCTTGCTTTGACATCACTTTGCCCCATCTTATACTTTTGGGTTTGGGTTTCTTTTATATAAAGGTGTAATTTCCTCATAAAAAGAGTATTGAGCATTGTAATTTCTTCATTAAAATAATAGAATCGAAGATTGATTGCTGCCATGGACGCAGCCCATACACATTGTGTAGGTGAACCATGTAAATCATTATGTTGTGTTTCTCTTTTGTTTTATGTTGTGTTTCTCTTTTGTTTTCCCTTTCGTTATTATTTTTATGTTTCTTTATTAATTCCTAACACCGTCATACCCAACTTCCATTTTCTTTTTCATCTCTACTTGCTTTCTTGTTCGATGTTTTCACTATCTTTCTTTTGTCCTTTTCCTTTCCTTGTCACCATTTGTTTCCTTGTAAAATATTGGAAATGGAAAATTTTCTTGTAAAATAAGGTTTTCCCCTGTTTGTTTTAACATTAAATGCAAAGAAATATATTGAAAAAAATATCAAAACTTTACATGGAGGAGTTTCACGTAAAATACCATTTGAATATAAAATTTAACAACGAAACAAACAGAGCCATGGTGTCAGGATCTGTTTCGTCAGTGGAATAAGGATGTCTTTGGTAAGGTTCAATCGAATATAACACAACACTTGAAATCTAAGCTGCTTCATCTACAACAGCAGAAGGGTTCTCAGTTTACTCAAGAGCAAGAAAATATTCTTCTTTCACAATTAGAATAGGAAATGCTTCGAGAAGAGATCTTACAGAAACAAAAAGCCCGGGTCGAATGGCTACAATCTAGAGATATGAATACTAGTTTCTTCTTTGCTACTGCGATTAAAAGACAACATTGAAATCATATTACACAACTTCAATTGCAACCGGACGAATGGTCTAACAACCGGGCTAAATGGTTTCTTCTTTTTTGCAACATTTTACGACAGATTTTACCTCTGAAGGTATTGGTTCTTCTGAATTTGATTCTCTTATGTCTTTTGTGCAGGTCATCTCAGAGGAGATGAATGAAAGTTTGCTAGCACTTCCCACCCTTACTAAAATCAAAAGTGCAACTTTCAGTCTTGCAACCTTAAAGTCACCGAGGCCTGATGGACATCCACCTTTATATTTTTAGAAGTTTTGGGACAACGTGAGTCAACATATTACCAGGTTAGTCCTTGACTTTTTCACTACTGGTTGCATCTCTCTAGCTCTAAATCGTACTTATTTGTGTCTGATTCCAAAAGTTGAACATCCTGAATTTTTGGACCAGTTTTGATAATTAAGTACGTGTAATTTATGTATGAAAATTATATCCAAGATTCTGATGGGTCGTTTGAAATCTCTATTCGGCTGTATTGTAGCTCTTAACCAATTTGCTTTTTATTTCTGATCGTCTAATCTTGGATAATATCCTGATGGCTCATGAGGCCTTCCACTATATAAAAAGTCAGAAAAAAGGTTAAGTCTTCCTTCCTGGCTCTTAAACTTGATATGATGAAATCTTATGATCGAATGGAGTGGGCTTCTTTTTAAAGCATCCTTAGCCGTTTGGGTTTTTCTCCTTCGTGCATTACTTCGGTCTCTTTCACTCTCATTATCAATGGTGCCAAAAGAGGCTCTTTCACCTTTTTTAGGGATCCTTGCTAAGGTGACACTCTCCCCGGCTCTTTTTATCGTATGTGCCCATGCTCTTTCTTCAATTATAAATTCTTGTCAATTTTCTAGAGAGGTTAGGGATATTCGTATTAAAAATCGAGCTCCTTCTTTGACTCATCTCTTGTTTGTTGATGATTACTTGTTGTTCTCATCTATTAATTAAATGAAGTTGTTAAGCTCCAAGAGTATGTAGAGATCTATTGTAAGGCGTCGGGACAATGGGTGAATTATAGAAAATCATCTCTAACTTTTAGTCCCAATACCCCTATGAAGTTTAGGAAGTGGTTTTCTCGTCTACTTCGAATGCCCTATAGAAGTGGACCACCAAAATATCTAAGTCTACCTACTGATTTTGGTATTTCTAAGAAGTTTTTGTTTGAGGACCAGTTGGAAAAAACCTTATCAAAGGTTCAGAATTAGAAAGCCACTTGGCTTTCACATGCGGACAGGGAAGTACTTCTTAAATCTGTAGCCGTTCCTATGTCAAATTATGTTAGTTTCCATTTTAAGCTCCCTAAACATCATCTGGCTGCTGTTAGGAGAGTTGCAGCCAAATTTTATTGGACCAATGGTAACTCAACTAGACCTTTACATTGGATTTCTTGGGATCGCATGTGATTGTCAAAGCATAAAGGAGGGTTGGGTCTTCGTGACCCTTTACTTCAAAACCAGGCTTTATTAGCAAAATTTGATTGGAGAATTCTTACTAACCCGGAGGCCTTATGGATTAAACAATGGAAAGCAATCTATTTTCCAACCATTGATTTTCTTCATGCAAAACTTGGAAATAACCCATCTTGGGCTTGGTGGAGTATCATGTGTGGTAGGGAAACTCTTCTTAAAGGTCTTCTTTGGAAGGTCGGATTGGGGACAAACATCTGTATATGGGAGGACAGTTGGGTTCCCACTTTTAAGGATAGTAGGATTCAATCGGAAAAGCCAGCTCATTTGGATATACAATTTGTGTCAGAGCTTAATGATTTTCATTCACATACTTGGAAATTTGGATTTACTAACTTCTTTGTTTCAGCCGATGGAGGTGGAGGCCATTTAGAAAATTCCCCTTAGATGGTTTCCAAATGAGGATATGCTTATGTGGAAGGAATCAAGAGACAGTAAGGTTTCTGTTAAATCATGCTATCATTTGTGTTCAAATTTGAAAGATGCGGCTTTATCTTCTCATCCTTCTTCTTCTCATCGGCATGCCTGGGAGGAGGTTCCAAAAAGGTGTGGCGATCTATTTGAAACTGTAAATCTATACCCAAGATTAAGGAATTTCTGTGGAGGTGTTGTGCAGATGAAGTTGTGGCGTGTGAAGCTCTTAATAGGAGGAATATTCCTGTGGACTCGAACTGTAGAAGATGCAATTCAGCTATTGAAACCACTAATCATATTTTGTTACATTGTCCATCTATGCAGGCGGCTTGGTTTGGTTGTTGTATGTCTTTTCGAATTCCTCCTTTTTGACTCTCTCAAACTCTATCAGTGGTTATTAAAGATAATTTCCTGTAGGGTTTTCTCAAGACATTGCCTATGTTCCCACAGAAGGCACTAAATTGTCACCGAACCCGATAGTCTTTAGCTCACTCCAATTTCCTGCACAAGGTTGAAGGAGAACACCGTGTGATGGTCGGATTGGATAACTCTTGGACCACTCTGATGCCTAAGTTAATCCGGTGTGTAAGTAGTATGGAACATTCACGAGTGTAACTACTCCCTTGTCAAAGAGGATTTAGGCAGAAATCTCAATAAGAGCTATGAGTGTAAAATTTATTATGTGCTTACCTTTTCTTGCATCGAACAGATAGGTTGGTGGTGACCTGAATTGGAACATGCTACATCTTGTCTAATAAGGCAAGATATTATCACAGTTGGCGTGGATCATGCTCCATGCCGTGGAGATCAGATAGATCTTTCCATATGCAGATCCAGAACGGATTTCCAAATCGCATCTCTCTACACATTCCATAGATTGCTCTCAGATATCATGTTGATAGAAACTTTCCTTAACACAAAAAGTGTCCCGGATAAGGTTTCAGCTGTATATGTTGAGTTCTGAGACGTACTCTTATTGTGGGCGAGGCCCTGAGAGCCGAGGCGGACATCGACAATGGATGAGGCTCTGAGATCTAAGGCTTGACTTCGACAGTATCCATTGTCGAGGTCCTTGGTTAGTCCTCGAGGTTAATCTCGGGGGCCTCGAAAATGAGGGGGACTCCGAGTCATCTACGGACCATTTCTTCTGTGAGCTTGCGTACACGTGGCGTGCTACTATAAAAGGGATATAACCCCCATAACAGTAGTCAAACAACTCATCATTACTGGCTCCAACTCCATCACTATCCTCATCGCCTTCCCCTTCACTTGCACTATCAGAACTTGCAGTTCCTTCATCCTTATCATATCTCCAGTCTTCATTTGGTGAGTCGTTAGATGATAACTCCTCATCTTACGAACTACACCTATAGTGAATTCATTTGATGAAACTGAACCCTTCCCACTTCCCTGAGTAGCATCATTCATAAAATGCTAGTGGAGGCAAAATCCATTGTAGATGCTAGGGTCCTAGTAGGGATATAAGTCCTAATGGATATAATACTCTTAGTAGAAGCAGGTTTCTTAGTGCCCTCAAGGCTTTTTGAAACAATTGTTTTCTTTACTTTTACCTTTGCACCTCTACTCTTACCATTAGGTTTTTCAACAGTAGCAACAAAAAAGGAAATTTAAGCACAACATCTTGCATAGTGTCATCTCTATTTATCAAAGTACTAGGGTAGCCATTGATATTATATATAATTGCCGAATGATCACTCATATCAACTTCATAAACATATAAATACAAGGGTTTATTCCCTTCATCAGTTCCTTCTTCATGAAAGGAAAACATTTTCAATGTTAAGGAACACATATGGAGGGATATAAATCATTAACAATTTTTTAATTCGAGAATCTGCATGCGAACTGTACCATATACATCATTAAGTCTGTGCAAAAATTGAAAAACCTTCTCGGTCTCAATGTTGTCAAGAATCTTTGAATGAGCACCAGACGTGAAATCCGGCTGCCGAAGATTGGAACTGACCTCGACCCAAAGGATTTTCAAAGCCGAGAAGTAGTTCAATACAAACATAGTATCTTGTCGGAGGAGAGCAATCGGGCGCTTCAGTTCATATAGCCGGGGACCATTTCCCTTAGAGACTCTATCTTCTAGATCAATCCAAAGGTCATGGGAAGTGTTCTCATACAGAACACTATCATGTAAATCACGATTAAAGCTGTTATATAGCCAAGACATAACCATGAGATCAGATTGATCCCAGGCAGCAATTGCAACAGTATCATCAGTCAGACACTTCAAGGTACCGTTTACGAAGACAAATTTGTTTTTGGGGCCAAGAGCGACACGCATGGCTCTTTGCCATGTTGGATAGTTGTTTCCATCCAAAGTTTTAGAGACTAGGATAGGCTTGGATTATGGAAAGGATAAAGAATATATGGAGAAATAGATGAAATAGATAGAGATTGTTAATTGGAAGCCATGAATGAACAGAATCGGTGAGGATTCAAGAAATCGAAACCCTCAAGAAATAGAGTCGGAATGTATAGTTTCCCTATAATCAAGAAAATGGAAAATAGATTATTGAAAATGAAAATAGATGATCAAAACAGAAATTAAATGAACAAGGACTGAATTGAAGAACGAATAATGATTAGGAGAAAAAAAAATTAGAAAAGAAAACGAAAAGAATGAAGCAAGATCCTCTGATACCATGTTAAAATGTACATAGGCGAAAGAGAGAAGATGAAGAGACTTCTGGATTTCAATGGAAGATTTCAATGAATGAATTAAAAATACAAAACAATCTACTTTATATACCGAATATAAGAATAATAAAATAAACGGGTAATTTACACCAAATGTACCCGACGTTTTGAGAAATCATACCAAAGGCACCTCACGTTTCAAAAATCATACCAGATGTACCTCTTCTCATATTTCCACCCAACCCTATCTAACGTTGGCATCTTCCAAGTCAACCATTAGATCTACCTTAAACCTTTAGGGACTGATCGTTTCTTGTTGAACTACCCTTATTTGGTGTCTGATCTTTGGTACACCCACCGAAAAGCAACAAGTTGGGGTGCAGAGATTTCACCGGAGGTGTGTACTATAGTCAAGATCTGTGACGTGGTGATGAGCAACCATCGGTGAGAAAGGATCACAGGAGAGGACAGGGGCAGGAGAGGGGGTGGGTAATTGAGACAGCGATGAGCAAATGAGTGGTGAGTCATTGTGAAAACCGGATGGTGAGAGCGTGAACCAAAGGGGACCATGAAAGTTATGTTAAACAAGGGTAAATTTGAAAGTACAAAAATAGAAGGAACCCCAAGTGTAATATTTTTGAAACGTCAGGTACCTCTGGTATAAATTTTCAAAATGTCAGGTACCTTTAGTATGATTTTCGAAATATGAGGTATTTCTGGTATAATTTCTCAAAACGTCAGATACCTCTAGTGTAATTTACCCTAAAATAAACTAAGGTGGACACGTGTCAAATATGTGTCAGTTCTATCTTAACAAATATTGGTTCCTAATAGATTTTGAGAATCGGTCCATTACTGTCTTGATTGTCTGGATATGGACAGATCCAATCCAATTTGATCTAATATTGTATTCATTATTTTCTTTTGGAAAAATATCAGCCACATCCCGTCACCCCCAATAGTATAGTTTAATCTCACCCACCCAGTTTTTTTGATAATAATATCACTAACACCCCTTACTTTTGAAAATATGCATCAATCAAACCTCTCCGTTAAGTCATGACTGTTAATCGATGATGTGCCACTGTTTTAAATTTGTTAATGGCAAAAGCCCCCATCTGTATTTTACCCTTTTAATTTTAACAGGGTTTCAGCATTTTCACCATTTCACCTTTCACCATCATCGTCTGAGAAGACAACAGGAATCGGTAGCCGTGGCTGGGAAGACGCGGGATCGATAGCTCCGAGTTTCCAATTTCTCCCACCTCTGAGTAATCCTCACTTCCGACACCTTTGATATGCATAACCCCCTCAAATACACCCTCATACACCATAAAAGTGGAGAAAACAGAGCAGAGAAAGAAACAAAACAAAAAATGGTTTCGTTTCTGGTTTCTTGTTTCTCGAGTCTGAACTAAGTTTCAATCTGTGATGTGAGGGAGAGGGTTTTTGGTTTCTAGTTTCTAGTTTCGTTTGTTTCTTAGCTCGTTTTCTCCCCATTACCTGAGTTTCATCTAGAGATAATCTGATTTCCTTTTTAGTCAGGCGATTGATCTATAGTTGTGTTAGTCGATTCCGATGACCATCTTTATATCCTCCGACAATGACATTCTTGATCTATTGTAATTTAAACTTCGGTTGATTGAAAGATCAGATCGGATATTGTTTCATTCCTATTGACTGATTTGTTATCATTTTCATCTCCGGCGACAATTTGTTCCATAAATCTTGATGATGAATTTGATAGGTCGTTTTCAAGCGGCTTGGCCGGACCAACAAAGTTATTCTCTAAGCGGCCGTATACAACAGATCTCAAGTGAAGGATCCTATCATACGGTCGCAAGTTTCTAGAAAACAATGGTGTCTTCCAATATTTAAACCAGAACTTTTACAAGTTTTTGGAAAATATTTGAGGGCAAACGGAGGTCCGTCGCCTTGGAGGAACTCCATAACTCACGACATCCCTGAAACCTCCACCACGCAAAACTAGGTTTCTTGGCATATGGAAGTGCTGGAGAATCCTAAAGATCATAAATCTGTCTCCGATTACCAATCGTAGACATCGAACTTGTCTTTTGCATCGGACGTTGAGGTCTCTGAACCTAATTCGCCAAGGTCGATTATGTCGTTCAAGTCGTCATCCAACTCTCCATTTTCGTCCTTGATGAAATCCCCCAATTTTTCTTTCTCCAAGTCTCCCAAGGTTTCTTTCAAGGAATCGAAAAAGGACAACTCCCATAATGAGTATTTCACAAGCCAGCCAAGTTGCTTAGCATTTCATCTCTTCCTGTATTCATCTAAATTCCGGTGATTTTACTTGGATTATTGAATTCAATGAACCTTATTCTTGGGTTAGATTACATTTTGCAGTTTTACAAAGAGAAAATCCCAAAGTGAAATGTCAATTACTTACTACTCTAGAGATTAGAGGTCAAAGTTCAGAGGTCAGAAGTTAGAGGTTAGGGATTCAAATCGTCTTTGTAGGCTATTTGTAGGAGACGTTGCTGCCTATGATGAATGCACGCCATGTATATTAATTGGTATCCGATGGCTCAAGAAATACACATCAGGAGACGAAACAAACGCCATATGCACCTTATCAAATGCTTTTAATCTCACGAAACTTGCTCAACAACGTTTCAAAGGAGAGAGAGAGGGCAGAGGAAGAGGAAATATTTTGTGGGCGAAGAGAGAGACGACAGAGGAAGAAGAATGGTGCCATGGCGAGACAGGCGGAGCTAAGCGGGGGTAAGACTAGAAACTGGTGAGTAAATGGGTTGCAGAGGACGAGAGATTTACTGGAATCGAAAGAGTCGGCCCAGAGGTAGAGGAGTCTGAGAGTAGACGCAACGGCTACGGGAGACCTGAAAGGGAGGAAGTCGATGGGGAACCTGATCCAGTGATTTTGGTCGGGGTCGAAGACTAGGAGAAACGATCGGGAGGACAAATGGTGATTGTGGTGGTGATGATGATGGGAAGAAGGCCGGAGGGCGATGAGACGAAGAGATGGTCGGAGAGGGAGAAGATGTAAGAAAGGTGGTGACATCAACGTCTGGTAGAAGAATTTGCAGACAGAACGACATATTAAGATCTGATGAAGGGGATCTTAGGAGAAGATCTAATGGAGTGTGTCCTATGGGAGGCCATGAATCGGACAAGTTTCCATTTCTCTCTCTTCTCTCTCTCTCTCTCTCTTTCTCTCTCTCTCTCTCTCTCTCTCTCTCTCTCCCCCTCTGGCGATGGCATAAATTCTTCCTTGAAATTTTATTACAGTAGCCTCAACGTGAGGAAATCCTTCCTTGAAATTTTATTTATGATTTTAATTTAATCTGTTTTGTTGTTTTATGGTATATGGTAAATGTATTTCATGTTTTATTCCAGCAAGAGAAAAAAAAAATCGATTGGTTATTTTTAAGTTTAATCTGTTTTGTTGTTTTCTTTTCTTTAATTTTTCCTTTTTTTTTTTTTTTTTTTTTTGTTGAAATCCTTTGATTTCTATTAACAAATTGATGTGTTTTCTTAGAATGGCACAAGATTGTATAAATGAGTTGTAGAGGGTTTCTTCTTCCTCTGCCTCTCTTTCCCCTCTGAAACAGATCCTCTTTCGACTGTCTTCAAAATGGCTTCACAAAGTTGCAGAGGGGTTCTCAAATTTCTTCTTCCATGATCTCTTTTCCCCTCTATGGATCTCAACTTTCTTCTTCCTCTGCACTCTCTGTGCCCTCTGAAACAGGCCCCTGAAATAACAAACCCTCTTCTGTTCTTCCTCTTGGATACAAACTGATTTTCAAAATGGTTTCGTCTGTCTTTGATAAAATGGTACATATGGCATTCGTTTCGTCTCCTGCATGTTAGGGATGAATGCACAACCATGAGAAAAAGATAAAGATCAAGCAACACACAACACAAGATTTGCTGTGGTTCAACACCCAAATCGGAATGCCTACCTCCACCACAAAGAAAAGAGAAATTCTTTATTACCAAGAAAACTCTCTACAATTCTCTCCACCTGACACAGTATCCTCCTTTGCTCAAACCTTACCTAGATTTTCCCACACGGAGATAATATATAAGGAAACCTAAAAATCCTAATTCCACCACAATTATAAGATTACCCCCATACATGTAATAGACCGAGACCGATACCCTAATACAAATACTACCCTTATAATTGCGTGGACCCCACATAATACAAGACACCAACCCAACAAATCTCCACCTGGCTTGGATTCTGCAAACCATCTTGAAGAAAACCTGTTGATGTTGATTCTGTAAACCCGTCTCTGTCAAACCGCTACACCCAAACCAGCATAGCCCACACCTCGTCCGGATGTCCCGTACAACTTACCATCGTACGATGTGATGTGACTCCATCTCTCCCACTGCTACAGTATCACCGAAGAGATCACTTCCACTCACAAAATCCAAAGTAAAAGAAACTCGCTTCTTCCCAGATCTACACTTTCACAACTTGAACTTCTTGCATCTTTTGTCTTCCATTTGTACTCCTTGCCTGAGTTCCAACAGAAGCACCATCTGTTTCAACACTCCTTGCAAGTTTGTATAGATCGCCAATCATCTGTCCCTGCATCACAACCATGGCTCCTTTGGAGACCTTAAGAACTCCACCTTCAGATGAACACCTGTAGCCTCTCGCATCCAGTGTTCCCAATGAAATTAAATTCTTCCTTAAGTCTGACACATGTCTAACTCCAGTTACAGTTCACACAATCCCATCAAACATGCGAATCCGTACAATCCCAATCCCGACAACCTTGCTTTCAGCATCATTTGCCATTCTGACTATATCCTTATCACATTCATGATATGTGGCAAACTATTCTCTAACTGAACACATATGAAACGAACAACCTGAATCTAAAATCCAATCTGAAGTATCCGTACCAGATGAAGTAGTGAGAAGGAGATCTCCATCACTATACTCTTCTGTGACACCACAGCAGTAGATGATTTTTCTCCACTCTCCTTGTCTTCCTTTTTCTTTTTATCCTCCTTACGCTTTGGACAATCCCATCTTATATGACATTCCTCATCGCAATAATAATAAATTATTTTACGACCTTGTGACTTGGAGCGACCCCTATTCTTGCCATATTCCTGTCTCCCATTTGATCTTCCTCTACCTTGATCACTAACTGTAACCAAGGCATTACCCTCATCTGACGTCTCCTAACTACTATTTTTTCGCCATGTCTCATTTATCAGCAAAGTAGCAATAACATCGTCAAGTTTGAGAGTATCCTTACCAAACAATAGTGTAGTCATAATGTGATCAAATGAATGAGGCAATGAGGCCAACATGATAAGTGCCTTGTCCTCTTCTTCGATCTTCACATCAAGAGTAGACAACTCCATCAGAATCCCTTTGAACTCGTCAATATGCACCTCAAATTTCACTTCATCTAACAAACGAAAGCCGTATAATTGTTTCTTCAAAAATAATCAATTTGTCAACGACTTGGACTTGTACATGCTCTCCAACTTTATCCAAACTTCTTCTGGATCCTCCAAACCAATGACTTTACGAAGAGTATTATCCACCAGAAACAACTGGATCGTATTATTTTTCAGATCCCTCAACTCTAGCCACTCATCATCTGTCAACTTTTCTGGCTTGTCGGATTTCTTCTTGAGAGCCTTAACAGTCCCCTCCAACGTAAGAATATTTTTCACCCATAGTTGCCACAAGGAGAAATCATTATAGCCATTAAAGGATTCTATGGAGAATTTTGAACCCTTCGTCGCCATTCTATTAACTCGATCTTTACCTTCTGTATCTACCATCAATTTTCAAGAGCTTCAATCACCGTTGATCTTACACAAGACTGTTCGATTGATACCAAGGACACCGAATCTGCTCGATCCGTGTCTTCCAATGAAACCGTAGCACCCAAAAACCCTTGGGAACAATAACTTCTATGTTTTTTTCTTGTCTTTTTGGATGATACAACGTACGAAAACTGAATCGTACGACCCTTTTTTTTTTCTCACCACATTACTGTACAAAGAAAGTAATAATTTTTTTTTCTTTCTAAATTCCTTGTAATGATTACTTTTCAAAAGTAATCAATATTCCTGCTACTTCCTTTTTTTTCTTCGATCATGTGAGGAAAAATTCCTCTTTCTCTAATGTTTTTTGCATACTTCCTTATCTCTTCCAGATCTATGACTAATTTGTCGAACCTGGCTCTGATACCACTTGTTAGGGATGAACGCACAACCACGAGAAAGAGACGAAGATTAAGTAAACACACAACACAGGATTTGCTGTGGTTCAACACCCAAACCGGAATGCCTACCTCCACCATAGAGAAAAGAGAAATTCTTTATTGCCAAGAAAACTCTCTACAATTCTCTCCACCTGACACAGTGTCCTCCTTTGCTCAGACTTTACCTAGGTTTTTCCACACAAAGACAATATATAAAGAAACCTAGAAAATCCTAATCCCACCACAATTATAAGATTACCCCCATACATAGAATAGACCATACCCTAATACAAATACTGCCCTTATAATTGCGTAGATCCCACAGAATAAAAGACACCAACCCAACACTGCAGTGGGTATTTCTTGAGCCGTCAAATACCAATTAATACATGTGGCGTGCATCCATCATAGGCAGCAACGTCTCCAGTAGATACCCTCGCAAGAGACAATTTGGATCCTGAGGTTAGAGGCCATGAACATTCGAGGGGCTGATACATCTAGACTTGCAATTGTAGATGGCAAAGCAAAGTATCAAACAATTGAGTCCATTGATGATTGATCAATCGGAACTCGAAAGAGAAAATAAAATTTCCCTCCAATTTCAATTATGTCCGTGTCCCATTGTTCTTTCCTATGACTGCAACATCATTGCCATCTTGAGCACTGAACTGAGTTCTTGAGTCTGAATTGAGTTTCGATTTGTAACGTAAGGGAGAGGTTTTCTGGTTTTGCTTACTTCTTTGTTTCACGATTTTTGCTCGTGCTCAAGCTCTATCATGTCAGTTATTATTCTTGGTGGACGGAACAAAAAAAGCTAGAATCGAGAAGAGGGAAGCAGTGGTTCTTGATTCTTAGGTCCCTTATTTATAGATCGGACTTATTTCTCATCCGAACCTTATAGATCCAATAGAGTAAGGAGACAAGTGTTAGGTGAATTTCCCACATCACCAATAGGATGACGATAGCTGGAAGAATATAATCCATGTCAGCACCCTTGAGAGGGCTTGAGGGATATTTTCGTAATTCCTATTTGGACGACAAGGACGGAAGCATCTTTACATTAGTCTCGAGGGTTATTTTCGTATGTTCCTATCATCAGTAAGGGCAAAAGCGATCTCGTACGCAAGACCACTATTCACTATAATTAGTCGCCAATCCCAAGATCTCAGGTAAGCAACATTTAATACTCATTCTCTTAGGGATTCAAGCTCTCACACCTTGGACCAAGAATCCATCACTTACCCACAATTATTTAAGTAGGCTCGGATACCGAGCCCATTGATTGTTCACAAATTCTTGACTTTGGTTTCCAAGTAGACCCAGGGCCATAGGCCCGCCTCCCCTTTGCCTTGTGCTTCACCTTGAGGTCCAACCAGCATAGTGGGCTATGGTTACGGATTCTAGACGAAACAGTTTAAAACAATGAACGGAACAGAAAACGAAGATGATGAATGAAAAAAAAAAAAAAAAAAAAAGGAAAATAATGTCTTTTAACTATTCTATGAATAAATATTGTTTGAGTGTCTTCAGGGGTGTTAGTTATATTTTTACGGAAAAAAAAGGTGGGTGGGTGAGATTAAGCCATGCTACGAGAAGTGTCGGTAATATTTTCCATTTTTTTAAAATCATGTCTCAATTAATTACTTAGGTTGTTACATAGCAATCATCCACGATTACTAGGAATATAAAAAGTAATTTTTAATAAAACAATAATCATTCCATATCATGGGATGAGACCGATTCCAAAAATATGTCTTTCCACATGTATTAAATTTGATGTTAAATTGACGGATTGGTATTTGGACCAAATGTACAAACCCAACCAAAACTCATTTGATTATTTACCCATAAGGACCAATTAATATATTTTATACTAAAACATATGCTCCAAGAAGTTTAACCTAAAGATATAAATGGATCAGACATGGACTCGGATGTGGTCGGATTTGGATACCCCAAGTTGAATACATATGCGAATTGAATTCAAATTCTCTTTTGCTCATTCTCTGAACATGTCAAATTATCCTCAAGAACATTCAAGATCATTAGTTACTTAATTTTTTTATTATTTGGATATTTTATTTAATTTGGATAGATTTTGTTCTAGATTATCCGCATTTGAATCTGGATATTCCTAAATGAATACCCCTAATTAGATTCAAATACAATCAAGTCTGTCTACCAATCCTTTAGATTGAATACAGTTAATTGATTGAGGCCCCGTTTGAACTCAGATTGACTGACAGAGTACTGATGTAAGGTTTTAGTTTTGGCCAGCCTTGGTCTTAGCCTATAAGACCAAAACCAAATAAAGTCCAGTTGAAAACATGGTACAAATAATCAGTCAATCCCAATTTGATACTGAGTTGGATAGGCAAGAATCAGGCTAAAAATTGGGGCTTGCAAACATTCATGCTAGAATTGACTTTACGTGGGATCGGGATTGGATCGGTTCAGCCTCGGCTCATCCAGCTCAATCCCTCAAACCATGTTTGAAACCAACGAAACCCAGCCTATTGACACCCTTACCACTGGTGTGAGCAGTCCAAACACACGTTGGTTCTCTCATGACATACACAATTCAAATTGTCACACTTTTCTTACTTTAAATCTCTCTCATTTTCTCTTTAAAATCCATGAACAAACATTCACAGACAAAGAAAATAATTATCACATAAAAGATTGAAGCATTAAGGTGTAATTTTCTATGATAATTGTTGTTCTTTCTTTGTGAAAAAAAATTAGAAAAGACTGAAGCATTGGTTTCAAACATGGTTTAAGGTGAAATTAACGCTTCAGTCTTTTCTATTTTTTATTTATTTATTTATTTATTTTTTTGTAATATTCAGTCTTTTCTAATTACCGTAAGCTAAAAATTGAGGCTTCCGAACATTCATGCTGATTATCTGTTCTTCGAATCTTACTCCCCCAAAATTCTTTCGCTGTGGTTATAATTTGTAAGTTTTAACTTCGATCAGATGAATACGCCATTGCCCAATTTTTTGTTTGTTAAGGATGTATCTATATCAGTTGCAGCCTGTGTTGCGGTATTTTTATTTTTGTAATCAATAGCTTGATTTTACCTGCATATAATGTTTCTATGCTAGTTAGGAGTCTGGGTTCGGGTCTGATTGTGAGTAAATCAGTTACAGGTTATGATTGTTGTTTTGAATTCAGTTTGGAATCCTAGGGTAGCTCTCAATTAGATTTAGTTTCAGTCTCATTTGTAAGCTGGGTTCTGGTTCTTGTTGGTGCAAGCGTTCTTGTAATGTTTCATTCTCTGCTCTCCTCTGCTTTGAAATTATTTGGGGTGTAAGTCTGCATTCTTACGGTTGTCCTCTGTTCTTTTTAGGTTTCATTTGTAAAGTGTCATTCTTTTTCCTCCCCTGATCAGTGCTTCCGTCCTTTTCCTGTTGGATAACAGGTTGGATGTATACAGTTATGATTATCTAGTGAAAAGGAATTTACAGGCTTCCGCAAAGGCCTTCCAAGCAGAAGGGAAAGTATCTTCGGACCCTGTGGGTAAGATTATTATGAACTCCTCTTTTAAATAATGATTGTTAACAGACTTTTAAGGGGAGATAAAGATTGTCGACAAGTATTGACTTCTACGATTTTGTTTTATTTTTCCATTTGAATGTTTTGCAGCTATTGACGCTCCTGGTGGATTTCTCTTTGAATGGTGGTCGGTTTTCTGGGATATTTTTATTGCTAGGACAAATGAGAAGCACTCGGAGGTTGCAGCATCTTACATTGAGGTGGGTGTGAGTATGTTTTCTTTCTCCTGCTTTTAATTGATCTTAAACTTATCTTCTTCTCTGAGCCTTCATCATATTAATGTCCCCAAGTGGGCTGAGTTTGTGATGTCGTTGCTTCTCTTATGTTCTTTTCTACTTCATCTCATATACTTGACATTTCGGCCTCCAGAGAAGTATCCTTTCATCTTTGAGGCCCTGATTATGATTCTTTGCTTCTCTTCTCACAGTTTATTTATCTTACAGTTTACACAAATACAAAGCAATGGATGTTGCTGAAAAGAAACTTGTTTAAATTCCATACATCGATGTGCATGTGTAAACATTTTTGAGGTTTAAATTAAATTAAGTTGTTTCTTTAGTGTTTAAATTTTTGTTTTCATTGTTGAGAGCACCTCCAATCCACACATATTTGAGAAGTACTAGTAATAGTGTATGCTGCTTCATGTTTACCTATAAAGAATCATCAAGTGAAGTTTAGGAGTCCAATACATATTAAAGTGGTATTTTCCTAAGGCTCAGTCACATTAATTGGTAGGGTGTCCTATCCTGATTCCTCTCGGTGTCATATTCATCTTCATCTTCTTTTATATTTACTAAACTTTTGTAACCCATCTTAAAAAACATAACAAGTATTTTTTTTTTCTTTATGCTTCCTGGGAATCTTGATATTGTTGTTATGCTATATTTTACATTGTGGTGAATCTTGATATTATTGTTATGCTATGTTTCTCTAATGGCAGTAGAAAACAATGCATCTCATCAGGTTTGATGACTTCAGTCCTTTGTCTATTCAGGTTTTATGACTTCAGACCTTTCTCTAATCAGGATTGATGACTTCAGTTCTTCTTCTCCTTGCTCATGTTCTTTATGCACTTTGATTGCAGCACTCACTATGTTCATTGCTATGACCTTCTCCTTTTTCTATTTTTTATTATAGGCACAATCCATGCGACCCATATTTACTTTGTGACTACTTATCTCGATAAGACATTGTGCTTTTTTTATCTTTTTTCCGGATTATGCCTCACTCAGGTTTGCTGTGCCTCTCTCTCTCTCTCTCTCTCTCTCTCTCTCTCTCTCTCTCTCTCTTAGCTGATTATTGGTGATATTGTTATGCTGGTTGGTGATGCTTCAGGGTCAGAGGGCTATACCTCAGATGCTACATGAGAAAATGCTTTGGACTGAAAATTTTCTGTAAGTAGCCAACCCCATTTGGATTGCCAAGGGATAGATTGCTTGATCACCTAATCTCTGTAGAAACATCTGCTTGTTTCTGGCATGCTTGTATTAATATATGGTTGTACTTTTTGTAGGTTATTGCAGCAGGTATGAATCCTATTCAGATCTCACAAGGGATTGAAAAGACTGCGAAGGCCTTGGTTTCTGAACTCAAGTCAATGTCCAGAGAGTTATATAGCAGAATGAGTAGCTACCCCTGTTATGCCAAGTGGATCATAGAATAGATTCTGCTAATTCAAAGGCTACTGGAATGGTAAATCTTATGTTACTTGAGATGTTGAAACACAAAACTTGACTGGCTATGGTAGGAATCTTTATGGTGGATAAGCTGGGAGCGACCAGCTTATCTATTCTCATGGCTGCATTCCATTTTCCAACCAATTGGTTCTGGCTCAGGCCTGACAGGAATACTTTCTCCCAGCACTCAGTGCCCTTTACTTTCTTTTCTTTTTTTTTTTTCTTTTTTTTTGTCAAAAAGTGTCAAAAAGAATTTTAGAAGAATTAGGAGAGGTGTTGCTGGTTGTACTTGACTCCCAGAGGTTCACATCATGCAGGTTGAAGATCACCAGCTTGCAGATGTTGCTGCAGTCAGTGCTGGAAATGATTATGTGGTAGGAAACATTGTTGCAGATGCTCTTCAACAAGTTGGGAGGAAGGGTGTAGTCACCATTGAGAAAGGGAACTCCACCGAGAACAGCCTGCAGATTGTAGAAGGAATGCAATTTGATCGTGGATGGCAGTGGAATTCCAGAACTG
Organism: Protea cynaroides; assembly: GCA_028583415.1. Taxonomy (NCBI): domain Eukaryota; kingdom Viridiplantae; phylum Streptophyta; class Magnoliopsida; order Proteales; family Proteaceae; genus Protea; species Protea cynaroides. Next base: position 18,053,924 of record CM053265.1, read on the forward strand.
CAAGGTTGGTTTTTGATATTGTTTCAATATGCTATTCTGTTCTGTGATATAATTAGAGGGCATGGACTCTTTTTCTTGCAGTTGCTTTTGGTCGACAAAAAATCACAAACCTGAAGGAGTTGTTTACAGTACTGGATGGTGCAGTAAAAGATAAGTACCCAAGTGATAGTTGCAGAGGGCATTGAGCAGGAAGCTCTGGCTCCAATAATTAGGAACAAACTCAAGGGTGTGCTGAAGGAAGCTGCTATTAAAGCTCCTACCTTTGGAGAACGCAGAAGCCACTACTTAGATGACATTGCTATACTGACTGGAGGTAGTGGATTGGTCATTGATAGTGTGTCTAGAGTTTCAAACATAATCTATAGTTTGCAGTCACAAGATATGAACATTGCCTCAATATTATAAACAATTCATAATCTTAACTTTCTATACTTGTATCCTTAACATTACCTTTTGTCACTTTCGTCGTGTATATTTATTTCTCCATTGCTCTGCAGGTACTGTAGTCAGGGATGAGATGGGGTTAACCCTAGAAAAGGTTGGGAAGGAGGTATTGGGGACTGCTGTTAAGGTGGTGATAACCAAGGATTCAACATTGATAGTTACTGATGGGAATACTCAACCAGCTGTTGAAAAAAGGGTTCTCAGATCCGAAGCCTTATTGAGGTGATCCCCTGTTCCTTCTAATGCTGATAAATTTCACTTTCCCTTCTATTCCATTTACTGCTGTTGAGACACTCCATTTTGTGAGTCCCTTCTAGTGGTTTGGATGCTTCATATCACATGTGAGATTAGGATTCTTGAATGTGTTGAACTCCATTGCTCTTCATGCTGCCACTATTAATTTCTTGATCTGTATTGTCCAGTATTCCCCACAACTCTTCAGATGTTCCTAACAGATGAGAATTATTTTCGATAAATCTACCCCAAAATCCCCCCCCCCCAAAAAAAAATAAAAAATAAAAAATAAAAAAGAAGAAGAAAAATATATAATTTAGAATCCAAGAGCACCCGCACAGACATTTCTTCGCCGAAATGATGCAAACTTCATGAAAAATCGAAGACAATTGAAGAATTTGTCGATTGAGAGGGTAGAAAAACAATAAGAAATGTGACTTTGTTACATTCAGTCACCCTCAAGGAATCGGAAAGAGAAAGTAAATAGGGCTACAATATTAGACGGAGAGAATGACAAGAGAGGAAAGAGAGAGGGAGAGATAGAGAACGAAGCACTTACCTTTGGGGATGAGTTGCAGGTCGCCGCAAGTAGTTGCAGCTCACCTGAATGTAAGGGAAAATGGGTAAGTTCATGTCAACTTAAGGGTAGTTTTTGTTATTTAGAAGGTTAAGTCTAAATGATGTTAGCAACTAACATTCGAAGCCTAAAAGAGTGGATTGTACTGTCACCAATTTCATGCATTAAGAGAGTTATGTGGCATTTATCGCAAGTCAGGGTAGTGCATTGTAATTAACATATTTTACAAGGGAGGTCCATGTAATTTTCTTTTTATTAAATGGTTAACGAAAAATCTCATATAGAATCATGGAAAGATGATAGCTATAGCATCAATGAGCAGAATTTCTGGTTACTAAGAGAACTGAAGAACCAACCAAAGTATCCAAGAAAAGAGCTGCAAGAGATTGTGCCTAATGGTTGGTGCAAAGGTGAATTTAGATCTTAATGTTTGTTTACTTATGGTTTCATTTGTTATACATTTCTAATATTTGTTTCAAAGAGGTAAACTATAGTGATCTCTAAGGAAGAGGGAAAAGGAAATTCATCTTTGTTTTACCCTTCTTCAAACAAACATTGGAAAAAAAAAAGAAGTTAACATATAAAATGTTACAAGCCTGAAAATTTTATGTCAAAACAAACAGGATCCTACATGATTTCGTAAAGTATAGATTTTGTTTGTTTGCTCTTCTTTAAAAGTGTGATTAAATAGTTAGGTTGACAGTTGACTAGTACATAACAAGGTAATGATTAAGGGTGTAACAACAAATCGGAACTGTTTATCGAAATTGAATTGACCCATTTAAAATACTCCATACTTCAAGCCATTAGTTATATTCTTGATGGACAGAAAAAAGAGCATTGGAATGGAGAGTCGTGATGAAATTGAGTTGTTGAAACCATGGAGGAAACAAATTGGGAATAGAAACTCCAAGCCCTTCTATGTTTTGACAAACCCCAAAACAAATCCATCTATTTATCTCTCCGAAGATCCCCTGCTACCTCAACTGGAGCTATCTACATGTTTTTTGAAGGAAGGGCAAATAGAACAACAACGCTTTCACTTGTCTGCATCTAATACGGGGCTTCTTTCTCTTCCTTAAAATGTTCTACAGATTAAGTGCCTAAAACATTTTGGATGTCTAAATGCATGCAGCAACAGATCGTCGACGAAAAAAAAAAAAAAAAAAAAAAAGGATAGAGGAGAGCTTTTCGTCGGAGTAGATAGAAAAAGATGTAAAGAGCACCACTAGAGAAGACTTGAAAGTCGGTACCGGAGAGGATCGCAGCTGGAAAAGATAACCTTTGAAGGAAGCTTGTTCTAAACGATTTGAAGAAAGTGAAAAGTGAAATATAAGGGATGAGGTTTATAACTGTGGATTTTAATGTTATCACGAACAAAGGTAAAATGTCATTTTAACTTTTTCGTTAGGCTAGTGAACAATATGGGGTGCCGCTAACATTATTATTGATAATGGGGGTGGTTGCAATTAGAGCAAACCTTTGGAGAGGTGCATGAATTTTCCCAAATATAAACAAAACTTCAAAGTGAATATTCGAGATAAACTATGTTTTAAATAGCTGTTTTTAGAGAAACTAAATAAATTAAACATTATTATTGAATTAACTTCAAAATTTAATCACTTACCCAAAAAAAAAAAAAAAAAACCTTTAAATCTAACTTGTAACTCTATTACTCAAGATCTATGTTAGTTAAAACTCGTTTTAAACGTGTATCGTACAGTCTTACCATACCCAACCGTTTAGTATGCGTATTGTCGTATTGACCTCAAAAATACTTTAAAATACTCCATACTTCAAGCCTAGCCGTTTAAAACGCGTTTATACGTGTTTCGTACCGTATCCGTATTTTAACCTGCATCTTGAATGAATAATGAGTTGATTAATCCTGCATCGTTTAATATTTTTATTGTCTTCTACATGTAACTGATGTGGGATTAAAGGCTGTCACTTCCTCATAATTGCTTCTAAAGTCATTACTTTACTAGTCATTAGGGTAGGTTGTGGGCTATGGATCATAACAAACGTATATTGTAAGCCACTATAAAACGTGTTCTCTCTCTCTCTCTCTCTCTCTCTCTCTCTCTCTCCATATCGATTCATGCTTGGAGTCTTGGACAAACGTAAAACATCAATTACCTACTTGACTGAAGATGATAATTCTCACTGTTTTATGGCTAGACACATCATAAATGTCGTCTATTCCCATTGATTTAGGTATAATTCTTCAATTTATGGGAGTATATTGCCCTTTTTTTTCATCGTTTCGTATTATATCTGATCCATTTAAAACCCGTACCATCCATTTTAATTTTTTTCCCTTCTCATAATGTTTGATCCTTTTTTTTTATCATACTCTTCTTCTTTTGCTCTATTTAAAACCCATTCCGTCCCTCTTTTTTTTTTTTTTTTTGGCCGTTCTCATTTTAATTAACTGTGCTCAAGATCCATCGAGATTCACGTCTATGCTTCGAGTAACCGGTATTGGATCAGCCAAGGCCAATACTGATTGCCCCATTGGTCAAATAGGGTATCGACTTTGAGGCTTGAATGATTTGATATCCTTGTTTTTCTTTTAGTTGTTAAATAATTCTTGATATATACCTTCCAATGAATAAGGTTTCCACATGTGAATAATATATTTTTAACAATTTTTTATTAATAAAAAAACCAATCTAGCCTTGGACCGGTCCAAGTCGAAAATAGTGGTGTATTAGCCTTAACTGATTGATTCAGATCAATTTTGGCACGAGACCAATACCAATACCTTTAACGCTGCTCATATAAGTCAAAAATCACAATCTTTCTATGCCAACAGACTTTGGTACAAACAAGTTATCATACTTGATGTTCAGGTTTGACTCGCATGTAGCAAGTGGAATCAATATACCTTATACCAGGATACAATTTTATATCATGCTATAATGATGGAATGATTCATGATGCTATATATATGGCTCTCTACCGATGGGTTTTGTGCATTCTGGGTGTGATGAAACTCTAGACTAAAATGGATCGGAAGGTCTGAAAGTGGGGTTTGAATATAGGAGTTTCAAATAAGTTTTGGTTAAAGAACACTTGAAATTTAAATTTCACTTAAAATTCATGGGCATTTAAATCAAATGGATGCAAAAAAGGAGGGAAGGAGGGAATGGAGAAGCAAAGAGACTGGGGTGGAGTTGACATGGGGGAGTGGGTTGGGGGGAAATTTAGAGGGTGAGGGAGGGTGGACTTGCATGGAAGCGGAGGTGAAGGTGGAGGGCTGGGTAGGGGGCATAGGTGGAGCCGTGGGGTGGTGGTAGGTCAAAGATGGGGGTGAGGGTAGGTCCTACACTCTAGGGCTAATGATGGGTCATGAAGAGGGTAGCCTTGTGGGGAGAGCCAGAAGGAATCAGACTCGTAGGCAATAGGCTGGCCATGGGGGACTGTGGTATAATGGGAGGAAGAGAGGGCATGAATAATTTTAAAATTTTAAATTATTAAAATAGAAAGAGAAGTATAAATTTATTTTTCTCCGATAATTAGAAAAAGAATTTTGGAGTTTTGAATTTGAGAAAATATAAGGTAGTTGAGTGATGATAATCAAATAATGCAATTGGGTTTAAAACCAGACCATATGTATCATTATAGCCTTAAGCCTCATTAATTTACATTAAAAAAAGTATTTTGACAAACATCCACTTATCATATTAAAATAAAATATGAAAATGATATTCATGTCATATAAACATCCCTGATATACAAAAACTTCAAATACCATAATCATATTGTTTGCTCATAAGGCATTTGTCTTATGTAAATAAAATTATATATTAAAACACCATATAAAATATTAAATGATCTAATACCATCAAATACCAAAATAATAATATTATGAACAAAGTAATGCATCTTCTTAACCAGCTTTTAGCCCCAACAAATGAATCCATTGATTGTAAAAATGACAACCACACTCCATGAACCTCATCCATTAGGATCGCCAAACTGAATCAAACAAAAAAAAAGTGTGAAAAAAAAGAGTTAGAAATGGAGAAAAAAAATATTAAAGAAATATTTATAAATAAATCAAAATTTTCTGTTGCTCCAATATGAAATTATTAGTTAAAGTTGTATAAACACATCCCAAGTCAAAATAGAAAGAAACAAGTAAAAAGCAAAATTATTTTAAGTAAAATATTCATCAAAAAATTTAAAGGGGCATGATCATTAATACCCAAATTAATTTTAACTTTACCTAAGGTCCATCAATTTTTACACATACAATTTCAGTGTTCAATCAAAGGGTGATCTATAAAACTAACGGCTCAGATTAGTCACATATACATCTATGGATCATGGACACAAAGTAATCAATCCTACCTAATACCTTGCATGTGCATGTGCATGTGCATGTGCATGTGCATGTATGTGTATGTTTTGTTATGTTATTAAGTGAAAGAGATTCACGTAAACTTACATGTTTGGTATAGATATCTTTAAGATCTTGATAGGTATCCAAAGCAAGATTCTTTCGAGCGATTCCAAAATCATATAATTCATCAGTCAGATTAGAATTAAAATGAACACCTGCGATTGCTTCTCTACACATTATATGCATTTCATTCAAGACAAACTCAAGCATATTCATTGCATTTGTTATCCTTTCATATAGGGCAATAGCATCCAATTTATCTCCATGTGGAATAAGTGGTTCATTTTGTATCCGGACCAACATTAGAAAGGTTTGAACTGTTTTCCTTATTGTTTCAGGAAGCGCATTGTGAATTATAGACATTAATCCAATCTGTCGTCGATAACCTACAAACTGATGAAAAAAATAATATATATAAAAAAAATCATTAATAATGAAAAAGAAAAAAAATATTAGAATAACATAATTTTCAAGAAGAAACATACATACATCAAAATCCATAACTATATCTCCAATAAAGGCCTCGTGATATCTTTCATAATGGTCATGGACTTCTTCCCATTTCAGTAATTCCTCAGAGTTATCAGTGTTGAATCGCGTATTACATATATTACAGGTCTCTGGTTAAACGTTAGTATTAAAAAATTAATATTTAATTGAATAATATGATCATATAAGCTAAAATGACTTCTTCTTCTTTTTTGTGTACAGGCTAAAATGACTTAAATGCGTTCAATATACCTCTCCCCCGGAGCTTGAAAGCAGCATAATGGCACATTGAAATATCTATTGCATCTAAACCCGTGCTCTCAAATTCTTGTTTAAGGTCAGCGAATCTAACCAATATCGTCCCAAGCCAATCCATGACTATTACAAAGAAATAGAAATATATTAATGGACAAATGACAAACGAAAGAATAACATATTTTAAAATGAGAATTATAAAATAAAAAATTAAATAAAATATTTCACCAATATGCTTCAATCCTTTCTGTGATAATTGTTTTTGTTTCTCTATGCATATTTGTTGCATGGGTTTTGTAGAGAAAATAAGAGATATTTAGGGCACTGGCTTGAAGAAAATTGTGACAATTTGAAATGTGCACGTTATAAGAGGAACCATAGACATATTATGTGTTTGGACTGTTTACACTTGGGTTTGGTTGGTTTCAACCATAGTTTGTGGAATTAGACCTGATCGACCCGATAGATGTAAAACCAATTCTCGCACGTGATTATTGGCCAGTTGCAAGATTTTGCAAGGCCCAATTTTAGCATGATTATTGTACCGTGGTTTCAACTGGACTTCATTTGGTTTTGGTCTTATAGGATAAAACTAAGGCTAGTCGAAACTGAAACCTTATATCAGTACTTAGTCAATCTGAGTTCAAATGGGATCTCAATCAATTAACTATATTCAGTCTAAAGGATTGATAGATAGACTCAATTCTTATTTGTATATATATCTGGTTAGGAGTATTCATTTAGGAATATCTGGATTCAAATATGGATAATCTAGAACAAAATCTATCCGATCCAATAAATATACAAATAATAATAAAAAAAGTTAAGTAACTAATGATCTTGAATGTTCTTGAGGATAATTTGACAGTTCATAGAATGAGGAAAAAAGAATTTGAATACGATTCACAAATGTATCCAGCCTAGGGGTATCCAATTCTGACCACATTCAAGTCCATGTCTAATCCATTTATATTTTGAGGCATATGTTTTAGTATAAAATATATTAATTGATCCTTCAGGGTAAATAATCGAATGGATTTTGTTTGATCAGGCTTGTACATTTAGTTCGAATATCAATCCCATCAATTTAACACCAAATTTAAACCCCTTCGCACTCAATGTGCGCAAATAAAAATTGAAAATGATCTCAAAATAAAAAGAAATGAATTGAAATCAAAATCGATCCAAAATTGACATAAAATCAGAATTGAAATTGGAAAAGAAACTCTAATTGGAATTTGCTGGAACCTTCGTGAGTGTTGTCATTGTTGGCAACTGATCTAAGCAGTTCTAGGCAATTGGTATGCTCTTTGACAATGATTTGACAATCTACGAACAACTTTAATAGAATTTTACAGCTTCATAGAGAAGTGTTCATAAGGTCAAGCGATGAGTTAATTGGGTTTACCATTGACTGGCAATGATAATGTACAATGATTGATCAAGTCCTACATGATTTTAGTAAGTTCCTAAATTAAAAATGTGCTCAGCATTGTGTGGGAGCTTGGGGAGGCATACAAGAAATTTAGGGTCTTCGTCTCAAACTTTTATCTTTGAGCCAATTTTTGTGGGTCACATGCATGGCAGTTTCGTGGAAAAAAATTATGTCAAATGTCGTAGTTCGTCAGTCGTCTTTGTAATGAAACTTCAATCACTCAATTCCAATGTCGCAGCAGGAAAGATATAGCCGTTCCCATATCGCTGCGCGAAAAAGATTAAAAAAAAAAAATGGTAGAAATTGGACCTCTTGGTCGTTTTGTGTTTATAATTTTTAAAACATCAAATGGCTTTATGTGATTAATAGAAAGTTGAGGGCGGCGCCGTAAATTCATGGATTTATTTTAAATCCAGTCGAACGATCAAGATCAAGCCACGTAGACCTCATCTACATCGAATGAACTTGACAGAGATTCATGGGAGCCACGGGTTTGCAATGAAATAGATTCTTGAGAGAGAGATCTGATTGGACATCACATGGAAATGTCGTACTTCACGCAACATTGTAACGAATCCAAGATTTTGGCAACGCGAGCATCGTTATAGCGTCAAAAAGATGCCATTTGACTGGCATGTGTAGCCCAGTAATTTAAAATCCCGTCAGGCACAATTTGATAGATCCAACCGTCAACTATTGACCCGCTGTTTGAGCCTGGATTGGACGGTTATTCACTGGTCCTGCCGATCAGACCAATCACAATTCGCAAGGTGGTCTGAGCACCTGCTCGGTGACAAATCACTCATCACCAGGTGCGGCTACAGTGTGGCGCATGTGCATGTAGACAGCTCCAAAGATGCCTTTTTGAATTTTCTTAGACGCCCTCACTGTTTTGACCGTATCTCTCTCATCCCATGCTAGCAAGTGCTCATCACGGGCTTAAAAATCCTCTCCTCCAGCGCCGATCCAGCCGCTGGAATTCATCCGGTACAGATCCTGATGTATTGGGATCTGTGCTCGTCGAAATCCAGCCGCTGGATCGCTCTGGAGACTCTCCAGCGGCTGGAGACGATTTAGTTCCTCATCACGGAGTGGCAATTAGAATCCTCTCGAGAATGAAGGATGACTCATTAGAGTCGTGCTAAATTCATACTATTAACAGGGAAGGGCCATATCCATAGTTCATACAACGTGGAGCTGTGGTGGACCCATGTGCGCGATAAATCTGATCTCCAAATCATGGGAGAAGGATATTACAAACCAAGTTTAAATTGAATGTGGATAGATCAATTGGGGGATGGGACCAGATCCATACAACGTGGGGTTGTGAAGGGCCCATCATGTGTGTGCCGAATTATTACAAATAAAGTCGAATTGAATGAGGGATATACAAATTGAGGAGGGTAAATTGATTGGGGATGGGATTTGAAATTTAAACAAATCAGCTAATTAAGGGTCTATTTGGTATGTATTATAGAATTAATTATGTAATATATTATGACATATGTAGTTGTTTGGTATATTTTACGGTATTTATTTATATTTAAAATAATTTGATATAATCTAAATCTACAAATGTCTTACAAGATGTTTATCATTATTGTGATAATCTATTATTACTTTTTTATGACTATTGATATTAAACGATTTTTATTTATGATTTCTAATTTATTCTCATAAATGATTTATTATAAAAACATAAGCTTAAATCAAAGTATACATTTATATCCAAACCATGTAATTAATCCTTAAAATAAAAAATAAAAATAAGCACTTAATTAATCTTTTACCAAAAAATAATAATAATAATAATAATTAATCCAAATGAAACAATTAGATGAAATGAAATTGGCTTGAATCAGCCTATAACGAAATCAAACAAAACAAAGGGAGAAAATGGGCCGAAAAAGCCCAATTAATGGGCAGATCCAGCCCAATTCAAAGTAAAACAACACATAGGAGTAAGGGGCTGGATCGACTGATCAGCACAAAGCAAATCAGCATATAAGAGTAATGGGCTGAATTGGCCCAGCGCAAAGCAAATCAGCATATATGAGTAATGGGCTAGATTGACTCAGCCGAAGCACGAGAGAAACCAAAAGGGGGATGCATGGAAAACAACAATAAGTAAACCATAAGAAGACACATTAGAACCACGAAAAAACAACAGCAAATAAACAGTAGAAAAACATTGTAAAATCACATAGAAAAATAGTAAGTACACATATGGAAAACACAATTAATAGATACACCTATGAGAATAGAGTAGAATCATATAGAAATATAGTAGGTACAAAACTATAAAAATACAATATAACATAGAAAAATATTAGGTATACCTATGGAAAATACAGTAGAATCATGTAGAAAGTGGTGTAGACATCCAATTTTGTATCCCCCTTGAACAGCCAGAGGGAGACCTCATGAGCATAGCATAATTGACTTAGAAAAGAAAGGGGAACCTAACTCAACTTATTAGAATCACTTTATCTTGCTGGTGCTTTAGTTGATCATGGAGTGATAAAGGGTTCGTAGCCAAAAGTTCCCCATCCTACTAGGTTTAGAACCCATTCTCAAGTCCGAGATGTCACACATGCCTCCATCCTACATTGAGAGCCATTTCCAAGATTCTAGCAAAAAAGTACTAGTCCTCAGTCCCAAGGTTCGGCCCCATGTCTTTAAGAAACCAAAATGATTCATTGACTTTGAGTCAAGCCCTATCAATCCAGACAAGCAGTCGATTGACGCCCCATCAACGTTAGGACATCCCATCATTAGAAATAAAGAGTGACGTGAGCTTTTTCATACGCCATATTGCTTACTTTTTTTTTTTTTTTTGAAACATTTCCAGTAGTTTTGGTAGATGGAGATGGAATTGTGAGACTCGCCGACCCCAATTACAGTGTCAACCCAAGGAAATTTCTAGGTTTTCCAGAACTCTCCAAAATCGACTCAATTTACCCAATCACCATGAGATAGACTCTATCCTTCAAGTGTCTCTAGAGACTCTAGGAAGTCCTTTTTCCATCATCCAACACTCTTTCCACACCTCTGTTAGAGGTGTTCCAGAAATGTCTGCGATCGAGTAAATAGCTCTACGAATGAATGGATCGGATCGAATTGGAAAATGGAAAGATTTATACTCCTCACAAAATATATATCCATCGATTTGAGTTAAAACTTGTTGAATTAAGAAGCTTAGGAGGCGAACTAGGTGTACCCTATAAATACCCACCCTTCTCCACAGTAAAGGGGATCTTTGACTCGTATGGGGAAAGCTATCTTAGAGGGTCATTCTGAGAAAACTTGTTCTTCATTGTTCTTCCCCAACTTGGCGATTCAAAGCTTTCGAACTCGATTTTCGTGGCTGTGATCGTGTTTTCACCATCATCCTCAACCTACCTTTGGATCAGATAATACTGATTTCGTTTTTTTTAACTTACATTCTTAACGAAAATCTTACTTTCTTCTACTTTGCATGGTGAGGAAGAGGTATATCTTCATTGTCTCTCATGCTGATTGGAGATATGCTTCATTATGCCTCAATTCCTAGATCTAGGATGTGAATAATCTATATAGGAGTTGATTTGAGTTATTTAATTTCATGTTTGTGCATGGTATAGGTGACTGTGCATCATTATTTCTTGTGCTTGTACATGAAGTACTTCGTTATCACATGTGAATGTTGAGATATTTTAAGTACAAATTTAATATATTTATTTCGTAATTTCTATGATCCTAATCCCCCATAGTGACCATAAATCATTTTAGTTTATGCATCGATGCATTTTTTGGGATTTTCTCTCTTCTATGCCGAAAGGGTATCCAAATGGCTGGCCGCGGTGCTGCCCATCTATCTTCTTCTTGTGTTATTTTGATGCCTTTATAAAGAATAGATTATCCTAATATTGAATGAATAAAGCCAAAGCGAAGGTCATATTATTTTCGACGGACCAGGGTGCTTAACAACTTCCTTGGACCGTACCCTAACGTGTTCCTTGAGTATCTATTTTAGATCAAATTCTCTATCCATAGATATTATTCGGAGTCAGTTATAGGTCCTAGACCCCCATTTAGGTGAAGACTCCAAAAACCCTCAAATCATTGTGTGTACCCTTTCCTTTCGTGCAACGAAAGAGAACCCGCTGTTTTTACAGTGGCGACTCCACTGGGGACATTGTCATACTTATTGCTCTTGGATTTCTTCTACGTTCGTATGGGAAAAAGATTATTGTTCATTTGCAATTGCTTGATTTGATTAACATGTTTATTGCTTTTATAAAACTTGCATCATTATTGCACATGCACACACCCTGTTGCTTAGCCAGGTGTCCAACGGTTCATTGATTTATCCCTAGACAAACTCGTAGTATAGCAATGGGCCCGACTCATAAGGGTGGGGCTTACTTGTTAGCGAAACAACAATTCATAGTCTCGTACCTTCGGGTATATTAAAAGGACTTGCCATATTGTTTGATCACCATCGAGTAGAGGTATATTAAAAGGACTTGCTATGAGTAACCTATAGTATCCTAAACTAGCTTCTTGCATCATGTAGGAACTTAGAACCAACCATCACATGGTCCTTACTAATGTAGTACTATGTGAATATTTACCCACTCTAATTTCATCTTGGTTCTATTGAAACCCTAATGGAATTTTCCTTAGGCCCGAAATAAGCCATTATAGAACTAGTTAGAACTAAGTTAAAATATCATGAGAAGGGCCAATCCTTGTTGTGATCCTTATTATGTATTGTGATATAGTATGTGTCAGCACCATACTTTTGCTTATTGTAAGATCCATTTTGGCCATTGTGCTCGTCAAAGGCACTCTGGTCATTTTGGGCCTTTATATATATATATAAAAGAAGAAGAAAAATTACTAAAAAAAAAAACAAAAAATATATATAAAAATGCAAAAGAAAAGAAAAAGTTTTGTTGAGTGGGTTCGGGTTTAGGATAGCCTATCTTGGAAATAGGTTAGAATCATATAAATGGGCTTGGGTTTAAATGGGTTTATGTTTTTAATGATCTTTTTAGGACTTGGGTTTATTTTTTGATGGATCCAAGATAAAAAGGGCTTAGAGTTTTAGGCCTTAAGAGTATTGGGTAGGGGGCAGACGGGTCATTTGAACAGGGGGTTTATAAAACCACACAAAACCCTACATCAAGGGTTTTTTTTTTTTTTTTTTTTTTTCTTGTCTCTGATTTGGAATGAGGAGAAAATCTAGGTGAGAGAGGACCGTGAGAGAGGACCGAAGAAGGGAGAAGAAAAAGGGGAAGAGCAAGATTGAGTGTGAGAGAAGGTCGGGCTGAAAGGGCTGAGAGGGAAGAAGAGGAAAGAAAATGCAAAGAAAGAAGAAGGAGCTGAAGTAGTAGAGGCATGAGCCTGAGAGGGCTCTGCATATGAGATGCTCCTTGATCAGTCCAGTTCTAAGAAAGATAGAAGCAAGATTGAAGGTGGCTTGCTACTTGAGCTAAGCGCATTAGAATCGGAAAGCTGGATTCAGTTAGATAAATAAAAATGGAGTTGAGATTGAACAATGGTGGTCATGTCATTTTCTATCTATTTTGTTCCTTTTGTGATACATTTTTTTTTTTATTTAGATTTTTTTTTTTTGCCAATACATGTAGTGAGTGGAGTGACCAATGGTGTTCATGTCATTTTCTCTTCGCATCAAGTACAAAACCTGGTCGTTTTTGCTCATTCTTTTAGTTAATCTGAGAGCCATGATTAAATCTGGTCATTGATTCGTTACAAGGCCCCCCTCATATGTTTTCCATCATAAAAGCCCATGTAGATTTGATAACTCTTGTTGGGTTCCAAAGGGGATCAAATTTTTTTATTAATCTTTCCATTGCTGTAAATAAGGATCGGTAACCATTCTTTGCTATCGACAATGTTTTTTTCTGCAAACGTTCTTGTTCCTCCCTGTGAGTGAGCTTCTTTTCATGTTTCTTTTCATTTTACTTCATTATGGCACATTCTTCTTCACCTTGTCCTCACGCGTCCCCTACAGCGGAACCCCCATCAGAATCAGGAGAGGATTCCGGCCCTCTTCTAGTGGTCGATGCATCTTCTAAACAGGGATCCTTAAACAGTCCCGACACTTCTTTGGTAGGATACGTTTTATATGGGAAGGCTTATCGTCACCAAGCCGTTACTGAAAGGCCTCCTTAAAGCCTGGCGACCAAGGTTTTCAGTCGAGGTTTCTCCGTTGCAGAATGATAGATTCCTTTTCGCTTCCAACATCCCCAAGATCTGTTGAATGTTTTGAAGGAAGGTCCATGGACAGGTTCTGGTTCACTTCTTCTACTGGAGCGATGGAATCATAACGATGCATATCAGTTTAATTCTGCTGAATTTTGAGTCCAATTTCATTACGTACCTTACACACTGATGAATCTGGAATTTGCCAAACAGATTGCTTCTTATATTTGTACACCAGTTTCTGTTATGATCATTAATGGGACTCAGTTTGGCCGACGAGTGCAGTACCTACGGGCGAGGGTGAGTATGGATATTACTAGAGCATTACCTACGGTGGTTACATTAAAAGACAGTCTGGTCTTTGGGAATTAATTAACGTTCGCTATGAACGTTTACCTTTAATTTGCTTTCATTGTGGTGTTCTTGACCATGATATATCGAGATGTGATGTTGGGTATTCAGTTGGCGCCACTACTTTGACAGCCAAGTTTGGCCATGAGATCAAAGGTTCGGTGCCGAACCAAAGGCTGATTGACCTTGCTCCTGTTCTAGCGTTCGGTGACAATGTCGGTTTGCATGGACATCCTCATGTAATCCTATCTCAAACTCTGAATATTGCAGCCAACGGTTGGAGCCTGAGGTTGATGGTGACGGTTATTCTAACCGCCATCCCAGTGGAGTTTCAAACCCAAACGTCATTTTGTCTGGCCTCCCTCATTTCACCTTTACCCAAGTGACACGTCACACAACTTATTTCCTAACAAGGTTACTACGGGTAATCAAACTTCCTTGCCAATTCATATATTCAATCCGATTTCTATGCCAAAACCCAGTCCCACCTAAGGATATGTAAATGGATAGCCGAAAATTCGAGTTCGATTCCAATCCGCATTCGTTTAAGAGAATCCGAATCCGATTATTCGAATTCGGATGCAAATTCGGATAAATTAGTTCAGAGGCAGAGGCGGATTCGGATGTCATTCAAAAAAGGCGGATATAATCCGCTCCGAACTCTTTATATCCCGATTTAATTTATTAAGATAAATAAAGGGTCTTATTCTCTTTTGCATTGGAAAAGGAGACGTCAGATGTGGGATGGGAAAGCTTACAGTTGTTATCTATATTATTCATTTATTGTGATTCAGTTGCCATTTTTGCTTACCCTGAAATCGCTAATGGGATTTTGGAGGAAGCTGGAAGGTTCGTTGGAGACGGTAGAACTCCTCTTGTTATACTCTGGAGTTTCTATGATTGCAGCGGCCACGAAGGTGAGAGATGAATGGAAAAATGGTTGAGAAAAGAATATCTTCTTCCATTGATCCAGATTTCAGAAGCTTGATTGCCATCGATAAAAGTTTTCTATTCTAGGGTTTTTTTTTTTTCCCTAAACCCAGTCGATTTCTCAAAATCGTGAGCAGCAACATAAGGAAGCCAGGGGAACCGGCAGCATTAGCCCTCTTGTTTCCTTCTTCCTGGTGTTGTTTCCCAAGTTATTATAATATTTTTTTTTATCGCTTCTTCATTCTACAGTTTCGTCTATAGTTTCATTTCTTCTTTTCTACTTCTAGGTTGCTTCAGATTTAAGTAGCAATATTCTTCATTCCTTAACAATACCTATCTGTGTTTTCCCCTTTTTCTTTGGTTATTCTTGTTTCACTTTCACTGCTGAAATGCGTTTAAGATTTTGTTTTCTGATGATGTTCTGTGTTTCAGCAAGGGATTCGAAACCCTTTCATGAACCAGAGGTGTTGTCCCTGTCCTCTCTGTTATAGTTTTCGGATTAGAATCGAATTTAGTCGGATTTCCGATTAAAACTCGAATCGAATTCGAATTCGAACTCCTTTTATTTAAATCCGACGGATTTTGGATCGGATGAGGATAATGTATTTGGTAAACGGATTCGAATTCGGATAGTAGTGTGTCCGCTTCGAATTCGATCCGTTTACATCCCTAGTCCCACCCCCAACCATTTAATTAATTGTGAGGACAACGAATATCCTCTTCGGGATAATATAAAAAAAATCATATATGTTGGAATCGCCACCTAGATTTAAGGTCTAGGACCTTTAAAAATATAGTCTCACTCTAGGGTTAGACTAACTCATAACTCAATGTATCGATTCTTTGGTCTGTAAGAGATCAGATAAGTATTCAAAGTACGATTATGGGAAGGTATTAGGTATAAAAATCGTCCGATCAGGGTCGACCTCCTAAACTTTTCTTAAACTCTAATTCTGACGGTATTTGGTCAACTGGATGACTAGGGTTCAATGAGGGAAGTCCTAAACCAAGTTGTTAAATTCTTCTAATTTAGGGTTCAGCTAAACATGTCTTGAAGCAAATAAACTAACAATCGTAGAGTATTATACAGTGAACTGAACCAAATGATGATTCAGTCTTGAATTGAATCTAAGACGTTCATCTCAAACTGCCATATTCCAAAGGTCCTAGAAATCAGGTATAACGTAATTCAAAATATGAAATTTGTATGCTAAGGTTTCTAAGGGTTTCCTTACCCTATCAAGGTTTCTGAGGGGTTCATTGCCCTGTTAAGGTTTCTAAGGGGTTCATTGCCCTGTTAAGGTTATTCTAGGATTTATCTTGTTCAAATTATTCATTTCATTCTAGGGTTTATCTCGTCTTATATGTTCTTTCCACTCTAAGGTTTATCTTGCCCTATCTATTCATTTCTTCTAGGGTTTTTCTTGCCATAAATTCATCCATTTTGGGGTTTATCTTGTCCTAAATATTGTGTTCTTTCCAATGTAACCTCACTCCAAACATGACAATGAAACTGTGTAAGCAGTAGATATGACAATAAAACAATGTAGCAAGTTGATATGGCAGTAAAACAATGTAGTAAGCAGAATTCCAATGTGGCAACAACATATGAGCATCCAAAATAACAAAAATCGTGTAAGCATCAAGATGGTAGACATATCAACATGGCATCCAATGGTTTAGATCAAAATCAAAATCCAAAGTTGATGGTCCATATTTAACTCAAATAAAAATTCTAGATCAATGGTCCATATTTAATTCACATTAAAATTTCAGATCAAATGGTCATAATCAACTCATTAAAATTCCACTTATATGGTCATGATCAACTCATTAAAATCCAATCATATGGTCATAATCAACTCATTAAAATTCAGATCATGTGGTTGGATCAATCACATTAAATTTTAAACATCGGTCAATTTCATCACATAAAATTTCTAGCATATTGGATCAATTTCATTAAAAAAAAATTTAGTAGACCGACAATCAATTTCATTAAATTTCAAATCATAGAGTCGGACTAATGACATTTAAATTTTAAGCATAAAGCCGGATCAATTAGACAAATGGTAATGGATCGAACAGGTTGCAGAGAAGGAGTTGATGAAGTCTAGGCTGTGAGATGGGTAGGTATGGGAATTAATGCAGGTGTTTGGGTATGCATTGAAGTAAGATGGTTTGCTGCAATGGTGCTCGGCCGGTTTGCATTTGAAGAGGTATTGCTGGGTTAAGTTTGGATTATTGACAGGTAGATGATTAGAGTAGGAGTGATATGAGGCGTTGGATTGTTAGTTGGGAATGAGATGAAGGTTTAGGTAGTGGGGTATCTCAGCTAGTTGGGTTTTGAAGAAAGGGCAGGTGGAAGATGGGTGGTGCCATGTGGTTGCAGCAGATTTTGGGTTTGTATGGTAGGTTTGGGTTTGGTTTGACAGCTGGTTAAATGATGTGGAGGATGGGTTTGGTATGCTGGTACAGCAGATGCAAGGTGATAATGGTATTGATGGCAGGTTTGAGGTTCGGTCAAGGTATCTTGGCTGTGAGGTGGTGGGTGGATTCAGCTGTGGTATGAGATTAATGGAGTATACAGTGTCGATTGCAAGGGAGGTGAGGAGGCAGGTTAGGTGTGTTGTAGGTTGGTTTTCACGGTCAGGTGTTGAAGGATGAGTAGGATCTGCTGTGGTGTATCGGTTTGGCTGGACAGCAGGTGTAGGTAATGATTGGGATTGGGCAAATCAGTGGGATGGCCAGGTGGTAGCATGTGTGTGAGGGAAGTGGCATGGTGTACAGGTGGAGCAGGCCCAGTTTACAAAGGTTTAGCAGAGATTGCAATGGTGTGGATAGGATATGGATGATTCGATTACCTATTAACAGAATGATGAATAGCAGAAAGTATGATCGTACCTTCTTATTCCTCTGCTTCCTTCTCTTCTTCTTCTTCCTATCGATCCTTCGAGCTCTCTCTCTATTCTCTCCCTCTGTGCTGTCTCTCGATCTGATTTTCTCTCAATCCTTTTTCCCTCTCTCCCGCAACTCTCTCTTTGCCTCTCATCTCAATGGTTCTGCCCCTCTTTATATTTGATTTTCTCAATATTCTCTCTCGATCTTCATTCCTAAACTTTTTCTTGCCATTCTTATTCTGATTCTAGCTCTCGGATCTTCTCCTCCCACTCTTTCTATTATTTTCTTCCCTGTAATCCTATCGGATTTCCTTTCTGTATTCCTTCTTTTTTTTTTTTTTCGAATTTTTTTTGGCCTTTTCCAGCTGATCCGATTCTCGTTCATCCTTCTCCATCAAGATCCACACTTTCTATTCTTTTCTTTTTTCTCTCTCTTTTTTTTCCAAGTGACAACACCCAGCTTCCTTTTCTGTTCTTCTTAGAGATCCCCTCGACCCAAATTCATTCCTCTCATTCTTTTGACACACCATAGCATGGCAATCTATATGACTGCCACCTCTCTTTCTATTAGAGTCACCCATTCTTTCCTATTCTTCTCCGATCTCTCAATTTCTCCTTCTCTCAATCTCTTTGCTCCGGTCCATTATGAGATCTCCCCTAGTGTTATCTTTCCTTTCCTTCTCTTATTTCCATCTTTGTCACCTCACGGCTCTTCCCATCCACAAACCAGTTCCCACCGGATCTCGATCTTCCTCTCGGATCTCTCTTTATTCTTCTCATTTTTTTTTTATTTTTTTTTCTTTGTTTCTTTTCATTAGAAATCCTTCCCTTGGGTTCCTTTCCACTTCTTCCTATGTCCCTTGGATTCTATCTTCTATATATATATATATATATATATATATATGAACTGGTTCGGTCCGGATTGGTCTAGGCTGGATTGACTAGACCAGCCAAGATTGACTAAACTGGACTTACTTGGGTTGACTGGGTTAAGCCAAGATTGGCTTGGGTTGACTGGGTTTTCTCTCTCTATCATTTCATGAGTTATTTCGACTTACAACTCTGCATGGAATCCTTCACTGGCCTCTGTCGCAAATTTTTTACATCCACTTTGTAGAGCACTAAAAATGAAGAATAATGACCCTTGAATCACCTGGTTTGGACGTCGGACGACCAAAATATGAATAATGAAAGTTCTATCGATAATTCTACATGAAAGCTTGCATGGGATCAATTGGTGGCCTCTGCCTAGGATTCTTCATGTCTACTTTGAAGAGGACTGAAAATGAAACAAAATGACATTGGAATCATTTGATTCGGACGTCGGATGATTAAGATATGATGATTTGAAGTTTAAATAATTAAACTTATGATAATTTGCACAAAAGTCTTTGGAATATTTATGATAATTTCATAATCCTCCCTTATAAGTATCATCCGACAAAAATGGTCATATCTTCTTCGTTTGATATCAGATTTAAACGATTCTGGTCTCATTTAAAGATAATTCTGCAACCTACGCATCCATGCAGGTTGTAGTCCATGCCCTTGCTTTGGGGCCTATAAAAAATTACCTCAAAGTCACAGCCAAAATTCAAACATTGCCTTAAGACCCACGAACTTGTCATTTGGGTTCACTTAGACTCCTGCATGCTGGGGATGGCAAAAATAGGGTGCTTACAAATGCCCCTCTTCGGTCGAGATTGTGAATGATTGAGGTCGAAGACAAAAGCAGCCCATTTTTGCATTGCTCTGAACTTGATCTGGATGCTATGCTTGCTTTCTTGAGATCCTCCACGTTGTAGAGCATACAACTGCATATGTTGAACTTCCTGAGTAGTGACCTCATCAGGCCTGTGACTTTCTCAAGATCGTTGATGTCGTAACTCTTGCTCTATGTAACCTGCGTTGTTTAACCTGCACTACAAATCAATTGTAAGTACCAAAATAAACTAGACCGTTGTGGTCAAGTAACAGACCGAATTTGGGGTGTGTCCCAAATTGCCTACGTATCCTTTGGGACTTTGTCCCTCTAGAATCAGGTCCGAGAACGTAGTTAGGGGTGGGGCTTTCCTCACTCACTTTTTTTTTTTTTATCATGCAGTGTCCCGTCTTCATCTGCAAACTGCTCGAGTATGTGCTAGCTTTGAGCACGTCGCCGAAAGATATCCCACAAAAGGTCCAAATCTACAACGACATGAATCATGAGTGTATTCAATAGGTTTTCTTAGGCTGTAACTACTTAGACTCGCTCTGACCACACTTCTGCTAATATACGTACTCACAAAGATATTTTACTACCATGTATGGTCCTAAATTTTTAAATCAACTAAAAGTGTAAGAGAAGTCAATGGCCTAGATAGGCTGATAAGAAACTGTTCCAAATGGGTCAACCATCTGCGAGAGCATTTGGTTGTTCATGTAGAATGGTTTGATCCCCACTAGGAGATGCCACTTTGGCTTATCAAAGATGGTCCATTGAAACTCATGGACACCGTTTAAATTGATGAACAGTTGATGTGAGTTCCGATCAAATTCATTGAACAAAATTCCTGCATAAAGAGATGATGTGTTCACAAGAGACAACGTCATAAAAATTCTGTGACATTTGAAGGAAGGGCTTGTAATGTAGACTCTTTGGAATGTTGTCAGATTAATGAACGGGAGAGAGAATCTTTAGCCGATAAGAAATCATCCTCTGATGACAACAAAGTGATGAGACCACCCCCTGTATGGGCGGGATTTAGTGACCAATATTGAAAATCTGGCTCAACACACAACGTGAAGCATAACAAACGATCAGGTCTTCAATCAGGCTCTAAGAAATAGTGTTTATACGTCATTGCACGAGAACCAATGTCACTTGTCAATCATCAGGGTTCCAAAGGAGTTGCCCTATGTTTAAGCCTTATAATCGAACTTACCCATTACGAAGATCTGAAGAAGCTGCCCATGTTTTTTTCTTTATCATAGCTGATATAATCCATCATTAGGGTTCCAAAGGACAATACCAACCGACATCATTATTTTTGCACAGCTCTTCTCTTTTTTTTTTCTTTTTTTTAAGCTCATCTTTGACTTTGAGGTTGATCTATAATATGCTTCATGTCTGTAGATGCCCTGCACTTGTGGGAGACTTGATCACTTGGATTGATGTAAACTTGATGATGCCTTATGTATAGACCCACTTTGCGAAACCAAATGAATCACTTATGTAAGACCCGTATCGAACTAATCCGGTCTTACCACCTTGAACCAGGTCTACCCATCATGGTCGAGCCAAATCGATCAAGTGCGTAATGGAGATCACGATCCCAGGTATTAAACTGACCCAAAAACACTAAAAATAGGGGGAGGGTCGCATACCCAGCAAGGTAGGGTCGGACCCCCCCAGTATAGGAAGTCAGACCCTGAGTTTTTAACTAGGGGTCGGACATTTTAGAACCAGGGGTCGACGGGATCTCTGACCCCCTAATCGACCTCCAGTCTGCCGACAGAAATCGTGATTTGGAAACTTTCCAAATTTCAATGGGATTCTTTCCTAATCTCAATGGGACTTATTTTGGGAGTTTCTACTCTATAAATAGGACGTCCCTAATGTAAGACCCGCACGCCACGAACCCGGCCTAACTTTATATTTTGTGTCGGGACCCGTCTACATATCATGGTCGAGCCAAGTGGACCAAGTGTGTGAAGAAAAATCAAGACCCAATATGAAAATTTACTCAAAAACAGTCAAAATAAAGGTAGGGTCGCAGGTTTTAACAGGCAGGTCGACCCCCCCATGGACCCCCACCATCGACCCGTGACCAGGGGTCGCAGGGGTCTCTGAATTGTCCGACCCCCCATTGACCCCCGGTAATCGAGAAAAACAGCACGAACCGAAAATTAGAAAACCTTCCTAATTTCAATTGGAACCTTTCCTAAACTCAATGGGACTTATTTTGGGAGGTTTTACTCTATAAATAGGACGTCCCTAAGCCTCTTTCACTCCTTTTACAACCCTAATTGGATTGAGAGAAAGAGAAGAGAAGGAAAAGAAGGAGAAGAAAAGAGAACTGAAGAAGAAGACCAAGGAGGAGGAAATTCAGAGAAAACTCTGAATCTCAGCAAACCTAAGGTATGAATACATTCCCCAATATTTATTTAAGACCTTAGAATGATTTATGAAGAGGGTATGACTTAGAAGAAATCCAAATCACCCATCCATGGTTAGGTTTCAATGGAAACCATGGAGGAGATCATTGAAACCATTTAGGTGAATAAAGAATAGTTCTAAACCATAGAACATGTATGGAATGGACTATAGAAGCAAGCATAGGACCCCAAACATGAATGAATGGATGAAATTTGATAGTTTCGACTCAAACCATGGGGGGTCGCACCTAGGGTCGATGGAACATCCGACCCTAGCATCGACCCCCAGCATTCGGGAAGTTCAGGAAAGGAGGGTTAGCACCTAGGGTCGATGGAACCTCCGACCCTAGGCATCGACCCCCAGTTAACAGCAAGTTATAAAAATTAGAATAAATTCTAATTAAATTCTATCGACTTTGTTAGGTCTTCTAGCAATATAATATTGATATAAAAGTGATTCTTAAGGCTTGAAAGAGGATCTACAAACAAGCAAAGGTGAGAAAACAGAACTCTAAACTAATTGGTTAATAACAAATTGTTTTCTCTTTTCTTGAGTCCAATGCTATGCTTGATCCTATGTGAATATGTTTGTAATGTGCATACAACATGTCATCCAATATTTCTATTATTTGTTCATGCATATTTACCTTATTGTTTATAACATGATGATGATGATGATGATAGGAATAAGCATGTGAATGTATGTGTGTGGTTGGTGTACTTGATGCGAGCGAGTATCAGGGGAGGTGTGATGGGGACGTCAATAAACGTTAACCTTTGGCGGGTCTCAACACTTTAGCTCTATCTCTAACTCAAGTCTTGTGCATTAGCATCGTCGTATCGCCATTACCTTAGCAGAACTATTACGTCGTAGAGTATCAGGGGAGGTGGTCTCGGTCCTTGTAGTCTCTGACTCTACCGGGGGGCCTTAGCTCTATCCCTATGGACGTTCTGAGGGATGCTGGGGTGAGGCCTTGGATACACTGTTTGGTGTTAGGATTGGTTAGTTGCGAGCCCAGTTTACAAGCCCTCGCCAGCAGGGGCTTACGTGTTGGTATGGCACCCGTTGACCTGCGAATGTTATGGTAGGGTGGATGGGGACGACAATAAACGTTAACCTTTGGGCGAACTTCCACACCCTGTGTATAGAGGCGGGGTCAATAAACGTTAACCTTTGACCACCTAAACCTTTCTATTGCACATTGCAAACTTTAAACCAGACCAAAGATATAAGTTGACTGCATGCATATGTATTGTTGCATTGTTTTGTTTACACACTGAGCTCAAGTTGGAGAGCTGACCCTCGCGCGTGCAATTCTTTTTAGTTTCTGATGTTGCAGGTACTATGATTGAAGATTATGTCGACACGCCAACATATGAACATGTGGCGGCTATGGTGAGCAAGCTGTGGATGACGAACATGGTTCGTTAAGCGAGCGTTTCAACGATGGATACGTTTAGTGTTTAGTTTTCGTATTTGGATATTATAATATGTATTAAATTATGTTTTGGTTACTTGGAAATAAATGGAATATTAATTATTTATCATGATTAGACCTCAGTTCATTATCTGTAAGACTTCCGCTATTTATTTTATTACCTCTGATTAATGTGAATGTGTCTTGGTTTATCATATGTGGGATAGCCTAATGTGAGATCCTGGTTGAACCGTTGGTTTATTGACGGTTCATCATACCGTTTCGAATGGTGCGGAATTGGGGTGTGACACCTAAGCCTCTTTCACTCCTTTTAGAACCCTAATTGGATTGAGAGAAAGAGAAGAGAAGGAGAAGAGAAAGAGAAGAGAAGGAAAATGGAGAAGAAGATCAAAGAGAAGGCTTCAGAGAAACAAGTCTAATTCTCAAGTATGGATACTATCTCCATGTAATTCTACAGACCTTAGAATAGATAGTGAAGAGGGAATGATCTAGGAAAAACCTAAATCATCCACCCATGATTAGGTTTTCATGGAAAACCATGGGGAAAATCATGAAAGTCATATAGGTGAATGAACTACGGTTCTAGGCCATAGAACATGTGTGGAATGGATTGTAGAAGCAAGCCATAGGACCCCAAACACGAAGAATGGACTGTAGGATGAAAAATTGACTAAATCCACAGGGGGTCGCATGGGGGGTCGACGGCCAATCGACCCTACCAGACCCTAACAATCGACCCCCAGTGTTCGGGAAGTCTAGAATCTGGGTGGTAGCACCCAGGGTCGATGGAACCTCCGACCCTGGCATCGACCCTCAGTTAACAGCATGTTTTTTAAAGTCAGAATTAATTCTAATTAAATTCTATCGACTTGATTAGGTCTTCTAGTGATATAATATTGATATTTAGTTGATTCTTAAAGCTTGAAAGAGGATCTACGATCAAGTAAAGGTGAGGAAACAAGACCTAAACTAATTGGTTAATAATAAACTGTTTTACTTTTGAGTGCAATGCCATGATTGATTTTATGCGTGTATGATTGTTATGTGTATTCAACATGTCATCCAATATTTCTATTATTACTGTTCATGCATATTTAATTCTTGTTTATACATGATGATGATGCTGATGATAGGAATAGGCATGTGGATGTATGTGTGTGGTTGGTGTGCTTGATGCGAACGAGTATCAGGGGGAGGTGTCATAGGCGGGGCCTCAGCACTCTAGCTCTATCTCTAACTCAAGTCTTGTCCACTGACATCGTCGTATCGCCATTACCTTAGCAGAACTATTACGTCATAGGGTATGAGGGGAGGTGGTCTCAGACCGTGTAGTCTCTGACTCTGCCAGGGGGCCTTAGCCCTATCTCTATGGACGTATTGAGGGATGCTGGGGTGAGGCCTTGGATACTCTAATTGGCATTAGGATTGGTTAGTTGCGAGCCCAGTTTGTGAGCCCTCGTCAGTAGGGGCTTACGTGTTGGTATGAGCAACGAGTACAGCAATAAACGTAACCTTTGTGTGTACATTGTCCATGATTGGGTGCATGTGAGTCGACAATAAATGTTACCTTTGGGCGGTTTTACACACTCATGTATAGAGGTGCGGCGTCAATAAACGTGATCTTTGGTCACCTATCCTTTCTATAGCACATTGTAAACTTATTTACCAGACCAAAGATATGAATTGGATATATGCATATGTTTGTTGCATTGTTTTGTTTGCTCACTGAGCCATGATGTCTGCTCACCCTCTCGATGTCGAATATTTTTAGTTGATGATGCAGGTACTACAGTTGAAGATTATATAAATACTCCAGTGTACGGGCCTGTTGCTGCAATGGAAGTTGAAGACTTAGAGAATACGCATGACCCCTCATGCGAGTGCTACTCATGCGTATTCTATTAGGATTTTATTTGAATTTATAAAGGGATGTAATTGATATTTTATTTATGTCTCAGTTGATACAACAATAACTTGATATTTTAATTATGATTATTACAGCTAGAGTTCTCAGTTCATTTACTATAAGACTTCCGCTATTGTGTATTTATTTTGATTATGGTTGTAGATGTGCATGGTTTTATTTTTAATGGATACCGCCTATTAGAGATCCTGATTGAACCATTGGTTTATTAGCGGTTCATCACACCGTTCTGAATGGTGCAGAATTGGGGTGTGACAACTTGGTGTCAGAGCATCTCAGGCTTTATCTGTGAAACCGTATACTTCCACAAAGCTTGTGAACTGAGATAGGATAAAAATTTAAAAGATGTAATAATAACACACCATAAGCATCTGTGTTGGTTGAGACTAAACTGAAAGAAAATAATGCATCTATTAAATGAGAAACAAATTTATATACAACCAAAAAGGAAGAACAAATGTTTATATATATATGATTAAGCAGAGTACAATCCACAGTCCGGACAGTTACTCTGAAGTACAAAAAGAAAAATAAAAGAAGTACATCAAGAAGCTGGAGGTGATGGGGGAGGTGGTAACTTACGGTCTCTATCATAATCATCGGCATAGACTCTAGTCAACCAAGCTATCTGAGTCTGGGTCATCTGGAGACTAGCTGTAAGATCAGTCACCCGCTGGTCAATCACACGCTGGGCATCCCTCAGCTCTCTCATCCGCTGATTCGATACATGCTGTGCAGCTAGAAGCTCTCCCACCCGCTGATCGGATGAGCGCTGAGCCTCTAAAAGCTCTCCCATCCTTAGGTCAAACATACGCTGAGCCTCTTGTATCTCGTGCAGTATCCTCATCAGGTCATCAGATGGAGAATACGAAAGACCAGCTGCATGCGAAGGACCAGCTGAAGAAGACGGACCAGCTCCAGTAGCATGAGTAGGTGATGGAGGAGGTATGGCATCTACATCCATGTATATTCGATCGTCATCATCCCCATGAACCCCTGCTCTAGCGGCTGCTGCTGCTGCCTCAGCGTCAGCCATCTCCACTCGAGTGCGAGGGCGCACCATCGCGTTCCTCTCCTCATCGCTGACCTGGGCATCCCGCATGCCCATCTTGCAAATAGCCTCCTAGTCCAGAGGCGATGAGAAGGACTTCTCCTGAATCTTCTCATCCAACAAATCAACTCCCAGGCAGGTAAGCAAGATAGTGATCATGCATCCGTGTTGCCAGTGTGACTGGGCAACGTGGCACTGATCATCGTACGCATGATGATGTAGGGAAGGCAAACGGGCTGCCTAGTGCATATGCAGTATAATAGATACTGGGTCAACTGGGAGACCCTCTCGTAATGTCCACTCTGCGGTATCAGATTATGCTGGATGATCTTGCAGTATACCCGTGGATCTGAACGCAGATAACTCACCTTCATCTCTCAGCGATCAGGTCTGATGAGCTGACGATCTATCTCAGCTCTCATCTATAGAGAAAATAACTAGGGCTCTCCAGGAGCACAGAACACCATGGGGCCAGCATAGAAAATGCCCAACAAGTCGGCCAGCTGCCGATAATCAAATGAAACGTCAACCCCCTTGACGTAGCTCGTGATGCGAAGCTCACCACCCCTCTCAACATCATTGTAATCTCCCACCACCTGAAGATTACAGTAGAACTGGCGTACCAAGTCAGGACAGGTGCACGCATCATAAGTGATGACAGGGAGCCATCCCATATCACCAAAGGCCCCCTCCACATTGAACAAGGCTAGGCTAGCCAAGTCCACTTTGCGGCCTCCCTCTACCTTCTTGCGAGCGTAGTGGGCATATTGTGTCTCGGCTTCATTGGAACGGAAGCGAAGACGGTCGCGAACTCTGGGTACCTTGGTACGAACCATAGTATCTGCAAATAATGGATTAGTAGAGAGGAAAAATCTGAGATTTCGACATAATAACGATGTAAATTGGTCAAAAGCCTCACTCTTCACCATACGCATGGGCAGGAGAACTTACATAGATCCTAAATTATCTTGTGAGACTCATACAGTCAGAAATTTCAACTAATTGGATTGAATTGCAAGAAATTTCAAGAAATTAAAAATCTCAACAAAATTAGGGCAAAAAGTGTAAATTTTGAGTTTCTCGATAACCAACCGATGAAACTCAAATATTTTTTAGGGCTTTCGTTCCTCGAGTCACCAACAACAAAAGCCCCCAATAAAAATCGAATTTTTATGGTTGCAAAAAGTTTAATTTGAAAAATACGGGATAAATGAGCAAAAACCTAGGTTGAGAAACCTAAAAACATGAAAAGGTAGAAGAAATACCTGTAGCGGAGGTGTAGACGACGAAACAAGGAGTGCAAACTACCAACGGATCGGAGTTGTCACTGTAGCAACTCAGAGGAACGAGCTGAGTCGAAGCGGAGAAGAAAGAATGAGAACTGGACTTGAATCGGAACTTAAAAATCAGATTTTTAGTCCGGGGGTCGGAAAATTCGATTAAAACAATCGACCCCCGCATCGACCCTCGACTCTCGGGAATCTAACAGAGAACCAGGGGTCGCACCCTGGGTCGGACATCCTCCGACCCCCCCCCCCATCGACCCCCGGCTCTCGGAAAGAATTGGTGATTTCCCAAGGTCGCAGACTGAGGGTCGGACACCCATCGACCCCCACCATCGACCCTGCAGTGAAAACACAGCATTTTCGATAGAATGACCTGAAAATTTTGAAATTTGCAATTGTTAGTGGTTTTAAAATATGAGAATGAAGTATTTAATGATTGTCTCTCGTGTTCAATGATTTCAGGCAATCCCACTATCAGATTAATTAATGACGGGACGCAGAGCAACCAGTCAGAGTCGTAACTATATCCCACCACCACCACCTGTGGGGGCAGATAACCAGACACACCCGAAAACACAGGGAAATATGAACACGACACCGTCCGTCATAAATGGGTAGGCAAATCCTACCAATCTGCTAGCTCCACCTACAGACTTGGCCACAGTCGTAATGAACTTGGCCCAACAGCTGCAACAGATGCAATAGGCACAAGCTACTATCCAAGCTGCCATAGGCATAACTCTTCCAGCTGCACAAACACCTCCAATGCCAGCTAGACAGGCAAGCACAGCACCAGGGGGAAGTAACACAGTACCCCACGCACCTCGGACTCCTATCATGCAGGCTCAAGTACCAAATCCTGAAATAGCTCAAGGTGAATATCAATACCAACCACCTATGTATGGAGCGTATGTCCCGCAGCCGCTAGATCACTCCAGACTGGTGGAGCTTTTTCTGAAACTGAAGCCCAGAGAGTTTAATGGCAAGCCAGCAGATCCTTTATGGCCGGCACACTGGGTTGACGAAATGGAAAGAAACTTTATGATGATGACATTAAATGAAGAAGAAAAAGTGTTGTGTGCCACCTTTATGCTAAAAGGAGATGCACACCATTGGTGGAGGTCTACCAGGACGTATTTACTTACAAAACACGCCCAACTGACTTGGGATATTTATAAAGAGACGTTCTTTGAGAAATATTTTCCAAGAAGTTTCAGAGATTCTATGGAAAGAGAGTTCCTGAGTTTATATCAGGGACAGATGACCGTGGATGTGTATCAACAACGTTATGAAGAGTTGTTCTTCTTTGCACCCACAAGTATGCAAGAGGAAAACACAAAGACCCGAAGGTTCGTCATGGGACTTAGGGGAAGCATCCGCGAGCACGTTTTGGGACATGAAAAGAAAATTTATAATGAAGCGTCACAAATTGCTCGAGTTATAGAATCGAGCCAGAAGGAGAGTTATTTCATGCAAAACAGAGGTATCAAAAGGCCAGCTGGAAATTCTTATAATGGAGGGAATAATAAGACATTCAAACCCTTCCGTGCTCAAGGCTTTACCGCTGCAACCAAGACAACTCCCGTAGCTCAACAGCAATAGAAGCCAACTACTGAAGGGATAAAATGTTTTAACTGCAACCAAGTAGGACGCATGGCAAGGGAATGTCCTAAGCCCAAGAAGCAGTTACATCAAGGACGAGTTTACGCGGTTACCTCTGAGGATGCTGCCGCATCGCCTGATATGGTCATAGGTATGACTTAAATTCTTTAAGTTAGTGGTATTACATTGTATGAGCATTTAGACTAAACCAAAACAAATCACAGGTATTGTACCTATTAATGGCATTCCTGCCAGAGTACTCTTTGATTCAGGAGCTACTCATTCCTTTATATCTGTGACGTTTGGAAAGAAGTTAAATCTACCCCTTAAATCCTTAGACTACAAACTACTTGTACGATCACCTATGAGATTAGAAGTAGAGTTAGAAAAAGGTTATGGACCATGTCCAGTTCTTATTGGTGAAAAGACCTTGGATGCGACCTTGATCCAACTTGAGATGGCAGACTTTGACGTCATCTTGGGAATGGACTGGTTAGTTCGGCATTCTACAAACCTATTGTGTGCCGAAAAGAAGCTGACATTTAAAGACAAAGAAGGAGCAGAGTTCAGTTTTTCAGGAACCAAACTTCCCCGTAAATGAAAGCTCATACTCTCGGTGCTAAAGGCTAAGAAGTGCCTTGAGAAAGGAGCAGTCGGGTATTTAGTATCTGTGGTCGACCTTACCAAGGAAGCACCACAAATGGAAGATATTGATGTCGTGCATGATTATCCAGACGTATTTCCTGAAAAACTACCAGGATTACCACCCGACCGAGCTACAGAGTTTGTTATAGATCTTATACCTGGAGCCGCACCAGTATCGAAAGCACCTTATCGAATGGCTCCTACTGAACTGAAGGAATTGAAAGTACAACTACAAGAACTGCTGGACAAGGGTTACATTCGCCCTAGCATATCACCATGGGGAGCGCCAGTATTATTCGTGAAGAAAAAGGACGGTAGCGTTTGCTTGTGTATAGACTACCGAGAACTGAATAAACTGACAATCAAGAATCGATATCCATTGCCTCGGATCGATGACCTGTTCGATCAGTTGCAAGGTGCCAAAGTGTTCTCAAAGATTGATCTTCGGTCAGGCTACCATCAGCTAAAGATTAAGGATGGTGATATCCCCATGACAGCATTCAGGACTAGATATGGACACTATGAATTTTTCGTCATGTCTTTCGGATTGACAAACGCACCAGCAACCTTTATGGAACTTATGAACCGAGTTTTTCACGACTGTTGGATACGTCGGTTATTGTATTCATTGATGATATATTAGTCTACTCGAAAGACGAGAAAACTCATGTTAAGAATGTAAACGCCGCTCTGCAGCGACTACGGAAGGAAAAGCTCTACGCCAAATTTACAAAGTCTGAGATTTGGCTAAAGGAAGTCGCATTTCTAGGCCATGTAGTATCCGCTGAAGGAATTAAAGTGGATCCCAGCAAGATCGAGGCTATTGTAAAGTGGGAAGCACCGAAGAGCGTTGTAGAAATTAGAAGTTTTCTGGGTCTAGCTGGATATTATCGATGATTTGTGGAAGACTATTCCCGAATTGCCGTACCTCTTACCAGTTTGACTAAGAAGGGCGAGAAGTTTGTTTGGATGGACAAATGCGAGAAGAGTTTTCAAACCTTGAAGGCTAGATTGATATCAGCTCCAATCTTGACCATCCCAATTCTAGGACAACCATTTATCTTGTACACCGATGCGTCAGGACTGGGACTAGGATGTGTACTTATGCAAGGAGAACAAGTAATTGCTTATGCCTCAAGACAACTGAAGACACATGAGAAGAACTATCTTATACATGATTTGAAACTAGCGGCAGTAGTACATGCTGTCAAAATATGGAGACAATATCTGTATGGGGAGAAGTTTCAGATTAAATCAGACCATAAAAGTCTTACTTATCGATTTAATCAGAAGGAGCTGAATATAAGACAAAGAAGATGGCTGGAACTATTGAAAGACTATGATTGTGCTATCCAGTATCATCCGGGGAAAGCTAATGTAGTAACCGATGCATTGAGTAAAAAGGCAATGATAAAATCTCAAGGAGAGGTTAGCACAACTGCCGCAATGTGTACTACCGGAAAGGTATTCAAGCACGATAATGAGCAGTTTGTGATAGATGCACTAAATGGATCAGCCAACCAAGGGTTTATTCATCGATTTTCAAATATGTTCCGTCGCATTGAAGATTATACCGGATATAGTTGATGAAGTGAAGACAGCTATCAAATCAGACCCTTACCTAAGAACGATACAAGAGGACATCGAAAAAGGTAAGACTAACCCTGAGTTCACCTTGGACGAAGAGAAGGTATTGAGATACAAAGGAAGAATATGTGTACCTGAAACAGAAAGCTTGGACATTAGACACCGATTGATGAAAGAAGCCCATACTACCATCTATTCGATACATCCTGGAAGTACAAAAATGTATCATGATCTAAAGAAATTATATTGGTGGAGAGGAATGAAAGAAGATGTAGCTAAGTACGTGTCTCAATGCCTAAATTGTCAGAAGTAAAAGCTGAACGACAAAGACCGATAGGACTGTTACAGCCGTTACCAGAACCAGCATGGAAATGGGACTGCATCACTATGGACTTCGTCACAGGATTACCATTGACTCCTCGTGTTGTTGATGCAGTTTGGGTGATTGTAGACCGCCTGACTAAAACAGCTCGCTTTATACCTATACGACCTCAGTATACACTGGAGAGGTTAGCTAAGCTGTATGTGGATAACATTGTGCGATTACACGGTGTACCCGAAAGTATTTTGTCCGACAGAGATCCACGATTTACTTTAATGTTTTGGGAAGGATTGCAAAAAGCTATGGGTACAACACCGAAGTTTAGTACTGCATTCCATCCACAGACAGATGGACAGTCAAAGCGTACAATTCAGATTCTAGAAGATATGCTTCGAGCATGTGTAATTGATTTTAAAGGATCATGGGATGAAAAGTTACCATTGATTGAGTTCGCTTATAACAATAGCTATCAGGCTACTATACAGAAGTCACCCTATGAAGCACTTGTATGGCAGAAAGTGTCGAACTCCTTTGTTTTGGAATGAAATTGGGGAACGTAGTATTGTTGGACCAGAATTTGTTGAAGAGACTTGTCGAGTGGTCGACATTATCAAAGAAAGAGTGAGAACAGCTCAGAATTGTCAGAAGCAATATGCAGATACCCGACGCCGAGACCTTGAATTCTTCGTGGGTGATAAAGTATTCTTAAAAGTATCGCCTATGCGAGGATTGAAACGGTTCGGACAGAAAGGGAAACTAAGTCCAAGATATGTTGGGCCATATGAGATTCTAGCTAAGCGTGGAAAAGTGGCTTACCAGTTAGCACTACCACCATCCATGTCAAGTGTGCATGACGTATTTCACATTTCCTTATTGAAGAAGTATGTCAAGGATCCGACGCACGTCTTGACAATAGACTTACCTGATTTGACTGAAGATTTGACATTTAAAGTAGCACCAACTGAGATCACTAGTCGAAAGGTTCAACGACTACGCAACCGTGATATCTATTATGTTAAGGTCACCTGGAAAAGTAGAGACATGGAAGAAATCACATGGGAAGAAGAGAATGTTATGCGAAAGCAATACCCTCATTTATTTGACTCAGAAGGTATGTACAATTTCGAGGACGAAATTTTTATAAGTAGGGGGAGTTGTAAGACCCGTATCAAACTAGCCCGGTCTTACCACCTTGAACCAGGTCTACCCATCATGGTCGAGCCAAATGGATCAAGTGCGTGAGGGAGATCACGATCCCAAGTATTAAACTGACCCAAAAACACTAAAAATAGGGGGAGAGTCGCATACCCAGCAAGGTAGGGTCGAACCCCCCCAGTATAGAAAGTCAGACCCTGAGTTTTTAACCAGGGGTCAGACATTTTAGAACCAGGGGTGGACGGGATCTCCGACCCCCTCATCGACCCCCAGTCTGTCGACAGAAATCGTGATTTGAAAACTTTCCAAATTTCAATGAGATTCTTTCCTAATCTCAATGGGACTTATTTTGGGAGTTTCTACTCTATAAATAGGACGTCCCTAAGCCTCTTTCACTCCTTTTGGAACCCTAATTGGATTGAGAGAAAGAGAAGAGAAGGGGAAGAGAAAGAAAAGAGAAAGAAAGTGGAGAAGAAGATCAAAGAGAAGGCTTCAGAGAAACAAACCTAATTCTCAAGTATGGATACTATCTCCATGTAATTCTACAGACCTTAGAATAGATAGTGAAGAGGAAATGATCTAGGAGAAACCCAAATCATCCACCCACGGTTAGGTTTTCATGGAAAACCATGGGGGAAATCATGAAAGCCATATAGGTGAATGAACTACTGTTCTAGGCCATAGAACATGTGTGGAATGGATTGTAGAAGCAAGCCATAGGACCCCAAACACGAAGAATGGACTATAGGATGAAAAATTGACTAAACCCACAGGGGGTCGCACGGGGGGTCAATGGCCAATCGACCCTACCAGACCCTAACAATCGACCCCCAGTGTTCGGGAAGTCCAGAATCTGGGTGGTAGCACCCAGGGTCGATGGAACCTCCGACCCTGGCATCGACCCCCAGTTAACAGCATGCTTTTTAAAGTCAGAATTAATTCTAATTAAATTCTATCGACTTGATTAGGTCTTCTAGTGATATAATATTGATATTTAGTTGATTCTTAAAGCTTGAAAGAGAATCTACGATCAAGTAAAGGTAAGGGAACAAAACCTAAACTAACTGGTTAATAATAAACTGTTTTACTTTTGAGTCCAATGCCATGATTGATTTTATGCGTGTATGATTGTTATATGCATTCAACATGTCATCCAATATTTCTATTATTACTGTTCATGCATATTTAATTCTTGTTTATACATGATGATGATGCTGATGATAGGAAGCATGTGAATGTATGTGTGTGGTTGGTGTGCTTGATGCGAGCGAGTATCAGGGGGAGGTGTCATAGGCGGGGCCTCAGCACTCTAGCTCTATCTCTAACTCATGTCTTATCCACTGACATCGTCGTATCGCCATTACCTTAGCAGAACTATTACGTCATAGGGTATGAGGGGAGGTGGTCTTGGACCGTGTAGTCTCTGACTCTTCCGAGGGGGCCTTAGCCCTATCTCTATGGACGTATTGAGGGATCCTAGGGTGAGGCCTTGGATACTTTGATTGGCATTAGGATTGGTTAGTTGCGAGCCCAGTTTGTGAGCCCTCTCCAGCAGGGGCTTACGTATTGGTATGGGCAACGAGTACAGCAATAAACGTGATCTTTGTGTGTACATTGTCCATGATTGGGTGCATGTGAGTCGACAATAAACGTTATCTTTGGGCGGTTTCACACACTCGTGTATAGAGGTGCGGCGTCAATAAACGTGATCTTTGGCCCCCTATCCTTTCTATAGCACATTGCAAACTTATTTACCAGACCAAAGATATGAATTGAATGCATGCATATGTTTGTTGCATTGTTTTGTTTGCTCACTGAGCCATGATGTCTGCTCACCCTCTCGACGTCGAATATTTTTAGTTGATGATGCAGGTACTACAGTTGAAGATTATATAAATGCTCCAGTGTACGGGCGTGTTGCTGCAATGGAAGTTGAAGACTTAGAGGATACGCATGACCCCTCATGCGAGTGCTACTCATGTGTATTCTATTAGGATTTTATTTAAATTTATAAAGGGATGTAATTGATATTTTATTTATGTCTCAGTTGATACTACAATAACTTGATATTTTAATTATGATTATTACAGTTAGAGTTCTCAGTTTATTTACTATAAGAATTTCACTATTGTGTATTTATTCTGATTATGGTTGTGGATGTGCATGGTTTTATTTTTAATGGATACCTCCTATTAGAGATCCTGGTTAAACCGTTGGTTTACTAGCGGTTCATCACACCGTTCTGAATGGTGCAGAATTGGGGTGTGACAACTTATATCAGTCTGTAAATGTTCTCTACTTAAGAAGAATATACCGTAAAACTCTTTCTATAGATCGGCCAAATGGGGTGATTTCTTTATGTACCAACTTAAATCTCTAGGAGTGATTTCATGTCTTCAACTTAATCATCTGTAGCTTTCATGTGTGTGTTAAACTTTCATTTCTCCAATGGTCGATGGATTAGAAGTTCAGGTTGTGGCTCATCATCCCGATCATCATCAGAATCAAAATTGACAGCAGACATCGAAGAGGAAGAAGTATCAAACTGGGAAGGAATGAATTGGAAGAAGTAAAGCACTGTAGTTAATGTCTCAAATGAGATGATTATTGTTCATTTTTTCATAGCGTTTTGGACTGAACTTTCTACAGACATATCTAACTCGAGCCCAAACATTGATGATCTATCAGATACCAAAGGTAGCTAGTTTAGACAAGTAGTTCACCGAGTTACCCCAATTGGAGACAACATCAATGACACCAACTTATGATCGGTTATGGGACCAAATCTCTATTCAGACTTTCGCTAGTAAGGTTCATCAAGCCTATCTATCGACGGGTGTTTGACGCTTTCCATCTTGAACTATACCCCATTTGAGTCTATTATCATTTTGATCTATGCCTTAGTTAGGGTCTGACGTCCACCTAATCTATGCCCCAATTTGGGTTTGTTGTATTCCAATCTTATGCCCCAATTTGGATGTCATGAAACTCTGACCAATACCCTAGTTTGGTCCATTGCCTTTTTAATTTGCCCCACTTTGAATC
This sequence comes from Protea cynaroides, assembly GCA_028583415.1. Classification (NCBI taxonomy): domain Eukaryota; kingdom Viridiplantae; phylum Streptophyta; class Magnoliopsida; order Proteales; family Proteaceae; genus Protea; species Protea cynaroides. The sequence goes on from CM053265.1 coordinate 18,090,356, forward strand.
CATTGACATTTTAGTTATGCCCCAATTTAGGATGCACTGACATTTTGATTGTGTCCCAGTTTAGGGTGCATTTGAAGTTCATTTTCAAGCTACCTCAATTTTGGGGTAAAGTCAATCACATGGTCTTCTTTTTCATTGTTGATTTTGGGAGGCGAGAGGGACATTCTTGAAGGTTCAAGGGCTACTCCTTTGAGTCTGGGAATTATGATCTCGTTAGGTGATGAAAGTAATACTTGGGAGTCAGAAACCAACTCTATCAATCAAAATGGCTCGGTCGCCAAGGGTGAATGACTTGCTTTCCTATCTCAATTTGTTATTTAAATTTGGCAGGCATGCTAACATGGGAAAGAAACATGTAATCTCTTGGAATCTATGATTCAGCTTTCTACCCTCTAGGATTCCTCAACTCCGATTCTGGATGCTCAATTCTGCTTTAGAACATTAGGCTCTCAATGTGCTGTCTTCCAACTATTGTGAGACTTTGTGGAACAAAATTCTCCTTGTGAACATGAACTGGGATATGATCCAGTGATGGTGGGACCATCCTACAAGTGGATGCAATAGGAGTGGATGCTTTGTCTACTCACTCATGTGTTCTCTTAAGTCTGGATAATCTTATCCTCCCTAGTTCAGCCTTCCTTCTTTTTTTTTTTTGTTATTTCTTTTTCTCTTTTCCTATATAAACAATGAGCAAAGGTTAAGACCCAAAAGTGACTAGACATGAGAAGAATACACATGTACATACAACCTAACCCGACCAAACAAAGTTAGCTCCTTCATGAAGACCGCCTATTAGACATTATCTATAACAATTCAGTTGTAGTTGAATGATCCCGTAGTTGGTCTTAGGGCCTCAAGATTCTGTACGGATCATTGTAGCACCAAGGTTCGACCACATAATTCATCAAATTCCAAGAAATTGAAGCAGATATGCTTATTTGTGTGAGGACATGGGAAAAAATATAATCTTTTTGAAAATTTTAATTGGATTTATCCTCATTTTTAAAATTGAGTTTTCTGTAATTCCCAGATTGACACTGAGAGGGGGGGGTGAATCAGTACCCACTAAAATTCTTCCCAACTATTTGAGGTCTGTCCTGATTGGTTAAACACTGCTGCCTTGAGCTATCTGTCTTGGCTGTGCGCCCTTGAGCTGACTAGTTCACATACCTGCTCATTTACACATTTCGTGTAACACACCATGCCACACACCTACGAGTATCCATACCGCAGGCTTGGCCCGCCTAGTGTGTACACCCGCACCGCAACCCACGCACTTCACATACACAACAAAAATATACATATCCACAAGACACATCATATAACGTGGTTCACCAATCACATACTGTGATGGCTACTCCACGGGGCAATACCCTAACCAGGGTTTCGTATTATACCCAATACGCTACTTCAATAGTATTCTGTTGCTACAACAACTTGGTGCTATATCACCAACGTAATCCAAGCTGCAACTTGAGATTCGGGCAACTACCCTCAATCCCGTTAAGCCCCAACTTAACAGTTACAATGAAATTGATATGGAATGTGTACAAACCCTTCCCAACATAATACATCTCACAAGATAAGGTTTGCGTGCGTGATTACCTTCCCAAACGTGATCACCGCAAGTTTGACGCTCACAATGTAGAAGTTTCAAGCTCTCGTGTAGTGATAGATATGCTTCAATAGAAGTAGAACTTCGATATTCTTCCAATCTATCTCGCACAACATCATTCACATCAAAACATCACTCGCGCTCACTCTTCCCTCCAAACTACTCAAATGATCATGTATGTCGATGGAGGAAGGTGGAGAGGAATTTTTTCTTCAAGAAAAGCTCCAAATCCTCCTTTTTCACCAAAACCCGTAGCTTTTTCTGTTCAAAACCCTGGTTTTTTTGTTCAAAAACATTCTGCTCGGAGAGAGAAGCTCGTGGGCTTTTGAATCATCCCAATCGGAGATCGGACGGCCAAGATATGGCCATTTGAAGTTCGGCCGATCAGATTATTCCAAATGGAATCTTCCCGACTGATTCCATGCGGCGCTAGCACCGTAGCGCCCCTCCTCTGACCCACCGTACATCGTTGTCGAGATTTGATTTGCGAGAAGGAATCAAATGAATCGGACCGCTGGATCGGTCGAGAACGGCGGGATCTCCTCCCGACCGCCGATCGGGTCGATCCCGCCACCGGACTCGGCTTCACGCGATCCCTCGATTGGAATCATCGGCGCCCTTCCGGCGGCATTTCATCGAATCGGGTGAAGTGCATGCCGCTGACTTGCGCTGGCTTGGCGGCGCGCGCGCATGCGCTGCGTGCTGCGCTTCGCGTCGTGGCCGCTTGCGCCGAGCAGCCCTTCCGATGGCACGGCGCCGCGATGACCTTGCGCTGGGCATGCATGCCGCCGCTGCTTGCCGCCGCGCGCGCTGCTGCCGCGCGCGGCATGCGGCCGCGCTACGGCATGCTGCTGCGCGCATGGCTTCGCCGGGCGTGGCCCGTGTGCGTGGCTGCTTGTCGCCGAGCAGGTGGCATGGCCCGCTGGCCCGGTGCCGCGGGCATCGGGCCCTCGCCGGCCCGGGCTGGCTGCCATGCTGGCCTGGCCACCCAAGGTGGGACCCACCTGGTCACCCACTCTCTCTCCTCTTTCTCTCTCCCTCAGTTTCTCTCTCTTCTTTCTCTCTCTTCTTGTTTGGACTTTCTTATCAACTTTCTTCAATGGTTCTCTCACACCAACCGCCGTTAGAGCACTATTCCGACATCATGTCTACCGGGGGCCTTCAAACATTCTCTCTCCTCTCCGTACACTCTATCTCCTCCATATCACCTTGTCAACTTAGAGTTGCCAACAATGACAACCTTAACTTGGACAAGGTTCCAACAATCTCCCCCTTTGGAATTGTTGGCAACCCATATTACATGAGATGACTCCCATATTACATGAGATGACTGCACACACCCTTTGCGCACATCCTTTCTCCCCCTTTGACAACAAGTTTCAAAGGACATATAAACGAAAATACTCCCCCCTTCGGATGAACTCCCCCTTACATAGCCTCACTGCGCAGGAGTGCCCACCGCATCTTTCCAATCCTACGGATGAAAAGTGATGCTATGTAGGCATCAACTCCCCCCCGCACATGTGCTATCTACCGTGTGCCAAGAGTTACCACTCCTAGCTGGTCTCCGAGTTTCTCAAAAGAGTCCTTTGGAAGAGCCTTGGTGAAGATGTCCGCCACCCGGTCTGTCAGAGGAACAAAATCCAGCCTCACTTCCCCTTCAAGCACCTTGTCCTTCAAATAATGGTATCTTATATCAATGTGTTTGGTTCTTGAGTGTTGTACCGGATTCTTGGAGATGTTAATTGCACTCATGTTGTCACATTTGATGATCACCGGCTCCGCACCGGTAATAACGAAATCGACATCCGCTCTTTTCATCCGTATACTTGAGTGCATGTGGCTGCGCTGCTATGTACTCGCCTCTCAGAGATAAGGAAACAGATTCCTGTTTCTTGCCGTGCCATGCTACTAAGCTCTCTCCCAAAAAGAATGCACCACCACTAGTGCTCTTCCGTCATCAATGCTACCAGCCCGACGCATCCGAAAATGCTGTCAAGGTGAAACTTCTAATCTTTGGATACCATAATCCATAGTCCGTTGTGCCTTTCAAATATCCGAGTATTCTCTTCACCCGCCATCAAATGAGTCTCCTTTGGGCAAGCCCGGAATCGGCTACTAGGCAACCGCTTGCAAAATATCGGGCCTTGAAGTCGGCCAAATACAAGAACCGCCAATCATTGACCTATACAATGTCCGATCAACTCGTTGGTGAATTATCTTCCGAGCTCGGCTTGATATTCACCGTCATTGGTGTCCCTACCGGGTTTACAGCCCCTCCATCACAAATTTCTTCAACATCTCCTTGGTATACTTCATTTGAGAGATGAAGATGCCATTTTGCCTCTCGCTGAACTTGTAGACCCAAAAAATAGGATAACTCCCCCTAGCATAGACATCTCAAACTCGTCCTCATTTTCTCAAAGAAATTTTTTACATAGCTTGTCACAATGTCCTCCAAAGATGATGTCATCCACATAGACCACAACTACTACCGACTACTATCTTCCCGTCATGACATATAGATTGCTGTCCACTATTCCCCTTCGCAGACCCAATTGATGCAAATAAGTGTCCAGTCTTGAATACTGTGCTCTTGGAGCTTGCTTCAACCCATATAAGGCCTTCTTCGGCTTGCACACCTTATTTCCATCATCACAAAGCCGAAAACCCTCAAAGTTGCTCAACATACACTTCTTCTTCAAGATTACCATTTAAAAATGCAGATTTGACATCCATTTGGTACACCTTGAAACCTTTGTGAGCTGCTAGAGCCAAGAACATCCTGATGGACTCAAGTCTAGCCACTGGAGCAAAAGTCTCCTCAAAGTCAATTCCTTCCACTTGGGCATAACCTTTACACACCCGGGCCCGGCCTTGTTTCGACCACCTTTCCATCTTCATTCAACTTATTCCTCGAAGACCCATTTTGTGCCAATTACATTTTTGTCTCGTTGGTCTTGGAACTAACTCCCATGTGTTATTCTTTTCAATTTGATCAAGCTCTTCATTCATGGCTTTCATCCGGTTTCCATCCTTGCCAGCCTCATATACGCCTTGGGTTCAACTTCGACAATAAGGAGAAAGTAGCTGTCTTCATTTTCCCGGGTTTGCATCCCAAAGATTTGGATCTCCAATAACTTGATGATTTGGATGAATCCTTAACCATTTGTTGTCCTTTGGTCTTCCATCCTTTTGCATTTCCACCTCAAACTCTTGTAATTCGATTCTATTTCTGATTTTTGTCCCTTTTCAGCTGCCCCCTGTTTCATTATCTTCAAGTTCTTCAAACACCGAACTTTCTCGCTCGCCTCTCTTTGAGTAGGGTAATTGTTCATCAATTCCGACATCGAACTTTCAACAACCTTGTTTAGTCTTTTGTTGTAACATCCGTAAGCCTTGCTTTTGAAAGAGTATCCTAAAAATATGCCTTCATCGCCTCTACATCAAACTTGCCAAGATTCTCTTCCTTTCTCTTGATGTAACACTTTGAACCAAAGACCCCGAGATACTTCACTCGTAGCTTTCCTCCCAAACCACAATTCATAAGGTGTCTTGTTCTCATGAGGCCTTAGTAAACATCTGTTGGTGATATGCACCGCTGTATAGATGCCTTCTCTCCGTAAATGTTTTGTTGTTGTTTTTTTCGTCATCATAGTTCTAGCCATTTCTTGCACTGCTCTGTTTTTTCTTTCAACCACTCCATTCTCGAGGTGTTCCGCTGCCGAATGTTGAATTCTGATCCCACTTTCATTGCAAAATTTGGTGAATTCATTCCATGTAAATTCTTTGCCTTGATCGGACCTTAAACACTTGATTGTGTTTCCCTGTCTCATTTTCCACTCTCTTCTTGAATGCTTTGAACTTGTCAAGAGCTTCAGTTTTTCCTTCGTAAACATCACCCATGTCATCCTAGAATACTCATCAATAAATAAGATAAAAGTACCTTTCTCCTCCAATGGCTTGGGTTCTCATGGGCCCACATAAGTCCTGTATGAATTAGGTCAAGTGGTTTGGTCGACATGAAACTCCTTTGACTTGTATGTTGCTTTTTGCCTCGCTTCCTTTCCGACATGGTCCACATACATGATTTTCTGAACCTTCAAAATGGGAAGATCTCTCACTAACTCTTGTCTACTTATCTTGGCAAGATTCTTGAAATTTATGTGCCCCAAATTCTTTCGTGCCACGGCCAGCTCTCATCATCCCGACTTATCAAACATTTGTTGTCATTTGTCTCCGAGAGAACATATAAGTTGCCTCCGGGTCCGACTCCATGTGCCACGCCTTTCCTTTTTGCAATACTTTTTAACCCGCACAACCATTTTTAGTGAAAGTCACTTCATTACCCCGATCACGGATCCGACCGACACTCGAAGATTATGTTTTAAGCCATTGACATACAATACATTATGAGATTTCAATTTTCCACTATTGATGTTAACAGTTCCTCTTCCTTCAATTCTTGCACCATCATTATTTCCAAATCTAACCGATCCACTTTCTTCGCATTTAGACTTGAGAAAATTTCTTTATTGCCTCGTCATGTGAGTGGAGCATCCACTATCAAGAATCCATGGCAAGGGCTCACTTTTGGCCTTAAAGGCCGCCTACACAATGAAGGAAGTATTATTTTTCTTCTTGTTTTTCTCAACCCATATTGCCTTTTCTTTCACTGTAATGGGTTTTCTAACACTTTCCTCCATAGCCCTTTCTTCTCTCGAGCTTGTCTCCTAGGGGGATTTCTTCCGCATTCCTTCTAGGTTGTCTTTGAGATGGAAGGATGGTTTGGCAATATCCGGCTATGTGTCCAAACTTTTGACACCGAAACATTCAATTCTCGCCTTCAACTAAAGGTGCAAATCTATTTCCGCTTGTAAATACCGGCGGTATAATTTGTCTTCGCACTTTGCAACTCTATGTCCATAGCCATTACACCCATAGCAAGATCCTTTGAAGCTTTCTCCTTTCTTGAATTTATTTACTGTTGTAGAAGCCTTCTTTGTCGGTGTTGTTTTTCAAATAATTTTCAGCACTTGACTTCTTTTGTTGTTTTGCCTTAACAAAAACAATGGGGTCCTCAAGAAACCCTTTACCCTTAGTTTTTTCTATCCTCTGCTCTTCATATCCAAGTCCCTGCTCTTATTATGAGAGGATCTTTGATAACTTAAGATTTCATCAAGCACATTTTCTTCTTCTTCGCCCTTGGTCGACACCAATGGAGATGAGGTAGTAGCTTCCTTGTAACTTTTCTTTTTCTTCATACATTCTCGCAAGCTCTGTTTCTAATCTCGAATTTCTTCCTCAAGCTTTGCACACTCATCCTGTTTTTAAGGATAGAGCATTTTTGAGATCATTTTCAGTCTTCTTTGCTTCTTCATTTGAGATTTTCAAAGTACTTATGAGCTCGCTTGCTTCATTGCACTTGTCATTTAATCTTTTGTTTTTCTTCCCTTTCATCTCTCGAGATCCGTAAGGGCCGAGTATAGTTCAGCTTCAAGATTGGCCTCATCTTCAAGATCATCCTTCCCTTTGGCAGCTTCATTGTTCTCAAGCATTTCATCAAGTCCGACCATGAACGAGTCTCACGGCCATCTTCCCTCCTCCGACTCATCCGAGGATTGGTTCTTCTTGGTCAACGACTTCTCCTTTTTGGTATGAATTTTCTTTTACCTTTCTTGTCATGATTCTCCTTGGGGTCTTCATCATCGAGTCATATACTCTTCCTTTCTTTTGACATTTTGATGCAAAGTGTCCTAGTCCTCCACAGTTGAAACATTTCGGTGTTGACTTTCCTTTGTATTTATCACTTCTCTTCTTAAGCCTTCCCCGCAAGATAGGCTAACAATTCATCATCCGAGTCATCGACTCACTAATCTCTTTTGCTTTTGATTTTTCACTTGATTCTTTGATCTTCAACTTTCTCATGGCTTCAAAAGCCGCTTCCTTCTCTCGTAGGGATTTCATCAACCATTCTCATTTCATAGGTAGTCGAATACCATGTAAATCATCAAGGTCGTGGAATCCAAGGTGTCCATCTCTTCAAGCACCGATACCTTGGCATTATATAGCTTGGGCAAGGTCCTTAGAATTTTCTTGACAATATGTATCTCCTTTATCTCTTCACCCAAAGCTCGATTGCATTTGTGATGCCATTCACCCGTTTGAGATAAAAACTCAATTGTTTCTCCTTCGACATCTTCAGACTCTCAAACCGAGATCTCGTGATTTGTAACTTAGCCTCTTTTATCTTGTTATCTCCTTCATGTACACTTTTCACCTTGTCCCAAATTTCTTTGGAGGTAGGACAGCTAATAACTCGTGAGCTCATTGCTAACAAGAGATGCTAGAAGGGCGTTGGCCGCTTTGGCTTCATTTTCCCCTTTTTTTCATTTCCACTGCATCCGTGATGTCTTCGTGGGATGTGTGTATCCATTCTTTACCGCACCAGACTCCATAGCCTTGAGATATAAGATATGCTTCCATCCCCGACTTTCCATACACCGTAGTTTGATCCGTCAAACGGAGGAATTCTTTCATGCCCGTGGTTATCTTCATTGAATGCCATTTTTGCAACCTCTAGTTTCGCTGACCCGAGTTGTTAATCTTCCTCCCCGGGGAACCTAGCTCGATACCAATTGTAATTCCCATTGACACCGAGAGGGGGTGAATCAGTACCACTCAAAATTCTTCCCAACTATTTGAGGTCCGTCCCGATTGGTTAAACACCGCCGCCTTGAGCTATCCGTCTTGGCCGTGCTGCCTTGAGCCGACTAGTTCACATACCTGCTCATTTACACATTTCTGTGTAACACACCATGCCACACACCTACAGTGTATCCATACCAGAGGCTTGGCCCTGCCTAGTGTGTACACCCGCACTCGCAACCCACGCACTTCACATACACAACAAAAATATACATATCCACAAGACACATCATATAACGTGGTTCACCAATCACATACCGTGATGGCTACTCCACGGGGCAATACCCTAACCCCCCCCACAAAAATCCCTTTTCACCAACACCTTGAACCAACCACAACAAACCCCCACTCCAAAAACCCCCCAACCTAACCCTTCACCCTAAAAAAACCCCAACTGACAAACGTTAGAAAGAGGAAGGTACAACCCTCCCAACATAATACACCACGCGGGGTGATTACCTTCAATCAAGTGATAACAATGTGGAAGTTTCAAGCTCTCGTGTAGTGATAGATATGCTACAATAGAAGTGAACTATATTGCTTCATTTATGTCGAGGACATGGGAAAAAAAAATAATCTTTTCACTCTCCCCCAAAAAATTTTAATTGGATTTATCCTCATTTTTTTCAAAAACCTTGAGTTTTCAAAGTTGTCTACCCTCATTACACTCAAACTGAGACCTGGAAAGTTCTCACCTTCAGACCCATCCACTCATGCCAATGGAGGGTAAGAAGGCTGGAGTCGCCACCTAGATAAGGTCTAGGACCTATAAATGATGTCTTTCAATGGAGTAACACTATTGACTCGCACAAATGGAACGGCTGTCTTGTCTCACCAAAGGCGGGTAAGTGCCAAATTACGAGTTGGGAAGGTGTTAGGCACCCAACTCACCCGGTTGAACCGGTCTCCCTAAATCCTATCCTTTCCTACAGTTTATGAATGCTTGGGGCTATCTAAATACATTATAAGGTAGAAGGGGAATCTTAAGTTCATTTCTAATTCTTCGCTAAATAGGCATGGCATAAGCTGAAATTAAACAAATTAATCAAGAAAATAATTACAAAATGAATCAAAGAATTCAAAGAATAGCTTAATCGTACATCGAAAGAAAGGAAAAAATGATATATAACATATGACCGAGGTCTGGAAAAATCCCAGGCCGCCTACGTATCCATGTGCGGCGGGAATTTGGCCAAACGTAGTTCAGGCGGGTGTGTACGTACCAAGTGTGTGCAAGAGAAGAGAGACGCTTCCAAAATATTGGAACGCATCCCAAGCGATAGATGCTCCCATAATCATGGAACACATCCAATGAGAAGAGATGTCCCCACAACAGTGGGATCCATCTCAGTGTTGAGGTACTTCCTATCACAAGGAAGTCCCCTCGGTGAGGTAATCCCATAATACATGGAACTTACCTCAATTTGACTGAGCGTGGAGCGAACAAACTCCCCCGCAGCCTACGTATCCCTTGAGACCTCTGTCTCTCCAGAATCAGGTCAAGCATAGTTCCCATGGATTGACGAGCTATGGACACGCGTGACAACACTCAGGAAAGGCCAAATGCCTTAGCTCCCCACACACGGGGTACACTAATATCTCACTCATATCCCATATTCGGGATGCCCAGGTGGACCATCCGTCGGACCACCAATCTTATGCATACGTCTACCCAATCTCAGATTTTTCATTACTATGCATTTGATACAACAGTTTCCCACACTCTTGGATCCAATCCTAGGGTTGGGTGGACTCATTCTAAATGGGCCCGCAAAGGGCATCTGGACTCATTGGAGTCCCCTAATCAATCACATCATGGGAAGCAAGCATCCTAGCATACATCTATCAAAAATTGGATGTCACAGATCACTTGGGGGTATGGACTGTAAGACCCGTATCGAACTAACCGGTATTACCACCTTGTATTAGGTTTACCTATCATGGTCCAGCCAAATGGACCAAATGCATGAAGGAAATAGCGAAACCAGGTACTAAACTGACCCAAAAACAGTCAAAAGGAGGGTAGGGTCACATACCCAGACCAGCAGGGTCGACCCCCCCTCACATAGAAGTTAGACCCCTGATTTTTCACTGGGGGTCGGACAACTTAGGAACTGAGGGTCGACAGGATCTCCGACCCCCTCATCGACCCCCTGTTGCCGACAGAAACCGCAAATAGGAAACTTTCCAAATTTCAATGGGATTCCTTCCTAATCTCAATGGGACTTATTTTTAGAGATTATACTCTATAAATAGGACGTCCCTAAGCCTATTTCACTCCTTTTGAAACTCCAATTGAGAGTGAGAGAAAGAGAAGAGAAGAAGAAGAGAAGGAAAGTTGGAGAAGAAGACCTAATTAAAGAATTCAGAGAAATCTCTGAATCTCAGCAAACCTAAGGTATGGGTAAGCTTTCTATTTGATGATCTAAGACCTTAGAATAGTTTATGAAGAGAGTATGGTCTAGGAGAAACCCAAATCATACACCCATGAGAAGATTTCGATGAAAACCATGGAGAAATCATGGTAGACAAGGTAAGGAAGAAACCTAGTGTTCTAAGCCATAGAACAAGCCTAGAATGGATTATGGAAGTAAGCCATAGGACCCAAACGTGAAATAATGGACTGTAGAGTGAAAATCTAGACTCAACCCACAGGGGGTCGCACGTGGGGTCGATTGGGAATCGACCCTACCAGACCACATGATCGACCCCCAGTGTTCGGAAAGTCCAGAATAGGGGTGGTCGCACCCAAGGTGGATGGAACATCCGACCCTGGCATCGACCCTAACCTGGGGGTCGCAGTATTCTGCTCCCCTACCTGCGACCCACCCTGCGACCCGTGCTTAAAAACAAGCCTAATGATGCCGGAATGAATTCTAACCAAAATCTATCGACTTGTTAGGTTTTCCTATTGATATAAAAGTGGTTTTTAAAGCTTGAAAGAGGATCAACACTCAAGGAAAGGTGAGGGAACAAGACCTAAACTAATTGGCTAATAATAAACTGTTTTTATTTCTTGAGTCCAATGCCATGACTGATTCTATGCGTGTATGCTTGTATGTGCATTCAATATGTCATCCAATATTTCTGCTATTACTGTTCATGCATATTTAATTCTGTTTATTTATAACATGATGATGACGATGATGCTAGGAATAGGCATGTGAATGTATGTGTGTGGTTAGTGTATATGGTGTGGGTAGGGGATGGTATCAACCGGTACAGCCATGCCATTTTCATGGGGTGTATACTGTGCCATGGTTCTACTCAAGTCATGTCCACTGACATCGTCGTATCGCCATTACCTTAGCAGAACTATTACGTCGTAGGGTATCAGGGGAGGTGGTCTCGGACCGTGTAGTCATCGACTCTGTCGGGGGGGCCTTAGCTCTATCTCTATGGATGTATTGAGGGATGCTGGGGTGAGGCCTTGGATACACTGTTTGGCATTAGGATTGGTTAGTTACGAGCCCAGTTTGCAAGCCCTCGCCAGCAGGGGCTTACGTGTTGGTATGGGCAACCAGTACAGCCATGCCATTTTCATGGGGTGTATATTGTCCATGGTGGGTGCTGTGGGCGACAGTGCCGTATTCATTGGGCGTATCCACACACTCGGGTATAGAGGTGAGGCGGACACCGAACCTTTCTATTGCACATTGCAAACTTATAAACCAGACCACAGATATGAATTGAATGCATGCATATGTCTGTTGCATTGTTTTGTTTGCTCACTGAGCCGTGATGTGTGCTCACCCTTTCGACGTCGACTATTTTAGTTGATGATGCAGGTACCACGGTGGAGGACTATATGAATACTTCTATGTACGGGTACGTCGTTGCAATGAAAGCTGAAGACTTTGTGGAAACGCATGATCCCTTATGCGAGTGCAATGCATGCGTTTTCGATTAGATTTTCATTTGAATTTATTAAGGAAATGTAATTGATATTTTATTTACTTATGTCTCAGTTGATACAATATAAATTGATACTTTATCTATGATTATCACAATTAGATCCTTAGTTCATTTATTATTAAGACTTCCGCTATTGTGTATTTATTCTGATTATGGTTGTGGATGTGTATGGATTTATTTTCAACGGACACAGCTTATTAGAGATCCAGGTTGAACCGTTGGTTTATTAGTGGTTCATCATACCATTGTGAATAGTGTGGAATTGGGGTGTGACAACTTGGTATCAGAGCCCTCCGATCCTGTCTGTGAAACCAGTATAGTTCCACAAAAGTTCGTGAACTGAGATAGGATAAAAACTTAAAAGATGTAATAATAACACACCCTAAGCATCTGTGTTGTTTGAGACAAAATTGAAAGAGAATAATGCATTTATTAAATGAGAAACAAATTTATATACAACCAAAAGAAAAACAAACGTATATATACATGACTAAAGCATAGTATAGTCCATAACCTTGATAGTTACTCTGAAGTACAAAAGAAAGATAAAATAAATACATTAAGAAGCTGGAGGAGATGGGGGAGGCGGTGCATCACGGTCTCTATCATAGTCCTCAGCATAGACTCTAGTCAACCAAGCTATCTGAGTCTGGGTCGTCTGGAGACTAGCTGTGAGATCAGCCACCTGCTGGTCGGTCACGCCCTGAGCATCCCTAAGCTACCTTTTATTCTCCCAAAAAACGACCATCTTTTTTTAAACCCATTTTTAGAGAATTCGAAAAAGAAATAAAAAAAAAAAGATGGATTACCAAAAAAGTTTTATTTATAAAAAGTCCCACCCGCTGATCGGACAAGCGCTGAGCCTCTAGAAGCTTTCCCATCCTCAAATCAGACATGCGCTGAGCCTCTCGTATCTCATGCAATATCCCCATCATGTCATCAGAAGGTGCATACGAAGGACCAGCCGCATGTGAAGGACCAGCTGAATAAGAAGGACCAGCTCCTGTAGCATGAGTTGGTGATGGAGGAGGTATGACATCCACATCCATGTACAGACAATCGTCATCATCCCCATGAACTCCTGCTCCAGCGGCTTCTGCTGCTGCCTCAGCGTCAGCCATCTCCACTCGAGTACGTGGACGCACCAGAGTGTTCCTCTCCTCGTCGCTGACCTGGGCATCCCGCATGCCCATCTTGCAGATGGCCTCCCAATCCAAAGGTGACGAGAAGGATTTCTCCTGAATCCTCTCATCCACCATGTCAACACCCAGGTGGGTAAGCAGCATAGATATCATGCGTCCATATGGCAGGTTGCCAGTATGAATGGGCAACGTAGCGCTGATCATCGTCTGCATGACGATGTAAGGAAGGCAGACGGGCTGCCTTGTGCATATACAGTATAGCAGATACTGGGTCAACTGGGAGATCCTCTCGTAATACCCACTCTGAGGTATCAGGTTGTGCTGGATAATCTTGCAGTACACCCGAGGCTTTGGACGAAGATAGATCGCTTTCATCTCCCAGCGATCCTCTCTGATGATCTGGCAGTCAATCTCAGCTCTCATCTCCAATGAAAAGAACTAGGGCTCTCCAGGAGCACAGAACACCAAGGGGCCGTCATAAGAAATGCCCAACAAGTCGGCCAGCTGCCGATAATCGAATGAAATCTCGACTCCCTTGACGTAGCTGGTGATCCGAAGCTCTCTGCCCCTCTCTGTATCATTGTAATCTCCCACCACCTGGAGATTACAGTAGAACTGTCTCACTAAGTCCATCCGAGTGTAGGCATCATAGGTGATCACAGGAAGTCAACCCATGTCACCAAAATCCCTCTCCACATCGAACAGAGCCAGGCTAGCCAAGTCTACCCGGCGACCTCCCTCTACCTTCTTACGAGAATAGCGGGCATATTGTGTCTCCGCCTCGTTAGAACGGAAGCGGACTGGGTCATGAACCTTGGGTACTTTGGTACGAGCCATAGTATCTGCAAAAACAAAGAGAAACAGATAATGGGTTAGTAAAAATGAAAAAATCCAAAAATTTTGACAATATAACGACGTAAATCGATCAAAAGCCTCACTTTTCACCCATACACGTGGGCAGGAGGACTTATAAAGGTTTTAAACAATCCTGCAAGACTCATACAGTTGGAAATTTCATTTAAAGAGATCGAATTTGAAGAAATTTCAAGAAATTCAAAAATCTCGACAAATTAGGGCAAAAATGGGAAAATTCAAGTTTCTCGATAACCAACCGATGAAACTCAAATATTTTTGAGGGCTTTCATTCCTTGAGTCACCAACAACAAAAGCCCCCAATAAAAATCAAAATTTTACGGTTGAAAAAAGTTTAATTTGAAGAAAACGAGTTAAATGGGCAAAAACCTAGCTAAGAAAACCTAAAAACATGAAAATGTAGAGAACATACCTGTAGACGAGGTGTGGACGTCGAAATAGGAAGCAAAAAGCACCAAAGAGTCCAAGTTGGCACTGTAGCAACTCAGAGGGACGAGTCGAGTCGGAAAGGAGGAGGAAGAATGAGAAATGGATTCAAAATCGGAAATAAAAATCTGATTTTTGGTCCGAGGATCGGAGAATTCGACCAAGACATCCGACCCCATCATCTACCCTCGGCTCTCGGTAATCTGATAGAGAACCAGGGGTCGCACCCTAGGTCGGACATCCTCCAACCCCCTCATCGACCCCCGGCTCTCGGGAAGAATCAGTGATTCCTCAGGGTCGCAGACTGAGGGTCGGACATCCATCGACCCCCACCATCGACCCTACAGTGAAAAATACAGCATTTTCGACAGAATGATATGAAAATTTTGAAAATTTCATTTGTTAGTGGTTTTAAAATATGAGAATGAAGTATATAATGATTGTCTCCTGTGTTCAATGATTTTCAGGCAATCCCACTACCAGATTAGATAATGGCTGGACGCAGAGTAACCAGACGAAGCCGTAACTCTATCCCACCACCACCACCTGTGGGGGAAGACAGCCAGACACACCCGAAAACATAGGGGAATACGAACACGGCACCGTCCATAATTAATGGGCAGACAAATCCTACAAATCTGCTAGCTCCACGTACAGACCTGGCTACAGTCGTAATGAACTTGGCCCAACAGCTGCAGCAAATGCAACAGGCACAAGCTACTATGCAAGCTGCCATAGGCCTAACTTTTCCAGCTACACAGACACCACCAATGCCAGCAGGACAAGCAAGCACGGTACCAGGGGGAAGTAACACAGTACCCCATGCACCTCAGACTCCCATCATGCAAGCTCAAGTGCAGAATCCTGAGGTAGCTCAAGGTGGATATCAATACCAACCACCTATATATGGGGCATATGTCCCATAACAACTAGACCACTCTAGACTGGTGGAGCGTTTTTTGAAAATGAAGCCCAAAGAATTTAACGGCAAGCCAGTAGATCCTTTATGGCTGGCACACTGGGTTGACGAAATGGAAAGAAATTTTATGATAATGACAGTAAATGAAGAAGAAAAAGTGTTGTGTGCCACCTTTATGCTGAAAGGAGATGCACACCATTAGTGGAGGTCTACCATGACATATTTATTAACAAAGCACGCCCAACTGACTTGGGATATTTATAGGGAGGCATTCTTTGAGAAGTACTTTCCTAAGAGTTTCAGAGATTCCATGGAGAAGGAGTTCCTGAGTTTATATCAGGGAAAGATGACTGTCGATGCATACCAACAGCGTTATGAGGAGCTGTTTTTCTTCGCACCAGTCAGTATGCAGGTAGAAGACACCAAGACCCGAAGGTTCGTCATGGGACTTAGGGGAAGCATCCGCGAGCATGTTCTGGGACTTGAAAAGAAAATCTATAATGAAGCGGCACAAATTGCTCGAGTGATAGAGTCGAGCCAGAAAGAGAGCTACCTTGCTCAAAATAGGGGAATCAAAAGGCCCAATGGAAATTCTTACAACGGAGGGAACACCAAGATATTCAAACCCTTCCGTACTCAAGGCTTTAATGCTGCAGCTAAGACTACCCCTGCAGCTCCACAGCAACTAAAGCAAGTCAGTGAAGGAATAAGATGTTTTAATTGCAATCAAGTAGGGCATATGGTAAGGGAGTGTACTAAGCCCAAGAAGCAACTACAATAAGGCAGAGTTTATGCGGTTACATCCGAGGATGCTGCCGCATCGCCTGATGTGGTCACAGGTATGACCTGAATCTTATCATTTTGTGTTACATTATGTGAGCATGTAGACTAAACCAAAACAAATCACAGGTATTGTAACTATTAATGGCATTCCCGCCAGAGTACTCTTTGATTCAGGAGCTACTCATTCTTTTATATCTGGGTCATTTAGAAAGAAGTTAAATCTACCCCTTAAATCCTTAGACTACAAACTGCTTGTACAATCACCTATGGGATTAGAAGTGGAGTTAAAAAAAGGTTATGGACCATGTCCAGTTCTTATTGATGAAAAGACTTTGGATGCAACCTTGATCCAACTTGAGATGGCAGACTTTGACATCATCTTGGGAATGGACTAGTTAGCTCGGCATTCTGCAAACCTATTGTGTGCTGAAAAGAAACTGACATTTAAAGACAAAGAAGGAGCAGAGTTCAGTTTTTCGGGAACCAAACTTCCCCGTAAACGAAAACTCATACTCTCTGCATTAAAGGCTAGGAAGTGCCTGGAGAAAGGAGCAGTTGGGTATCTAGTATCTATGGTCGATCATAACAAAGAAGCACCACGAATGGCGGATATTGATGTCGTGCGTGACTATCCAGATGTATTTCCTGACGAACTACCAGGATTACCACCCGACCGCGCTATAGAATTTGTTATAGATCTGATACCCGGAGCCGCACCAATATCTAAAGCACCTTATCGAATGGCTCCTACTGAATTGAAGGAACTAAAAGTACAACTACAAGAACTGCTGAACAAGGGTTACATCCGACCTAGCATATCACCATGGGGAACGCCAGTATTATTCGTGAAGAAGAAGGACGGTAGCGTTCGATTATGTATAGACTACCGAGAACTGAATAAACTGACAATCAAGAATCGGTATCCATTGCCTCGGATCAATGACTTGTTCGATCAGTTGCAAGGTGCCAAGGTGTTCTCCAAGATCGATCTTCGGTCAGGCTACCATCAGTTGAAGATTAAGGATGGTGATATCCCCAAGACAGCATTCAGGACCAGATATGGACATTATGAATTTTGGTCATGTCTTTCGGATTGACGAATGCACCAGCAATCTTTATGAAACTTATGAATCGGGTATTCCATGATATGTTGGGTACGTCAGTTATTGTATTCATCGATGATATATTGGTCTACTCCAAAGACGAGAAAACTTATATTAAGAATCTAAACGCCGCTCTGCAACGACTACGGAAGGAGAAGCTCTACGCCAAATTTTCAAAGTGTGAGTTTTGGCTAAAGGAAGTCACTTTTCTAGGCCATGTTGTATCCGCTGAAGGAATTAAAGTGGACCCTAGCAAGATCGAGGCTATTGTGAAGTGGGAAGCGCCGAAGAGCGTTGCAGAAATTAGAAGTTTCTTAGGTCTAGCTGGGTATTACCGACGATTTGTGGAAGATTATTCCCGAGTTATCGTACCTCTTACCAGTTTAACTAAGAAGGGTGCAAAGTTTGTGTGGACTGATAAATGCGAGAAGAGTTTCCAAACATTGAAAGCTAGATTGATATCAGCTCCAATCTTGACCATTCCGATTCCAAGACAGCCATTTATTTTGTACACCGATGCGTCAGGACTGGGATTAGGATGTGTATTTATGCAAGGACAGCAAGTAATTGCTTATGCTTCAAGACAATTGAAGGCACATGAGAAGAACTATCTGACTCATGATTTGGAATTAGCATCAGTAGTACATGCTGTCAAAATATGGAGACATGACTTGTACGGAGAGAAATTTCAGATTAAATCAGATCATAAGAGTCTTACTTACCTCTTTAATCAGAAGGAGTTAAATATGAGACAAAGAAGATGGCTGGAACTATTGAAAGATTATGATTGTGATATCCAGTATCATCCGGGAAAAGCTAATGTGGTTGCGGACGCACTAAGTAGAAAGGCAATGATGAAATCTCAAGAAGATGTTAGCACCACTGCTGCACTGTGTACCACCAGAAAAGTATTCAATTATGGTAATGAACAGTTTGTGATAGATGCACCGGGTGAATCAACCAACCAAGGGTTTATCCATCGGTTTGCAAATATGTTTGCCACATTGAAGATTGTACCCGATATACTTGATGAAATGAAAACAGCAATTAAATCAGACCCTTATCTAAAAATAGTACAAGAAGACATCGAAAAAGGTAGGACTACTCCTGAGTTCTCCTTAGATGACGAAAGGGTACTGAAGTACAAAGGAAGAATATGTATACCTGAAACAGAAAGTTTGGACATTAGACACCGACTAATGAAGGAAGCCCATACCACCGCCTATTCGATACACCCTGGAAGTACAAAAATGTATCATGACCGGTGGAGGAGAATGAAAGCAGATATAGCCAAGTTTGTGTCTCAATGCCTAAATTGTCAGAAGGTGAAAGCTGAACGACAAAGACCAGCAGGATTGTTATAGCCGTTACCGGAACCAGCATGGAAATGGGACTGCATCACTATGGACTTCGTCACAGGGTTACCATTGACTCCCCGAGTAGTTGACGCAGTTTGGGTGATTATAGACAGACTGACTAAAACGGCTCGATTTATAGCTATACGACCTCAGTATACACTGGAAAGGATAGCTAAGTTGTATATGGATAATATTGTCCGATTACACGGTGTACCTGAAAGCATTGTGTCCGACAGAGATCCACGATTTACTTCAAAGTTTTGGGAAGGATTACAGAAAGCTATGGGTACAACATTGAAGTTCAGTACTGCATTCCATCCTCAGACAGACGGACAGTCGGAGCGCACCATTCAGATTCTAAAAGACATGCTCCGAGCTTGTGTAATTGATTTCAAAGGATCATGGGATGAAAAGTTACACCTGATTGAGTTTGCTTATAACAATAGCTATCAGGTTACTATACAGATGTCACCCTATGAAGCACTGTATGACAGGAAGTGTCGAACTCCTTTGTTTTGGAATGAAATTGGAGAACGTAGTATTGTTGGACCAGAATTTGTTGAAGAGACTTGTCGAGTAGTCCACATTATCAAGGAAGGAGTAAGAACGGCTCAGAATCGTCAGAAGCAATATGCAGACACTAGACGCCGAGACCTTGAATTTGCCGTAGGTGATAAGGTATTCCTCAAAGTGTCACCTATGCGAGGTTTGAAACGGTTTGGACAGAAAGGAAAATTAAGTCCGAGATATGTCGGACCATATGAGATTCTAGCTAAGCGTGGAAAAGTGGCTTATCAGTTAGCACTACCACCATCTATGTCAAGTGTGCATGACGTATTTCATATCTCCTTATTGAAGAAGTATGTCACCCAATGCATGTATTGACAGTAGATCTACTTGATTTGACTGAAGATTTGACGTTTGAAGTAGCACCAACTGAAATCACCAGCCGAAAGGTGCAACAACTACGCAACCGTGACATTTATTATGTTAAGGTCACTTGGAGAAGCAGGGATATAGAAAAATCACATGGGAAGAAGAGAATGCTATGCGAAAGCAATACCCTCATCTATTCGACTCGAAAGGTATGAACAATTTTGAGGATGAAATTTTTATAAGTAAGGGGGAGTTGTAAGACCCGTATCGAACTAACCGGTCTTACCACCTTGTATCAGGTTTACCCATCATGGTCGAGACAAATGGACCAAGTGCGTGAAGGAAATGGCGAAACCAGGTACTAAACTGACCCAAAAACAGTTAAAAGGAGGGTAGGGTCACATACCCAGACCAGTAGGGTCGACCCCCCCTCACATAGAAGTCAGACCCCTGATTTTTCACTGGGGGTCGGACAACTTAGGAACTGAGGGTCGACGGGATCTCCGACCCCCTCATCGACCCCCTGTTGCCGACAGAAACCGCAAATAGGAAACTTTCCAAATTTCAATAAGATTCCTTCCTAATCTCAATGGGACTTATTTTTAGAGATTCTACTCTATAAATAGGACGTCCCTAAGCCTCTTTCACTCCTTTTGAAACCCTAATTGAGAGTGAGAGAAAGAGAAGAGAAGAAGAAGAGAAGGAAAGTTGGAGAAGAAAACCTAATTGAAGAATTCAGAGAAATCTCTGAATCTCAGCAAACCTAAGGTATGGGCAAGATTTCTATTTGATAATCTAAGACCTTAGAATAGTTTATGAAGAGAGTATGGTCTAGGAGAAACCCAAATCATACACCCATAGGAAGATTTCGATGAAAACCATGGAGAAATCATGGTAGACAAGGTAAGGAAGAAACCTAGTGTTCTAAGCCATAGAACAAGCCTAGAATGGATTGTGGAAGTAAGCCATAGGACCCAAACGTGAAAGAATGGACTGTAGAGTGAAAATCTAGACTCAACCCACGGGGGGTCGCACGTGGGGTCGATTGGGAATCGACCCTACCAGACCACAGGATCGACCCCCAGTGTTTGGGAAGTCCAGAATAGGGGTGGTCGCACCCAGGGTTGATGGAACATCCGAGCCTGGCATCGACCCAACCCTGGGGGTCACAGTATTCTGCTACCCTACCTGCGACCCACCCTGCGACCCATGCTTAAAAATAAGCCTAATGATGCCGGAATGAATTCTAACCAAAATCTATCGACCTGTTAGGTTTTCCTCTTGATATAAAAGTGGTTTTTAAAGCTTAAAATATGATCAACACTCAAGCAAAGGTGAGGGAACAAGACCTAAACTAATTGGCTAATAATAAACTATTTTTATTTCTTGAGTCCAATGCCATGACTGATTCTATGCGTGTATGCTTGTATGTGCATTCAATATGTCATCCAATATTCTTGCTATTACTGTTCATGCATATTTAATTTTGTTTATTTATAACATGATGATGACGATGATGCTAGGAATAGGCATGTGAACGTATGTGTGCGATTAGTGTATATGGTGCGGGTAGGGGATGGTATCAACCGGTACAGCCATGCCGTTTTCATGGGGTGTATATTGTGCCATGGTTCAACTCAAGTCATATCCACTGACATCATCGTATCGCCATTACCTTAGCAGAACTATTACGTCGTAGGGTATCAGGGAGGTGCTCTCGGACCATTCAGTCTTCGACTCTGCCGGGGGGCCTTAGCTCTATCTCTATGGATGTATTGAGGGATGCTGGGGTAAGGCCTTGGATATACTGTTTGGCATTAGGATTGGTTAGTTACGAGCCCAATTTGCAAGCCTCGCCAGTAGGGGCTTACGTGTTGGTATGGGCAACCGGTACAGCCATGCCATTTTCATGGGGTGTATATTGTCCATGGTGGGTGCTGTGGGCGACAGTGCCGTATTCATTGGGCGTATCCACACACTCGAGTATAGAGGTGAGGCGGCCACCAAACCTTTCTATTGCACATTGCAAACTTATAAACCAGACTACAGATATGAATTGAATGCATGCATATGTCTGTTGCATTGTTTTGTTTGCTCACTGAGCCGTGATGTGTGCTCACCCTTTCGACGTCGACTATTTTAGTTGATGATGCAGGTACCACGGTGTAGGACTATATGAATACTTCTATGTACGGGCACGTCGCTGCAATGGAAGCTGAAGACTTCGTGGAAATGCATGATCCCTCATGCGAGTGCAATGCATGCGTTTTCGATTAGATTTTCATTTGAATTTATTAAGGAAATATAATTGATATTTTATTTCCATGATGGGTACATGTGGATCGGTGGTGGTATGATCTGCTGTGTAATTCCACACACTCGTGTATAGAGGTGAGGCGGCCTCCGAACCTTTCTATAGCACATTGCAAACTTAAACCAGACCACAGCATAAAATGATTGTTACTCATGCATATAATATTGATTTATTGTCTGATTGTCTTACTGAGCTAAGTTGTGAGCTCACCCTTTGTGTACACACCATTTTTAGATGTTGATGCAGGTTACACGGTGGACGACTACGTGAACGCTTCAGCGTATGGAAGTGTTGTTGCTCTGGATGTGCAAGCAGGAGAGGACGAGCATGACGCTTCATGCGAGTGCCCTTTCTGCGTGTACCTTTAGGGTTTTACTTTATTTATTCCAGTTATTTTTCGATTGGGATACAGTTGATGTAAAGATAATTATTTAAGTTTTGGTCATTGAATAATTGGATATTTTATTAAATTTATCAATAGATTACTCAGTTCATTTATTTAAAGACTTTCGCTGTATTTATTATATTCTGATTGTGGTTATGTGTAATGGTTTGTATGAGTGGACACGGTGTGAACCGTTGGTTCAATGATGGTTCACTCACACCATTCTGGTTGGTTCAAAATTGGGGTGTGACAACTTCGTATCAGAGCTCTCGGACTCTGTCCAATAGACCGTATTGCACTTAACTAAGTCGATGAACTGAGATAGGGAAAAAAAAGTAAAAGCTTTAATAAGAACATACCATAAGCACTGTTTGATATCTGAGACTGATTAAGAAAGAGCATAATATACTATATGGAATTTAATAATGCACATGCTCTAGTTAGGAAGAACCATAAAACTTCTACCAAAGATTAAGAGTGATAAAGTTAAAAGTGCTACAGGGTACGGTCCACAAACCAGACAGTTACCATGTTATATAAACTGTCAAGAGAGAGAAAAATAAGAAGACAATCATGGGGTAGGGGGCCTAGGAGGAATAGGGTCAGCAATGTCATAATCCCACTCGTAAGCGACCCTAAGCCAGTGCACCTGATCCTGAGTGACTCTGAGGCTGCGAGCCAAGTGCCCCAAGTCATGGCTCATCTCACGCTGAGCGTCCCTGAGCTCCATGAACATACCCATCACGGTGTCGGGAGGAGGCTGAGATGATCCCGCTGCATAGGTCGGTTGTGGTGCTGGTGCTGAAACATCCTCCGTATGATCATTGCCACCCTCGTCATCACCCGCTGCCTCTGCTGCATGAGCAGCATTGGCTGCTGCTGCCGCGGCTACTACCCTCCTGAGTGGGCAAGGGACGAGCCTCCAAATCCTCATCGCTGATAGGCAGATTATCCATCTGCATCCGTAGGATGGCATCCCAGTCGATGTCAGAAGTCATAGTGTCCTCCACAGCAATCTCACCCCTCATGTTCACTCGTAGCTGCTGTAGAAGAGTGGTGATGAGCAGACCATAAGGAAGGTTACTGGACTGACCGGGTAGTGTAGCCTGATGCATGGTCCTGATGATGATATAGGGAAGGCAAACCTGCTCCCTAGTGCAAACGCAGTAAGTCAGGTACTGAGTGAGCTGAGATAACTCACTATAGTGGCCGCTCTGGGGCACAATGTTGTGCTGGATGATGCAGCTATAAACTCGAGGCAGGGGCTTCAAACTAGTAGCCTTCATAGGCGCCCCAGGGTTGAGAAGTTGCTCTGAGATCTCCTGGCGCAGATCGTCAGTGAGAAGCCCTTCATCTTAGGGGTACAGTAGAATAAATCCCGTCATTGGGAATCCCCAGAAGATCAGCAAGCTGATGGGTGTCGAAGGATATGGGAACACCCTTGACGTAACTAGTGATGCGGAGCGCTCGATATTGATTGAAGTCATCAACATCCCCATCTATCTCCAAGTTGGCATAAAAGTGTTTGACGAGGTTGTGACGGGTAGTCGTCGTGTATGTGATGACCGGCAACCAACCAAGTCTGCCAAAAGCGGCCTCCTCATCGAACCGCTGCAACTGCTCCAAATTTACACACCGTTCAGACTCGATATTCTTCCTATCGAACCAAGGGAAGCGAGCTTGTGCCGCCTCAGATCGAAACCAATGCTCATCGAGCTGTGGTATAGGCGGGTGGGGAAGGTGCATGCCTAGACCATAGGAGCACTTGCCAGCACCTCTGTGTGGAGCCATTAGAGCTGCAAAACAAGGAAAAACAAGTAGAAATGATTAAAAATTGTCAAAATTTCGACAGCATAACAACAGTAAATCAAGAAAAAGCCTCGAACTCCCCCAAAAACATGGGGAGGAGGACTTACGTAACCCCCAAACGCTTCATGGAAGCCAACCATAGAACAAACAACAAGAAATTTAGAAATTCTAGCAAAAATTGATTTTTTGACAAAACCTAGGTCAAAACTAGAAAATTTTGATTTTTCCAAAAACCTTTCGGTGGAACCTCAAATTAGTTGAGGGCTTTTGCTCTTAAGGGTCCCTAAACCCTTTCTAAACTGAAGGAAAAGAGTTCCTACGGTTAGAATCTTCCAATCAATGAAAACCATAGTTTTTAAGCTTAAAACCACGAAAAAACGATATGAAAATGGTGGATGGAAGGAGAGAACTTACTTGGAGGCGATATTCTAAATCTTGATTGGAAGAAAATGACTTCTAGGATCACCGGTCGGACTGTAGCAACTCAGGAGCCAGAGAGAAATCGCCACCAGAGAGAAGAAGAGAGAAAAAGTGAGAAAAACTCACTTTTTCACGACTTTAAAGGCAAATTTGGGCATACCGGTTGACAGTTTTGCCCATACCGGTCGATCGATACCCCCTAGTATAGTCGACCGTTATGTTTCGGTCAGAATGAAAATTCTGACCGATCGACTGTAAGACCCGTGTCAATCTAACCCGGTTTTATCACCTTGAACCAGGTTTACCCATCATGGTCGAGTCAAATGGCCCAAGGGCGTGAAGGAGATCGAGATCCCAGGTATCAAATCGACCCTAAAACACTTAATTTAAGGGGAGGGTCGCATACCCAGCCAAGGAGGGTCGGACCCCCCAAAACAGAAAGTCAGACCCTCAGTTTTGAAGGGAGGGTTGGACAACTTAGAGAACCTAGGGTCGACGGGATCATCGACCCTCCCATCGACCCTCAGTTGTCGCCGAAACTGAAATTAAGAAATTTCCTAATTTTCGATTTGGATTCTTTCCTAATCTCAAAGGGACTTATTTTAGGTTGTTCCTACTCTATTTAAAGGACGTCCCTAAGCCTCTTTCACTCCTTTTACAACCCTAATTGAATTGAGAGAAAGAGAAGAGAAGGAAAAGGAGAAGAAGAGAAGCAAGGAAGAGAAGAAAGCCAAAACAAGAAGAGTTGCAGAGAAGGAGTAATCTTCTCAGGTATGAATAATAATTCCATGAGTTTCTACAGACCTTAGATTAGATAATGAAGAGAGCGTGATCTCGGCGAAACCCAAACCATCAATCCATGGTTAGGTTTTCGTGGAAAACCATGGGAGAATATACGAAAGCTATATAGGTGGATGCTTCATGATTCTAGACCATGGAATGAATGTTGAATGGACTGTAGGAGCAAGCCATAGGACCCCAAACACGAAGAATGGACTAAAAAGAGGGAAATTGACCAAAATACACCGAGGGTCGCACAGAGGGTCGATGACCATCCGACCCTAGGTGATCCTGAGTATCGACCCTCAGTGTTCGGGAAGTCTAGATTGGGGAGGGTCGCACCTAAGGTCGATCAGGACTCCGACCCTACCTCCGACCCTCAGTTAACAGAATGGTTTTAAAAATTAAAATAAATTCTAATTAAACTTTATCGACTTTGTTAGGTCTTCTAGGAATATAATAGCAATATAAAGGTGATTTTAAAGCTTGGAAAAGTATCTATTAGCAAGCTAAGGTGAGGAAACAGAACTCTAAACTAATTGGTTAATAACAAACTATTTTCTATTTTCTTGAGTCCAATGCCATGCTTGATTCTATGCGACTATGTTTGTAATGTGCATACAACATGTCATCCAATATTTCTATTACTTGTTCATGCATATTTACTTTATGGTTTATAACTTGATGATGATGATGATGATAGGAATAGGCATGTGACTGTATGTGTGTGGTTGGTGTACTTGATGCGAGCGAGTATCAGGGGAGGTGTGATGAGAACGTCAATAAACGTTAACCTTTGGCGGGTCTCAGCACTTTAGCTCTATCTCTAACTCAAGTCTTATGCATTAGCATCGTCGTATCGTCATTACTTTAGCAGAACTATTATGTCATAGAGTATCAGGGGAGGTGGTCTCGGTCCTTGTAGTCTCTGACTTTACCAGGGGACCTTAGCTCTATCTCTATGGACATTCTGAGGGATGCTGGGGTGAGGCCTTGGATACACTTTTTGGCATTAGGATTGGTTAGTTGCGAGCCCAGTTTGTAGCCCTCGCCAACAGGGGCTTATGTGTTGGTATGGCACTATATAGCAATAAACGTTAACCTTTGTTATATAATGTTCATGATTGGGTGCTTGTGAGTCGACGATAAACGTTACCTTCGGGCGGCGTCACACACTTGTGTATAGAGGCGGGGTCAATAAACGTTACCTTTGACTACCTAAACCTTTCTATTGCATATTGCGAACTATAAACCTGACCAAAGATATGAATTGATTGCATGCATATGTACTGTTGCATTGTTTTGTTTGCTCACTGAGCCGTGATATGTGCTCACCCCTCGACGTTGAATATTTTTAGTTGATGATGCAGGTTTCACAGTTGAAGAATATATAAATGCTCCAGCGTACGGGAACATAGCAGCGATGGAGGTTGAAGCTGAAGTGGATACACATGACTCCTCTTGCGAGTGAAACTCATGTATATTCGATTAGATATTTTTTTAGTTTTCTTTATTTGGATTTATTAAAGACATGTATTTGATATTTATTTATGTCCCAGTTGATACAGAAAAAATTTCTATTTAAATATTAATATCACAGTAGATTCTTAGTTCATTTTATTATAAGACTTCACTTCCGCTATTGTATATTTACTCTGATTATAATTATGGATGTATGGAGTTTAGATAACACGGATATAGCCTACTCGAGATCCTGGTTGAACCGTTGGTTTATTAGCGGTTCATCACACCATTCTGAATAGTGCGGAATTGGGGTGTGACATCGACTATACCGGTCTCTCCATTCCTCTACAGTGTTGCGACCGGTATGTCGCGACCGGTCAGGAAAAAAAAAAAAAGAGCCAGAAAATTTGTTCTTTGGAAAAATTTTATTACTAAGTTTCCATTTCGATTATCCGCCTTGCAATTATTAAAGACTAACACTATTATGATTATTCGACTGTATCTCATGTGATATGTCTTCTTCTCAGACCTAGACAAGACTAATCTGAGATGGTAGGCGGAAACGGTCATAGAGGCTCACGAAAGCGTCACCACTCCAGGGTGCGCCAGACTGAGGAAAATATGGAAACCGGTTATGTTGAAGAGCAAACCCAGAACCCGGAGAGTGGAGAAGGGCAGGTTCCCAGGGCACCCATAAATTTACCAGGCCCTCCTCATACAAACTCCGAGACAATTGTCACGAATCTGGTTTACCAGATGGAAGCCCAGCAGAAGACATTCCTGAACGAGATGTTGAAGATGTTCAGGCCACCTGGTTATGTTCCCACTGAAGGTACGCCTGAGTCTGGAAGGAATAATACTACACTGCCAACGGATGGTAGCCCAGGGCCAATGGGCCAAGGATAGAATTTACAACCACCGCATCAATTTCCATCGTCGTCTGCTTACCAGGGAGCATACCCGTACCCACCACTATGGTACGGAATGAATACACAGGGGCAGCACGATCTGAGTCGAGCAGTGGATAGATTCTTGAAACTGAAACCCCCTATATTCACAGGGAAGCCGGGAAAATCGTTGTGGCCTGCACAATGGGTTGCTGAGATGGAGAAGACTTTCCGTTTGATGACATGTTCTGAGGATGAGAAAGTACTGTTTGCTACACATATGCTCAAAGAGGACGCAAACGCCTGGTGGAATTCTACACGGACATATTTGGAGACAAAGCACGCTCAGATCGATTGGGCTATATTCAAGGGAGCCTTCTTCGATAAATATTTTCCAAAGAGCTTCAGAGATCAGATGGAGAAAGAATTCCTCAATCTACAGTAGTCTCAGTCGACTGTGGATGCTTACCAGCAAAGGTACGAAGAGCTATTTTTCTTTGCACCGACAAGCATGCAAGAAGAAGAAACCAAAACTTGTAGATTCACTATGGGATTATGAGGGAGCATTAGAGAGCATATCTTGGGTCTGGAGAAAAAGGTATACAATGAAGCTGTACAGGTTTCCAGAGTAATTGAATCAAGTCAAAAGGACAGTTTCTTTGCACAGAACAGGGGACTGAAGAGACCAACTACTGAGACTTCAGGTGGCGGCAATAATAGACCATTCCGCCCATACAGGGCTCAGTCCACCATGGTGCCTGTAAGAAACACTATTGCACCACCACCGCCATAGTTCGCTAGACAAAACCCGAGCATTAAATGTTTCAACTGTCAGCAACTGGGTCATATTGCAAAGAACTGCACTCTACCTAAGAAACAAACTCCACAACAAGGAAAGGTATTTGCAGTCACCACCGAAGAGGCAGTCGCATCACCTGATGTGGTCACTGGTATGATTCTATCCCTTCCTATTTAGCTTACTATTTATTTGTGTGTGTGAGCATGTAGAACTAAGGGATAATTAAATTTCAGAAACTGTAAATATAGCTGGTATACCTGCCAGAGTACTCTTTGACTCTGGGGCCACGCACTCCTTCGTTTCTATTTCTTTCGAAAAGCGAATGGAATTACCTGTCAAGCATCTAAACCCAAGCTTGATAGTTCGCTCCCCACTAGGAGTTGAAGTGGCATTGAACAAATATTTTGGACCATATACAGTTTGCATTGACGGCCGAGATCTAGAAGCTAATCTGGTTCAACTCAAGATGGCAGACTTTGACGTCATCTTGGGAATGGATTGGTTAGGCCAGCATTCAGCCAGCTTATTATGTGGTGAAAAGAAGTTTTTGCTTAAAGACGAGAAGGGAAAAGAGTTTAGCTACACTGGGACCAAGTTACCCAGGAAGCGGAAGCTGATCCTATCTGCCCTAAAAGCTAAGAGAAGCTTAGAGAAGGGAGGAGTGGGGTATTTAGTGTTTGTGGTCAACATCACTGCTGAGGTGCCAAGGATGGAAGATCTTGATGTGGTACAAGAGTTTCTAGATGTGTTCCCAGAGGATCTCCCAGGTCTACCTCCAAACAGGGCTACAGAGTTTGTGATAGACCTAATGCCAGGGTCGGCACCAGTGTCTAAAGCACCGTACAGGATGGCCCCTACAGAATTAAAGGAGTTGAAGACCCAATTACAAGAATTGCTAGATAAGGGTTTCATACGACCAAGCATATCACCATGGGGAGCACCTGTATTGTTCGTCAAGAAGAAGGACGGTAGTGTACGGCTATAAATCGACTACCGAGAGTTGAACAAGTTAACCTTCAAGAATCGGTATCCTTTGCCTAGGATCGATGATCTGTTCGATCAGTTACAGGGTACAAAGGTTTTCTCGAAGATTGATCTCAGATCAGGGTATCACCAACTGAAGATCAAGGCCGGAGTTATTCCAAAGACTGCTTTCAGGACAAGGTATGGGCATTATGAGTTTCTAGTTATGTCGTTCGGGTTGACCAATGCCCCAGCGTCATTCATGGAACTGATGAACCGGGTGTTTCATGACATGTTGGACACTTCGGTCATCGTATTCATCGATGACATATTGGTCTACTCAAAGGACAGGGAGGCTCATACAACACATTTGAGAGCAGCCCTACAACGGCTGAAAAGGGAGAAGCTTTATGCCAAGTTCAAGAAGTGTGAATTTTGGCTGAAGGAGGTGGCTTTCTTGGGCCACGTAGTATCAGAAGATGGTATCAAGGTAGATCCAAGTAAGATAGCTGCTATAGTAGGATGGGAAGCATCAAAATCAGTTGTAGAGATTCGTAGTTTCCTTGGATTGGCTGGTTACTATAGAAGATTCGTGGAAGACTACTCAAGGATCGTCGTTCCACTTACCAGACTAACCAAGAAGGGAGAGAAATTTATATGGTCAGATGAGTGCGAGAAATGCTTTCAGACTTTGAAGTCAAGACTAGTCTCTGCACCTATCTTGACCATCCCAGCACCAAGCTTACCGTTTACCTTATATACGGACACTTCAGGGTTGGGTCTTGGATGTGTATTGATGCAAGGAGAACAGATGATTGCCTACGCATCAAGACAGTTGAAAGAGCATGAGAAAAATTATTCTACACATGACTTGGAGTTAGCAGCGGTAATACATGCAATCAAGACTTGGAGACACTACCTTTACGGGGAAAAGTTCCAGATTAAGTCAGATCACAAGAGCTTAACCTATCTTTTCACTTAGAAGGACCTGAATATAAGACAGAGGAGAAGGCTGGAGTTATTAAAAGATTATGATTGTGACATCCAGTACCATCCGGGTAAGGCAAATGTTGTGGCTGACGCCTTAAGCAGAAAGTGGGCATTGAAATCGGAGGCAGGACCAAGTACAAATGCTGCATTATGTGCTGCAATCTCGAGCTCAAAAGAGAATGATGAAGAGTATATAATAGAGACCGCAAGAGATCCAGTGGAACAGGGCTTAATTCATAAGTTCACATTGATGTTCGTAGCTTTGAAGATCTCATCGGATCTCATAGATGAGGTCAAAGTAGCAATCCTACAGGATCCACATCTCAAGACAGTACAAGAAGACCTAGAGAAGGGTAACAGCAATCCTGACTTTACCTTGGATTTAAACAAGGAACTCAGGTATCGTGGACGATTATGTATACCTGAGAGTGAGAACTTAAATATCAGAGATCGAGTTATGACAGAAGCTCATTACACTCCATACTCGGTACATCCAGGAAGCACCAAAATGTACCATGATTTAAGAAGATTATACTGGTAGAGGGGTATGAAAGCAGATATAGCTCATTTCGTATTCCAATGTCTGAATTGCCAGCAAGTTAAAGCAGAAAGGCAGAGACCCGCAGGTTTACTACAACCATTACGGGAACCTGCATGGAAGTGGAATTGTATCACAATGGATTTCGTCACTGGCCTACCTTTGACACCAAGGTCGGTGGATGTAGTTTGGGTTATAGTCGATCGACTTACCAAGACAGCTCGATTCATTGCGGTCAAACCTCAGTATACCATGGAGAAGCTGGCCAAGCTATATGTAGATAATATAGTCAGACTTCATGGCGTCCCAAAGAGTATAGTATCTGATAGAGATCCCTGTTTTACATTAAAGTTCTGGAAAGGATTACAGAAAGCTATGGGAACAAAGTTGAAGTTCAGTACAGCTTTTCACCCTCAGACGGACGGGCAGTCAGAGCGAACTATTCAAATCTTAGAAGATATGCTCCGAGCTTGTGCCCTAGATTTCAAAGGAGCTTGGGATGAGAAGTTATCGCTCATCGAGTTTGCTTATAACAACAGCTACCAGGCTACAATCCAAATGGCTCCATATGAAGCACTCTATGGGAAGAAGTGTCATACACCTCTGTTATGGAATGAGGTGGGAGAAAGAAGAATTATAGGACCGGAGTTCGTTGAAGAAATTTGTCGAGTGATTGATCAGATCAAGGAAAGAGTGAAGACAGCTCAAGTTCGACAGAAGCACTATGCAGATAACCGACGTCGAGATCTGGAGTTTGCAGTGGGTGACAAGGTATTCCTGAAGATATTACCGGTGCGAGGTCTGAAACGTTTTGGTAAGAAGGGGAAGCTATGCCCCAGGTATGTGGGACCATACGAGATATTGACCAGACGTGGTAATGTGGCATATCAATTGGCTCTACCACCATCTATGTCAAGTGTCCATGATGTATTCCATGTATCATTATTGAAGAAGTATGTCAGGGATCCATCACACATCTTGATAGCAGACCCCCCAGACTTGACAGAGGACTTAACATTTGAAGTGGTACCTGTGATGCTCTCAAGCCGAAAGGTACAGCAATTTCGAAGCAAATATATCCATTATGTGAAGGTGCATTGGAAAAGCCAAGATGTCGAAGAAATTACTTGGGAAGAGAAGAGCACGATGAGAAAGGAGTACCCCAACCTTTTCGACGATCAAGGTACGTTCAAATTTCGAGGCCAAAATTTCTTTTAAGGGTGGAGGAGTTGTGAGACCTACATGCAAATTTCGGGGATGAAATTTCTTTTAAGGGTGGGGGGATTGTAAGACCCGCACTCCGTGAACCCGATCTAAACCTTGATTTCATGTTGTAACAGGTCTTCCGATCATCACCGGGCCAGACGGGACGAGCGGATGACAATCAGGTACGAAATCGAACCAACCAGACCAACTTAAGTATGAATTCCATTCATACCGGTCAATGGTACCGGTCTATGGTACCGGTCGACCGGTATGGTCTGCGCAACAGACTACCAAGATCCAGAATTGGATCTCTACAGGTCCCACTTTTTCAATTCCGAATCCTAAGACTTTTCTAATCCTAAGAGGCTTCCTAAACCTAATTCCTAGCCTATTTAAACCCCTCTAAGCCTCCTAGAATCCCTTTCATTGATCCTCACAAACCCTAGAGAGGAGAAGAAAATTGGAGAAGGAGAAGAAGCTAGGAAGAAGAAGGAAGAGCCGCCGTTACCGTTCGACGACGCACACTCTACGCCATTCGATGGTAAGTGTTTAAACCCTTCCTTTCACATTATGACTCTAGGATGGTTGGGTTGTTTGGATCAATACCATGCAAAACAGGTATTGACCTAAACCCTACTTTGCCGTTAAACCCTAATTTAGTCGATAAACCCTAGATTCGAGTTCTAGGATGAATACCATCAAAACTAGACTTGAATCGAGTTGGAAACAACTCTAACTCAAAGCTCAGACCTAGAATGGGTAGGGGAAACCCTGGAATCAATAGAGAATGATCGACGACAGTCGAAAAACTAAGTGTATGGTCTTCCGGAGACATACCGGTCGCAGGTCATGCGACCAGTACTGGACCGGTATCTCTCGGGAAGTAGCCTGTGGGGACCGGCTGACCATATCGGTCGCCAGTCTTCCCCACAGAGCTGCGACCAGTATTGTGATCGGTCAGCTCTGTGAGTGTCTTTTTGTAACCTCGTTGGTTTTTCGACCAACGTAAACCTATTCTAATTGAACCCTGATATTGTATAAGACTTTATGACAGCACGTTTGGATCTTGTGACGTGGAGTAAGCTATCAAACGAGCGTCAGGTAAGGGAATCGGACCTAAACCCTAATAATTAATGGACAGTAAACTGTTGTAAATAACAATGAATATGTGGATTGGTGTTTGTGCATATTGCATGTCATCCTTTACTTTTAGCTATTATTTATTGTTCATGCATACTCGCTATGCTAGGATGTGATTGCTAGACATGTGATTGTTTTCGTTGGTGTATGGAATGGGAAGGGCCTAGGGTCTGGGATCATTCCTCACACTGGCACCTTTTTGTAGTATCCTATATTAGCATACTTGGTGCGGTTAGGGTATCAGGGGGAGGTCGTGGCACTGTGGTCTCTGGCCTGGCCACCACGCTCTAGCTCTATCTCTATGTCGTAGGGAGTGATGTTGGGATAGAGTCTACTTACGTATTGTTCTGTCCTAGTATGCTTGGTGCGGGTAGAGTATCAGGGGGAGGTCGTGGCACTGTGGTCTCCGGCCTGGCCACCACGCTCTAGCTCTATCTCTATGCCATAGGGAGTTGTGCTGGGATAGAGCCTACAGTGATGACATATAGGATTGATTAGTTGTGAGCCCAGTTTGCAAGTCCTAGCCAGTAGGGGCTTATGTATTGGTATGGGTGGAGTATCAGGGGAGGTAGTGGATGCCTTAGCTCTATCTCTATTCCATGATGGGTGCATGTGGGTCGGTGGTGGTGTGATCTGTTGTGCGATTCCACACACTCGTGTATAGAGGTGAGGCGGCCTCCGAACCTTTCTATAGCACATTGCAAACTTAAACCAGACCACAGCATAAAATGATTGTTACTCATGCATATAATATTGATTCACTGTCTGATTGTCTTACTGAGCTAAGTTATGAGCTCACCCTTTTTGTGTACACACCATTTTTAGATGTTGATGCAGGTTACACGGTGGACGACTACGTGAACGCTTCGGCGTATGGAGGTGTTGTTGCTCTGGATGTGCAAGCAGGAGAGGACGAGCATGACGCTTCATGCGAGTACCCTTTCTGCGTGTACCTTTAGGGTTTTACTTTATTTATTCCAGTTATTTTTCGATTGGGATACAGTTGATGTAAAGATAATTATTTAAGTTTTGGTCATTGAATAATTAGATATTTTATTAAATTTATCAATAGATTACTCAGTTCATTTATTTAAAGACTTCCACTGTATTTATTATATTCTGATTGTGGTTATGTGTAATGGTTTGTATGAGTGGACACGGTCTTATTGAGATTCTGGTGTGAACCGTTGGTTCAATGATGGTTCACTCACACCATTCTGGTTGGTTCAGAATTGGGGTGTGACACTTAGTGTATTACAGCTTCATATGCAACTGCAAGGAACTTTTAAAGGTATAAAAACTTGTAGGATTTTTTTTTAAAATCCTAATAAACTCATTCCAATCAATCTCATATGAAAAATAAAACACATTTGAGTAATAACATAATCAAATAAAATAGATGGGATATACCTCTTCATAAAAGATTGATTTCTACCCTTGTCTTGTAATTGATTCCCAACAGAGATCTTCTACAGTCTCCTCTCCCTTAGGTATGGGTCCTTTTGATTTCACGCAGAGAGAGACTATAGGGACCTTTGCTTCATATTTATAATAACTGCATTTCAAATCTATTCCAATCCCATAATGGAATAGATTTGGTTTATAATTGGAAAGGGATAATCAATCAATCATTGATTGGATTCCCACTAGTCATAATAGGCAAGTAAGATAATGTTGCCCATAATAATAAAATCAAAAAAATTTTACAATCTCCCACTTGGGCTACATTATTCCACAAAATTGTTATAAACTAGTGTGGCCTTGGAAACCATTAATTAAAACCGGATTATCCCAAACCTCCTTCCTTCCAACAAGCAGGCTAATGTTGAACAACAGCAGAAGATACACCTCAATCATCCAGCATCCAACTTTCTGTTATCACGGACAGAAGTCTCCTTGATTATATTTGACCTTGGCTAACCACCTTTGAAACTTGGCTTAATACTGCCTTTATGTTTTAGCTTAATACCATCTTTTGAGACTTGGCTTAATACTACCTTTTGGGTCCTGGCTTAATACTGTTTTTTGTGTTCTGGCTTAATATTGCCTTTTGTATTCTGACTTAATACTATCTTTTACGTTCTGGCTTCAAACTAACAAGAGTGCAAATGCTAAATCATGAAAAGAAACAATGGTATTAATCACTATGTCCATAAAAATCACAGAGAAAACAATACAATCAAGTATCAATGTAAATATATGGTTTTTACAAAATTAGATCAAAATATTCGACTATGCTCATGCTAGAAATATGATCCTTGAAGATTCTCACTGGTAGAGCTTTTGTCAAGGGATCAGCAACCATATCTACCGTCGAGATCTTTTCTACAATGATGTGATTATCATCAACATTTTTCTTTACTAACAGATACTTGATGTCAGCACCCCGATTTTGCCACCGTAGGGATCTTCGCTCTCATTGGGGCACCGTACGCAATGAGAGGGATGTATCAGTGAAAAAAAAATAATAATAATAGTATATATAATAATAAATAAATAAAAAATGATGATGAATAAAAAAATGTATAAAAAAATGAAAAATGATGATGAATGAAAAAATATATATATATAATAAAAAAGAAAAAATCGGTTTATATATATATATATATATATATATATATATATATATATATATATATATATATATATATATATATATATATATATATATATATTCTGTAAAAGAAAAAAGGATGGGGGCAATTTGGGTACAAAATGAAAAAAAAAAAAAAAGGAGGGCAATCCAGATCCCTAAATTAAGGGATCGAAGAGATGAGAGGGGAAAAGAAAAATCGCAGAGAGAGAGGCGGTGAGGGAGAGAGTTGCAGGGGAAGAGGGGAGGTCGACACCTCAACTCTTATCCCTGAAATCCCTCCCCCAAAACCGTCAGGCCTACTAGCTACCCCCAGCCGTGGCCGCCTTTACCCTCTCCCATTGATACCTCATCGCTGAGAGGCTGCCCAGAAGAAGAATAAGAAGGACCGAAGCTGAGGAGGGAAGGAGGGGAGTTGAAAGAAAAAAAAAAGAACAGGGAGATAGAGAAAGAGAGGGTTGCCGATCCAGGAGGGAGGAGAAAAACGAAGAAGAAGAGGGATTGGAGGGAGACGGCTGACGACATTGGTCAAGAAGAAGAGTAGCAGCGGCGGCGGTTGAGGCAAGGAAGGTGGAGAAACAAATTAGCAAAGGTGTTGAGCTTGCCGATGGTCAGGGATCAAATCGGAATAAGAGGAGGTGGATTCGACTAGAGATCAAGTAGGTTTTCATTCTTCTACTTCTAAATCATCTGTTCGGGATTTCCATGTGGAATGCATTTTTTGTTTATTTTTATTTTTATTCCTGCCATTTGCTTCTCCCCCTCTCTAATTTGGATTAAAAAATAATACTGGTAGTTCTATTCCCTCTGGCATTGAGTTTTATTCTTTTCACCTGTATGAATGTTTCTCGAATAGCTTCAAATTGTGATTGCACCTTTCATGTGTTTTGTGGTTTACATCTTCCCTATGAGATAGAATTTTACTTCTTCCCCCTTCTTTCTTTATCCTAGTTTTTGGTATTTTCACTTTTATTTGTATGTTTCCTGCCATCTTGTGTTCATGGTCATTTGATCCAAATAGGTTTTTTATTTTTGTTTCCGCTGAGTTACTCTATTTTTTTTTTTTTTTTGTTAATGATTCTAGTGGGAGTTCGGTCAATGGGATGTCATAAGATTGGCTATATTTTTTTTATTTTATTATTTATTATCTGGATTCGACTGAGTTTGGATTCAGGTATTTGGTTATGAGATTGTGCTTCCATGTTGATTTTTGTTGACCTTTTTTTTTTAGAGTAACTTTTGGGTGTCGAGTTTGATTTTCCCCTTTCCTTCTTAGGGCTAGGATGTTGTAAACCAAATATTCTATTTAGGTCCTTTCTTTCTTTTTTTCTCTTTTCCAGCAAGTTTTTTTTTTTTTTTTTTTTTAATTCTCTGCCCATCTTCTCTCCATTCAGTATTACTCCTAGCTGCTTATTATGAGCATGTTATTTTGCCTCCTTTTTTTTTTGAGTTTTCACCCCAATCGGGATGTTTCTTTCATGATGATATGATACTTAATTTTGCTGTATTATTTCTCTAGGGTGTTCTGTTTTGAGGATCCGAATAGGGTGGGTGTCTCTTGTGGTGTTTTGATTTGTTCTTTAGGTCCATCTAAATCTTCCGTCCTAGAGTTTATTGGTTAGATATTTAGTTTGGGTTTGGTTTGGTTCATTTTTGTTTTGCATAGGTCTGATTTGTTTGATTTAAGCACTTTGGGCCATCTGGGTTTATCTTGGTTCAGATTTGGTTCTGGTTGGGGTTTGGTTAGAATCGGTTTACGTTAGGCTTAGGTTAGCTTAAGTTGGTTTGACATGAGTGGGTCTAACTTGAGTTTGGTTCATAATGTTGGAAACCCTTGTTAGCTATGCTTCATTGTGTACTTCTTAAAATTGTTCATGTTTGTTGACATCATATGTATGTAAGTATGTGAATCTGTTATCATGTTTGATGTTCTTTGTATATATGGATATCTCTTATTATGTTTAACTAGTCCTCTTCCATGCTTAGAGTGATTAGATGCTTATTAGAATTATGTTGTTCATTTAAAGCATGATCCCCACCCCAAGTGATGTATCCCCATTTGAATATCCAATCCATAATAGATGTATGTTAGGGTACTCACTTCTCGCGATGTGACTGGCTAGGGGACTCCAAAGAGTCCAACCCCTTGTGGGCTCAGTTAGAATGAGCCCACCCAACCCTAGGATTGGATCCAAGAGTGTGGGAAATCTTTGTATCAAAACTGTATATTAATGAAAAATGTGCGATTGGGTAGATGTATGTATAGCATTGGTGGCCCATCGGACGGTCCATCTGGGTATCCCGAATGTGGGATGTGAGTGAGATTTAGTGTCCCCCGTGTGTGGGGAGTTGAGGCATTTGGCCTTTCCTGAGTGTTGTCACGCGTGTCCATGGCTCGTCAATCCATGGGAACTACGCTTGACCTGATTCTGAAGAGACAGAGGTTTCGAGGGATACGTAGGCTGCAGGGGAGTTTGGTCGCTCCACGCTTGATCAAATTGAGGTAAGTTGCATGTATTATGAGATTACCTCAGCGAAAGGATTTTCCTGTGGAAGGGAATACCTCTACGTCGAGATGTATTCCAACATTGTGGGAGCATCTCATCCTTCGGATGTGTTCCAATATTTTGGGAGCATCATTTTCACACACACACACACACACTCAAATTGAGGTAAGTTCCATGTATTATGGGATTACCTCACCGATGAGACTTCCTTGTGATAGGGAGTACCTCAACACTGAGATGGGTCCCACTGTTGTGGGGACATCTCTCACCATTGGATGTGAGCATCTATCGCTTGGGATGTGTTCTAATATTTTAGGAGCGTCTTTTCTCTTACACACACCTGGTACGTACACACCCACCCGAACTATGCTTGGCCTGATTCCCGTCACACAGGGATACATAGGCGGTCTAGGATTGTCCCAGACCTCGATCATATGTTGTATATCATTTTTTCATTTCTTTTGTTGTATGATTAAGCCATTCTTTAAATTCTTTGATTCATTTTGTAATTATTTTCTTATTTAATTTGTTTAATTTCAGCTTATGCTATGCATTGTTAGTATTGAATTAGAAATCAATTTAGGATTCCCCCGTCTATCTTGTATTATATTTAGATAGCCCCAAGTGTTCATAAACTATAGGAAAAGGATAGGATTTAGGGAGACCGGTTCAACCGGGCGAGTTGGGTGCCTAACACCTTCCCAACTCGTAATTTGGCACTTATCCGCCTTTGGTGAGACGAGATAGTCATTCCATTTGCGCGAGTCATTAGTGTCCCTCCATTGAGGGACATCATTTATGGGTCCTAGACCTTATCCAGGTGGCGACTCTAGTCTTCTTACCCTCCACTAGCATGAGTAGATGGGATCTGAAGGTAAGAACTTTCCAGATCCCAATTTGAGTGTAATGAGGGTAGACAACTTTAACTACATGAAAACTCAATTTTAGAAATTAAATTAAATTAAATTAAATTTCAAATGATTTTTCCCATGTCCTCACACTTGATATCAATGTGCTTTGAAGCACCAGTCCTCTGATTATTTTTAGAGAAAGATATAGCTGACTAATTATCACAATACACTAAAATTCCTCAGCCAGATTGTCTGCTTCGTGGCCTTGAACAATGCCACGACCTCTGCCTCCATAGTAGAAGATGCTAAAATTGTTTGCTTCACACTCTTCTAGGAAATAACTCCTCCAGCCATCATGAAGATATATCCTGATGTGGATTTTCTATCATTAGGGCATCCACTGTAATCTGCATCAGAATAACCCACAATCTCAAGGGTATCATTACTGCCATAGGTAAGCATATAATTTTTTGTCCTCTGTAAATATCGCAGGACTTTCTTCACAATTATCCAGTGAGCCAAACCTGTATTTGATTGAAAATATCCCAAAACACTCACTGCAAAAGTGATATCAGGGCGAGTGCAAACCTGTGCATACATAAGGCTCCCTACTGCAAATGCATAAGGCTTATCAGTCATAAATATTCTTTTAATCTCATTCCTAGGACACTAGGTGTTTAACTTGTCTTCCTTGCTGATGGGTGCCTCACCAGCTGAACAGTTTGACATATTGAATCTCTTGAGTATATGATTAATATAAGCCCTTTGAAATAATCCCAATAGTCTACGCCTTCTATCACGACTGATTTCAATACCTAGGACAAAAGAACCCTCACCCATATCTTTCATTTCAAAGTATTCTGACAGAAATCGCTTGGTCTTTGCAAGCAAACCCAAATCACTACTGGCAAGCAAAATGTCATCTACATACAACACCAGAAAGATGAACTTGCTCCCACTAATTTTGTGATAAATGCATTGATCAGTAGCGCTCTCAACAAAACCAAAAGAAGATATAATCTGGTGAAACTTTAGATACCATTGTTTAGAAGCTTGTTTGAGACCATAAATGGATTTGTTGAGCTTACAAACTATTCCTTCCTTGCCTTGTACCTCAAAACCTTCTGGTTGGCGCATGTAAACTTCCTCAATCAAGTCTCCATTCAAGAAGGCTGTTTTAACGTCCATCTGATGTAATTCTAGATCATAATGAGCCACAAGCACCGTAATAACTTTGAAGGAATCCTTCGAGAAGACTGGAGAAAATGTCTCATTGAAGTCAACTCCCTCCCTCTGTGTGAATCCCTTAGCTACTAGCCTGGCCTTGTAGCGCTCAATTCTTCCCCTAGAGTCATACTTAGTCTTGAAAATCCATTTGGAGCCTATGCGTTTACAAGAATCAGGTAAATCTACAAGCATCCAAACACCGTTGTTAGCCATGGATGAAAATTCATCTTTCATAGATTCTAACCATTTTGGTGCATTAGAGCTATTCATGGCATCCTCAAAACTAGAGGGATCTATTGCTTGACCAATGTCAAACTCTCCTTCAGTCAAGTATAGAATGTAGTCAGAGGAAATAACACTCTTGCGTTGTCTAGTGGATCTCCTGACCACCTCTTCAGGTTCTGCAATCAACAGTGGTGCCGTAGGTTGATCAGGTACCTCAATCCCCTTAAATTCCTCTGCCATTGGTGGGACCATGGGATGCATAACTGTAGGCATAATAGTGCTAGGAATCACTGAATTAAGAAATACAAGGACTTCATCAAACTCCAAGCTTTTTTATTCTACTAATTCACAGGAGTCTTCAATGAACTTGGCATGAGCAGTCTCAACTATTCGATTGGTGGAACTGGGATAGTAAATCTAAATCCCTTGGATCTATCAGGATAGCCAACAAAATGACAGTTGATTGTTCTTGGATCCATAACATTTTCATGAGGATTATATAATCTAGCTTCTGCTCTGCATCCCCTAACATGTAAATGATTCAAGCTCGGTTTTCTACCAGTTCATAGCTCAAAAGGTGTTTTGGAAACAGTTTTACTTGGCACCCTATTGAGTATGTAAGCGGCAGTTTTTAGAGCCTCCCCCCATAGAAAATCTGGAAGATTGGTCTTACTAATCATACTTTTCATCATATCTTTTAGAATCATATTCCTTCTTTCGGAAACTCCATTTTGTTGAGAGATTTTCGACATGGAATATTGAGCAATAATGTCATGCTCTTGTAAGAACTTGGCAAAAGGACCAAGGTGTTGATTAGAATCACCTGGCTTACCATAATATTCACATGCTTGATCTGATCTAACAACTTTTATCCTTTTTGACAAAAAATTCTCCACTTCTCTTGTAAATCTTAAAGACATCCAGCGAACGAGATTTTTCAGCCAACAGATAGACATAACCATATCTTGAATAATCATCAATAAAGGTAATAAAATATCGATGACCTCCAATGGAAGGAGAGGGAAAAGGAACATTGATGTTAGTATGAATCAGTTCCAACAAGTCATTGCTACGAACCACCTTCTTCTTCCTGTTTCTAGTTATTTTTTCCTTGATACAGTCCACACAGACAGGCATATCATCAAACTGTAATGGTTTTAGAATTCCATCGATTATAAGTCTTTTCATACGCTCCACCAAAATATGTCCTAAGCGCTTGTGCCATAAAGTAGAGGATGACTCATCCAGCATAGGACGTTTAGAAGACACATTCAAAATCATAGAAGGTGTTAAATTCAATTGATATAAATCATTCACTACCATTCCATTTCCAACTATAGAAGAATTCAGACATAAATCAAAACCATTCTTATTAAAACTCAGACTGTATCCATTATTTACTAGTTTCGACGCAAAAATCAAATTTTTCTTCATTAAGGGAACATATACAGTGTCTTCCAAATCTATAAAGATTTCTGAAGTCAGAAGCAGTCTAACAACTCCAATGGCCTCCACTGCAACTCTCACACCATTCCCCATGAACACACTAACCTCATCCTTGCTTAGTGCTCTCCGGCTTAGAAACAGGGCAAGGAATGGGTAACATGAATGGATGATCCAGAGTCAATCCATCAGGAATCTACAAGAGCATCAACCAGAAAAGACTCAAAAAATACTAGAGATAGATGAGTACCAGATTCTTTTTGCTTATTTAACCAGGCCTGTCTGCCTCGACAATCATTCTTCATGTGCCCCTTCCCAGAAACACTCAACGGCATTCAAGTCTTTCTTGTCATCATTTCTTTTGAGGCATCTGTTTTATCATAGGGTTTTCCATTTCCCTTCTTGAAAAACTTTTTCTTCTTCTGATGTCCTACACCTCCATTTCCCTTTCCCTTTTTAGTAAAAGGTTTGTGCTAGACTAAATTTGCACTTTCAGGTTTCTTCTTTTTCAATCTATCACTTGAGAGCAAAAGAAAATCAGATCATTCAAACTCCAATTGTCTTTCTGAGTATTGTAAGATACATGAACCTGACTATATTCATTTGGGAGAGAAGTCAATGCAAGATAAGCCGAAAAGTCATCATCCAAAGAGGTTCTCAGCCCCTTTAGTCTTTCCCTTTTTACAACCAATTCCAGTATGTATTCTCGAATACTGCCAGTTGCGTCAAACCTTGCTCCAATTAAGGCTGTCATCAGACTAATTTTGAAACTTTTATTTGTCACATTAAATTTCGTCTGTATCTCTTTCATATATTTTTTGGCAGTATCTTTCATCTGGATACTACCACAAAGGGATTCAGAAATGGAATTTTTCATTAGGATTAGGGATTTCCGATTAGAAGTTTCTCACATCTCCATTTTTAGAATCTCAGCGGGAGAGCTCTCAGGAGTGATAAGAGCAGGTTTTTCCTCTCTGAGAGCTAAGTCTATATCCGACATGCTGGGTTAGGTTTCCACTGCCTCATACCATTTTTGGTAATTCGAACCAGTCAACACAGGTAGTGAGGCTAACACATTTGCAGGTATCGACATCCTAAGATAAAATTTACTATATGAATTTATATTTAAAACATGTATGCAATTAATATATCCAACACTGATATGTATATCAAGGAAATAAATAAATCATTAAACTACAGCAAAATAGGTGATCATTATTTCCCCTTCCTAAGAGTCAACCGCACTACACACTTATCCTTTGGGATAAGCATGCACTGGTCTTCTTAGATATCTAGGCAAAACCACCAAGGAATGATGGCTTCGACAAATTTCATCACCTTTGGGTGAATGAAAAACCCTCAGCTGAACATCCTTAATAAGTTATTTCTTTTCTTAAGAGTCAACCGCATTACACATTTATCCTTTCGGATAAGCATGCATTGATCCTCTTAGATATCCAGGCAAAACCGCCAAAGAATGATGGCTTCAGAAAATTTCATCACCTTTGGGTGAATGAAAAACCCTCAGCCGAACATCCTTAATAAGTGAGTGCATGTAACTAATATAACTAGACAATGCCACCTTTGGGTGTGCATCATCAAGCTTAACTACTTTTGCATATTTTAAAAAATAAAATAAAATTCTTGAATTTTCAGACATAACCATGTTTTAATGGATTCATTCATGACGTTTCTATACTCAATGATTTTAAATCCATGTGGGATGGCTCTGATATCATTATAGGATTTTTTTTTAATCCTAATAAACTCATTCTAATCAATCCATATGGAAAATAAAACACATTTGAGTAATAACATAATCAAATAAAATAGATGGGACATACCTCTTCGTAGAAGATTGATTTTCGCCCTTATCTTGTAATTGATTTTCAACAGAGATCTTCTATAGTCTCCTCTCCCTTAGGTATGGATCCTTTTGATTTCACGCAGAGAGAGACTATAGGGACCCTGCTTCATATTTATAATAACTGCATTTCAAATCTATTCCAATCCCATAATGGAATAGATTTTGTTTATAATTAGAAAGGGATAATCAATCAATCGTTGATTGGATTCTTACCAGTCATAATAGGCAAGTAAGATAAAGATTTTACAAATCTATCTCTGAATACCTGCGTGAGATCAAATACATTTCTGATTAGTTAGCAGCAGCTACCTCTTTCCGTTGAGGAACTTAATGTTGGGTTGATGTCTTGTATTCTGTGGGGTCCAACCAATTATAAGGGTAGTATTTGTATTAGGGTATGAGTCTATTACATGTACAGGATAAACTTATAATTGTGGTAGGATTAGGGTTTCTAGGTTTCCCTATAAATTGTCTCTGTGTGAGAAAACCTGGGGAAGGCTACAAGGGTTGTAGAGGATTCTCCTCTGACAGTGGAGAGCTGG
Source organism: Protea cynaroides (assembly GCA_028583415.1). Taxonomy (NCBI): domain Eukaryota; kingdom Viridiplantae; phylum Streptophyta; class Magnoliopsida; order Proteales; family Proteaceae; genus Protea; species Protea cynaroides. The sequence continues at coordinate 18,135,024 of CM053265.1, forward strand.
AACGCTGTAAGGCTGACACATGAGATAGGCCTATCAGGTAGAGAATTCTGTAGACTGTTCTTGGGAATAGAAGAAAGTCACTCTTTTCTCTGGAAGACGTAGGCATCCCACGATGGGGTGCTGAACCACGTTAATCTTCGTGTTTTTCTTCTTGTTTGTTTGCATCTCCCAATCCTAACACTTAATGCGATTGTATTTCGCAATCTTTGTGCAGATTTTAGTGATATTGTTGCTGCCTTAGCTACAAAATCTGAAGTGTCTCATTTTATGCTCTTCATCGGGTTTTACTCAGTCATGAACTGAGACTCAATAATGCACAGCCCGTCATCTCTGCAATGCAAATGTGAGTACTGTGACATCACCAAATCCACCACTGCTGAAAGTTGCATCACCTCCTTCATTCCCAAACACCACACCAACAGGAAGTACCTATGATCCTCGTCGCAATCCCACCATTTGGAACAATCTAAAGGAAAGGTGCTAAATTTGCAACAAACCTAATCACTCAGCTAATAAATGTTATTATTGTTACAGTGGCAATAATTCCAGCAACACATCTCTGACTGCTAATATAGTGGGTATACTGCCTACACCATCTCCCTCAACGATGGAATGGTATCCGGATACAGCTGCTACTCATCACATTACTCCTGACCTTGGCAATCTTCACATCTCCAACAAGTATGATGGTAATGCAAATCTCAAAGTGGGTAATGGATAAGGTTTTCAAAATTTTTAATGTCGGTTCATCATCACTTGCCTTTTCTCCCACCTCTTCATTTCAATTTTCAAACATTTTACATGTCCATCAAATAAGTAAGAATCTACTTTCTGTTCATCATTTTACTAAAGATAACAACTACTTTTTTTGAGTTTCATCATAACCATTTTGTTGTGAAAGATTTAGTCTCCAAGACGATCCTGCTGCACGGATGCCTTAAGGATGGTTTGTAGCAATTGCATGGTTTACACAAGTCAGTTCCTCCCTTAGCTCATACATCCAATTCCACCATTTCAGCATTTGGCGATGTCTGGCATGCTCAATTGGGTCACCCACAGTCAAGGATAGTCCTTCATCTACTTTATACCCACTCTCTACCACAGTCTTCCTCAATCAACAATAAGTGTCAATCGGTGTTACATGGGAAAAGCACACAAGCAATCTCTTCCTCTGACTAGTAGTATTAGCAACTCTCCTCTTGAATTAGTTTTTAGTGATGTATGGGGACCAGCACCTCTATCTTCTTCCACTGATAATAAATATTTTGTTATCTTTATGGACAATTTTTCAAAATATACTTGGTATTTTCCCATTGCTAAACGTTCTATGGTTCCTAACATCTTTGAATAATTTCAAAAATTAGTTGAAAAACAGTTTTCAACTACTATCAAAAAGTCTGATTGGGGTGGAGAATTTCAAAAGCTGAATCAACATCAGAAAAACTGTGGCATAGTACATTGAGAGGCTTGTCCACATTCACATGAGCAAAAATGGGGCTGCAGAATGGAAAATTCAAAGGTATTTAAAGGTATTTAAAGGTATTTTCTCCATTTGAAAAACTGTATAACCAAAAATTTTTAAAGGTATTTGGTTGTGCACATTTCCCCTTCTTTGCCCATATAACTCTTAACAAGTTCAATTTCAGATCAATCCCATGCATATTCCTGGGTTACAGTCCTATACATCTCGGCTATAGATCCATGGATCCCAAATTAGGTCGAATTTATGTTGCACGTCATGTTGATTTTATTGAGGACAAATTTCCTTGTTCCTCTCCATCTCTTTCCCCACCTCAACAGACTCCATGGCTCACCGTTACCGTCCCTGGTACACCAACTGCGAGGCATCCCGCAGCAGCATCCCTACTCCTACTCTCCCTGTTGATCTCCCTCCTATAAAATCATGTACCTACTTCTCCTACCGTTCAAACTGACATTAGTAACGTACATACTTCCCCTACCACACTTATAGAGAATTCAGTTACTATTAATACTCTTGTTGATGCGAGTGCAGTAGTTACACCAGCTATGGAGGTTCAACCAGTCCCACCACAGAGGTCACATACAATGCAGCTACGCACCAATACATAGAAATCCACACGTTATCCTCTACCCTCAGTCTCTCTGAATGCAAAGAAATTGTGGAGCCTTCTAATTTTACAGAAGCAAATAAAGCTTTACACTGGCAGACTGCAATGCTCACTGAGTTCAATGCACTTCTCAAGAATGCAACTTGGACTTTGATTCCATCCTCACCCTCTTGCAATGTTGTCGGTTGCAAATGGGTATATAGAATCAAGCACAAAGCTTACGGTAGCATTGATAGATACAAGGCAAGACTCATTGATAAGGGGTACCGCCAACAAGAAGGTATTGACTATACTGAGACCTTCAGTCCAGTTGTCAAAGCAACAATAGTTCGGCTTGTGTTGTCCATTGCAACAAGCAATAAGTGGGGTCTATGACAATTGGATGTAAGTAATGCATTCTTGCATGGTAATTTGACAGAAATTGTCTATATGACACAGCCCATTGGTTTTGTTGATGAAAATAGGCCAAATCACGTTTGTAGGCTTCAAAAATCATTGTATGGACTGAAACAAGCTCCACGAGCTTGGTTTCAAAGGTTAAGTGGATTTTTGCTACAAATGGGATTTCCTGGCTCCAAAACAGATACATCTCTGTTTATATACAAGAGCAACACCCTATGTATCTACATTCTCATATATGTCACTAGCTCCAACTCCCGTATGGTTCAGCATGTCATTGATTCGTTGGGCAAAGAATTTGCTATTAGGGATCTTGGTCCCTTACGTTATTTCTTGGGAGCAGAGGTTGTTCCTACAGCTACAGGTATAATTCTTTCTCAACAGAAATACATTATGGATCTGTTGTTGAAGAGAACTGACATGGATGGTGCTAAGCCAGTCCATACTCCTATGGCTACATCTACACAGCTGTCCATCTCATTAGGCACTACCCTATCGGATGCCACTCTTAATCGCAGCACAATTGGTGCACTGCAATATGCCTACATTAACAAGACCTGATATTTCATTTTCTGTAAACAAAGTCTGTCAGATTTTTAAGGCATCGACTGATGAACACTGGCATGCTGCAAAGAGAATTCTGAGATATCTAAAGTAGACCTACTCTCATGACTTAGACATCTCTCGAAGCTCATGCAATCAGTTACAAGCTTACAACGATGCTGATTGGGCAGGATGCATCGATGATAGACTGTCAACTGGTGGTTTTGCTATCTATCTTGGAGATAATCTCATTTCATGGTTAGCTAAGAAGCCGCCGACTATTGCAAGGTCTTCCACTGAGTCAGAATACCGTGCATTAGCTAACACTACAGCTGAATTACAATGGTTGTGTTCACTTCTTCAGAAACTTGGTATTCCTCTTCACCGTCCACCATCTTGTGGTGTGACAATCTTGGTGCCACATACCTCACTGCAAACCCCATTTTTCAAGCAAAAACGAAGCACATTAAGGTTGATTTCAATTATGTGAGAAATCTAGTGGCACGCAAACTACTAGAGTTTCGGTTTATATCAACACATGATCAGATTGCAGATCTACTCACCAAGCCATTATCCACACAACAGTTCACTATCCTAAGAGACAAGCTGAAGATTGCTCAAAGACCAACTTCATCTTGAGAGGAGCTGTTAAGGAACACGTATGGATGGCTATAAACCGTTACCAATTTTTGAATTCAAATTGTCTTTCAATTCTTTTTTAATTTTAAATGTAACAGATTGAGAATAGAGTCAGTTTCCTCAAATCCTTCCTCAAATCCGTTAGCTTCCCTTTTTGATAGGATTTAAATCTTTTTGAATTTTGAATGTAACGGATTGAGGATAAGAATAGTTTCCTCAAATCCTTCCTCAAATTCGTTAGCTTCCTTTTTTGATAGGATTCAAATCTTTTTAAATTTTGAATGTAAGGAATTGAGGATAGGATCAATTTCCTCAAATCAGTTAGCTTCCTTTTTTTTTTTTTTTTTGTTAGGAGATTCCTTTATTATAGGAATCCACCTCTATCTCCTTGTAATTCAAATATATAAATATATGATGAAACCCACAGATTGGGTGCCACAGTCAAACTCAAACTCAGTCTCTTTCTCTTACTTTCATATTCAGAGCATCATCATCTTCACACTTAATTTTGTGTTTCTTCATTCCCATCAGGCAATACGTATTTAACAGAAAAACTCATTGTTCTTCCCACAGGTATCTGCCTCAGCACCGAGTTATATATGTCATACACAACTTCCAGATACCCATATTTGTCTAGGTCTACAAATTTCTAATGGGTATGGTCTTCAAATGCTGACAGTGAAAACCATTGATGACACTGTATTTACCCATTAACAAAGAACGTCAGTGATAAGAGAGGGAAATGGATTTCCCTCTTACCCCATAACTTTAAATGGACAATTCATTCAAGATCGCACCTTTACTGTGGATTCCCCCCAACCTTTGGTCGATCCAGATACTAAGGAATTAATTCCTGGTTTCTAAATCTTTTTCACAGATGAATATGACCGGTTCAAGCTTACATCCCTCCGCGAAAAAAAATGAAAAAATTCAACACACACTCGAAGTAAATTTCAACACACATTGGGGAAAACAGATCATTGTACTGAAATCCCTATAATTACCAGTTACGAAAGCACATCAATGTAAGTAAATTTCAAGATTTGCAATGGAAAAAAAATCATAGAACTGAAACCCTAGAACTGCCCAATTACTAAAACCGTAGACCTATAGAAATCACTACAAACCAAAAATCACAAGAGAGTAAGAAATTTGTAGAGAAATGAATCTCTTATCATTGCAGGCTTTCAATGATGGGAAATTTTAGAGATATGAATCCCTTGGATTGCAGGCTATGGATAATGTTAGGAGTGGCATTATAAGCCAATAGAGAGTGACTTACCTTCAACGGAGTTATTAGTCGTCTATGATAATATGTCAAATCTTCAGTACAGTTGTCGACCGGTGGTGAAAGATGAGGAGCTCTCTGTGAGTAGCTGCCGCAATCGACTACATCAGTGAGTAGATGCAGCAATGAGTTTCCACTCTTCTTTCTCTCTCGGTGAGTTGCAGCCGTCGTGTTTTGGTACAAGAGTATATTCGATAGAAAAAAAAAAAGGGGAAAATGGTAAGTTCATACCACGTTAAGGATAATTTTGACATTAAATCAATTTAGTTGAGATGACATCATCCAATGGACCTATCCCACAGAGAGGTTCATGTAGTTTCATTGAAAAGATGTGAAAGTCCCCAACAATGGGGACAGTTACAGGGGAAGGTCCGTGAAATTTTCCCAAAAACAAAATTTACTCAAACAGGCCAAGTGGATCCAATCTTCCAAAAGTGCATAAAAAATCATGAATGAGTCCTAAAAAGGTACTGATACCAAGTCTTTAGTAAATGCTGTTACCCTTTTCCTATTGAAGGCCTCTTCTTCCTCAAGATCAAGTACCCTGTCACAAATACCCAGCAAAGACATGGAATAATATGAAAGAAAAAGACTCAAAAAGATTAGCCACATGATTAAGCATAAAATAAAAAATAAATAAATAAAAGATTAACCACATGATAGCTCAAGTGGAATCCAAGCAACCTGAAATGATAACACTGCAAGAGACTGGATGCCGTGATTTATTACAAACCTAATGGTCTACATGAACAATCAACATTTCTTTGACTTTTATGAGGCCAGAACTATAAAGCTGATTCCTGTGGTTCATTATTGAAGTTATGGTTCCTAGAAAGCAAGATGATATAGAAGACATCATCTACTTTTGATATTTTCGGTTCACAAATACTATATTGGGGATTACATCAACTGAAACATAATATACATAGATATACCCCCCCCCCCCCACCAACTTAAAAAAGAAGTCCTAAAATGCCCCTCAACTATAAACATGCACTTTCAGTCTCTCCACAACAAAGTAACAAAAATGGTAGATATACAACTGAATCCCCATCTACCCCCCCCCCCCCCTCCCCCTCCCCCCTCCCCCCTTCTCTCAAATCCATATGCTCACATCACAAATGCTTGCAGGAGGGTGTGAGCACCGCACCAGAAAATGGTAACAGCACATTTGGGCATCATTTTAGTTGATTGCTGCTCAAAGCTCTCTGTTACTGTCCTACCCTGCAAGAAACCTGGTTCCTTATGCATCATACACTGGCCAGTGCAGGTTGCACAGTGTAAAAACCGAGCCAGTAAAGATGACAAACAATCTCGATGAAATACAATCTTCTATTTGAACTTCATGCTCTTCTCCCACCATTTCTTTCGGTTCTTCTCCACTTCCGAGTTCCCAAGCTTGTGAATTGTTAACTTTGTATCCCGTAACCGAATCTTGAACTCTTTCTTCCATGTTGCAAACCTCACCTTGAGCCTCCGGAGCTCATCATCAGGGTTCAGACTGGAAGCAGACTGCCCTGACTTTACCTCTACAAGGAACTTCGTGTCATCTTCAAATACATGCTTCTTTTGTTCAAACTCCTTTGCCAGGTGGCTTACAGCATTAAGTACACCATTAGACCCTTGTACCGGAGCAAAATCAGATGTGTTATTAGGAAACTTGGGAGGGGTGCTGCCACCCGAAGTCCAGGCCACCATGGATGTATCCTCCGTATCATAATAGTGACGCAATGGTGAAGCATCAGCCCTTTCAGGTTGGCCTGCAATGTCATCAGCTGCAAGACTCTTCTTGGCCGCAGCTAGACTCATCTGCATCATCACCACAAAGCTGCAATTTTAGTCATGCAAGAGATTGGATTACTTAGTTAGGAAGCCAGATGGAGGCATTGATGTTCAAAAAAATACATCAAAAGAGAAGCAGTTTTAGTCATTTCCGGGGAAGGCCATTCCATCACTGAATATAGGTATTCTGGAGGCATCTTTTGCTTCGTTATGTGGAGATTTTCAGAAACTTATCCTTCATATTTTCTTTTTATTCAAAAAAAAAAAAAAAAAAAAAAAAGTAGCTTTGCGAGGCTTAGGACCAGCACTAGGTAACAAGGTTTTAGTAATCGATATTAGATCGACCAATTCGTATCGGTATCGGTTTTGGCCATGACTGATACTGATTTTTTTTTTTTTTTAATTAATCCTATCGGCCATGTGTCAATCAACCATTGGCTAAAAAACCGATCTGTATCGGTATTGGATCCGTTCTGGGCAATGGCCCTTTTAATAAGATGGATGCAATGCAATATCTGCAACCTGGAAGCTTGGATGGCACCCAAAAACACAAGCAGGTAAGCTTCGCCATCTATCTTTACATGTCAGATTTCTGTGCAAAAGTATCTCACCACATAGAAAAAGTAAAGCGCTCTTTTTCCTTTTTGGCTATTTTGACCTTTAAAGTCAAGGTCGAGATGTGCATCATTCAATCGACAAGGAGAAGATTCACATACAAATTTTGGGCCAAAGGATTGAGATGAAATTGAAATTTGCCATTAGCCAATAAATAGGATGCCCTATCTATCCAAAGTGCCTATTGGCAACATGAGTCCATGTGGCTCAAATCAGGCAATCCGTCCTGTTAAAACTAGCAAGGCAGACACTCAGAAAAACTTTTCCCCTAAGACAAGATGCACACAATTGTAACTTGTAAGAAAAAGGAAGGCAAAAGAATAAGCATCCAACTTTTGACTGAGTGGCTACTGAATGGAAAGAATAAGCGTCCCTCTCCTAGAACATACCATGATCACAACTTGAAACTAATTTAAATGCTTATTTACATTGCCACAGGAGAATCTAAAGATTATGCTTGAAATTTATCCATGGAAATGATTTTTTGACAGTATTACCCAACCTTAAAAAATTTTCCCCAGTTAGAATATGTATATGAATTTTTTTAGTTTTACCAAATAAATAAAACATTTTTCAGCAAAATTTATGGAACCATCTTTGCAGGAAGGATTTATCACAAAACCGAACTGTTGTTTGGAGAAAAAAGCAGATACAACTAACATAGGAACAAAGGTAGACCAAACACCAAAGTGTTCCAGTCTCAGTTTACAATTTGCAAATATAGACGTGACAATAAATAACAAAAAACCAAAATGGTTCCTTTATTCAATTTACTTGATTGGTATGTGGATAAGTAGAAACAAAGAGGATTCTATCACATTAACAGGGAAAAAGAAATGGGAGGGAAAAAAAGATCAGCCACCTAAGTTTGTGTTGCAATAGAATGGAAAATTTAAATTGGGTCCACAGAATGGCAAGTCCGACGTCACATCAGTCATATGCATATGTTGAATGGTTAAAAGATGTGTTTTATATTTCACACATAACCATATTGTCCAGTTCAAAGTGAGAGCAAGGCAATGCCTGAAATACAACTCTTAATTAACAAGTACGAATCTAAATGGGCATGGTAGACGAGATACTATAACTATCATCATAGTTGCGAGGAAAGAATAAAATTTTCCCAAAATAAATTACTCTTGGAAAAAGAGAGAGGGGGGGGGGGGGGGAGTCAGTACCTGCAAGGATATCATCTGTTTTTGCCACATCTCCTCCACATATTTCATCTTTGCCTCATAATCTGACCACCTCGCCTCAAATTGCCTAAGTTCCTGCCGCAATGCAGTGTTTTCCTCTTCTTTTTGTCCTAGTGCTGCTTCAGCCTTCAAAACCCGCTTTTGGAGTTCTGCTATAACTGAATATTGAACTTGAACTTGCTCATGGTTCAGATTCTGTCAAAGAAATAGTTATTTGGAATCAAAGAAATAGTTATTTGGAATAAAAAAAAAACTATACCAGACATATGAATCCTTTCATCACCAGCCATTCCCTCAGAAATCAAAAAGAAAAAAAAATTTACACAGATCGAAATACATAAAAACAGGTGCCTCACAAACCTAACTGCAAGAGGAAATCCACATACAAAAAATGTAAGGTGGATAATGAATAATCAACTCACTGAACCCTCATCCCAACTACTTGGGGTTGGGTGAGCAAGTCTTGTACTAGCATTTTACTTTCTTCAAAGCCACAGCTGAAGTTAACTTATAAACACTCATTTCATTCCCTCTTGTACTTAGGCCATCTATAGCTTTTCCCTCGCCCTTTGATCACCCTCAAGTACACATATACTCAGTACCCGTGCATTCTCTCATCTTGTTGTTCAATTCATAACCATCTCAACCAACCTTCCCTCACCTTTTCTCCAAATGATGCAACTCCTAAGTTTCATCAAATGTATTGATTTGGGTGAATATTCCTCAAATGTATTTATTTCTACAGTATCCTTCTATTCTTGCCACTAATCTCAATATTCACATTTCCTATACTCCCATTTCATGTACATTTTTCTCTTTCTTCACCAACATTTAGCCATTGATACAGATCGAATAGATGAATCTGCGGGAGGGGAAAATTTTCAGATCGATGGAGGGACGACTCGGCCTGTTAGGGAAAAAGGAGAGGGGGGGGGGGGAGAAATACCAAATCCAAAACAAAATGATTTTTTTCCCATTCATCAAATCATTGGGGGGGGGGGTTGTGCCTTACAACTTATTTATAAAACTGACCAGAGAGGTCGTTATTCTCTCTGTTTTTACACATACAAAGCTAAGCATTACCACTAGGCTTCATTATGATTCACATTATAAACAATCCTGGAAAACAAAAATCTAAAAATCCTATTTGTGGTTTAATGATGTGACCCCCTATTTAACAAGAGAAGAAAATCAGTACAATAGTATCAACAGATTACCTGATTTTCAAATAATAGAAACGGCAGTCCACCCAGGTTAGTGTTAACACAAATAGTCATCTATAAAATAACTGTAACTTTATTTGAAACCAATAAAATGTACTGTTTTTTCTAGATATTAAATTTATGGTTACCTTCGTTTCAGAAATCTTCCAATCTGGCTTCCTCTCAGCACTTGTATTAGTTAGGTTTGATCTTTTTGTAATCTGGATTCCATTAAAATGCCGTCTAGCCAACCAACCACGGATTACTGCAGGAATAAAGATACTATAAATGAAAATTATACCAAAAAAGAAAAAAAGAAAAAAAAGAAGAGGGGAAGTAAACAATGACTAAAAAAGCACAAAATGTGAGATTGACCAGCCACAAACTCACACACAAAAAACAGAAACAACGCTATACCAGATTGCAAACATATGACTGCATTCTGCTGATCATTAAGTGTTCGCCGGGCAGTTTGCTGCCTCATATGCTTCTGTATGAGAATGACAGCCATCTGCTTCTTTGTCAAAATCTGATGCTGCCTTCTTGCATTTTCACCCCTGACAACTGCATGGGATCTTCGTTCAATTAGAATAAAATGTGTGAAACCACAAAACAAATTGCACTAACAGTCTCCAACAAAAAGGTGGTAAAGATTAGGGTAATGCATGGTTTTTTTGTAAAGATAAGTCCTACGTAATTCTAAAGTAACAAAGAATACCCAGTCTATAAGTAATAGATACACGGCCATACAATGCGAAGATTACATACAACCAATGCGATCATAGAACCACAAAAATTTTTCAGATGGAGCCAACAAAACCAGAAAGGTATATGTGCGTTACATGATTGTAGTGTAGTTATTCCTCTCTTGAGATCACGGAAACAACAGCGCGCTAGGTGACCACGGAAACATTTTTGGATACCAAGAATGGCATCCAGTGTTCGCTTTCTTTTATCTTCCAGTGCACCAATCTATGATTCACCCAAAATATAAGAAAATTAGACAACCATGCTAGAAGAACTAAGAATTTGAAACAGAAAGAAACAAAATCTCTAACATATTCACATGTTAAGGTCAACAATAATTTCAATCTAAAAAATGAGCATTCATATAATTCCTACACGTATAGAAGCTGAAAATTTTTTCTCCTTGTAAGTGTTGTTTCCAGCAAACACATGAAAGTGTAAAAGTCAGCAACCGCTCTCCTAATGTGGCCTACTCTTACCAGCATTAGGTTGAGATGATTAATGGCTAAGAGGCACAGTTGCATTGGCCCTGTCTGGGTGCTAAGATATTTGGAATCGGGCCTAGACATTGAAACCCAGAAAGAGAGAGAGTATTGGTGCAGAGATTTTCCTTTTGTTTCTAAATTCTTATTCATAATGGTCCATTTGTTCCACTAAATTTAAAAGAAGGCGAAAGGTTTCGTATACAGCCATGTATGTACACGATCGTACTTCCAATTGTCAAATGAAGAAGTGTAATCTAAAAACTACCCTTCCCTATTAAATGAAGGGATGATACCCTGATCATGTACAAACACGGTCAGTGAACGAAAACCATCCCTGGAAAAGAAAAAGAGAGAGAGGGGATAAAGGGTTGCAATAGTGTTCGTCTTCTCATAATAAAAATGGAGATCGATATCACAGAATACTTTCTTTCCTCTAATCTTGAAGCCTTTATCTACATCAGTGAAAAACCAATTCCTAGAAACTTAATATGTAAAGTGTGCTTTCAGAAATAAAGGAATGATGCAAGAAAAAAGGAGCTACAAAATGGTTCTGTAAATTTCAAAAAATTAGCCAAAAGAGTATATTTGCAAAAATTTAAAAATTTTCTTAACTGGAATATGCATTCTATGCTGAACATGGGGCCACCTTCCAAGTGCTAAGGAGAATATTTGATGCTGCTTGGCTCACAATGTTTTGGTTGTAGATATTGTCTATTTGGTTAGCTTCCTACTATTTAGAGTCCAAGTCCCTGTTTTAATTTGTTTTGATGAAGTTGGTCAAGTCTAAACATAGACTTTAGTCTGTCACGTGATATTCGATTCATTTCCATGGACTTTTTAGTCCCAGTTGAGCTGTTTGAATCATTCTTGCCATCTTCCTTGGAGCCTAAGGCTTCTTTTAATTGGTAGCCTAATCTGTTCCTTGTAGCGGAAGTTTAGCTAGCCATATTTTTTCATGTTTTCATGTGCTCCATGAAATTCTAATTGCTTGCATGCAAATTTAGAGAGTTCCAAACCTAAAAGTGTACTTGCGTGTAGGTATGAAACTTAGGTCATCAGCCTGACCCTAGATTTCACTCGAACTGCTTGTCCCAACATAGGCACGAAAAAATTTACAGCCAGGCCCAACACTAGCCTGATATAACTTGAGGCTGGAATCTCATTGACCAGCCAAGAATGCACTACTATAGGGGGCTAGGCTTAGTATCTCTAGGAGCAATACTTAGATACAAACAATTTTTTTCCCTTATTCCTCTCAATAAATAGATCATGTTGAATTGTGTATGACTAGCAAAGATTGGGCCTCTTTGAGAATACCCAAATCCTTCTAGTAGTTGTACATATTATTCATATAATGTGAAATGACATTTTTTTATTACATTTTACTTGTAAAGTGAATTTTGCATGATAGTTAGCTTATAATATCTTGCACTAATCCAAAGAGCCATGATTTCAACTCTTGTATCACTTGATACAATCATACAACTCAGCTCATCTCAACCTTAAATCCCAACTAAATGGGTTCAGCTACATGGATCCTTTTACTCCAATGAGCTCTATTCAAAGTCATACTTGATTCCAACCCTAAGCTATACATGTCTTTCCTCGCTAAGGTCATTTAGCCTACCCCTAGCTCTTGCATCACTAGATTCTTCTTTATTATAATGAAAATACAATATGCATGTAAATGTTACAGGAAGGCAGGCCAGCCCTACATGGATCCTTTTTCTCCAATGAACTCTATTCAAAGTCATACTTGATTCCAGTCCTAAGCTATACATGTCTTTCCTCGCTTCTCCTAAGGTCATTTTAGGCCTACCCCCGGCTCTTGTATCACTAGATTCTTCTTTATTATAATGAAAATACAACATGCATGTAAATGTTACAGGAAGGCAGGCCAGCCCAAGACTGACATGCGTATGTGTGGGGTGCGCTGAGCCTACCTCAGTCTAGCGGCTTACATCCCAAATTGCTTCTAATCTTGGTGTAACTACTTCTTATCCCACATGCGATTAACTAGATTCCAGCCCTTCTCATTATTCTTATCCTTTTCGAATTTTTCTACTAGTACTTGCAATCCCACCCCTTTCAAAGGGGCTCTACTGAAACCATTTATCCAATTCAGGATTACTCACATCACTTAAAAACCTAAAGCCCTAACAATTTAACTCTACCATGAAAACCTATATTCCTTAGAAAAGCATAACCCTAGTACTATTGATATTGCACGTCATGTTATAGGCTTACAACCGCTTATTCAAAAAGTTCAAGCTGTTAAAGGCCACAACAATGTATATCCTTTTTGGGTGAATAAAGTACGTATTAACAAGATCCCAAGAAAAATACAACACCAAACGCCTTAAGGGGCAATCCAGACATATATACAGTGACTACAAAAGAGCACTGAAGGAGTCCTATACGCAGCTAGAATTGGATAGGTAGTAGGCAGCAAGTAGCCCTCTCTTGACAGTTTTCACTCTACTCCAAGTTTTCATCCCAAAAGTGTGAACTAGTAGGTGCAGGGACCTAACACAGTCCACCCAAATGACCTTGCATGTGAAACACACTCACACAGAAACATCATCACATGGCAATGAGGGAAGAAAGTGCCAGAACACCCCTTTGCACTTCCTAGGATCAAACACTTGACCTCCCTGCTCTGATAGCATATTACAAACCACTTAGAACCCACGCTGTTAAGAGATGGCCAGAACAATGTATATCAATTCAACACATCGAAGTCCAAAGCTTCCTACAAGCCCACTTTCCATCGATGAAAACCTTGTTTTTTTTACTCTTAAACCAAACTTCTCCTTTCCCCCACATAATTCTATCATATAAACCAGCCACAATTACTTCTACAACCTAAATAATGAAGCTCCCATACCAGTCCACTGTATTTTGGTCTCAGCACATAAGCAAACTTTGGCTGTCCTACATATGGAACATAGGAATGTCAAGGAAGAGATAAATACCTGGGATGGACATCTTTGTCAGAAGCATGAGCATGCCATTGAAATAGCTTTGCCAGATTGGACTTAACTGTCCTAGAGCAGAAGCCAAGCTCATGATAGGCAAGCAATCACACAAGGTTTAGGGCTAAGTAACCCATACTGATCAAACTGATCCCTCAAATACCTTGACTAAGGTGGTCTACGAATAACCACATTGGTGCAGCAAAGCGGTCTTCTCCATTCAATAAAAAAGAGTAATAAAATCAGTAGAATGGGAACAATTAACTGCAAGGAAAATGTGAAGGTGGAGGGGAGTGGAATTTTCAGCTTAATTAAGTTGCAGAGTTTCGGTTGGGTAGCACTTTGGATTATTTGGTTACTGTAGAAACAACTAAACAAGGATATGCAACCAAGGTTAGTCTCTGAAAGAATGGATCAGGCTCTTATTTGATTACCCAGTAGTCGCAAGTTGCCCCTAATAGTAGGACCCATTCCAGTCAATAACTAGATCAATTCCAGTAGTACCCCCAATTAGTGGGGCCCACATTGAGGGATGATGTGGTGAATCTGTCCCTTTGGACACCGATACATTGGGTACCGCCATAGATTGCAGTGTGTCAAATTTGATAATGCTGACCAACCATAAGGTCCCTTTTATTTTTTGGCCCATAGAGACCTTTTTTTTTATCCTTGACCTTTCAACATGGTATAAAAATCAAATTGGAATCGATGTGAGTCAGCCAATTAGAATCAGACTCAACCAGCCCCAATACTGATTTCTCAACCTATGAATTGAATCATCCAATCCGGATAGGTCCGATTCACCCTTGCAACTTTGAAAACCTGCAAAACAAACCAAAACCTTATTTCTTGCAATTTCTCACTCATTTGGCCACCCAAAGCTTCAAACTTAGGGAGATGGGTCTTTTTTGGCCAAACTATGCACACCCATAGCCTCCAAAAATGATCAAACATGTCGGACTTGGGAGATATATGGGGATTTTTTTTATTTCGGAGATATTCCACACAACCCTAGGAAAAATTGATTTTCCCCCTTTCTGTTGAATTCTGTATGAATTTTATGTATGTGATGATTCTAGATCTATGTTCGGATTTTTTTTTTTTTTTATTAATTTTGGATCAATTTATAGGTTGGTCAGTTGGAAGCCTATTCCCACAAATTCTGACCTATTTGGAGCAGAATCACAAGGGCCCAATTCTGGCCCTGAATCCATTGTTTAAATCCTTGCCTGTTAACCAGCTTTAAAGATTAATATGCCATCAAAAATTAAAGCTCTGACTAGCCAGGAAATTGTTCCATGGATAGAGAAGAGAATGCACCTACATGTACACTAAAACATGGTAGGATAGGGTCGAACTACATGATCAGAGGAGGTCCTTGGGTGTTACATAAGCTTTCACATGGCAGTTTATAGCCTTCAGTTGCACTATGCCTGGGGCACTATCACTAATGTTTCAACAAGTAAAGTGATATGAACCCGCATCTCTTATCCCTGCCCCAAGACACCAAGGACTAATTCATCGTCAAATCCCTGGGATTTACCTATTCATTTTAATGTGGATAGGATCCCCTTTTAATCCTTTTGTAGTTCTTCTTGTCTTCCCTTCGAGCTGCCTTGGGAAAGCTCACTTTTTGTTTCCTCTTTTGGGCTTGTTAATACAATTCTCCATTCACCAAAAAAAAAAAAAAGAAGATGTCAACCAGATTGATGATTATATATTTCTTTAATAATGTTAGTAGGGATGTTAGGCAAAATCAATTTTATATATATTGTTGTAATATGGATATAAGGGTATTTCTGCACTTGTACCTAATGTTCACTTATTACTCCCAATCAAACATGGTATTAGAGCTGAGATCCACCTTGGGAACCCAACCCTCTCTCCCTCCTACTGCCAAATCTCAGTGTCAATGTGGTTTCTTAAACCACCGAGAGTCCTCTCTCTCCTCTCGGTTTCTCAATTCTCCAATTATGATCTGATCTGAGAAACCATTTTCCAGGTTAGATCTCTCTTTCAGGTTTTTTCCTGATCGATTTTTACAGGGTATTGTTTCCCTACTATTGGATCATCATGTTGCTGCTCTTGATTGTGGCTTGTTCTAGCCTCTCTCCTTCAACCTGTGTGCACATCTTGATTGATAACTATGTCAGACCTTACCACTGCATCCACTAGAACTGAAGGGTAAAGTCATGGGACTCATCATGATTTCCCTTCATTCCCTGTGAGCTCAGTACGATTAGATAAGAGCAATCATTTGATGTGGTCGTGGTCATGTTACCTCTCCATTGATTCCCGTGTATATGTGGGATATATTACATGGAAAACTGAGAAGCCTGCTATGCAAAAGAAGTGGATTTCTGATAAGCAAGTAAGCAATATTTCGATCATTTCAGTCAGCAACTCTACATCAAGTAAAACGATACTTCGATCGCAATTTCTATCATTTTTGGTCATTTCAGTCGGATTTCAGTAGGAAAATCCAGTTCTTTTCCTGCTAAAAATGCAATGTTTCGGCAAAATTTTGGCCTTTTTTGGTTGAAATGCCAAAATTTTGAAATTTTGGATTTCAGCCAAGGCTGAAACGGTACCAAAACCAAACTTTTAAATGTTGCTGGTTCCAAGGCCACAATCCTCACCACAGCTTCACTGCATGGAAAGTCATTATGTTTTTCTTCACACTAGGTTGTTCCTCCTCTAGAGAGAGAATTGCCTGCAAACCAACTGATGTCATTGCTGGTCACCCATCAAGGACATTCATCATCTCTTCTTTGATTGTCATTTCTTGTCCCGCCTCCGGGAAGGGATACTCCGTCGTTGCTGGCCCATCAAGAGATGGCTTCATATCTTTGAAAGGGAAGAAAGGTAGATTTGAATGATTTCAAAGGGAAGTCGCCTTGTGATATGCTTCAAAAACTGGCATTCTCTGCAACTATCTATCACATTTGAATGGAACAAAACCTCAAATCTTGGACCACCAAATCCAGAAGGTTCCATCAGATTTGGGATGCCATTGTGTTTGATATCCAGGAGACATTAATCCCCAATGTTAGATCCTGTCCGGATACGCCTAGAAATAGATTCATTGTTAATGCTTGGCAATTACCTATCAAATTTTAATGTGGATAGGACACCGTGTGATATGTGCGTAGATCCTTTTTGTTTTTCTCCCGGCTTGCCTCTTGCATGCATCTTTCCTTGTATCCTCTTTGAGTTTTGCTAATACAATTCTTTATTCACCCAAAAAAATGGTTTTAATAAATGATAAAGAACCCAAAATGCAGATCAGAGAGAAAAGAAGAGTCTAATCTCACAATATTAATAATTCTAACAGTGAACTTAATGTGCTAGATCAAAGGCCTAAATAAATAGCCAAGTTGCATTGGCTGACTGCTACAAGTTCTGAGTTAGAGCAGAATACCTACAAGTACTGAATACAATATCAAAATTTCAGAAGGAGAAATGCAACTTCTAGCTGTTATCTAAGGAACAAAGTAGAAAATCTATGAACCTTCCTGCCAGGAAATAGCATACCTGCCCTGTTCTGAAGAATAATTTTGTATAACCAACTTGATACATTTCTGGAAGGACATTAAATTGCTGAAGAATGGAAACCGATATACTTAATGGATCCTGGGATACACTATTCCCTGAAAGAAGAAACCCATATCTGAAAATATAGGAATGTATGCAAGAAGGCCTGAGTCAGTGTTCATTTAATCAGGATGAGAAAGAAAAATTATACTGGGGTTTTTAACATTACCGTTTTGCAAACTGTTGATGTGTCATTCTTGTTGGGTACCCAGATCTTGAAATCCTGACAACCTCCAGGACTCCACAGCATCTGAGCTGCTGTAAGACAAGATCTTGTTCATAAAGACCAGAAACTTTCTTATTGTTTGGTTTTATGCAACGAATGAAATGAGGAGTGGTGTTTTCCAACTGCTGCATCAGTTTGAAGAGTTGGCCCTACAAGCATTAACAGAATATTTAGAATCTGGCAACCCGATGTGCCTATGAGTCTATGACAGCCACTTTCAACAGGGCAAAAAAAAAGAAAGAAATTTGCCAAAAAATAGGTGCAAGATGGGAAACAATGGACATGTTTGAACCTTCTAAAGTAGGATACCTTGCATAAGATTCCTGGCCAATATAACTGCTCTCCTAAGCAGGTCAATCCAGTAAAACCAGAAAGCCACTACATGTCTCAAATATATAAGGACACTTTATATAAATAAGAAAATTAAGAATTATTGCTGCATTGCATTCAAAAGGTTGCAATTTCTTTTGTGCAATGCCTTTCACTAAATCACTAATCTTTTCCAACCAAAAGATGTTACATAATACTAATGGAAAGAAATTGAAACTAACCCTGTTGACTCAGATTGAACCACCAAAAATGCCCTTCTATTTTTTTTTAATTTCGTGTGTGTGTGTGTGTGTGTTGGGGGGGGGTTACATTTTGTACTCAGGTTTTATTGCAAATCAGATCCAACATGAATGATTAAACAATGATTAAGCAATGGGCAGGATCATGAAAGAAAGAAGAGACAAGAGATTCAAGCAAGAATTTCAAAAACCTAATAACTAGACCGCTGATGCCATTTCCAAGTTATAAAATCGAAGAATCCTAGAACACAAACATCCAAATGCATCGCTTCTTTGGTTGGCCCAATATATTTATTGACCTTGGAAATTTACTTTCCAACATCAAAATTACTACCTATGTGCCATATCAATTGAACAAAAATGTCTAACAACCCAAATCAAGTCACAGATTGCCTTTCTGCCAAAATCAAGCCCAAAATAAAAGTTTAAATTTCTAAAGATCAGGCCATAACACGGTGAATAAGGTACACCTTTAACTTCATCATAACATTCTAAGTACCCTTATTCATCTGACATTTACCTGTTATCCTGAAGGACTGCTCTCAAAGAATGCGATGAAGATATAGAATCAAAGTTGTAAACAACCACTAGATGACTATCTGATATGGGGATTCCAGTAACATGACAGAGGGAAAGAATTATATGCTGCCCAGGGTGGTTTTCCATAAGCTTCACCTTGGGCACACGAATGTCACTTTTGGACTTTGGGTGGTAAATCCCAGCACAAAGTTGGATCGTATCACAAGAAATGTAGTATTAAATAATTAATATGCCTCCAAAATGCAGTCATTCTGTGTCTGAGTTGTACTTACATTTTGTCTTTTTATTTCAAGGGGGGTGGCAAAGGGAGCTCTCTTTCACAATAAAATCGTGTAGGATGATTGGTACAAGGATTTTGCGCAATATAGAGCCATAGGGTAGCCTTAATCATTGAAGTCTAAATCCTGCTATCAAAAATTCAGGATTTTTTTTTTTTTTTTTGGAGGGGGGGTGAATAAAATCCAGTATCAAGTCAAATGTACCGTCAGACAAATGCTTTACATTTCCTTAGGCCCCAATTGGTAAGAAGTAATATGGGGAGTGAAGTTGATGAACTTTTTCTTGTTTCAGTGAAGTAAAATGAAACACTAAAAGACAAAAGAAAACTGGCAATAGAACGTGTTATTGGAAGTAATGAAACAAAAAATATGTTCATTTGATTTCACTTTACGTACAACCAAATGGGAAATTAATGTCGAATTTGATGCATGCATATTCTTTTCTTTTTGTTTCTTTCTTATAGCTAGCTTTGTTGGGAATAGTTCCACATTGGTTAACCGAGACCTTCGAATTTGGCCTATACACATGGGAGGTATCTCCAGTCATGAGCTTAAATTTCTAAATAGGGAGCTTCAGAATTTAACTAGGAAGCTTCAACATAGTATCAAAGCACCATTACTCTGTCCTCTGTATACTGTAGCACCAACTGCCATGTGATTGACCACCAAATAAGAGGGGAAAAACTTGAGGAGTGTTGTAGTAGTCCGACGTTGGTTAAGCAGGACTTTGGAGTTCAGCCTGTATATATGAGAGGTATCTCCACTTACAAGCTTAAGCTTTTAAGTAGGAAGCTTCAATACGGTTTCAGAGCACCATCGGATGCAAATCAAATAGATGGAAGGTTGGGCGGGAGAGATCAACCTTCCAGAGAAGAAGGGGAAAAGAAAAAAAAAAAAAAAGAGAGAGAGAAGGAGAAAGCCCAAAGCATTTTTTTTTTTTTTTTGGGGGGGGAGGTTGACAACAATCTCACCTTTCAAAATTTCAAAACAAGGTAATCCTTCCATTTAATTAATCAAATCACATGATACAATCATGGATCTGTGCCCAATAGCTATAAGCCTATAATCATTACCAACTTAATTCTACTTCAGAACATGCAAAGATCAGCAAATCCAATAAAAATATGCATCATTTACACCTTAATTCGAGTTACATATGCCTTCAACAAGTGCTTTAATTTATTATAAGAACTACATACGTTTTAAGTTAATATAAGAACCACATACGTTTCTTAAGAGTTTTGCATGTGCATGTCAAATGCTAAAAATTTCTCTATATATAATGAATGTTTATCCAAACACCACCTACGGGTACCTTTACTCTTATTCAGAACTACAACCACATGCATTTATTTCCTCACAACAAAACATTTTTCAGTTTCACACAAGAAATTGATTTCCTAAAAGGATTAATCCACATTCATTCTATATAACTTATAATACATATTAATGGTTTTCAACATAAAATTTTTTGTAATTGAATATATTTTTCCAGATCAAAAAAGTGTATAAATTTATCTTTACCTTAAACTTTGTTCCAACACTTTGCTTTTGGCAATCAGAAGCACCTAACCGCCATGCAGAATTTACTGTCTTCTGGGATTGATTAATCATTTTTGAAGCAAACAACTGAGGTAGTTTGCAGCCACAAGATGAAAGGAGTTCAATGGAATCAGAGTGCAAGGGATCTCTATTCTTCTCCAAGAAGCCACTTGTATCATACATAACCTAAAAAACATCACATGTTAGCAGATAGGGCAAGCTTATAAACTGCACCAGTAGGTACCTGATTCAGAAGGTTCTCAACTCATAACAGGCTCAAATTGCAATGGTAAAGATCAAAAAGCCACTGAGGTCACAGATTAACTAAGCTCTGCTTATAACTTTATCCCCATTTTTTCTGCCAATGAGTATCTGTTTTGGTCTAATTTATAGTATTTAGATTATGTTTAACATGAACTTCCTATTCCATCATTTTTTTTCCCTTTGATTTTTCTGAAAATCATATGCTATAAGTTTTTTTTTTATTGAACAGTTGTGGATCTAAAAGAGGGTAGCATGAAATTCTTGTGCATGAGAGATGGGGTAAAATGAGGCTTTCAAAATCAATTACGGGATTATATGAGACAGAGCACATGGTATCACACCTTTTTTTTTTTTTTTTTTTTGGTAGTTGATGCCATTTGTAGCATTTTTATTGGATGTGTAAAGTACATATATACACCATAATGCATAGATCATGCATACATATTAAAAACAACAACATTTGATGCTCTAACCTCCTCCCCTGTGTATAAATCCTCTAATGGAAAATGACCCATACAACGCCTTGGGAACACCTAGGGTATGCCTAGGCACCTAAACACCCCTCCAACGCCTTGAGTCGCATTGGCACCTTGACAACTATGAGACAGAGTAATATGCAAAAAAGAAAAAGAAATAGGTAGGACTTTGACAAGGGAGTAGTTGACTTGGCAAAGATCCACGCAGCTATAGAATATTTTTCCTTTTGGTGGATTGCAACTATAAAATTTCTAGTGTATACCAATTTATGGCCATGTAATTAACTTCAAGAATTCACAACAGACTACTTTTTATGTTAGAATTTCACTACAATGCTTTCTTTGGAGTTGTTCGGCCTGTTTTATAGTCTCCTATTATAAATGTTCAACCTGTTTTATGGTCTGCTTTTATAAATGGAGTATCAGCATCCTTTTCTTTTTTGACTATCATTATATTTTCAAGTACAAATATTTCAAATACCACTTTGAAAATATCAAGAAAGTTGCAAGCACCAAATAGTCAAGTAATTGAAATTTTTTTCACTTGGCAGGCAACTAGGACATGCCAATTATCATTTCTGTGGAGAGATTCTGAGGCATTTTTTAATCTCTGGAACAACCATGACCAGAAACATATTTGCCACAAATTTGTGTCTCCAGAACAATTCTTTCATTTCACTTCTTAATCCTAAGAAATACTTCCACAGGTTTGTGAAGATCATTTGCGAAATATATGCTTACGCTGTAAGAATCACAGCAAGAATCAACAAAGTGCTTCCAAAAATAATCACTACCTAAAATCAGAACTGATACCAAACTCAGCCTATATGACTAGGTTGACTTTGTTATAGTTTCATTTCTACATATCCCTTGCCATATCCAAAAGGCTCGATTTTGAGAATATCTAAGCTGTTAGCATGACTTGTGTGACTGACCTCTCCAGCATAATGGTGAACACCAAAAGCCTCACCCCTTTGCCCTTTAAAACAAGTGTTAGCATTTAAATGCTGCTTAAGCTTGTTGGCAAGGGTCAAATCAGTAGCTTTGGGGAAATTTGACTCTTCATCCAATAAAGAGAGTAAGCCCAATGGTTTCTGCATCACAAATAGTGGTGAAGATAATTAGTTAGAATGAGGCTTTGTTGCTGTTGTATAATTAGTACATAAAAAAATAACCAAACCACTTAAGAAACACTAATTAACACCAATGATACTTTACAGAAACAGGTGCTTTCAAAAGCAGGATAATTATGAGTATTCCAAAGAAATTGAGAAGCAAGTAAGAAGCAAAATTAAAACAATATATTTTGATTTATTGCATTAGAAAGCATCTAAGAGATCATATCTTCTATAAATACTGAGCAATTTCTAAAACCCACAATAGAACCACACGATTTTGATTTTGTTTGGCTGCTGACTCGTAGAGTTTTAAAACCTGGACAGAACCATCCTGGTTTTTAGCAAACAGTTCAACCAGATAGTTGCAACCCTTGGTCCACTTTAGTGCATGGCCATAAATGAGTTATAACTAAGTTGGAATTTCATTTTGAATAAAAAGTTAAAGATAATGTTAATTAGTATTCCATTGATGAGCATATTGATTAGCCCAAATAGATAATTTCTAAATTTTAAAAATTAATTAAATGGATTTTTATAGTATCCACGAAATAATGAAATCTCACCTCTTTGATTGAAAGTGATTATTAAGATCAACTATGATATCAAGTAGTCTCACCCCTAGGAAGACTTAATTGGTTTCCCATTTATGATATCAGAAGGTCACGCTCAACGTTCAAAATCTCAAGTCTCAAGGTTGTCTAGACCCTCTGAGAGGCCAAGATCTAGGTGAGACACTGTAAAAAAGCCGCAAAAGCTTAAAAAGTGTGTTTCAACCCTAAAATGGCCATTTTAAGGCTTGATACTCTTGAGAAACCCCATTTTAACATATATATAAATACATGTAAACCATAATATTGTAAAAATAATCAAACATGGTGATTGTTTGGGTTTACACCCATGTTTGACAGTGTCGATCTGAAGTTCAGATGTAAACCTAGGGTAATATGGCTATTCTACATAATTTTACACTAGTAGAAGAACAAAGAAGACCAATGAACCAGTAAAATTATATTTTAGGAAAAGAATAAACATAATGACACTTAATTAGTTAATTGTCATAGTCAAAAAACCCAAAGTAGTTAAGTAGACAATACAATTATATCTCATATATTATGTCGAGACCAGTCGAACACTAGTCAAAAATGTGGAGAAGTGGTCGAAAATGTTGAGACCAGTCGAGAATCTTGAGATCCCATCTCATATGAGATCTCGTCTCGACTTGTTTGATAATCTCGAGATCTCGCCGAGATTTTAAACCATGGTCACACCTAATGGCATCCTCTCTTTGTCAGCATTGGGTCAAACCACTTCAGCATGACATTTGAACCAGTTCACTCAACCCTGGACCTGGGATCAATTTTAGGTCTCCCCCGGATAGGGTTTTAAAACTTCGATATTAAGCAATTAAACCTGGAGATGAAGTCCAATATAGAAAATATTTAAACAAAGGGTATGAAAATCAAGATTGAAAAGGACACCTTCTCAAAGAGACTTAGACAGTCCTGATTGTCTTCAAAATCAACTTGTGTCCAATCAATACCATCTTCTGCATACTCCTGTATTACATAAAACAAGGTGTCTTTTACTATAACATCAAAGTACAAACAACAGGCTCATGAAATTAAACAAGCAAACGAAATTAACGAAAGTCATGAGAGGAAGGCATAAATAAAAAGGTATCTGAAGGTGTGTCAGAACCACAATGGAGCCTTATGATTTCATATTTTACATGATACAACTGTACATGCTGGTACAAGATGTACACAGAAACTAAAAGGACACCAAGAGATAACAAAAAGAAAAGCTGACGACTTTCTACACCAAAAAGGATAACATGGCTCCAGGAATAGGCATAAAGTTGCAAAAACTTCAGGCAAACAAAATGCTGCAGGAGCAGTCACATGAAGCCTCAAAGAAGCCCACAAATGATTTCATTTTGTCCAATTGGGCCTTGATATGGTATCCCACTATGCCATGGTGGGCCTAAATTTGGACTTGTTTGAGCTGGCTATTTGCTCTTCATAATTCACTTCTAGAAGTTCTTTAGGTCACTTTACTCACACATCATATGGTTCCTATAGCTCATGAATCATTATGAATGAAGAACATGTATTATTTCTTAAAATCAACATGCTTGTAATCTACTATTCAGTCTTCAAAAACAAAGAAAGAAAGAAAAATGTTATATTCTAACCTGCAAAAGCAATAAGAGCTAAAGTGTTTTAACTCAAAAGTCAAAACGGAAACCAAAGCTAACTGACGAAGAAACCAAAAGAACAGCAGTAACTTTCACTTTTCATTCAATTCTTGCTAATGATTCTACTTTAGTGCTTGGTTCTTCACACAAAGCAAGATAAGACTCATCAAAAGTTGCTTCGAGCTCAAAACCTCAAACAATATAATCCGGCATTATCTATGCCCTACAAACATGATGAAACAATTAATATAAGTTGCTTAGTTTCTTACCTCCTGCTCTAGTTTTAAGAGATGGCGATTGAAATGTTGCTGCAACCTTTCATTTGCATAGTTTATACAAAACTGTTCAAAGCTATTCTTCTGGAAAATGCACAAACAAAATCATCAAAAGAGCTATATTCAATTACCAAACACAACTAAGTTGTGCATTAAAGAAAAACATACCTCAAAAGACTCAAATCCATAGATATCTAAGATACTAATGGATCTCCCAGAGCAATGTTTCCCCACTTCAAGAGACTTAGTGATTTGTTCAACAAGCCAGTCAAACAAGCTTGCATATATAGATTTTGCCAATGCATCTCTTGTATCAATGGCCTGAACTAAACAAAACAGTAAATAAGGGGATTTTACATATATACAAAGACCTAGTGCCCATTCGGCTATGGAAAGGCTTGGTGGAGTTGAAACAAAAACTTTGTTTTTGCTGTGTCAGGTGGGTGTGTGTGTATGGGAGGGGATGTGTGTGTAGGGGAGGGGGTGTGTGTGTGGGTGTGTGGGTGTGGGTGTGGGTGTGTGTGTGTGTGTGTGTGTGTGTGTGTGAGAGAGAGAGAGAGAGAGAGAGAAAGAGATATGGAGTCAGAGAAACAGACAGATACTAAGCTGTTGATAAGCAATTAACAGACCTGCTGTAGTGTTAACCTTTGCACAATATCATCATTGCCAGCTCGAATTTTATGAGTAGATAAAACTAAAATCAGATCCTGGCCTTTGCAACCCATCAACTTGGCAGCACTTGACACAGCTGTAACAATATTTAAGACAAAAATTATCAACCAAGTGCAGCCATCAAAAAAAGACATACAATTTTTCATTATTTTGAGACATTACACACAAACACACATAGAGTAATGTCCCCAAGTTTTATGCAACACTACCATATGGGAGATTAGAGGCATGTTAACGTAGTCCCTATGTTGTATGCACCAAAGTAATGCAGGACTGGTCCAAAAATTGACCCTATTTTAGTATCTATTGGGTATAGGATTTTAATTCTTTTAAGTTCTATTTGTAATTGGCTGAATTATAAAGTCCAAAGAGGGGGTTTAAAGGAATGCACGAAAATAATTATTTTAATTAGTGATGGGGTCCATTAAAGATGAGTTCATGATTTAAATAATAGTAGTTGTTATAGGGATTTTGCAGGGCCCATGCCTTAGCTGTTAGAGTTTTGTCTTGGGTAGAGTCCTATTAGGTTAAGTTTCTATTTTAGGGGTTTTAGTAGTTCACCAAAATAAGAGTTCCAAAAGTATTTTCTAAGTTAGTTACTTATTTTAGGAAATTAGATATTAGGAGGATTTTATTTTTATTATTATTTTTGAAACTTTAAATACATGTAACCACCTCTCCCTTAAATATGAATGAAATATAGAATTTATATTTCGATTATGTAGCCAACTCTCGCTCTCTCTCTCTCTCTCTCTCTCTCTCTCTCTCTCTCTCTCATGGTACTGTTCACTCTCCCTCTTCTGATAGTTCGAAAATTCAGTTCTCGATTGCGTCTCGACCCAGTCAAAAACCGAAAAAATCAAGATCTCGGTCGAGATCTTGACGAGACTGTGTAAATCCTCCGTGAAAGCTTAAAAATTGCATTTCGGGGCTAAAAGGGCCATTTTAAGGCCTAATACTCCAAGGAAACCTTCTTTTAGCATACATACACACATTTAAACCATAAATTTGTAAAAATAATCACACATAGTGGTTGTTTAGTTACACCCATGTTTGGCAATATCGGTCTGAACCCTATTGCAAACCTAGGGTAATATTGGTTATCTACATAATGTTACACTAGTTGAAGGTCAAAAAAGACCAATTGAGACAATAAAATTATATTTTAGCAGAAGAATAAACGTAATAGCACTTAATTAGTCAATAATCATAGTCAAAAAAAACAAAAAATAGTCAAGTAAACCATAAAATCATAGATTCATAAATCATAATTCATACAAATAATTAAATACTCAAATAATCAAATACAATGATGCTCCCAAGCTCTCGTACCAAGCTCCCCCAACAATCTCACGGAATGATTTGCCAAAACACACTGATTTGGTGGTATGTTGGGCCAAAATGGAGAAAAGAGGGGAAAACTAAGCAAAGAAGACAATCTCGATCGAAATCTCGACACTCAACCGAGATTGTCAAGATTTCTAATTTAAAGTGTAAACCAAGTCTTGGCCCAACCGAAAATCTTGAGTACAACCGAAACCTGGTTGAAAATGTTGAGATCAGTCGAGAACTGGTCGAGACTAGTCAAAACCAGGTCTCGTGCCACATCCCATCTCGACCTGTTCAAGAATACCGAGAAAATCGAGATCTCGGCGAGACCTCGCTAAGATTTTGAACTATGCCTCTTCCTCTGCAGATTGCATCTCTACTCTCCCTTTTATCAATTTTCTTTATCCCCTAGGCAGCAGCCCCTTCTTTCCCCCATCACAAGCAGCTGGAACTTACAAACCCGGAAACTTTTCAGCCCTTGATTCAACAGAAAATCTCCTTAAACCTAGGCTTTGTTGCAACCAATCGATCCATTGATTCCTGATTTAGGATCAGAGTTGGTTGGTTGGCTGCATTGATTTTGGTATCAGAGCCTCCCATTCTATATGGATCCCGAAATTCTTAATCATTTTGAGCTCCAAAGACAGGTTCATAGTCTTCAAATTAGGGTTTAAAGTATGCGGTTTAAAGTATGCAAAGGGAACTTCAGCGTTTTCAGATGGAATCTAGAATAATTTTCAAAGCCAAAAGAAACAGTCCCTACATAAGAGCTTAATGTCCACAATGAAATTCCGAAGCCTACTGAGGAAGAAAAGCAAGAAATAGTAGAGAATGTTGCCGGTTCCATTGAAGCCTCATTGCCCTACAATAGAAGGTCAGTCTCTTCAAGCCAAAATCAAGCTGGTGATTCAAGTAACGGAGGACACCAGTGAAGTGAAAGTCATTCCACAATCCACATCATCAGTTCATTCTTCCCCATAAGTTTCAAGACATAGATGCAACATCAAAGCTTCATATTCTGAATTTTGTTCAAGTTGTAGACAAGAAACCGCAAGCACCAGTCAAAGTGTTATTATTCTTCCCATCTACAAATCTAATTTTGTTTGAGTCATAGAAATGAAACCGCAATGCAAGTGGCCCTATTTTAATTCTACGCCATTTCAACAGCATATTTCGGTTTCACCAAGCAACAAAATGCCCAGAGAAACCAAAATCTTATACCATGATAAGGTATTACCAATAGTGAGCAAGGAATCAAGTATTGACACGATACAGGGCATATCAGCCGATATGTATCGGTATCAACAAACATCTCCAGTTTTTTAAAATAGTAAGTGTATATGTGGGTGTCGACCGTATTGAACTGATACGGGTCTTCACATATCGATACACTAGATACAGACCAATACCCTCTAATACGGCCGATACGTAAAAAATTTCCATTTTTTCATTTAAAAAATTGGGAGAAAAAAAACAGAAATGTATCGAACTGTATCGGTCAGTATCAACCTGTATCGGCCCGATACAGTCCGATACGCATCGATATAGTCTGATACGCATATTTTTTTAGGGAAAAAAAATTGCAGAAACAGGGGCAACCAAGAAGGAAGAAGAAGAGGAAGAAGAAAAGGGAGAAGAAAAAAAAGGAGGAGCTGCCGCCGTTGCCAGCAGCAACAGCCACTCGCTACCGCCGTCGCCAGCAGCAGCAACCACTCGCCGCCAGAGAATCAGACAGCAGAGCAGTAGCTACTGCCGCAACCCCAAGAGGAGGATAAGAATAGTAGCAGCGATCGCCATTGCCACCAGAGGAGGAGAAGCAAACAGCAGCAGTGGCCACCGCCGCCGCCGCCGCCAGATGAGGGGAAGAAAAAGAACCTTGACGCAAAAAGCTTCCCAGGCCTTCTTCGCGCTCCTCTGTTCCACCTTCTTTTCAGACTCCCGGACGTTCCTTCCCGAATCTATATTCTACTGTTTAGCCTTATCTTCCTTCCTTCGTTCTAGACTCCTTACCAAGACTTTAACCATCAGATCCAAATGATAATGGGCTGCCCGAATGAAATCTGTAATTTTTTTTTATATAATATAAGAAAAAAAAACTAACCTATGCGATGCTTGTCCTCAGCAATCGGCTTCATCGTCCCCTGCGATCGTCTCCAGCAAACTAACAAAGGAAAAAAAAACCCCTAGCTTTATTTAGATGTATAGTCCATGGGACATGATCCCATGTATCACATTCTATTATATTAATATACATTTTACACCATTAAAAGTTAAGAAATGGCATTAGTTTTATAAAGAAAAAAATATTAAAAATAAGTTAATTGGAGGTAAATTAGTGTAATTAATGTAAATAAAAATTTTATAATTTATATATATAACTATGATTGGAAGTAATGTATTAACTTCAATCACTTAATGTCTTGTAATTACACCATAAAATTGGTTAATTATAGTGTTTTTATATTTTAAATTAGTGTTTTATATGTTCTTAAGCATTCCTATGCATATTTTGCCCATATCCATGCGTATCCACCGTATCCACGATACGATACGATACGTCTCTTAATTTCAGCTAACCGATACGGTACCGATACACGATACTTAATTCCTTGGCTGAGAGAAACTGATACCTTGTGAGGTACGAACCACTTCAATGCCAAGAAAATATCTGAGTGCCCCCAAATCTTTCATCAATGCCTGTCACATCATCTTCTGAAACAATAATATTGTCTATATACCACAAGGATAACTACCTTGGAATTACGGCAGCGCACAAACACAGAGTGATCCGAATAGCAAAGTTTAAACTCATAGGAAACCATCACCTTGGTAAATTTATCAATCCACGCAAGGGGAGACTGTTGAGGCCATATATAGCTTTATGAAGTTTACATACTTTGTGAGCATTAATCTCGCCCTGAGCAACATATCCCGGAGGTTGCTCCATATATACTTTCTTGTGGAGATCACAATAGAGAAAAGCATTCTTGATATCCAACTGAAATAACAACCAGTCAAGATTGACAGACAAAGAGGCAAGTAAACGAACAAAATTAAACCCATATGTTTACATAAAGCCCTTGGCTACCAAACGTGCCTTTAGGCGTTCCACAGAACCATCAGGGAGATATTTGATAGTAAAGACCCATCTGCAACGGACCACCTCTTTACCCACAAGTAAATCAACAATAGACCAAGTCTAACGAGATATAAGTGCAGCTATCTCTACATCCATAGCATCCTTCCATTCAAGATGAGATAAAGCCTCAGTATAAGATGCAGGAATGTCAGTATGGGCTAAGGCCAAAGCAAAGGAAGTATGGGGGGAAGGGAGATGGGGAGATAGTCACAAATTGAGTAATAGGATATGTTATCTGTAGTGGTAATGTACAAGAGTGTTTACCTTTGCAAAGAGTCATGGGAAGATCTTCAGGCAGGGAAGCCGAGAGGGGGATGGAGATGCTGGATCAGGCGGTGCTGTACGGGGACGTCGTCGATACACTTGTAATGGAGCTGGAGCCGTCAGTGTTATAGGGGAAACGTCCTCATCATGGAATGGGACCAGGGCCGGAATCGGTGTACTAAGATCCGGCACCGGAAAATATGGAGTATTATCAAAGAATGTAACATTAGCTTTGACGATGACCCGCCTGGTAAGAGGATCATAACACTTGTACAGTTGTACTCTATTTGAGTGCCAGAGTAGCAAATGAAAACACATTTAATGGCGCGAGGGGCTAGTTTATTAAGACCGAGCCAAAGGTCATGGACAAAGCAAGTTCTCCTAAAGGATAGAGGGGGTAAGGTAAGCAAGGGAGATGACGAGTGTTCTAGTAATATGGGTGACTGATCCTAAAGAACAGAGGATGGCATGCGATTAATTAAGTAGCAACCAATAAGATAGCATAACCCTAGATATAACGAGGCAGATGCATATGAAAAAGGAGGAATGGGCAACCTCTTACAAGTGACGGTTTTTACGCTCGGCCATCCCATTTTGTTGAGGGGTATAGGAGCCACTGGTTTGGTGAATAATCCCATGGGAGACACAAACAACAACAACAACAACAATAACTTATTCCAATTAAATGGGGTCGGCTACATGAATTCTTGTTTACCAATCAGCTATGTTTGATGTCATACTCGAAGCAAGGCCTAAGCTATATATGTCTTTCTTCACCACCTCCCCTAAAGTCATCTTAGGTCTGCCCCTAACTCTTTTAGACCCTTCAATCTGGATCAAATCACTCCTCCGCACGGGAGCATCTAACGGCCTCCGTTGAACATGACCATACCATCTCAAATGACTTTCTCGTAACTTATCATGTATCAGCGCCACTCCCAAATCAGTTCTAATACGATCATTCATTACTTTATCCTTCCTAATTTTGCTACACATCCATCTTAACATCCTCATCTCAGCTATACTAAGTTTATCAATATGATGCTTCTTAGCTGCCCAACATTCTGCACCATACATCGTAGGCAGTCAAATGACTATCCTTTAGAATTTTCCTTTAAGTTTTAAAGGAATACGCCGATCACACCAAGGTTTCAAGTATCGACACGATATAGGGCGTATCGGCCGATACATATCGGTATCGACAGTAGTCGATACAATATAATGCGATACGTCTCCAGTTTTTTAAAACAGTAAGTGTTTTTGTGGGTATCGACCGTATTGAACCGATACGGGTCGATACATATCGATACACTCGATACAGACCGATACCCCTCCAATACGGCCGATACGTAAAAAAGAATATCCGTATTTTCTTGGGATATGCAGATGAAAAGTATGGATACAAGCTATGGGATCCGGTTGATAAGAAAGTTATCAGAAGCAGAGATGTTATCTTTCTTGAAGATCAAACAATTGAAGACTTCGAGAAAATTGAAAAACCTCAACCGTTTATTGATGGCCTGATTGATCTTGATCCAGTTCCTCTACCCGTGGTACATGACGATGGGGGAGATGTGCACAATAGTAATGATGATGTTCCCATAGATGATACAGGTGATGTTGAACAAGGGGAACAACCCCCTCCAGAGCCACCAGTAGAGCCTCAGTTGAGAAGATCTACTAGGGAGCGACAACCATCTACCAGGTATCCACCAAATGAATATATTATGCTGACAGATGCAGGCGAATCAGATTGCTTTGAAGAAGCACAGACTGATGAGCATAAAACTGAGTGGTTAAAAGCTATGTAGGAAGAGATGGATTCTTCACATAAGAATCATACTTATGATTTAGTAAAGCTACCTAAGGGTAAGAAGACACTTAAAAATAAATGGGTATTCAGGTTGAAGACCGTGCAGAACAGATCAACCAAGGTACAAAGCAAGGTTGGTTGTGAAGGGTTTTAGACAAACAAAAGGAATTAACTTTGTGAAAATGTCATCTATTCGAGTTGTATTGGGTTTAGCTGCAAGTTTGAATTTAAAAGTTCAACAACTTATGTCAAGACAACCTTTCTTTATGGTGATTTGAAGGAAGAGATTTACATGGAGCAACAAGAAGGCTTCAAAGTTAAAGGTAAAGAACACATGGTTTGCAGGAAGGAAGAGCTTGTACGGCTTGAAACAGGCTCCAAGAAGTTCGATTCATTTATGATGGACATGAGTACACTAGAACAACGGCAGATCATTGTGTGTTTATTAAGAAATTTTCTAAAGGTGATTTTATTATTCTTCTACTCCATGTTGATGACATGTTGATTGTTGGACAGGATATCAATAAAGTTGACAGGTTAAAGAAAGAGTTGAGCAAGTCTTTCGACATGAAGGACTTGGGACCAGCACAGTAGATCTTAGGCATGCAGATCTCTCATAATAGAAAAGCAAGCAAAATTTAGCTATCACAAAAAAGGTACGTACAAAAAGTACTCGAAAGGTTCAATATGGAGAAAGCAAAGCCAGTCAATTCCCCACTTGCAGGTCACTTTAGATTGAGCAGTGAGCAAAGCCCTTCAACTGGGCAAGGAAAAACAGAAATGAAGAAAATTCCCTATCCATCAGCTGTAGGAAGTTTAATGTATGTCATGGTATGTACAAGACCTGAC
Source organism: Protea cynaroides (assembly GCA_028583415.1). Classification (NCBI taxonomy): domain Eukaryota; kingdom Viridiplantae; phylum Streptophyta; class Magnoliopsida; order Proteales; family Proteaceae; genus Protea; species Protea cynaroides. The sequence continues at coordinate 18,168,130 of CM053265.1, forward strand.
ATTGCATATACAGTTGGAGTTGTGAGCAGATTTCTTGTCAATCCTGGCAAAGAGCATTGGGAAGCAGTCAAGTGGATTATGAGATATCTAGATGTACATCCAATGCATGTTTATGTTTTGGTATTGATAAACCTGTGTTAGAGAGGTACACAGATGCAGATATGGCAGGCGACATCAACTTAAGGAAATCAACATCAAGCTACCTGTTTACTTTTACAAGGGGAGTAGTGTCATGGCAATCCAAGTTGCAGAAGTGTGTCACTTTGTCAACTACAGAAGCTGAGTATATTGCTAACACTAGAAGCTTGCAAAGAGACGTTGTGGATGAAGAGGTTCATTTAAGAACTAGGTCTGACACAAGACAAGTATATTGTTTATTGTAACAGTCAGAGTGTCATTCACTTGAGTAGGAATCCTAGTTTCCATTACAAGACCAAGCATGTTGATGTGAGGTATCACTGGATTCGTGATATACTTAAACAGAAGCAACTACAAGTTGAGAAAATCCATACTGACAAGAACAGTGCAGATATGATGACAAAAGCATTACTTAAGGAAAAGCATGACTTTTACAGAAGCATGGCAGGTTGGGGTATGGTAGATCCCCGCTTGTGAGTCGGAGGGGGAGTTTGTTGGGTTTCCTCCTTACCCGCGTGGGTGGAGGGACCCACCCTTTTACCTCCATAAGGAGGTTTGGTCTCAAAAAGGAGGTTTCTCCAAACCGGCTCTCAATCCCTCTCTCTTACCTACTTAAAACCTAATATATAAAAGCCTTATGGGGAAGCCGATTAGGTTTTTTTTTAAGTTCCTGAGTTTGAGAAACCACTGGGCCGTAAGTTTTAGAAAACCCTACGAAGGGTGGTCAAGGATAAGGTGCGTCTTTCAGTGGGAGACATTGAGTCCGCATGATAAATCTGGGAGACTCTACAAGCCGAAGCTAAATAAGATCCGGAGTTCTCAGGTGGAAGAAAAATCAGATTTTTCTTCGTTCCTCTAGTGAGTAGAGAATCGATACTCATACCTTGTACGTACGGGCAGCGTAACGGCATTCTCCCTGTCCAGGGAAAAGAGAAAGGTGATAGTTCTTCTCAGTATTTTGTACATCAACATCGAGGTGAGAGTATTCTTGTTATTCTTGGATTACCACCAATTGTTTTGGTAAGTTATTTATATTACCCAAGAGTGGGTTATTTCTCTTGGAGATTGGAAACCTCTAACTATGACTAAAGAAGATTGTATTATGTACCCATTATTATTATAGTACAGATTTACCTAGACTAGGTCCCGTGGTTTTACCCCTTTCACCTTGGAAAGGTTTTCCACGTAAAAATTGTTGTGTTCTATTGTGGTTTGATTGTCTCTATTTATTTTTGCTGCTATATCTCTGTGCATATTTTTTGTGGTTGCATATTCCATTAGTTTGCATACAAGAGGGAAAAGTACTTTTGTGTTTTCCCTAATACTCCCCACTTTTTCAAACCTCTTTTTTCCCATCTCTGCTACGTGTCCTTAGAAGGCAAGCCTTCTCTCTCAACTTTCATCTTTTTCCCTGTTCCCTTGCTGATTTACTCTTCTCCTCCTCATCGTGTCTCCTTCTTGATGTTCTGCTAATATTCTTTGCTGGCACCCTGTTCTGGTGGTTCCACAGACCACTCTAGATCAGGTCGATTTCCCCATCTCTTTCATTCTTTCTAAGACTTTGGGAGATCCATCCCCATCTGTAGGTGACTCAAACCCTAGGGCTCCATACCCCAAATCATCTCCTACAAATATTCTTTGCAGCCCTACCTGGCAGTACACCATCATTGTTTAACCCCAGAGAAACAACAAAAAGGTTGGCCGGAGGTAGTATTGGCCGGATCGAGGAGATGCAGAAGGAAAAAAAAAAACAAACAAACAAAACTCACCAAAACAAGGAGATGTTCACGTTCGATGCTCGCTGTAGGTAGTATTGGCCGGATCTGGACGGTATGGTACAAACTAACTGAAAGAATGGGTATGCGTGGTAATGAGAACAGGTGAATGAATGAGCATGCGCAAGTTTGGGTTTGGGGTTTAGGAATCGATTTTTTATGTTCCATAAAGGGTAGAAATGAGATTTCACTACCCTTGAAAGGATAGTTTTGACTTTCAAATTTTGATAATTAGTGTACACCAGCATCTAATAGATTTCAACTAACGAATTGGGTCTATGTGTAACATATTTTTGAAATTAGTGGTAGTAACTATAATTGTCAGAAAGTATTGGGTGTTACGTGGAATTAAGGCATAATCTAGGGGGTGTATGAGTAATTTCCCCTACAAATAATATCCATTAATAACAGATGAACCCTTGTATATTACTCCTGGCGCTAACAGCAGAATGCTTGATAAGCATTGAAGAATGGTCACAAAATAAAGAATGCAGACCAATAAAAACTACTTCATCGTATTGATGCATAAATTAAATACCTTAAAGAAAATGAGACAAAGCAAGAAGAATAATAAGAAAGGGAGAAATCAAAAGCATATGAACTAAATAGCGAAAACCTACGACTTATGTAAGCATAGAGACAGTAATAATGATTAAAACTACACAATTTAAAGTCTACTAAAACCAGATCAATTTAAAACTATTTACAATGTGGGATATTTTATTTTTACGCTTTATTCAGTACTACTACTTTCCCAGACTAATGCCACTTTTCAACATGAAAAACACTTATATAACTGTGATAAAAATTTGTAGACTTGCTGATATTTGAGAACATATCCGGCCTATTGGACCTTGCACCAGGATCTACAACCCAGGTTTAAAAACTCGGACAAGACTCCTCCGAAACTGAGAACTCGGCGAGATCTCGCTGAGATAGTGCAAAAACCCATGTGAAACTCGGAGATTCGATAAGACTCCTCTTATCTAATTCAAATTCAAAAGTTGTCGTAACCAGACTATATATGTGTAATCTTATTATATGGGATTGAGTTTTATAAATACAAAACAATTATCTAACCACCGTGGGAAACATGGAATAAAATCTCGCTGAAATCTCGGTGTTTTCGGTAATCTCGCCACTAGCCGAGACGAGAACAGGGTTGATAACCCTTTATGTCTCGGCTTGCATGTTGGCGAGATCTCGGTCTTCTCGCTATTTCTCGACGCGAAAAACAGTTTTCTGTTTTTTTTTACCGTAAATTTATTGTTTGATTGCTGAATTTGAATATGATTCAAGATTTATTTCCTGATTTTGCTCAACCGATTAGTTAATCAGATCTGAAATCCTCTCTAAATCTACTAATTTAGGGTAAATCTATTGTCTGATTGCAAAATTTGAATGCCCTATCTTTATTTTACTCTTTCCTCCTCTTTACTCTCACTCTCTCACTCTCTCTGTCTCTCACCCTCTCACGTTTCTTCAACCCACTAAAATGTCTCCCCTATATAATCTCTCCTATCTTTTATCTCTAACTCTAAATAGAAAGGATGCTTCCTAAGATATCTGACCCTGTAAACGTAGAAACCTTTTAGATAAAACTGACTCACACCACATCACGTGAGTAATTGTATGTATACAAAGAGAACAGTTTACACTTGTCCGGACTCTAGAGAACAGTTTACACTTGGCTGGACTCTAGAGAATCCTTTACATGCATGGGTTGGCGAAACTCTGTCTCGGCGGGATCTCTTCAGAGGAGACTGAGACTCCTCCGAGACACGAGATTTTAAACCTTGGTGGGAAAGATAGTGATGGTTATGGAGAGTTGTAGTGTGATACAATTACTCTCCCATGCACAATATGTTGACTTATCTTATTGCATATACAATAATCATTGAGCATACGTTGCTAATGGGAAGGTCAATTCTGAGAATTGTATCAGAGACCGAACTGCGGTAAAAGAGATAAGAGAGAAAGAGCTGGCAAATCGGAAATAATTAATAAGAATAAAAAAGTTTGATTTTTTTTTTTATGGAATATACATATCAATATGCGTGGATCATACCATTCCTCCCACTTCCAGTTCCTATGTTAATAGGAATGGGACTTCTTTTTGTTCCGATGGCAACAAAAAATCTTCGCCGTATGTGGGCCTTTCCTAATATTTTTTTTTTTTAAAGTATAGTTATGATTTTTTTGGTCGATCTGTCTATTCAGCAAATAAATGGAAGTTTTATTAAGGGGCAAAGCAACCTGACGCGTTGCAGCGCCCTACCTTGTCCACTGAGGCTCCGGAGTTTGCTGGATCGAAATAGGAAATTCTCCATCCCCCCCCTGCCAGTAGCAGAGGGGTTCGATTCCCGTTATACGCGATGTGGCGAAAATCAACACCTCACCTACACAGGTACCTGCGTATTGTAGTGTCGGTTGCACATTCAACATAGCGTTCGGACTCATGTGCCTTCCAGAACCTGGGGAGTTCCCTTGCTCCTGCTGCGTACGGCTAGCCAGCCTTGCGGCAGCAAAAGGATTAGACGTCCCCCCACCATAATCCATCTTCTCTTCTGAGAATCCACTTCAACTATTCGTATCAAATAAATAATAAAATAAATATTGCGTAGTTCAAGGGAAATATCCAACTACATGGCTTATTCTTTTCAATAATCCATATTTGTAGCAATGAAATACTATTGTTCCTCCCCAAAATGATATATATAATTGATTCAAAATATCTATGATATGTGGTTAAGGAGAGTTGTAGTGTGATACAACTACTCTCATGCACAATACGTGGTTAAGGAGAGTTGTAGTTTGATACAACTACAAACATGCACAACACGTTAAGCTAAAGTCACTGAGAATTATAAGAGTGATGCCTTGGAATATCCCACCAAATCACAACAGTTCCCGGAAAGAAAAACAGGCAGCTGTACTCGTCTAAGAGATTAGGTTTTATTAAAAAAATTATTAATGAGAATATTGTATCTTATCTAGGATTTGATTTTAATATCGTCCATATTTTGTGGATCCTATACTCTAGATGTGGGTCCCTCACCATATCGGAGATAAAATCTATGAAATGAATGACATAAAAGTTTTATTTATTCAAGCCGAGAGAATAAAGGATCTTGCCGAAAAATATGGACAATATGGTGAGGGACCCACATATACATGAGAACTGCCGAGATAAAATCCATAAAATGAATAAATATAACCGATTTCGCTGAAATCTAGCCGAAAAACTGCCGAAAAGTCAAAAAATCCAGAGATCTCAGCGAGATCTCGGCCGAGAAGATGTAATCAAGACTGAGATGTAATCTCGACTTAAATTTCGACTCGGTCTTCACCGAGAAGACCGAGAAAGCCGAGATCCCGCCGAGATTTTAAACCGTGTCTACAACTCAGTATGCTGAGGACTGACACAATCAGTGTCTATTTGGCAAATGCAGAATTGTTTGCTGCAAGTTTCTGGCAAGAACTCAGGAGGGTAGTATTGTCATATCCATCATGGACCAGCAGTACTGGTGCATAGGAAAAAAAAGGAAAGGGAGAGTTGGGGGATCTAGTAAGATGGTCTCCTGAAAAGAACACCTAGGTTTCATGTCTTGTTGCCCTTTAAATTTACCCCCCCCCCCCAAAAAAAAAAAAGGAGAAATATTTACCTTCATCTGCCACCACATCAACATGATTTTCATTATCAACTGTTTGAAAAGAAATGTTTCCGAGCCATAAAACTGCAGCAAGCATTGCAAATATATTCTCTTGGTCTTCTTTGCCTAGTTGAATAATATCTAATGCTTCCTGGTTAGACAAAAGAAATAACATAAGTGCATCATTAAATTTTAAGGTACAAAACCTTGAAGGGCGAGCTCCCCAGCATGCAGAGAAGATTAAATACCATTTATCAACTTACCATTAGAATATGAAACTTCTGAGCATCATCAACATCATCAATTGTCAAGCAACTGCTCTGCTTAAGGTATTCATATTCGCTTGCCATTTTAAGATTCAGACGTTCTGCCAAGTTGTACAAAATAGATATTATGATAAAATACACTCTTAACATCACATTCTCTATGGAACTATAAGATTAGAATCAAGGCTCAATAGAGGGGACAGGATTCTCCAAGGTGAAAAAAAAACCAATATCCAACCTAAAAATCATAGAATCAAAAAACAACTCAACATTTAAAATCGCTTCCACAGTTCCACCTCAGTGAATTCCTTCAGAAGGCCCATTTCGTTTAAAAAAATAAAAAGCAACAATCTGTTTCGATAAAAACAAAAACAGCAAAAATTTTACTTTTTCAAATAGAAGCATATGTTCTGCTGCTTTGGAAATGACAACTATGGTAACAATAGGTTGTCTAAGAATGCATATCACCTAATTAAGTTTAATGGATTGGAAGGACTAGCTAATAATTGAAACATATGAAAAGAGTTAGGAGTCACTTCAGATAGATGAAATAAAACCATGCTCTCTGCCTCTGTATCTGTGGCAGATATCAGGAGTCAGATCCACATCCACCAGGAAGAGATACTCGACCTCGTCATCCAATCAGACATAATAACCGATCCATGAAAATGTTTACTCATTCAATAATCAGAACCGGCAATTATGATTGACACCTGACCTGTAAAATATCTGGTTTCCTCAAATTGAATTCCAGCCTCTATGGATGTGTTCCGATATGCAGTGAGACAAAGCTATGGCTTTATTTATCACATCACATCATAAATTGCAAAAAATTAGAAATTAACTTGGGATAAACTCCTTCAAAAACCAAGAAATGTAGCAAGTCTTAGCCACCAAATACATTAAAAATAAATTGAAACAGCCAAAAAAATGAATAGATGAAAACCTTTAAGAAATGGTGGAGCACCAGCACAAAGTTGATAAAAGATATGGTATGACCTTTCTCCCTTAGCTAGCTGAACCACTCTAGACTGCTCACAAAAGACAAAAAACTTTTCAGAATTACAAGGAGAAAATGAATGGAAAAGAGAAGCAAACACAAGCCAAAGTTTGGATAGGAAAGTACCTTCTCAAGCAGAACTGTCCAAAATTTTCAGAAGCCAGATGATGTTTGAGGAACAGAAGCACAGTTGAAACTCATGTCAGTTACTATGCAAAAATAATAAATAAATAAATAAAAAGGGGCACTAACAATGTTTTTAGCTGTGTTGCAAATATGGAAATAAATCATATCAACATCCTTACAAGTTTGAATCTTAGCACCACAAATTTTCCCTGTTCTACTAAATTGAATTTCAATCAGCTTCCCCTGTACCACATCATGGAAAGTTTTTTCAATTAATAGTCTTAAAATTATCTCAGCTCTAATGATTAAACAAAAGGGAAATAAAAGAAACAAGCTATCAAAAACCTCACACATCAGACTCTAAGTTTAAAACAACACTAAATCTCAAAGCACCTTGCATCATGAAGAGGAGGGTGAAGGAACTCACAAATCGACTAGAGTTGTCATTCCTGGACGTTTTGGCATTGCCAAACGCTTCCAATATGCAATTCGTCCAAACAATTTCGTACTCTATTCCACTGCCACCTCCAAGTGCAGCAAAATATTGCATTGTAACTTTTGCAGTTTCAGTCTTTCCAGCTCCACTTTCCCCACTGTAGTAAGACCATCATAATTTTTAACCAAGATCTAATTAGTTCAATGTTCATGGAACATGAAAAGCAAATTCAAGGCAAACAAACAGGGAGACAGCCACTAAAAGATCCTAAGATGGATTTGCAAGAGAAAGCTTCCCATTTCAAACATATCTGACACTGATTCTTCAACTTACCTTATGATGATAGATTGGTTTATATCTTCTGCAAGAACAAACAAAAGCATGAGAAAAAAAAAAAATTCGGCTTAAATGATTCACAAAAAATCCACGCATGGCAACACAGAAATTGAAGTATTCTAGAAGGTTAATACCTCTCATCATCTCATTGAAAGCAGCATCAGCTGTAGCATAGACATGAGGACTGTCAGTAAGTTTCTCCCTATAAGCTGTGACAAAGTCGTCTCCGCAAAGCTGGAGATCTTTAAAGGGATTGATTGCAACCAAAACAGGCCCTGCTTTGCTCTACAGAATCAAAAACATGAATTGGTATAAGAAGTATGGCAGTGGAACTAGGAACAAGATTTATCTGTGAGCAAGAAAAGGATGTACAGATGACACTTACATAAATCTTGTCATGAAAATATCTGTATCGAAGATTGTGAAGGACCGACGGCTCATTCAAGTAACTGAGCTGTATAAGATCATCTACGCCCTCAAGGATATCAGGGTTCGCGGGTAAGAGATCTCCTATGGGTACTGTCACAACCTGAGGATAATGGCAACATATAAATAAAGTGCTTGGCATTGGGTACTCGTATATCATTTAAGAAGATGCCAGAAAATGAACTCACACTCTTATTTGAAAGCAAAACAACAGCATCCTCCTCAGAAGTTGATTGAATCTTTCCTAATTCCCACTGGCCATTTGAGAGCCGACACCATACCCGAAGTTTCTGAGACAAAGCACTTTCAAATTATCTTCATGTTTACCAAAGCAACTAAACAATTTATGTTATGTTCATGTTTTCCAAAGCAAACAAACAAGTTATCGTGAGTTTAGAGTAGATAAAGAATAGGTAAGGAATGGTACAAAAATGCAGCTATTAAGTACATGGTTTAACAACAACAAAATCATAGTAAATGTAGTGGAAGGCATAAGTATCCAGGAAGCAAATAGAAAGAAATGAAAGAGATGGCCTTCATTGTGCTGTTCAAACAGTGATATATTACCTACCAATTAAAGCTTAAATTTTGGTCAAGGCCAAGACCAAAACATTTCAGTCAGTTTGGTTGAAATTCTGATGCCTGCTGTTTGATATCAACGTAAATTTATAACTTAATTTTGAAGAAAGCACAGAAATATTTTTAGTTTCTGTCATTAGTCATTGCTGAAACTGGAATATTACCTATCTCAAGCTCTAAATACCATTCATGTCACTCGGTAAATATCCCTAACAGGCAGGAACAATGTTCTCCTTTTAGTAGGAAAATCTATCAAGAAAAGTTGCATAAAAAATTCACACAATAAAGGACCATAAAAATCATCAGCACAAATGAAAAATACTGGTCTAACAGAATCATGTTGCACGCACCCACACGTACACACTGGGAATTATAATTTCCTTGTATAAGGTCATGAAAACAACAGGGAGAGTATAGAAGGAAAAGTCGGAACAAGTCTATTCTATCTATCAACACAAAAAGACAGCCTAAAAAGAAGAGAAATAACTACAAAACTAGAGACCCAATATTATATCTGAACCATGGTTCTAGGTTTCAATCAAAACTGACCGAAATCTCCGAATGATCTAGGTTTCAGGCCTGTCCGAAACAAAACCCAGGGTCGAAACCCAGATTTCGTCCCTGGGATATAATTCCTTGCTCTGAACTAGACAGTGAGCATATGCTCCCACTGCATTTCCCATACAGTTTTGTGTTTCCCTTTATCACAGAGCCTCAGCCAAGAATGATTATACAATCTGAATGTGCACCTTCTCTTCATTTGCTGGCACAACATTTGTGAAAGATTGGTAATATTTCTGGAGACTGTAAAAAAGTACGTAAGATCTAAATCTAATACATTATTACACTGAATAATCTTCCAGAGGCCAGGTTAACACAGAGTTTGGAAACTAGTCCTCACTCCAGCAACTCTGGTCCCAAATTTGTAGTGCTTTTGAGATATCCGAAAGTAAAACAACATAAATTTAATGTACAGAGCTTAGAAGCACAGGACGGCGTACCTTCTTCAGAAAATAGCTAATGTTGTCCCCCCACTGAGGTTCCTCAGGTGATTGCGGCAAGGTGGAAGATGCAACTCCATGATTTGAACCAGTCTCAGCTATCACTTCCCCATAAATCACCTCATCACCTGGCTTCTTACCATATGGCGACTCTAAAGGCCGGTCGAATTTCATCTTTTTGCTCCCAAAACTGACTCGTCTGGAGGCTGATTCCCTGTCTCCCCTGCGAAGACCTCGATCTCTCCCCTTCTCTTCCTTCTCTTTAGAATTATTAGGCAGATACTCATTAGCAGAATCACCAACTTTAAAGTTAAGAGGTAATGACCTTCTTGCCGTGGGAAGTCGAGCTCTTGAAGTGGGACGAGTGGGCAATGCTGGGGGTATATCCTTGGGCTGTTCTTCCCTTTGCCGGAGAGACTCCAGCATTTCCTCCAGCGAGCTACGAGCAATGGTCGAAGGCGACACTGCGGACAACATGATTCCAAAACCTCTAATACCTGATCCAAAATTGTCCTATTGAGAGAATTCCTCAAAGAAAAGCATCGACGAATTTACAAACCCCACCCAAAATTCAATTTTTTCCAAGCTTCTCTTGACAAATTTGATCACTAAACTTCGTCCAAGGGACCCTAAATTTCTCAGAGAGAGTACCGTCAGCACGAATTGCGAGTCATTCCATCGAAAGAAACGAATAACCCAGAAAAGAAAACACGTTCTTCACTGCATTTGCTGACAACGATAAAATCTTTTCCTCATTGATTATCCAAGAAGCAAAGAAATACAAGATGAAGGAATGTTTCCAACACTAACTCCAACGAACAAATGATCAATGGCGGATTCAAAGCAACATTATTGAGGCTTCCACAACCATTAAAGCTTCTAAAAGCTGACACTTTTGTTTCCCAAAACCTACCTCACGTTCCATTCAAAGAATCAAAACCTCCTTCGAAGGAAAACTTTGCTTTATCAGAAATTCAAAACTTCCAGATAGGTTTCCATTTTTATTCCTTGTACAAACCGTAACTCTCCATTGAAATAGTCACACAAACAGATGATAATCTTTGAAAGAGTAAAAAAGGAAACAATCGAAACAGATCAACTCTCAACTCTGAAACTTACTTTAAAAACGAAAGAAGGTAACAGTAATATTTGCTCTTCTTTTTTAAGTTAATTACGACAATGACCACGATATTTTGAATTTTTTAATCACCAACGTGCCCCTCTTCACTCTCTAACAACAAATTTAATTACAGGCTTACAGCTAAGATCCCGAGATAATATTATGAAATGACCAACGTACCCTTAGGTTTAGAAAAATTTAGGGATTTAAGATTATTATGGTCCGGTGATATGAGTTCACATCGTCTCCTGTGGGAGGACGCTCCTGGATGGTCGTTACGTGACTCTGGCGTGAATCCAAGACTCAAATTTGAACTGACATCCCCTGCCGGTTCGACTTGTCGGCTAGGTGTTGACTAGGACGTGGGTCTCGCATTCATCGAAAGCCACGTGGCGGCCATTCAGGACAGGTTGCCGCTGTCCTCCCAATGGTTTTGGGAAGAGAGGATGCGGATCCCTTGTGATATACTATGATTTTTTATTTTATAAAAACGGTTTTAACTGGTTTGTAACTCTTGATTTAATTAAATGAGTTTTATACTTTTATTTTGTGAACCATGGTTTAGTGATTGGTTTAACGTTTCGATTTAAATGGTTTGTAACAGGAAACTGTTTCGGTTTTATTTTGACCAACTCATGTGGACTGAGGAGTGTAACGTGGGTTCAACATTAAGATGGTCCTAGTCTCACCCACTGAGATGGGACGGCGGAGATTAATTTAGTATAAAACGCCCAACCGGAAAAAGGGCATTTCGGGGATTTGTGTTCTAGATAAGGTATCTTGTTAGGTGGTTGAAGTGGGTTTGAAAATAACGGCTGAAAAAAAGGAACGGAGGTTTTGGGTCTTCTAATCATCATGGAGCAGTTTAGATTTAATTTAGACCGTCCGATTTATATGATATAAAAGGCGCGTAATTTTGATTTTCTGAATTTCAAATATTTTTGTCTCTTCTAAAATTACAGACGTGCAAGCTGTCCAACTAACTGTCATGGCTGCGACCTTCTATGATAGCATCCCAATTTTAATAACTAAAAGCTGAAATTATCAATTGGAAAATGCTTTTATTAATTCCTTTAATTTTGTAGGATTCAAATCCTCTCCTCCCAAGGGTTTTGGAGGAGATTCGGCTCCCATTTGCCGATGCCTGATACATGAGTGTCAATTGGATTTAAGTCTTCCATCTGAGCCGATAAGGTGAGCCAACAAGGGATGTCGACTTAAGCATCAGTTCGGATAGAGGACTTGGATCCTATCGACACTCATGTGTTGCGCATCGATTGGTGGGAGTCGATTCTCCTCCCGAAACCTTGGGAGGAGAGGATTTGAGTCTAATTTTTTGTTACTGGAAGAAATGGGTCCCCTTCCATGTGGGTGTGGGTGTGGGTGAGGAGGAAAAATCATTTACAGTCCTTGTAGGGACTTCAATCATGATTAACGTGCATATAGGATGAATTCCAAGACATTGAATTACTATTGGAGGAACTAGACAATTAGGACTTTTTTTTTTCACGAAACCCAACAATGAACATTTTATTCATACAGACATGATTAAATTAGATATGTAAACGAGTCGAATTTGGTTTGAATGTGAATGCAAGTGGATGTGAATATGAATCGAATCCATATTTTTTACTTTTGTTATATATCCCTGTTTGAACCTTCCTCTCTTTCTAATGGATACAATTCACTCTTCGTCCATGTCTCTTAGGTTCTCTTTGGTTTGTATTATATAATGTATTATATAATATATTATAAAATTTATAATTGTTTGGTATGATTTATAATGTTTATTTATAATTAAAATAAATCGATATAATTCATTATCTACAAATAGGTGAGTAGCTGTTTATCATTATTAAAATAATCTATTAGGTGATTGTTTATATTTCTCATTATATAATGTATTATGTTTAGTTGTACCAAACGGTAATTATTTATTACTCATAATCTATTATCATAATTGATTTGTCACAAATAACTCATAATACATTATATAATACAAACCAAAGAGAGCCTTAGTTGTCGTGGTCTCCTAATTCTATTTTTTTTCCTTCTATAGAACTTGTCGAATCATCACTAACCCTCAAAGATCGTTAACTGTTTTTTTATTAGTTGGATGTCTTTATGAATCAAATAGATTATGTTCGAGGTTATCCCATTTTGTGTGTGAATACCCTTAAACATATAAGGATACGAATCAAATCTAGAATCAAATCTAGATTTTGATTATCTGTTTAGATCCTAATCCCTTAGCTTTCTTGTAGCTGCTGCATAGTTGCAATCACATCCGAACCGTTGAAAATGCATCGGCATATGAATACACGTGCAAAGATACACTCTCAACGGTCTGAATGTGTGTAGACAACCGAGTCCCCCTTAAATGGATAAGAATGGTGGTTTACCTTATGCAAAGCAAAGGAAACAAAACTGTACCCAAAAAACGTGAAGAATAAAAAGGGTAATCGAGTAATTTACATATTAACTAAATAAGAAAGTGGTTAATCATAGTGGGAACATGGGACCCGACATTTTAAGGGAAAAAGTATTACAGTAGAAGACTTGAAGTCAACAACAAAGGTCATCAAATTTGGCCTGTCTCGATCCAAATTCCTAGCTAATCCCCAACAAATCCCAAACCGTTAATGGGATCGGGATCGGACCATCGAATTTGGCCCATCTCGATCCTGTCCTGATTTGGATCGGAACAAATCGGATTGACTGGATTCGTCGATCTAATCTGATCCATTTTGTTTGCTTTTGTGACACATGTCAACCATCCGAAAATATGATTACCACTTGTCAATCATTTAGATCCAAACCCGATACACCCAATGTCCAATAAAAGGCCTTTGGGTCCTTGATCAGACCGACCCAGGCTGATTCCGTCTAGTCTGGATCGAGATCAAAATCAACCGGGACTGATCCAGATCCAATACATTACTTTTAAGAGTGGGGTTGAAGGGTTGAATGTTTTGTTTTGTTTCAACCTTGAATGCTTGACAATTGATATTGTTGTCTGCAGACAAATCATCACTCAAGAACAAGTCGATTCGTATCGATTTTGGGCTTATCTGATTCCCGATCCAATTTTACTTTAATATTATTATATAAAGTGTCGGTCACTTGTTTGTTTTCCATTAGATCTTTACACGGATCTGATCCGGATTGGATTGGTTTTAGACATAGTCAATACCTGGATTTAGAATTTTACCCAAGAAACAAAGAAATGAGAGGGAAGGGAAAACAAGATTTGAGGAACTCGACCAGTAAAAAGGCCGATTTTCAAGCAGGTATGATTGATTTAGTCTGATTCTCACCAATCTAGAATGGAATCAAACCAGAATCCACCAGTCTGATTCTAAACTCTCAAACTAAGAGTGTCAATCGATCAGTTTGGTCTAGTTTCAGTCTTGTATAAGTATAATCCAAAACCAAATCGGTAAAAAGCAAACCGGTTTCCATTTTGATTCGGTTCAATTTCAGCCATTAACAGGTTGACCTGTTAGGCTCTTATTGGTCTGCCATCGATTTTTTATCTGTTCCTTTTAATCCATTCAGTCGATTTCGGTTTTTTCCAATCTACAAAAAAAATCCCAATACCAGTCCGATAAGAATTCAATTTGATCTATCAATTCACTCAATCTTTTCGGTTCGGACTCCATTTTGATACTCCTACCTCAAACCTAAAGAAGAAAGAATGGATTGATTTTTTATTTTATTTATTTATTTATCTATTTTATTGGCGAGGAGTGAGTTGATACTTGATATCACATAAAGGTGGCGGGCAAAGGTCCACAATCCAAAGTGAAAACAGACGTGCAGGTCAACGATGCAGCCCGGGAGAATGAATGTCAGTGCTGCCCACCCCACCTCTAGTGAGAGCATAAAATATTAGTAATTTTAAGAGAAGATTGGTCATTGGAGGTGTTTCAATAAATATACTAATGTTCATGCATGCAATATATGTCGGTTAGTGTGCTGACTTTGAAGAAACTCAAATTTATATTGGAAAATAAATTTCAAAGAAGTATGTGCCAGCAACAAAGGCATGAGAGACAGGTTGACCTTAATTTCAATGCTTCAGTGGTATTATAAATTCATAAATAATATTCTATTATAAATTCATAAATAATATTCTATTTTATCAATTAAAGTACACAATTGTTTTATCAAAAAAAATAAATAAATTATAAGTACTTCTCCTCTTCCATGGATCCGAATCGTCTCATCTCTGAGATTTAAGAGGCGTGGCGGCGACCCCACTGGATGGTCGCCATGTGGGGGTCGGATGAATCCGACCCCTCCGTTTGAGCCGACACTCTCTTGTCGGCTCGGCTTGTCGGCTCGAACGGAGGGGTCGGATTCATCCGACCTCCACATGGCGATCATCCAATGGGATCGCCGCCACACCTCCTAAATCTCAGGGATGAGACGATTTGAATCCCTGTTCCATACCCTTTTCCCAGTATGGCATTAGAAGAACCAGGAACTGACAACATCTTGCCCTAGGCAAAACATTTTCTAACTCTATCTCTCTCTAGAAATAGAAAACGCCTCTTCTGGTTCCAAGTAGTTCAGTCATTAAACATTCACTATCTATCTCTTCTCTTCAAATAATTCATCTGCGTTTACGTACACAATCATATGCTATTTCCATATTTGAACTCATGATCACTAGATCAGAATTAAACAACCTTACCATTGCTCCAAAGTTTGCCCTCATTACATCTAAAAAATATAATTACCAAATATACTAAGAATTCTAAATATAAAGAAATATATCCCTTAGGGTCAGCATGAGATCTATTCCCACATTCTCCACTCTTTCCTCCCTCACCGTTTCTATCTCCTCTTGATAATATTGTTTTTCATGCCAACAAAATTAATATGGTATGACATGGGGTGCAAGATTGCCCACACTTCCCCCACACCGCTGAATATATCATACAATATTTAAAAAAGAAAAGAAAAAGAATATATCATACAATTATCCTTTTGACTGAAAGAACGATAAGATGACAACAATCTAATATTTTAAAGGGTAAAAAGTTTCATTCAGTTAGACATTTTGATATTTTAGGTATAAAATTTTTAACCTATTCTATACGATGTTAGTTAACAAAAATTCACTAACGAAATGGGATTTTTTGTAATTTATTTGATTTGAAGGGGTATCTTTGTAATTTTTTGAAAAGTTTGGGGTGTACTTGATCTAAAGGCAAACTATAAGGGAGGTACCTATAATTTACTCTCTTTTTTTAAGGTTTTATTCCATCCATGTCTATCGGTGTGAGATTCATTCCAGAAAAATCCCATACCTATGGATAGAGATGAGATCACATAAAAGATGCACATAAGTGTGTATAGAAATCAGAATCATAGAAAAAAGATTGAACATAACCATTTGATTAGAACAAAGACAGATAGAAAGAAAAATAACTTCCAATTTCATGCACTCTTAGGTATTATGTAATCAAAGTTATAATCCTTACATTTATTTTACCAAAAATAAATCCTAACATTTAAATTATTTTTTAATATTTAAATCAATGAATTTTAAATCTTAAAAATTTTGAAATATTTTTTTAATATTTGAATCAATAGATTATTTTTTTTCTTTTTTTTTTGGTAAAAATGAAATCTATAGAAAATCAAAAGAAGTCATACATGAGTTTTGTTTACAACAAAGATCCTGAACCCGGGATTTAGTCACATACCACTCCACTTCATTTGCCATGGAGAGGGCCTTTTTGGCAAGGGCATCAGCCAGCCCATTATAAACCCTTGGAATTAAGTGTAAGATTTTTTAGATCCCCTTTGAGTTTTTCCCGTGGAATTTCCCATGAACTCTAACGAACACATCACATAGATTACTAGAATACAATGAGTATTGAAAAGAGATGATAAGATACATACATCTTGTTGTAGATTGAATTCTGACTGTTTTCCTTGCTTTAAATGCTTAGAATACTTGGATCAGAGTCTTCCACAGCCTATCGGGTTCCCTTGACATTCTCTCTGCGTATGGGAACAGGAGAAGAAAATAACATCGTGGCTGTGGGGACTCTAACCATTGGTATTTATAATACCACCCCTAACCCTGGACCAGTCCCACAGTGGACCAGGTTGGTCCATCTCTAATCATACTTAAACCGGTCTATCTGTAACTAGACTCCCACTGAACCAACTAATCTTATAATTAATTTAGCCCATAAAATATCTTACAATCTCCCACTTGGGCTATATTAATTATAAATTCATCATTGATTCAATGTGGTCATTGAATCTAATTACACCAAAACCATCCTTTACTTTGATCTAGTCATCAAGCCTACCAATGTCGAACAACAGCAAAAAGTACTCCTACACATCCGGTGTACCCCCTTCTGTCAGTCACATACAGATGTCTACTTAATGACATAAATCACTTTGAGATGAATACCTGAGTCCAATGATCGAATTATCACGGTCCCATTACCCTTAAAATCTTTATAGGTCAATGCATTTTGATATTATCCAACTTTATATAGACAAACCGCCTCCAATTTGGACTAATATCATACTTTGGCTTATCGCCTTCTTTGGCTAAATACCGCCTTGTAATTTTGACATGTCTTAAATAATCAAGAAGATATACAAGCAATAAATGCTCACCAATAATCCTACCCATTAAACCACAGACAGAACAAACAATCACAAATGAATATCTCACACTGACTAAGAGAATCTAAAGACTCTCATTGACAAAATCTTTTCAATCATTTCAAGAAAAACTTTTTTAATCTGTCTCTATATTGCCTTAGAAATCAACTATGACTGGTACAACTAGTCAAACCTAAGATTGCACAGTCAATCATGAAAAACCATTCACCACATCACATAACAAATACGATCAACATTACATGCAGTCATTTACCTTACAATATCATAAGCATAATTTCTTTCCATTTAATTGAAAAAGAAAACTTTACATTTCGATATTTCAAATAACATTATTACATTTTTAATATGGGAACAATATGTTAAGTCAAATAATAAACATAAAGCAAAGTAAAATCAAGAGCAGAAAAAACATTTGAATGTAAATGAAACTTTACAATATTTAAGCCAACAGTCTTCAAGACCCTTCTACCCCAAATACCTAGGGAGTCCTAGAATCATTATCTTTTTCTAAATATGCTTATCGAGCTTAACAGTATTTGGTCAATCTACTCATCTTTGAGTAATCCACCTTGGAGTTACCCAATAACAATCTTATCACTAGCTATTTCTCCCCTTTGGTAATGTAAGCCACCTAGATTTGAATATATTTTCTAGCAAGGAATGGAATATTTAATATATCAATCACATTGGTTTCGTTGTCTTTGAGCTTTTCAGTGATAGTTGATGGCTCCCAAAAATACTTCCTCACATTACCATTTCCAACATAACTGGTACTAAGCTAGGTTAATAAACTATCTTCTGACCCCCTCTAAAACATTATTCTTATCCTTTGGATTTTTCTTAGATAATCCCTTCACAATTTTTCTCATCTTAATTCTGCTACACATAACCTCAATAGTAGAATACCTCACAACTTATGTAAACTACTATGAAAGATACATCTAGGTCAAACGATCCTAGACTAGTCTCCAACCTTTTCATTTTATTCTTTGTCCCAGGAAGAGTGGGAAAAAAACTACTAAATCATATGATACATTTACTGAGACAAACATCTTAGGAGACATAAACCATCATCATTATATGAGTCCAAACACAAATGTCCTGCAATAGATAAATTACACAAGACTCATATAAACACATGCAATATATATTTATTTATACTTTGTCCCGAATAGAAAAAGATAGATATCAAAACATTCTTTGGGATAGTCATACTTAGATGAACACATCAGTGTATGAGTTTAAATACAGTATCAAACAACTGAAGACTCATACACATACCCATTACTTGCATTAACCATATAAACCATTCATGCAAGTAAATATCATTTTCCAAGAGTTAACCAACTACACATTCTCCTTTGGGATAAACATGCAGTGTTCTTCTCAGTTTCTGTGCAGTGACTGAGAAAGAATAATGACTCTTGAAAATCCTATCACCTTTGGGTTAATGAGACTCCCTAAAGTCAAAACCCTTTCAACTCATGTGCATGAATATACCTTTAACTTTGACAATGCCACCTTTGGGTTAACACTGTCTTTCTCAGCTGCTTTTCACACCATGGAGAACAGTGTATTAAAAATATCCTTTATTATATATGTAAATGCAAAAATTTGGGGTTTGAGGACCACCATGTTGGAACTGAGTGTACCACTTTGGTGAATTCTACCTAATCTTCACATGACACCCACAAACTTTAATTTGGTCAAAACTTGACAATGCCACCTTTAGGTGTACATCATCCTTACAAAAGCATTTACAAGTACATAAACTTTAAATTTGAAGACATCATGATGAAACTAGGTGTACCACTTTGGTGGGTTCCACCCATTTCTATAATGATATCTTCAAACCCTATTTTGTAGCACATTGTGGGTCAATAAATAAAATCTCATGCACACATAACTTTCTACATGCATCTGGTACAAAAATAACTGATAAACAAATAGAAAACTACAAATCGGAGTAATTTGGAACACCTTTTAATCAAAAATAAATTCCCCAAATCACCAAAATATGTCAAACTATTTACCAAATAGTAGAGCATGAAAATACGAACACAATGCAAAAAACCGCGTCAAAATCAGACGCTTCTAGAGCCCACAATCATCGATCAAAGTCGACACTTGCATTCTTGCATCCTGAACCAATTCCGACGGTTCAGTCGGGTCGGTTCGGTCTGGCCAGGTTCGATTATGGGCGGACCAAATCCATAAATTAAAACTTTTTTTAATGCTTTGGTCCAGACCAGACCGCTTACCAAACCAAGCGGTCTGGTCTTTAAACTGAATTGCAGACCAACGGTTCAACCGCCGGCCCAACCAACCCACCCATCCGGGTTTTCGGAACAAGTCCCGGGTCGTGGGTCAGATTCTTGGGTCACAAAGTTGGGTCCATGAATCGGGTTCTTGGGTCAAAAAATCGGGTCCATGAGTCGGGTCTTCGGGCCAAACATCCGGGTTAATAGATCGACCTCGCGTCACACGTGCAAACCGCACGTGTACCCTGAGTCGGGTTCACGGGTCCCCTTGGACCCGGCCAGGCTGGTCTAGGTCCTGGTCAGTCCCAGACTGGCTCAGATCGGCTCGGTCCAATACGAGGGTGACCAGGTGACATCAGCCCTACCTTTTCCCTTTTTTTTTTTTATTGCCGCCGGCGCGAGGATCTCACGAGCTTTTTCAGGAGGCGCGTGAGAGCGCGTCAGGCAACTTCCCATGACCAATCTTATGTCGCTGGCTCCGTCTCTCCGAGACCTACAATCCTATAAAATTTATTTTACTTTTTAACGGTTTGAAAAAAAAATTTCGAGGGTCCAAATCCTAGACTAGTTCATATGAAAAATTTGAGAAAAAAATATCTCCCTTTTCCAATCCAATCAAACATGAAGTCTTTACAATGCTTTATCATCGATCCTAGATCTGTGTAGGTGGTTCTGATACCACTGTAAGATTTTTTAAATCCCCTTTTAGTTTTTCCCATGGAATTTTCCATGAACCCTAACGAACACACCACACAGATTACTAGAATACAATGGGTATTGAAAAAAATGATAAGATACATACCTCTTGCTGTAGATTGATTTCCAACTGTTTTCCTTGCTTTGAATGCTTGGAATGCTTGGATCAGAGTCTTCCACAGCTGTCGGGATCCCTTGACCTTCTCTCTGCGTATGGAAACAGGAGAAGAAAATAACACCATGGCTGTGGGGACTCTAACCATTGATATTTATATTACCACCCCAAACCCTGGACCAGTCCCACAGTGGACCAGGTTGGTCCATCTCTAATCATACTTAAACCGGTCTACCTATAACTAGACTCCCACTGAACCAACTAATCTTATAATTAATTTAGCCCATAAAATATCTTACATTAAGATGAACGAACATGATATGAATAAATACCGAAGGCTTAAAATATCCCCCACAATAAGGAGAATGGACCTTGGACATCCATTCCCATTATCTTCCAAAAAATCCATTAGTTGCTTGCAATCAGATTGAACTCTAATGCAGCCCCAGCCTTCTGCTCTCGACCTGAAGCATCGCCAGATGAACCGCCAATGCCTCTCCTTCAACATTATCTTTGGCTACACATGGACTAGATACAGCTTTGAATGGAACATTGTTAGGATCAAAACATCAAAATCCTAAGCCACCTCTATTAGACCCGGGTGTAAACTGGCATCAGTTTTAATAATGAAACTAGAACTTACAAGATGAGCATCAATCCTATTCGGTGAATTCTAAGAATTCCTGCAAGAAGTGGTATCTGATATAAAATGAGCTGTAGCAAATCAATAGATTCAAATTTGAGAAGTAAAATATTCAAACTTTTTTATGTGGGTCCTTTATCGTGGGTTCTGCATCACCCCACCAATATCTAAAATAATCTTAAGTGGAACGTCACAACACCTGCCTGATTATAGGATCTAAGGGTCTTGCAACAGGATTGGGATCTTTTGTAGCTCAGGATTCCATCCCCTCAAATATGTATCTCGATCCACTGAGAGTGCATTAAAATACATGCCGATACACTTTGAGTGGTTAGGATCCTCACTATAAAGGTGGCCTCACAACAGATGATCTTTTTCTCTTCCAACATTGAATTCCGCGTAAATGCCATGTCTTTTTATTTTATTAATATTTTTCTTCTCCATACTAGCTAGGGTTTTTTTGGGATTCAAATCTTCTCATGCTTTTCATGCCAACATGAAAAAATCTAGTGGTTGTCATCCACTGTGTGCATATACTAATACATCAATATGTGCATATAGTAAACTATTGAACTCCCATTTTGCTTTCCTTATGAACTCTGCACAGTCTGCTTCCATTGTGTTCCAGTGATATCCCATTCTGAGAATCTTCTTTGCAAGCATTCTAGCATTCATGTGAGGTCCACATATTCCTTGATGGACTTGCTCGATGAAATTTTGTGCCTGTTCTTCGTCGACACAGATTAACTGCACTCCTTCATGGGATCTTTTGTACAAGATATCTTCACATAGTATGAACTAGGAGGCATATCGCCTAAGAGACTTCTTCTCACCTGTTGTAGCTTCCACTGGATACTTTCCTTCCTTGATGAAATCTAGGATAGGAGCAAACCAAGGCCGGCCATCGACTGTCAATGCATTCACTTCCTCTAAATGGACTGGTTGTGTCACACCCCAATTCTGGTATAACCAGAATGATGTGATGAACCGCTAACAAACCAACGGTTCAACCAGGATCTCAAATAGGCTATCCCCGCGTTATCCAAATTTACACGCATCCACAATCATAATCAGAGTAAATACACAATAGCGGAAAATCTATAATAAAATGAACTGAGCAACTAAGATGATATCATTAATTTAATAGCAAATTATTCTGTTTTCAACTGGAACATAAATATTTAAATACCAAATACATGTCTTTATAAATCCAATGAAAGAAATCTATAAAAATATCTAATCAAATACACACGAGTTGCACTCGCAAGAGGAGTCGTGTGTATCATCTTCAGCTCCAGCGTCCATTGCTGCCACGTTTTCATACGTAAACGCATTCATATAGTCCTCAACTGTATAACCTGCATCATCAACTAAAAATATTCGACGTCGAGGGGTGAGCACACAACACGGCTCAGTGAGTAGCCAAAAAGATGCAACAATACATATGCATGCAAAAAGTCAATTTATATCTTTGGTCTGGTATATAAGTTTGCAATATGCTATAGAAAGGTTGAGGTAGCCAAAGGTCACATTTATTGACTCCGCCTCTATACACGAGTGTGTGACGTTACCCGAAGATCACGTTTATCGTCAACTCACATGCACCCAATCATGAACATTATATAACAAAGATTACGTTTATTGATATATAGTGCCATACCAACACGTAAGCCCTTGTTGGCGAGGGCTACAAACTGGGCTCGCAACTAACCAATCCTAATGCCAAACAGTGTATCCAAGGCCTCACCCCAGCATCCCTCAGAATGTCCATAGGGATAGAGCTAAGGCCCCCGGTAGAGTCAGAGACTACAAGGACCGAGACCACCTCCCCTGATACCCTACGACATAATAGTTCTGCTAAAGTAATGGAGATACGACGATGCCAATGCACAAGACTTGAGTTAGAGATAGAGCTAAAGTGCTGAAACCCGCCAAAGGTTACGTTTATTGACGTCCTCATCACACCTCCCCTGATATTCGCTCGCATCAAGCACATCAACCACACACATACAAAAACATGCCTATTCCTATCATCATCATCATCATCATGTTATAAACAATAAAATAAATATGCATGAACAAGTAATAGAAATATTGGATGACATGCTGTACGCACATTACAACATATTCGCATAGAATCAAGCATGTCATAGGACTCAAAAAATAGAAAACAGTTTATTATTAACCAATTTAGTTTGGGGTTAAGGTTCCTCACCTTAGCTTGCTAATAGATACTTTTTCAAGCTTTAGAATCACCTTTATAATGTTATTATATTGCTAGAAGACCTAACAAAGTCGATAAAATTTAATTAGAATTTATTCGGAATTTAAAAACCATTCTGTTAACTGAGGGTCGATGCTAGGGTCGATGGGTCTATCGACCCTCCCCTCTTTCTGGACTTCCCGAATGCTGAGGGTCGATGGTCAGAAACACCTAGGGTAGGATGGTCTATCGACCCTCGGTGCGACCCTCGGAGCACTCTGATCCAATTTCCACATTTTAATCCACTCTTCGTGTTTGGGGTCCTATGGCTTGCTTCCTACATTCACTCAACATTCATTCCATGGTCTAGAACCATGTATAATCCATATAAATAGTTTTCGTGCATCCTCCTATGGTTTTTCATGAAAACCTAACCATAGCTTAATGGTTTGTGTAAGACCCGCACTCTGAAAACCCGGTCTAACCTTGGTTTTGTGTCATGACAGGTCTTCCGATCATCACCGAGCCAGACGGGGCAAGCGGATAACAAACAGGTACAAAATCGGACCGAAGTCGACCAATTATACCTGATTTTAGGTATACCGGTCGATGGTACCGGTCTTGGTACCGGTCGACCGGTATGGCCTGCACAGCTATGTGCGGGAATTTGGAAATTGGTCTCTGCGGGTCCCGCTTTCCTGATTTCGAATCCTAGAAGTTTCCTAATCCTAGTAGGGTTACTAAACCCTATTTCTAGCCTATAAATACACCCTTAAACCCCTCAAATCCTTTCCATTGTCTCTCACAAACCCTAGAGGAGAGAAAGAGCTTGGAAAGGAGAAGGAGCTAGGAAGAAGAAGGAGGTGCCGCCATTACCGTTTGACGAAGCTCTCGCTACGCCTGTCAACGGTAAGTGTTTGAATCCCTCTTCTTATCCTATATTAGTTGTGTGGGTGGATCAATACCATGCAAAGTAGGTATGGATCTAAAACCCTAAGTTGGCCAATAAACCCTAAGTTGCCGTCAAACCCTAGATTCGAGTTTCGAGATGATATTCATCGAAACGAGACTTGAATGAGTTGGGGATAGCTCTAACTCAAAGCCTAGACTTAGAATGGATAGGAGAAACCACGAAAATCCATGGAGGATGATCGACGGCAAATAAGAACCCATGTATGGTCTTTCGGAGACATACCGGTCGACTATACCGGTTGCACATAGTGCGACCGGTATGTTGCGACCGCTACCTCTCGGGAGGTTATCCGTGGGGGACCGGCCGACCATACCGGTCGCCAGTCTTTCCCACGAGGCTGCGACCGGTACATGCCACCGGTCAGCTCTGTGAGGGTATTTTGTGATCTCTGTTGGTTTCCGACCAACATGAAACCCTAAACAGTATGTTCTAATGAAACCCTAATATTATGTAGGACGCTGTGACTTGTCGTTTGGATCTTGCGACGCGGAGCAAGTAATCGAACGAGCGTCAGGTAAGGGAATCTGACCTAAACCTAATAATTAATGGACAGTAAATCGTTGTTAATCATTGATTATCTATGATGTGATGTTTGTGCATATTCACATGCCATCCTTTACTTTCAGTTATTATTATTGTTCATGCATTCATAGGATGTGATTGTTAGGCATGTGATTGTTTTCGTTGGTGTGTGGAGTGGGGCGTGGGCCTGGGATCGCTCTTCACACTGGCACCTTTTTGTAGTATTCTATCTTAACATGCTTGGTACGGGTGGGGTATCAGGGGAAGATCGTGGTACGGTGGTCTCCGATATTGATGTTGTCCCGGCCATCGTTGGGTGGTACTGAGGATTCCAAGTCGACGCTGGCTTGTCCACGATGCTTTAGCTCTATCTCTATGCCGTAGGGAGTTATGTTGGGATAGGGTCTGCCTGCGTATTGTTTCTATCCTAGTGGGTTAGTTGCGGATAGGGTATCAGGGGAGGTGAGGTTTGGTGGTCTCCGACCCGGCCTGCACGCTCTAGCTCTATCTCTATGCCGTAGACGGCTGTCTTTGGGATAGAGCATACATTGTTGACATATAGGATTGGTTAGTTGCGAGCCCGGTTTGCGAGCCCCGGGCCGGTAGGGGCTTAGGTACTTGGTATGGGTAGAGTATCGGGGAGGTGCTGGGTATACCTTAGCTCTATCTCTATTCCATGATGGGTGCATGTGGGTTGGTGGTAGTGTGATTACTGTGCGACGCCACACACTCGTGTATAGAGGTGCGGGGGCCACCAAACCTTTCTATAGCACATTGCAAACTTAAAACCAGACCACAGCATAAAATTGATTGTTACTCATGCATAATATTGTGAAATTGTCTGATTGTCTTACTGAGCTGTGTTGTGAGCTCACCTTTTGTGCACATCTTGTTTTAGATCTGGATGCAGGTTATACTGTGGACGATTATGTAAACGCTCCGGCGTATGGTGGTGCTGCGGCGTTGGACGTCTGAGGCGGGACGGGGCGAGCATGACGCTTCATGCGAGTGCCCTTTCTGCGTGTACCTGTGATTTGTTTTATTTATTTATTTCAGTTATTTTTGTTTGTTATTAAGAGATGTAAAAGATTATTATTTTATCTTTGAATTTGAATAATGGGATATTTATTTAAATTATCAATAGATACTCAGTTCCTTCTATTTAAAGTCTTCCGCTGTATATTTATATTCTGATTGTGGTTATGTGTAATTGGTTTGTATGGGTGGACACGGCCTATTCGAGATCCTGGTGTGAACCGTTGGTTCAATGACGGTTCACTCACACCGTTCTGGTTGGATCAGAATTGGGGTGTGACAACTTGGTATCAGAGCTCTCGGGCTCTGTTCCAACAAACCATGTTGCACTTAACTGAGTCGATGAGCTGAGTTAGGAAGTTTAAAAATCTTAATACAAACACACCCTAAGCATTGTTTGATACCTGAGACGGACTAAGAAAGAGAATAATGTACTATTCTAAATATGAAACTTAATATGTGCACATATACTAGTTAGGAAAAACCATGAAACTTTCATTAAAAAGAAAAGTGTATCAAATGTGATAGTGCTACAGGGTACAGTCCACAAACCGAAAAGTTACCCTGTTATATAAACCGTCATATGAAAAGAAAAGTAAATGAGAAATCATGGGGTAGGAGGCCTGGGAGGAATGGGGTCCGCTATATCATAGTCCCGCTCGTATGCGACCCTGAGCCAATGCACCTGGTCCTGAGTCACCCGTAGACCACGAGCCAGGGCGTCCCAACTCCCGACCCATCGCTCGGCCGAGACTCCGAGGATGACCCTCCGGGTGTCCCCGATCTCGGTAAACATACTCAACACCGAGTCGGGAGGGGGCCGAGATGGTCCAGCCGTGGGAACGGATGGTGGTGGTACAGTGGTGGAGCCGTGGGCGGGCACTGGTGCTTCCCCAACTACATCGTCATCATCATCATCCCCCATCTCTGCCGCATAGGCCGCATTGGCCGCGGCTGCTGCTGCTGCTGCGGCTGCTACTCTCCCAAGTGGACGAGGGCGAGCCTCCAACTCGTCATCACTAACGGGCAGATCAACCATCTGCATCCTATGTATCGCATCCCAGTCGATGTCGGAGGTCATGGAGTCCTCGACGGCTACCTCTCCTCTGAAACTCACGCCCGGGCGGCCAAGAAGGAAAGTGGCGAGGCGGCCATAGGGAAGGTTGCTGGCCCGATCGGCCACGGCCGCTCGATGCATAGTCCGGATGATGAGGTAAGGAAGTGAGATCCGCTCTCCTGTGCGAGCGCAATAGGTGACGTCTTGGGTGAGCTGGGACAACTCATTGTAGTGACCGCTCTGTGGCACTATATCGTCTTCGGATGATGCGGTCTAGACCCGGGGTATAGGTCTCAAGCTAGATGCCTTCATAGGAGCCCCGGGGTTGAGGATCCGATGCGCTATCTCCCGGCGCAAATCTTCGGTCAAGTAACCTTTCGCCTTGGGGGCACAGTATACCAAATCTCCATCATTGGGAACCCCAAGCGGATCAGCCAACCGGTGGGTGTTGAAGGAGATATGTACACCCGACGTAGTCGGTGATGCGTAGATCCCTACACTGGTTCGGGTCTTCGACATCCCCTTCGAGTTCCAAGTTTGCATAAAAGTGCTTGACCAGATTAGGGCGTGTGGTCTCTGTGTAGGAAATAACCGGCAACCAACCTAGAGCGCCAAAAGCCGTCTCTACATTGAACCGGTGCAATTGTTCCACGTTGACCCGGCGCCCGGATACTATACTCTTATCATCAAACCAGGAAAACCGAGCTTGAGCTTCCAAGGAGCGAAACCATAGCTCATCTAGCTGAGGAACTGGCGGAGAGGGAACCCGAGAACTAGAACCATGTGAGCGTTTCCCAAGGTTGCGTCTAGGAGCCATTTAGAATCTGCAAAACAAAAGAAAATGAGATAAAAGTTAGAAATTTTCAAAATTTCGGCAGCATAACAACAGTAAATTGGGAAAAAGCCTCGAACTCACCCAAAAACATGGGGAGGAGGACTTACGTAACCCCCACACTCTTCAATAAGCCAATCACAAGCAATTATAACAAGAAATTGCAAGAAATTTCAAGAATTTAGAAAAATTTCGAAATTTCATGAAAACCTAGGTCAAAAGATGAAAAATTTGATTTTTAGGAAAACCGTTCGGTGGAACCCCAAATTAGTTGAGGGCTTTTGCTCTTGGGGGTCCCTAAACCCTTTCTAAGCCGAAGGAAAATAATTCCTACAGTTAAATAATCTCGAACAAAGAAAAACCTAAATTTCTACATAAAGACGATATGGAAAACTTGTAAAAATATGAGAGAGAGAGAGAGAAGACCTACCTGGAGACGATGTTCTAGCTTTGGAATGCGAGAAATCGGCTTCTAAAAGTACCGGTCGGACTGTAGCAACTCAGTTGGGCAGAGAGGAATCGCCACCGGAGAGAAAGAAGAAAAGAAAAGTGAGAAAAATCTCACTTTTTCGCGATTTTAAAGCCATTTTGGGCATACCGGTCGACGGTTATGCCTATACCGGTCGATCGGTATCAACCCAGGTGTGCGACCGCTATGTCTCGGCCAGAAAATTTTTCTGACCGGTCGACTATACCGGTCGCAACACTGTATACTGAGTGGCGACCGGTATCTCATAGACATGCGACCGGTATGTCTCGGCCAGAATTTTAATTCTGACCGGTCGACTATACCGGCCGCAGCATATTTCCACAGGTGTGCGACCGGTATGTTGCGACCGGTACGCCCCAAAAGAGCCAGAAAATTTAATTAAAAATTCCCAAAATTGTGTAATCGAAATGTTACTTCTCGACTATTTTCCTGCATTATTCAAGACTAACACTACTATTATTGATGATTCTCACGTGTTATGTCTTCTTCTCAGATCCAAATAAATAGTCTGAGATGGCGGTGGAAACGGTCGAAGGGGTAGAAAGCATCATCGGGCCGGAAAGCGCCTAGAAGAAGAACAAGTCGAGCGGGACCGGGTTAGAGAAACCAGCCCGGGGTGGAGGAGGAACAGGTCCCGAAGTACCGATAGAATTACCGGGACCACCTCACAGGAATTCCGAGACCATAGTTACAAACTTGGTCTATTAGATGCAAGCTCAACGGAAGGGAATTTCGAGCGAGGTACTAAAGATGCTCGGTCGGCAGGTTCTGTTCCGCCGGTAATACGCCCGAGTCGAGAGGAGTTAACACTACCCAACGGGTGGTGTAGTAGCCCAAGGCCAAGGGCCCAAGCACGGAATGTACCACCACCGCATCGGTTTCCGTCGCCTTCGCGTATCCAGGGCGTATCCGTATCCACCACCATGGTACGGAGCGGATACACGGGGACAAAGCACGATCTTAGCGGTGTCCGTGGACGGGTTCTTGAAGTTGAAACCGTCATCGTTCACCGGCAGGATAGGGAAACCATTGTGGCCAGCACAGTTGGGTTTCCGAAATGGAAAAAGAACTTTCGATTGATGACGTGCACCGAGGAGGAGAAGGTACTATTTGCCACTCACATCTTGGAGAGGACGCGAATGCTTGGTGGAATTCCACACGGGCATATTTGGAGAACCAATACACTTTAGTGGACTGGGAAGTGTTTAAAGCGGCTTTCTTCGACAAATATTTCCCAAAGAGCTTCGAGATCAAATGGAGAGAGAGTTTCTCAACCCGCAGCAGGTCGGTCGACCGACTAGATGCATATCGACAGAGGTACGAAGAGCTGTTCTTCTTCGCACCGGCCGGGTATGCGGGAAGAGGAGACAAAGATACGTAGGTTCACCATGGGACTACGTGGAAGCATTAGAGAGCATCTTTTGGGTCCGGATAAGAAGACCTACAATGAGGCGGTCGCGGGTTGCGAGGGTGATAGAGTCCGGTCGGAGGGACAACTTCTTCGCTCGAAACAGGGGAGTGAAGAGATCTGCTGAGAGAGCTCGGGTGGCGGTAATACTAGGCCATTCCGCCCATACAGGGGGGCTCGCTACAGACACTGCGAGAAACAACCTGGCACCACCGTGCCACAATTAACCAGGCCCAACCCGAATATTAAGTGTTATAACCGGCCAAGAACCTGGACATGTTGCAAGGAACTGCACGCTACCTAGGAAGCAAGCTCCCCAAAGAAGCCGGAGTTTATGCGGTCACCATCGAAGAGGCAGCCGCATCACCCGATGTGGTAACTGGTGCGACTCTATCCCTTACTATTTGGTTTTATTCTTTCGGTTGCATGAGCACATAGAACTAAGGGACAATATATTCCGGGAATTGTAAATGTAGCTGGTTTACCCGCCGAGTATTATTTGACTCGGGGCCACGCACTCCTTTGTTTCGTTTCTTTTGGGAAGCGAATGGAGTTACCAATCAAGCAATTGAACCCAAGCTTGATAGTTCGCTCTCCACTAGGAGTCGAAGTGGCTTTGACCAAGTATTATGGACCATGTCCCGTAAGTATCGAGGGCCGAGACCTAGAAGCAAGCCTAGTAATACTTGAGATGGCAGATTTTGATGTCATTTTAGGAATGGATTGGCTAGGCCATCATTCGGCCGTCCTTTTATGTGGTGAAAGGAAGCTTATGCTTACTGACAGAGAGGGAAAGGAATATAGTTTCGCTGGAATTAAACTATCTAGGAAGCGAAAGTTGATCCTCTCCGCCCTAAAGACTAAGAGATGCTTGGAGAAAGGGGGGAGTAGGTTATCTCGGATCTCGTAGTCGACCTCACAAGAGAGTCACTCAAGATGGAGGATATAGAGGTGGTTCGGGAGTTTCCGGATGTATTTCCGGAAGATCTTCCGGGCTTACCACCGGACGGGGCTACGGAATTTGTGATAGACCTTATACCGGGTTCGGCTCCGGTGTCTAAAGCGCCATACAGGATGGCCCCAACCGAGTTAAAGGAGTTGAAGACCCAATTACAAGAATTGCTGGATAAGGGCTTCATACGACCTAGTATTTCACCTTGGGGAGCACCTGTGTTGTTCGTCAAAAAGAAAGATGGTAGTGTACGGCTATGTATTGACTATCGTGAGCTGAACAAGTTGACGATCAAGAATCGGTATCCTTTGCCTAGGATCGATGATCTGTTCGATCAGCTGCAGGGTGCAAAGGTTTTCTCGAAGATCGATCTCCGATCGGGGTATCACCAATTGAAGATCAAGGCCGGAGATATTCGAAGACGCGCTTCGGGACAAGGTATGGGCATTATGAGTTTCTGGTTATGTCTTTCGGGTTGACCAATGCTCCAGCGTCGTTTATGGAACTGATGAACCGAGTGTTCCATGACATGTTGGACACTTCGGTCATCGTATTCATCGACGACATATTGATTTACTCTAAGGACGTGGAGACTCATACAACGCATTTGAGAGCAGCCCTACAACGGCTGAGGGATGAGAGGCTTTATGCAAAATTCAAGAAGTGCGAGTTTTGGCTGAAGGAAGTGGCTTTCTTGGGCCATGTTGTATCCGGAGACGGTATCAAGGTTGATCCAAGCAAGATAGCTGCTATAGTAGGATGGGAAGCACCAAAATCTGTTGCAGAGATTCGTAGTTTCCTTGGGTTGGCTGGTTATTATAGAAGATTCGTGGAAGATTACTCCAGGATCGCGGTTCCACTCACCAGATTGACCAAGAAGGGAGAGAAATTTATATGGACAGATGAGTGTGAGAAGTGCTTCCAGACTTTGAAGTCAAGACTTGTCTCGGCACCTATCTTGACCATCCCCGAACCAAACGTACCGTTCACTTTATATACGGATGCTTCAGGGTTGGGTATCGGGTGTGTTCTGATGCAAGGAGAACAGGTGATCGCTTACGCATCAAGACAGTTAAAAGAGCATGAGAAGAACTATCCTACGCATGACTTGGAGCTAGCAGCGGTTATTCATGCAATCAAAACTTGGAGACACTATTTGTACGGTGAGAAGTTTCAGATCAAGTCGGATCACAAGAGCTTAACGTATCTCTTCACTCAGAAGGATCTGAATATGAGGCAGAGAAGATGGCTGGAATTGTTAAAAGATTATGATTGCGACATCCAGTACCATCCAGGTAAAGCAAATGTGGTGGCTGACGCCTTAAGTAGAAAGTGGGCATCGAAACCTGAGGCAGGACCGAGTACCAATGCCGCATTGTGTGCTGCAGCCTCGAGTTCGATGGAAATTGATGAAGACCATATTATCGAAACTGCAGAAGATCCGGTTGAGCAAGGCTTGATTCATAAGTTCACTGTGATGTTCGCCGCATTGAAGATCTCGCCGAGCCTAATTGATGAAGTCAAGGTAGCAATCCTACAGGATCCATATCTCAGGACAGTGCAGGAAGACTTAGAGAAGGGTACGTGTAATCCTGACTTTACCTTGGAATCGGACAAAGTACTCAAGTATCGCGGACGGGTATGTATACCCGAGAGCGAAGATCGCGATATCGGAGGCCGAGTTATGACTCGAGGCTCATTACACTCCATATTCGGTACATCCGGGAAGTACCAAGATGTACCATGATCTAAGAAGACTCTATTGGTGGAGGGGTATGAAAGCCGATATAGCTCGTTTCGTGTTTCAATGTCCGAATTGTCAACAAGTTAAAGCGGAGAGACAAAGACCCGCAGGGTTTACTACAGCCATTACCGGAACCTGCATGGAAGTGGGATTGTATCACTATGGATTTCGCACGGGCCTACCTTTGACACCAAGGTCGGTGGATGCGGTTTGGGTTATAGTAGATCGGCTCACCAAGACAGCTCGATTTATTGCGGTCGGACCTCGGTATACCATGGAGAAGCTGGCCAAGTTATATGTTGATAATATAGTCGGACTTCATGGCGTTCCGAAAGTATAGTATCCGACGAGATCCCCGTTTTACATCGAAATTCCGGGAAGGATTACGAAAGCTATGGGAACAAAGTTGAAGTTCGGGACGGCTTTCCATCCTCGACGGACGGACGGACAGTCGAGCGAACCATTCAAATTTTGGAAGATATGCTTCGAGCTTGTGCATTAGATTTCAAAGGAGCTTGGGATGAGAAGCTATCACTTATCGAGTTTGCTTACAACAATAGTTATCGGGCTACAATTCGGATGGCCCCATATGAAGCTCTCTATGGGAGAAAATGTCGTACACCTCTGTTATGGAATGAAGTGGGGGAAAGAAGAATTGTAGGACCGGAGTTTGTTGAAGAAACTTGCCGAGTGATTGATCAGATCAAAGAGAGAGTAAAGACAGCTCAAGTTCGACAAAAGCACTATGCGGATAATCGACGTCGAGATCCGGAGTTTGCGGTGGGTGACAAAGTGTTCTTGAAGGTGTCACCGGTGCGAGGTCTTAAACGGTTTGGTAAGAAGGGGAAGCTATGCCCCGTGTAGTGGGACCATATGAGATATTGAATCGACGTGGTAATGTAGCATATCAATTGGCTCTACCACCATCTATGTCCAGCGTTCATAATGTGTTCCATGTATCATTACCGAAGAAGTATGTCGAGATCCATCGCATATCTTGAGCGCTGATCCTCCGGACTTGACCAAGACTTAACTTTCGAAGTGGTGCCCGTAATGCTCTCAAGCCGAAAAGTTCAACAACTTCGAACCAAGGATATCCACTATGTAAAGGTGCATTGGAAAAGCCAAAATGTGGAGGAAATTACTTGGGAAGAAGAGAGCGCAATGAGGAAGGAGTACCCTAACCTTTTTGACGATCAAGGTACGTTCAAATTTCGAGGCCGAAATTTCTTTTAAGGGTGGGGGAGTTGTAGTACCTACATGTAAATTTCGGGACGAAATTTCTTTTAAGGGTGGTGGAGTTGTAAGACCCGCGACTCAAAACCCGGTCTAAACCTTGGTTTCGTGTCGTGACAGTCTTCCGATCATCACCGAGCCGACGGGGCAAGCGGATAACAAACAGTACGAAATCGGACCGAAGTCGACCAATTATACCTGATTTTAGGTATACCGGTCGATGGTACCGGATGATGGTACCGGTCGACCGGTATGGCCTGCACGACTATGTGCGGGAATTTGGAAATTAGTCTCTCGGGTCCCACTTTCCCGATTTCGAATCCTAGAAGTTTCCTAATCCTAGTAGGGTTACTAAACCCTATTTCTAGCCTATAAATACACCCTTAAACCCCTCAAATCCTTTCCATTGTCTTCTCACAAACCCTAGAGAAGAGAAAGAGCTTGGAAAGGAGAAGGAGCTAGGAAGAAGAAGGAGGTGCCGCCATTACCGTTTGACGAAGCTCTCGCTACACCTGTCAACGGTAAGTGTTTGGATCCATCTTCTTACCCTATGATAGTTGTGTGGGTGGATCAATACCATGCAAAGTAGGTATTGATCTAAAACCCTAAATTGGCCAATAAACCCTAAGTTGCCGTCAAACCCTAGATTCGAGTTTCGAGATGATATTTATCGAAACGAGACTTGAATGAGTTAGGGATAGCTCTAACTCAAAGCCTAGACTTAGGATGGATAGGAGAAACCCCCGAAAATCCATGGAGGATGATCGACGGCAAATGAAGAACCCATGTATGGTCTTCCGGAGACATACCGGTCGACTATACCGGTTGCACATAGTGCGACCGGTATGTTGCGACCGCTACCTCTCGGGAGGTTATCCGTGGGGGACCGGCTGACCATACCGGTCGCCAGCTTTCCCCACAGGCCGCGACCGGTACATGCCACCGGGCCGCCTCGTGAGGGTATTTTGTGATCTCATGTTGGTTTCCGACCAACATGAAACCCTAAATAATATATTCTAATGAAACCCTAATATTATGTAGGACGCCGTGACTTATCGCTTGGATCTTGCGACGTGGAGCAAGTTATTGAACGAGCCGCGTAAGGGAATCTGACCTAAACCTAATAATTAATGGACAGTAAATCGTTGTTAATCATTGAATATCTGTGATGTGATGTTTGTGCATATTTACATGCCATCCTTTACTTTCAGCTATTATTATTGTTCATGCATTCATAGGATGTGATTGTTAGGCATGTGATTGTTTTCGTTGGTGTGTGGAGTGGGGCATGGGCCCGGGATCGCTCTTCACACTGGCACCTTTTGTAGTATTCTATCTTAACATGCTTGGTACGGGTGGGGTATCGGGGGAAGATCGTGGGTACGTTGGTCTCCGATATTGATGTTGTCCCGACCATCGTTGGTGGTACTGAGGATTCCGAGTCGACGCTGCCTTGTCCACGATGCTTTAGCTCTATCTCTATGCCGTAGGGTGTCGTGTTGGGATAGGGTCTACCTGCGTATTGTTTCTATCCTAGTGGGTTAGTTGCGGATAGGGTATCGGGGGGAGGTGAGGTTTTGGAGGTCTCCGACCCGGCTCGCACGCTCTAGCTCTATCTCTATGCCGTAGACGGCCGTGGCCGGGATAGAGCATACATTGTTGACATATAGGATTGGTTAGTTGCGAGCCCGGCTTTGCAGCCCCGGCCGCAGGGGGCTTAGGTACCGGTATGGGTAGAGTATCGGGGGAGGTGCGGGTATACCTTAGCTCTATCTCTATTCCATGATGGGTGTATGTGGGTTGGTGGTAGTGTGATTATCGTGCGACGCCACACACTCGTGTATAGAGGTGCGGGGGCCACCAAACCTTTCTATAGCACATTGCAAACTTAAAACCGGACCACAAAGATAAAATGATTGTTACTCATGCATAATCTTGTGAAACCGTCTCGATTGCCTTACCGAGACGTGTTGTGTGCTCACCCTTTGTATATACATTGTTTTAGATCCGGATGCAGGTTATACCGTGGATGATTACGTAAACGCTCCGGCGTATGGTGGTGTCGCGGTGTTGGACGTACGAGCGGAGAGGACGAGCATGACGCTTCATGCGAGTGCCCTTTCTCGCGTGTACCGTGATGGATTTTACTTATTTGTTTCAGTTATTTTTGTTTGTTATTAAGAGATGTAAAAGATTATTATTTTATGATTGAATTTGAATAATGGGATATTTATTTAAATTATCAATAGATACTCGGTTCATTCTATTTAAAGTCTTCCGCTGTATATTTATATTCTGATTGTGGTTATGTGTAATTGGTTTGTATGGGTGGACACGGCCTATTCGAGATCCTGGTGTGAACCGTTGGTTCAATGACGGTTCACTCACACCGTTCCGTTGGATCGGAATTTGGGGTGTGACAACTTGGTATCGAGCTCTCGGGCCTGCTCCAACAAACCATGCTACACTTAACTGGGGTCGATGAACCGAGTTAGGAAGTTTAAAAATCTTAATACAAACACACCCTAAGCATTGTTTGATACCTGAGACGGATTAAGAAAGAGAATAATGTACTATTCTAAATGTGAAACTTAATCTGTGCACATACACTAGATAGGTGAACCATGAAACTTTCATTAAATGGAAAAATAGTATCAAATGAAATAGTGCTACAGGGTACAGTCCACAAACCGGAAAGTTACCCTGTTATATAAACAGTCATATGAAAAGTAGAATGGAAAATCATGGGGTAGGAGGCCTGGGAGGAATGGGGTCCGCTATGTCGTAGTCCCGCTCGTATGCGACCCTAAGCCAGTGCACCTGGTCCCGAGTCACCCGTAGACCACGAGCCAGGCGTCCCAACTCCCCGACCCATCGCTCGGCGAGACTCCGGGATGACCCTCCGGGTGTCCCCCGATCTCGGTTAAACATACTCAACACCGAGTCGGGAGGGGGCCGAGATGGCCCGGCCATGGGAACGGATGGTGGTGGTACAGGTGGAGGCCGTGGGGCAGGCACTGGTGCTTCCCCAACTACATCGTCATCATCATCATCCCCCATCTCTGCCGCATAGGCCGCATTGGCCGCGGCTGCTGCTGCTGCTGCTGCTGCTACTCTCCCAAGTGGACGAGGGCGAGCCTCCAACTCGTCATCACTAACGGGCAGATCAACCATCTGCATCCGGTTTATCGCGATCCCGGGCCGATGTCGAGGTCATGGAGTCCTCAACGGCTGTCTCTCCTCTGAAACTCACGCCCAGACGGCGAAGAAGGAAAGTGACGAGACGGCCATAGGGAAGGTTGCTGGCCCGATCGGCCACAGCCGCTCGATGCATAGTCCGGATGATGAGGTATGGAAGTGAGATCCGCTCTCCGGTGCGCACGCCAATAGGTGACGTCATCGGGTGAGCCGGGACAACTCGTTGTAGTGACCGCCTGCGTGGCACTATATCGTCTTCGGATGATGCGGCCGTAGACCCGGGGTATAGGTTACACCAAATCTCCATCATTGGGAACCCCAAGAAGATCAGCCAACTGGTGGGTGTTGAAGGAGATATGTACACCCCGGACGTAACTGGTGATGCATAGATCCCTACACTGGTTCGGGTCTTCGACATCCCCTTCGAGTTCCAAATTTGCATAAAAATGCTTGACCAGGTTAGGGCGTGTGGTCTCTGTGTAGGAAATAACCGGCAGCCAACCTAGAGCGCCAAAAGCCGTCTCTACATTGAACCGGTGCAACTGTCCCACATTGACCCGTCGCCCGGATATAATACTCTTGTCATCAAACCAGGGAAACCGAGCCTGAGCTTCCAAAGAGCGAAACCAGAGCTCATCTAGCTGAGGGATAGGTGGAGAGGGAACCCGAGAACTAGAACCATGTGATCGCTTCCCGAGGTTGCGTCTAGGAGCCATTTAAAATCTGTAAAACAAAAGGAAACAAGACAAAAGTTAGAAATTTTCGAAATTTCGGCAGCATAACGGCTATAAATTGGGAAAAAAGCCTCGAACTCACCCAAAAACATGGGGAGGAGGACTTACGTAACCCCCACACTCTTCCATAAGCCAATCACAAGCAATTATAACAAGCAATTTCAAGAAATTTCAAGAATTAAGAAAAAATTAGAAAATTTTCGAAATTTTTGAAAACCTAGGTCAAAAAGAGTAAAAATTCGATTTTTATGAAAACCGTTCGGTGAAACCCCAAATTAGTTGAGGGCTTTTGCTCTTGGGGGTCCCTAAACCCTTTCTAAGCCGAAGGAAAAGAATTCCTACGGTTAAAACATCTCGAACAAAGAAAAACCTAAATTTCTACATAAAGACGATATGAAAATTTCATAAAAATATGAGAGAGAGGGTAGAGACCTACCTGGAGACGATGTTCTAGCTTTGGAATGGAAGGAATCGGCCTCAAATAGCACCGGTCGAACTGTAGCAACTCGGGACCCGAGAGAGGAATCGCCACCGGAGAGAAAAAAGAAAAGAAAAGTGAGAATAATCTCACTTTTTCGCGATTTTAAAGCCATTTTGGGCATACCGGTCGACGGTTATGCCTATACCGGTCGACCGGTATCAACCCATGTGTGCGACCGCTATGTCTCGGCCAGAAAATTTTTCTGACCGGTCGACTATACCGGTCGCAACACTGTCTACAGAGTGGCGACCGGTATCTCATAGACATGCGACCGGTATGTCTCGGCCAGAATTTTAATTTTGACCGGTTGACTATACCGGCCGCAAAGATATTTCTACAGTGTGTGCGACCGGTATGTTGCGACCGGTACGCCCCAAAAGAGCCAGAAAAATTTAAAAATTTCTAAAATTGTGTAAATTGAAATGTTTCTCAACCTTCGAGAGATCACACAAATGGAGAGAGAGTTTCTCAACTCGCAGCAGGTCGGTCCGACCCTAGATGCATATCGCCAGAGGTACGAAGAGCTGTTCTTCTTCGCACCGGTCGATGCGGGAAGAGGAGACAAAGATACGTAGGTTCACCATGGGACTACGTGGAAGCATTAGAGAGCATCTTTTGGGTCCGGATAAGAAGACCTACAATGAGGCAAAGGCAGGTTGCGAGGGTGATAGAGTCCGGTCGGAGGGACAGCTTCTTCGCCGAAAACAGGGGAGTGAAGAGATCTGGCTGGAGAGAGCTCGGGTGGCGGTAATACTAGGCCATTCCGCCCATACAGGGGGCGATCGCTACAAGACTCGCGAGAAACAACCCGGCACCACCTGTGCCACAATTAACCAGGCCCAACCCGAATATTAAGTGTTATAACTGTCGGCAAGCTTGGACATGTTGCAAGGAACTGCACGCTACCTAGGAAGCAAGCTCCCCAAAGAAGCCGGAGTTTATGCGATACCACCGAAGAGGCAGCCGCATCACCCGATGTGGTAACCGGTACGACTTTATCCCTTACTATTTGGTTTATTCTTTCGGTTGCATGAGCACATAGAACTAAGGGACAATATATTCCGGGAATTGTAAATGTAGCTGGTTTACCCGCCGAGTATTATTTGACTCGGGGCCACGCACTCCTTTGTTTCTGCTTCTTTTGGGAAGCGAATGGAGTTACCAATCAAGCAATTGAACCCAAGCTTGATAGTTCGCTCTCCACTAGGAGTCGAAGTGGCTTTGACCAAGTATTATGGACCATGTCCTGTAAGTATCGAGGGCCGAGACCTAGAAGCAAGCCTAGTAATACTTGAGATGGCAGATTTTGATGTCATTTTAGGAATGGATTGGCTAGGCCATCATTCGGCCGTCCTTTTATGTGGTGAAAGGAAGCTTATGCTTACTGACAGAGAGGGAAAGGAATATAGTTTCGCTGGAATTAAACTATCTAGGAAGCGAAAGTTGATCCTCTCCGCCCTAAAGACTAAGAGATGCTTGGAGAAAGGGGGAGTAGGTTATCTCGTATCTGTAGTCGACCTCACAGCAGAGTCACTCAAGATGGAGGATATAGAGGTGGTTCGGGAGTTTCCGGATGTATTTCCGGAAGATCTTCCGGGCTTACCACCGGACGGGGCTACAGAATTTGTGATAGACCTTATACCAGGTTCGGCTCCGGTGTCTAAAGCGCCATACAGGATGGCCCCAACCGAGTTAAAGGAGTTGAAGACCCAATTACAAGAATTGCTGGATAAGGGCTTCATACGACCTAGTATTTCACCTTGGGGAGCACCTGTGTTGTTCGTCAAAAAGAAAGATGGTAGTGTACGGCTATGTATTGACTATCGTGAGCTGAACAAGTTGACGATCAAGAATCGGTATCCTTTGCCTAGGATCGATGATCTGTTCGATCAGCCGCAGGGTGCAAAGGTTTTCCAAGATCGATCTCCGATCGGGTATCACCAATTGAAGATCAAGGCCGGAGATATTCCGAAGACCGCTTTCGGGACAAGGTATGGGCATTATGAGTTTCGGTTATGTCTTTCGGGTTGACCAATGCTCCGGCGGTCGTTTATGGAACTGATGAACCGAGTGTTCCATGACATGTTGGACACTTCGGTCATCGTATTCATCGACGACATATTGATTTACTCTAAGGACGTGGAGACTCATACAACGCATTTGAGAGCAGCCCTACAACGGCTGAGGGATGAGAGGCTTTATGCAAAATTCAAGAAGTGCGAGTTTTGGCTGAAGGAAGTGGCTTTCTTGGGCCATGTTGTATCCGGAGACGGTATCAAGGTTGATCCAAGCAAGATAGCTGCTATAGTAGGATGGGAAGCACCAAAATCTGTTGCAGAGATTCGTAGTTTCCTTGGGTTGGCTGGTTATTATAGAAGATTCGTGGAAGATTACTCCGGGATCGCGGTTCCACTCACCATCCGGACTTTGAAGTCAAGACTTGTCTCGGCACCTATCTTGACCATCCCCGAACCAAGCGTACCGCTTACTTTATATACGGATGCTTCGGGGTTGGGTATCGGGTGTGTTCGATGCAAGGAGAACGTGATCGCTACGCATCAAGACGCTTAAAAGAGCATGAGAAGAACTATCCTACGCATGACTTGGAGCTAGCAGCGGTTATTCATGCAATCAAAACTTGGAGACACTATTTGTACGGTGAGAAGTTTCAGATCAAGTCGGATCACAAGAGCTTAACGTATCTCTTCACTCAGAAGGATCTGAATATGAGGCAGAGAAGATGGCTGGAATTGTTAAAAGATTATGATTGCGACATCCAGTACCATCCAGGTAAAGCAAATGTGGTGGCTGACGCCTTAAGTAGAAAGTGGGCATCGAAACCCGAGGCAGGACCAAGTACGAATGCCGCATTGTGTGCTGCAGCCTCGAGTTCGATGGAAATTGATGAAGACCATATTATCGAAACTGCGAAGATCCGGTTGAGCAAGGCTTGATTCATAAGTTCACTGTGATGTTCGCCGCATTGAAGATCTCGCCGAGCCTAATTGATGAAGTCAAGGTAGCAATCCTACAGGATCCATATCTCGGGACGGGGCGGAAGACTTAGAGAAGGGTACGTGTAATCCCGACTTTACCTTGGAATCGGACAAAGTACTCAAGTATCGCGGACGGGTATGTATACCCGAGAGCGAAGACTGCGATATCGAGGGCCGAGTTATGACCGAGGCTCATTACACTCCATATTCGGTACATCCGGGAAGTACCAAGATGTACCATGATCTAAGAAGACTCTATTGGTGGAGGGGTATGAAAGCCGATATAGCTCGCTTTCGTGTTTCAATGTCCGAATTGTCAACAAGTTAAAGCGGAGAGACAAAGACCCGCAGGTTTACTACAGCCATTACCGGAACCTCGCATGGAAGTGGGATTGTATCACTATGGATTTCGTCACTGGCCTACCTTTGACACCAAGGTCGAGTGGATGCGGTTTGGGTTATAGTAGATCGGCTCACCAAGACAGCTCGATTTATTGCGGTCGGACCTCGGTATACCATGGAGAAGCTGGCCAAGTTATATGTTGATAATATAGTCGACTTCATGGCGTTCCGGAAAGTATAGTATCCGACGAGATCCCCGTTTTACATCGAAATTCGGGAAGGATTACGTAAAGCTATGGGAACAAAGTTGAAGTTCGAGACGGCTTTCCATCCTCGGACGGACGGACAGTCGAGCGCGAACCATTCAAATTTTGGAAGATATGCTTCGAGCTTGTGCATTAGATTTCAAAGGAGCTTGGGATGAGAAGCTATCACTTATCGAGTTTGCTTACAACAATAGTTATCGGGCTACAATTCGATGGCCCCATATGAAGCTCTCTATGGGAGAAAATGTCGTACACCTCTTTATGGAATGAAGTGGGGGAAAGAAGAATTGTAGGACCGGAGTTTGTTGAAGAAACTTGCCGAGTGATTGATCGGATCAAAGAGAGAGTAAAGACAGCTCAAGTTCGGCGAAGCACTATGCGCGATAATCGACGTCGAGATCTGGAGTTTGCAGTGGGTGACAAAGTGTTCTTGAAGGTGTCACCGGTGCGAGGTCTTAAACGGTTTGGTAAGAAGGGGAAACTGTGCCCCAGGTATGTGGGACCATATGAGATATTGAATCGACGTGGTAATGTAGCATATCAATTGGCTCTACCACCATCTATGTCCAGCGTTCATAATGTGTTCCATGTATCATTACTGAAGAAGTATGTCAGAGATCCATCGCATATCTTGAGCGCTGATCCTCCGGGACTTGACCAAGACTTAACTTTCGAAGTGGTGCCTGTAATGCTCTCAAGCCGAAAAGTTCAACAACTTCGAACCAAGGATATCCACTATGTGAAGGTGCATTGGAAAAGCCAAAATGTGGAGGAAATTACTTGGGAAGAAGAGAGCGCAATGAGGAAGGAGTACCCAAACCTTTTTGACAATCAAGGTACGTTCAAATTTCGAGGCCGAAATTTCTTTTAAGGGTGGGGGAGTTGTAGTACCTACATGTAAATTTCGGGACGAAATTTCTTTTAAGGGTGGTGGAGTTGTAAGACCCGCACTCTGGAAACCCGGTCTAAACCTTGGTTTTGTGTCGTGACAGGTCTTCCGATCATCACCGAGCCGGACGGGGCAAGCGGATAACAAACAGTACGAAATCGGACCGAAGTCGACCAATTATACCTGATTTTAGGTATACCGGTCGATGGTACCGGATGATGGTACCGGTCGACCGGTATGGCCTGCACAACTATGTGCGGGAATTTGGAAATTAGTCTCTGCGGGTCCCACTTTCCTGATTTCGAATCCTAGAAGTTTCCTAATCCTAGTAGGGTTACTAAACCCTATTTCTAGCCTATAAATACACCCTTAAACCCCTCAAATCCTTTCCATTGTTTCTCACAAACCCTAGAGAAGAGAAAGAGCTTGGAAAGGAGAAGGAGCTAGGAAGAAGAAGGAGGTGCCGCCATTAC
Organism: Protea cynaroides; assembly: GCA_028583415.1. Taxonomy (NCBI): domain Eukaryota; kingdom Viridiplantae; phylum Streptophyta; class Magnoliopsida; order Proteales; family Proteaceae; genus Protea; species Protea cynaroides. The sequence continues at coordinate 18,211,195 of CM053265.1, forward strand.
TGTTTGACGAAGCTCTCGCTACACCTGTCAACGGTAAGTGTTTGGATCCATCTTCTTACCCTATGATAATTGTGTGGGTGGATCAATACCATGCAAAGTAGGTATTGATCTAAAACCCTAAATTGGCCAATAAACCCTAAGTTGCCGTCAAACCCTAGATTCGAGTTTCGAGATGATATTTATCGAAACGAGACTTGAATGAGTTAGGGATAGCTCTAACTCAAAGCCTAGACTTAGGATGGATAGGAGAAACCCTGAAAATCTGTGGAGGATGATCGACGGCAGTCGAAGAACCCATGTATGGTCTTCCGGAGACATACCGGTCGACTATACCGGTTGCACATAGTGCGACCGGTATGTTGCGACCGCTACCTCTCGGGAGGTTATCTGTGGGGGACCGGCTGACCATACCGGTCGCCAGTCTTTCCTACAGAGCTGCGACCGGTACATGCCACCGGTCAGCTCTGTGAGGGTATTTTGTGATTCATGTTGGGTTCCGACCAACATGAAACCCTAAATAATATATTCTGATGAAACCCTAATATTATGTAGGACGCCGTGACTTATCGTTTGGATCTTGCGACGTGGAGCAAGTTGTTGAACGAGCGTCAGGTAAGGGAATCTGACCTAAACCTAATAATTAATGGACAGTAAATCGTTGTTAATCATTGAATATCTGTGATGTGATGTTTGTGCATATTTACATGCCATCCTTTACTTTCAGCTATTATTATTGTTCATGCATTCATAGGATGTGATTGTTAGGCATGTGATTGTTTTCGTTGGTGTGTGGAGTGGGGCATGGGCCTGGGATCGCTCTTCACACTGGCACCTTTTGTAGTATTCTATCTTAACATGCTTGGTACGGGTGGGGTATCAGGGGAAGATCGTGGTACGTTGGTCTCCGATATTGATGTTGTCCCGACCATCGTTGGTGGTACCGAGGATTCTGAGTCGACGCTGCCTTGTCCACGATGCTTTAGCTCTATCTCTATGCCGTAGGGTGTCGTGTTGGGATAGGGTCTACCTGCGTATTGTTTCTATCCTAGTGGGTTAGTTGCGGATAGGGTATCAGGGGGAGGTGAGGTTTAGGAGGTCTCCGACCCGGCCTGCACGCTCTAGCTCTATCTCTATGCCGTAGACGGCCGTGTCTTTGGGATAGAGCATACATTGTTGACATCTAGGATTGGTTAGTTGCGAGCCCGGTTTGCAGCCCCGGCCGAGGGGCTTAGGTACCGGTATGGGTAGAGTATCGGGGGAGGTGCGGGTATACCTTAGCTCTATCTCTATTCCATGATGGGTGTATGTGGGTTGGTGGTAGTGTGATTACTTGTGCGACGCCACACACTCGTGTATAGAGGTGCGGGGGCCACCAAACCTTTCTATAGCACATTGCAAACTTAAAACCGGACCACAAAGATAAAATGATTGTTACTCATGCATAATCTTGTGAAACTGTCTCGATTGCCTTACCGAGCTGTGTTGTGTGCTCACCCTTTGTATATACATTGTTTTAGATCCGGATGCGGGTTATACCGTGTGATGATTACGTAAACGCTCCGGCGTATGGTGGTGTCTGCGGTGTTGGACGTACGGGCGAGAGGGACGAGCATGACGCTTCATGCGAGTGCCCTTCTGCGTGTACCGTTGGTGGATTTTTACTTATTTGTTTCGGTTATTTTTGTTTGTTATTAAGAGATGTAAAAGATTATTATTTTATGATTGAATTTGAATAATGGGATATTTATTTAAATTATAAAAAAAAGAGTTCATTCTATTTAAAGTTTCTCCATCGTATATTTATATTCGATTGTTTGTGTGTAATTTTGTATGATTGAATTTGGATATGGGATATTTGCCCATTCTTTCTCCTCCCCTCCCTTTTTTGTTTATCAAAAAGTGATAATGGATAATATCAAAATGCATTACTATAAGGATTTTAAGGTAACTGACCGTGGTAATTGGGTAATTGGACGATCAATTGGACTCACCTCAAAGTGATTTCATGTCATTAAGTAGACCTCCTATGTGACCGATCGAAGGGGGTACACCGGATGTGTACTTTTTTTTTGTCGACATTGGTAGGTTCGAGATAACTAGATATAACTAGATCAAAGTAAATGATGGTTTTGGTGTAATTAAATTCCATGGCCACATTGGATCAATGGTGAATTTATAATTAATATAGCGCATGTGGGAGATTGTAAGATATTTTATTGGCTAAATTAATTAAAAGATTAGTTAGTTCAGTGGGAGTCCAGTTACAGATAGACCGGTTTAAGTATGATTAGAGATGGACCAATCTGGTCTATCAGAGACGGTCAGAAATCAATCTACAGCAAGAGGTATGTATCTTATCATTTTTTTTAATACCTATTGTATTCTAGTAATCTGTGTGGTGTGTTCGTTAGGGTTCATGGGAAATTCCACTGGAAAAACTCAAAAGAGATCTAAAAAATCTTACACTTAATTCCAAGGGTTTATAATGGGCTGGCTGATGCCCTTGCCAAAAAGGCCCTCTCCATGGCAAATGAAGTGGAGTGGTATGTGACTAAATCCCGGGTTCAGGATCTTTGTTGTAAACAAAACTCATGTATGACTTCTTTTGATTTTCTATAGATTTCATTTTTACCAAAAAAAAAGAAAAAGAATCTATTGATTCAAATATTAAAAAAATATTTTAAAATTTTTAAGATTTAAAATTCATTGATTTAAATATTAAAAAATAATTTAAATGTTAGGATTTATTTTTGGTAAAATAAATGTAAGGATTATAACTTTGATTACGTAATACCTAAGAGTGCATGAAATTTGAAGTTATTTTTCTTTCTATCTGTCTTTGTTCTAATCAAATGGTTATGGTCAATCTTTTTTCTATGATTCTGATTTCGATACACACTTATGTGCATCTTTTATGTGATCTCATCTCTATCCATAGGTATGGGATTTTTCTGGAATGAATCTCATACCGATAGACATAGATGGAATAAAACCTTAAAAAAAGAGAGTAAATTATGGGTACCTCCCTTATAGTTTGCTTTTAGATCAAGTACACCCCAAACTTTTTAGAAAATTACAAAGATACCCTTTCAAATCAAAATAAATTACAAAAAATCCCATTTCGTTAGTGAATTTTTGTTAACTAACATCGTAGAGAATAGGTTAAAAATTTTATACCTAAAATATCCAAATGTCTAACTGAATGAAACTTTTTACCCTTTAAAATATTAGATTGTTGTCATCTTATCCTTCTTTCATTCGAAAGGAAGGATCTAAACTTCCTTCAAATCTTCTTTTTTATAGGGTTTTATTATTTGTTAGGGTTTTTCGATTTGAAGCCGAGTTGAAAGCATCTCGTGGCCATAGCTTCTCCTCGTCGATCATCATGTACTAACGAACGTTATTGCTTCTTATTTCAGTTCGGTTCATCGTGTTTTAGTTCTGTTCAGTTCATCTTCTAGAAAATTTTAATTTTTTTTTCAAGATCCGGCACCATAGTTAGGCCGTTAAAGGAGAAAGGGGGACGACCAAGAGAAGAGGAAAAAGGGAAAGAGGGTTTCCAGAATATTTTGGAGATTTTGGTCCGATCCCCGAACTGTGATTCATCTTCTTCATTTTTTGATCTTGGACGACGGCTGTGAATCCAGTGGTTGCAAATAAAAGGTCAGCAACATCAATTTTACTATCGGTAACAATCGATGTTGATCTGAGTTTCTTGACAAAAGACTAAATTCGTTGCAACCTCAGACTCGATATTTTACAGTGTACTCAGTTTAGACCATAGAGTTTACAAACATACCTTTTGTTCTATGATTTTTGATTTATCTGTACTAACGTGCATCCTTTACTTGATTCAATGGCCATCTCTATCCATGGATTATAAAACCCGTCGTCTCTATAGTTAGGGTGTCAAAAATGAAACCGAATCGTGTATCGAAATCGAACCAAACCGTTTAAACCAAAATCATGAAACCGATTATTAAACTGTTCGATTCTCATTTTAGAAATGAAACCGTTTATATAGTTAAATGGTTCGATTCTGGTTTTAAGAATGAAGCCGTTTAAATCTATTATTTAGAACCGTTAAAACTGACTAAACCTTTACTTTTAATCTCTTAGTGCTAAATGTTTATATTTGTATAAATAAATTATATTTTAATACTTTCTACATGACATACTTCTAAATCTCAAGTCCACTTTTATATGTGATTGAAAATAATTTTAATGATTTCATTGGCTTGTCCTCTACTTTGTTCCTAACTCTCTTCCTCTCTCTCGGCAATGAAACAGCTTAAAAATCAAAAAATTGAAACCGATTAATAATCGATTTTGGTAAGTATTTTGGAACCATTTAATAAATGGTTTGGTTTTGGTTTTATTCATTATACATCAAACCGAAACTGAATCACACCGTTAAATCGAAATCGCACTGATTAACAACCTTACCCTAAAGTATGGCTCCCATACCTCATGATGGACATGAGAAAAAACCTTACAAAGAAAAAGATAGGGAAAAAAGAAAACACGTCGTGTTTTATTTTGAGGACGCAGATAAGATCAAGATTTTCATGCATGCATATGAAACAAGACCATGTTTTTTTTTATTTTGTTTTTTTTATTATTTTTTTGGTAAGAAAATCAGACCATGGTTTGAGGATTCAGATAGCTAGGATCAAGATTTTCCGAATCTAGGATCTTAGGAGATTTGGAATCAGATCGAGAAAGATTCCTTGGTCACTCTCAACATGAGCTCATATTGATTGGATCAGATAAAAGTTTATCTTTACCTTATTATTATTTAAAGAACGTATAGAATGAAAGATCAACTACTTAAATTAGTTCTTACCAAAAGAAAAAAAAAACTACTTAAATTAGTTTTATCAGCTCTTTAGGAAGATAATAATTAATTGCAATTTTTAATATTAATGGAAACCAATATCCAAATGACGTAAGATTTTAGATTTTTTTTTTTTTTTTTGGTAAAAGGATTTTAGATTTAGATAATGAAGATGAGAGAAAGAATAATTTTTTGGGTAAAATATGAGAGAAATAATTTACTAATTAATAAATTGTGTGATCCGGATATTTAGTAATTAGTTGGTCCACGTCCCTCTTACTTATGCATTACGCAATATTGTGAGACCCATGAATCCACTCAATCGAAGTATCCAAAAATCCAGCAAGTTAATTAGTTGTTGCAGAAGAAATATAAAAATAAGAGAGTTTTCTTTATTATGGTAAAATGTGTCACCATGGAAATACAAAATCCCATCGTAGATACAAGATTCCATCATCCAATATATTCGTCAAAACCTCACGGATTTCCATCAGTATTTTGGACGATTGGATTTTAGACGACTAACTGGCGACAAAACATGGTGCTTCAAGGATCATTTTGGCGACAGAGATGTATTTTCGGCAACGGAAATTTACCATTGCCAAAAATAAGAATTGTTGTAGTCGCTGGTCTATAGTTTCGGATAGAAATTCTCTCCTACCGACATGCGGACTGTCAATGGTTGGATTTCAATCGATACACATACCAATGTATTGGTATACGTGTCGATTGAACTCCAACTCTTGGATCAGTTGTTGTTCCCTCCTGCCGTAGGAGAGGATTTAGGTCTCACAGTTTCTCACAACCTGAATTTTTGAGGATTTGTAGTTCTAGAAGCTTGATTGATTGTTGTACCATAGACAATCATATATACATCTTATGTAGATAAATCACGTAAATCATCGTACTATGCATTATTTATTCCTAAGTGAAGGCCACACCAAAAGTTTCATATATAATATTATATATCTTTTCCATAAAAGAAGGACAAACGTGTCCCTTGTCACTTATTTTATTTTATTTTATTTTATTTATTTTTATCAATTTGATGGAGCACCTGGGATAAAATAAGAAATGGTCACGTACCAACATGTCCACCAACCTCTAATAATTCGTTAGTTAAAATGGTTGAGACAAGGATCCCTTTAATAGGAATTTGTCTCTTGCAACCGACCCTACCCAACTCATCAAATCAAGTTATTGAAACTGTCAACTACCTCACATATGATATGTATTATATGTAAGAGAGGGGTTTCCCTTTCGGATTGGGATCCTCTTCAAGGAGGCCATCCCTCTAGTGAGATGTAGTGAGGATCCCACCCACTGATCAAAGTGGATTTACATGTATCCCAATGCACTTTGAGTGGATTGGGATACATGCCCATCCACTTTGAATGGATGGGATCCTCACTACACACGTGTCTCATTAAATATGATCTTTTTCCTTTCCCAAAACACTAGTATGGGAGAATCATCACCCCCACGTTAATGGGAAAGTGGAAAATGGTATTGTCAATGTGTAAAAAGCAAAGAGAAAAAATTGTGATGACCAGAGAGGGGGCGGAAACGATGGGTATCCAGACCTTTGGCCTGACTAATCTTGCAAGCTTATACTGACCCCACAACAGCATGGACTGGGTCATTCCAGATTTGGATGAGAATCATTCCACTTGCATCTATAGCAGGAAAGAAATAACATTTAATACCCCCGTGTGAGTGGTCCCAAGGCAATAAGAAGAGTTGAACTCAGTACCTTCCGCTTCCTGAGGCGTAGGCTCCTTGCCGACTCAGCTACCCCCTTAGAGTTTAAAGACATTCCTTTGTCCACCATCTATAATTTACTCCATACTTCCCAAAACATCGATCTTGTTTCAAAAACTCACATTTAAGGAGGTCGTTATTTGTTAATGCATTAATCAGCCCATTAATTCAAGGGATATTCTTATTGCACCACATCGTGTCAATGGTGGTGCTCGGGATCCGTTTGATTGTGCAAACGCCCTTATCTCTCCCCAGCTTTTTGTGAGAGGCTGTTTCCTGATATGAGCCAGCGACCACTAGATCGTAATGAAGCAATCTTACCATTGCGTCAAGGCCTTCCCTCTGTCTAGAACTTAATATCAATGGATTTTTCTGGAAAACTTGTCTATAATTCGAAATGATCTATTCAATAGTGATAAGCCCATGTTTAATTGATTTCTAATCCAAACGCATCAATGGCTGCAGAGAACTTAAAAATATTCAACCACCCCATTGCCTGGCTACTACTATAGGGGAGCAACTCAATCAATTTAATCAAATGCAGATGGAAGATTTGGGAATTTTTTTTCCAAATATTAACTATTTTTATCTATAAATTAATAAAATCAAACTAATTAAATATTGTTAAAATAATTTAACGCACCTTCAAATAAAAGACAAAGGGCGACTTAACATGGCTTCCATCATTCAGTTTTGTCATCAACGTAAGCAAGGACAGGTTTGGGCCATCTTGAGGATTTCATGTCCTTATGTTGACATGAGGAATATCCAGTGACTGTCATACACTGTGTGCGAATATTAATACATCAATATATGTGCACAGTAGATTACAGTCACTAGATATTCTTCATGCCAATATGAGGACATGAGGGGATAACTACAAACTTAGAAAGCAAGAGATGTGGTGTATAAATACAAAACAAATTCAGTAAATGCAAATTAGAAAGAAGTTTCCGGTCCGATCAGTCAGAATGATAGCCCACGATGAACATGCTATTTTATCTCATTTTGTTTTGTTTAATGCATATTGTTCAAAATATCTCCACAATGTCATTTAGAAAAAATTTCATCTACACCCCATCAAGGATTGCCAACATCATCTACACCCACAAGATTGCAAAAACATCACCTAGATCCACTTAACTGACGAAAATCACTAAAATTATTGAAATACGATTTTACCCCTCATATTATAAATTGAAAATTTTAAAAATTAAATAGAATGACTAGTTTGACCTTGTATTGAAACTTACATTTACTATCTCTCTTCCCTTTTCACTTAACTGTGAGGATGATCGGAGTTTGTGAAAAAAATCAGTCCATGACATTGCCACTGCAACTCTCCCCTCCGCGGTCCACAGCATTGCCACTGCAACTCTCCCATCTCAAATCCTTTCTGATCAAAGAAGGAACTTCAACCGAGAGATCTGAGACGTCGTTCCAGATCCCGTAATGGTGATTTAGAATTTTGAATATCCAGTATTAAGCATATGGAACAGATCTGAAATCTGATCTAGCGTCAGGGCAAGTTGCAACAGAAAAAAACAAGAAGTTCAGTTTGAGTTTTAAGAATTTTTTGAACCGAATCAAACCAAATTGAAAAGCTTTCTTTCTAAGAGAAGCAACTCCACCATCTGAAACTTACCTTTTCCAAGAGGAGCAGCTGTAATGAATCCAGCACGGCGGCCATCGGCGAGGTCTGTAACTCCTCTTCTCTCTTAGCATTGTGCAATTTACCGCCATGGGTGCAGCCAAGCTCATCATCTGGTTTGGGTTTTGAGGAATAGACGGAGAAAAGCTAGAGGAAAGTGACTGAGGGGAGAGAGAAGAAGAAAAATAGGAAAAAAGAGGAAATAAAAATAACCACATAAGGGGCCATAGAAGAAGAAGAGTAGGAGGAAGAAAAGAAGGGGAAAATGAACCAAGAAGAAAGAAAAAAAAAAAAAAAATAGAAGAGGAAGAAATTGAAGAGAGATAAAAATTCTGATATAAAATGAGACCAAAGAGAAGAAAGGATAAAATCGTCTTTTAACTTTCCTTAAAGGGTAGTATTGTCCATCAACGGTTCCATTTCAGCTGACATCAGCAACTAACGGGAATCAACTGACGGAGTGGACTTCTTTGATTACCACAGCCAAAGTTTTGGGGTGTAGATGAAGTTTTTACAATTTTGTGGGTGTAGATGATGTTAACGATCTTTGATGGGATGTAGATGAAATTTTTTCTTTCATTTAATATCACTAGACATAAATAAGTAAAAATAGATTATCACAATAATGATAATTAACACCTTATAAATTGTATGTAGACTTTAGATTATACTAATTTATTTTAAATATAAATAAACACCATGAATCATATAAGTAATTCTATTGGGAAAGGTGGATGGGTTACTGTCCGGCGAAAAAAATCTCTGACGATGACGGTGGCGAGGAGTTGTTCTAAGAGTTCTTCGCATGAGCTGAGCTTCGAACAGTAAAAGGTGAAGTAAAATGATGATGTATATGGTATGCATTCTATAATACATACTATAGGCCATGAAATTTCCTTAAAACAATTCGTGGGTTCTATATGGTCCAAACCATTTTCAGTCCATTATTTACTTTGTTTTCATTGCCTCCAAATATCCCATGCTTCCCTACGTAAGTCAGGAATTTTCACTGTTAAAAGTGCCTATCATATGTTAATCAATTCCCATTTTCAGAATTTGACCAATATATACTCTACAGATGGCTTGGATCCTTGGCTGTCAGTCCCCAGTAGTGTGGAAAACAATTTGGTTATGTAAGACCCTACCAAAGATCAAACACTTTCTATGGCATTGTTCTGCTTATGCTCTTCCATCTGGTATGAACTTACTTCGGAAACATATAAATGTTGATTTGGTTTGCCACCGGTGTGGTGAGGGCATGGAAAGTATAGCCCATATTCTGCTTTTCTGTCCATTTTCTAGAACAGCTTGGTTGGAGAGTCAACTTTCCATCCATTTTCCATCCATGTTCTAAATGATCAATCCATTTCATTTTCTTAGTGGTTGACTCGCATGTGCTCTGTTTCATTTGATATGCCAAAACACCAATGAAGACTTTTTTTCTCCTTCATATCTTTTGTCTTGGACGCTATGGAATCGTTTATATTTTGAGAACATACACTCCACTCCCATGGAAGTTATATGCAAAGCCCAGACTGCTTTTACTGAATTCTGTGGGCTACACCATCTTGGGACCTTCATGGATTCAGGACCAAGGATACCTTTGGAGATTTCTCACGAGATTTGGTCACCCCCATTACTTGGAACTATATAAAAATTAATCCTGAGGCGGCTCTCGCATTGGATCATTCTCACAGTGCAATTGGTTTTATTTGCAGAAATCACATGGGACATCCTTTGTTTGCTTCTTCTGCTGTCGGTGAAGTTTTGGTGATTCGTAAAGCTATGAGTTGGGCCATTCTATAAGGTTATTCAGATATGCAGTTTGAATTGGATAATCTCGAAGTGGTGCAGTGTTTAAATGGAATTAAAACATCTGTTGATATTTTTTTGGATACTGTAATTAAGGATGTTTTACAGTGCTTATCTAAACATTGTAATATCATTTTTCACCATGTTCCTAGACTAGGAACTCAGTGGCTCATGCTGTTGCTAAACATGCTTTTCCAGTCTCTGGTTTTTTATGGTGTGATCATCACTCCACCGGTTATTGGATCTGTGTAAATCGGATGTAATCATGTTAAATATTATAGATAATATATAATCTTCTGTTTTACCAAAAAACAAAAAAAGTACTAGAGTCCCCCACTAGTGAGTCGTGTCATGTCATGTGTAAGTTGTAACCATAGTTTTATTAATCGGTATCAGATCAACTGTATCGGTTGATGTAGTACTGATACTTTACCAATTTTTACAGTTTTTTTTTTATTTTTAATTTTTATTCTTTATGTCACGTGTTAATTCAATTGGCAGGATCACCGATCCGATCAGTCACGGCATTCATATCTTGAACCTTGGTGTTGAGTGACCCTGGTGGGTCTGGTCCACTGTTAGGTTGGGTGTTGGATTCACACCGACTCATTTAGCCATGTATACCTCCATTTTTTGGAAACAATTGTTGGGTTTGTACCGACTCACTCAGTCATGTATACCTCCATTCTTCTTAGGAAGCAATCGTTGAGTTCACATCGACTTAAGGATGTAAATGAATAATCAAAAATTCGAATTCGATTTGAATTCGCATTCGTTTAAGAGAATTCAAATTCAAACAATCGGATACGGATGCAAATTTGGATAGACAAATTCGAAGGTAAAGACGGATTCAAATATCACTCAAACGACATAGATATAATACGGTCTGATCCATTTATATATATATATATATATATATATTATTTTTTTATTTTTTTTATTTTTTTTTAATTTTTTTTTATAGGAAAAGGGAAGGGCAAATGGGGTCCATGGGATTTTTAAGATACTTTGACATTATCACGTTTCATTGGGAAGGACTTTTTTTTTTTCTTTTTCTTTTTTTTTGGATAATAGTCTGCATAGGGAAAAAAATGGACTTGGTGGGATAATCTAGGGGACAGCTTTGACAGGTGTACAAATTATTTTATTTTGATATTTCAATTAATGTCGATTTTTATGTTTACCGTGAAAGTTGAAAGTTTGTGAAACAAAGTTCTTTGCAGCTGCTACACTCACACGACTCACAACAACGAAGAGACCTCATCTCAGTGTTTTTTTCTCAGGAGTTTCTGTAGGGCATGAGGGTGAAAATGGGTGGAAGAAAGGGTGAGGAAAGAATACGTTCCTTCTAATGAGCCACATACTTCAGAAGCTTCAAAGCAAGGTTCGTTTTTTGCTTATTATTTTATGTTTCTTTTCCCTTTCATCCAATCTGTTTCTCAAAAACGTGGAGTAGAGTAACAAAAAAAAAAAGCTGAGGAACAGTTCGTCGGATGTCTTCCCATCATCCTTTCTCTCTAGATCTCTCTCTACGTCTCTCAATACATTACTTCAAATTAGGGTTTTGTTAGTTTTTTTTTAATTTAAATTTGTTGGGTTTTTTATTACAATCTGATTCCATAGGGTTTCGATTACAATTTAATTTTATAATCTGGATTTTTCTAAATTGCTCCGTCACTTCTGACTTGAAAGAAGATTTCCAATTTTAAAAACAAAACTACTTAAAATAGAAATTACCATTAATGAAACTCTGAAATAAGATTTCTAACTTTAAAAACAAAACTACTTAAAATAGAAATTACCATTAATGAAACTCTGATTTGGAAGAAGATTTTCAACTTTTTATGAAACAAAACTACTTAAAATAAAAATTATGAAACTGGGAGATAGATTGGGTAACGTAAGAGATAGAATTATCTCTCTGTTTTCCATTTCCACGATGGATGGATATACTCTATTCTATTAGAGGAAACTATTTCTGATTGTAGATAGATGAGATGACAATGTGGAACACAAACATCAATTATAAATAGTTCCTTCTCTTTCCAATTAATCATCGTGCTTCCTACCCAGTAATTTTTGTGATTTTTTTCTTCTTCCTCAATATCAATTCTTTATGGAGACTATACCTGCAACTTCTGCCATTCAGATACAACCTTCAACCTCTAGAATTGAAAATATAATTACAATTCTTAGCATTGATGGAGGAGGAATAAGAGGGATTATTCCAGCAACAATTCTTGAGTTCCTCGAATCACTGCTTCAAGTATGTATCTGTTTGAAATACTAATAAAAAAGATGTGTTTGAAATCCTAATAATAAAAAAAAAAACTAACCAAGTTTGTGTTGTTTTAGTATTCATAATTAGTTAATTTAATTATTTTTGTTTGTTTGATGGGGTGGAACAGGAAATAGATGGTGAGGATGCAAAACTTGCAGACTACTTTGACGTGATTGCAAGGACAAGTACTGGAGGTCTTGTGACAGCTATGTTGACAGCTCCAGATGACAATGGACGTTCTCTGTTTGCTGCCAAGGACATCAAACCCTTCTACCTTGAATATTGTTCTAAAATTTTCCCACAGTACAAGTATGAAATTAATATAGTATAGTATTTATTATAATAGACTGTTATATTGTTATTGCTATTACTTTTTCAGCAAATTTCTTTTTTTTTTTTCCTTTCTAAATCATTCATTACGTTTTCAATAAAACTTTCTTTTAAACAGTATTTTATATCTTCAAAGTTACTCTAGTTATATAGAATTTACCCCTAACAACTAAGAGTTAATTAAATTCTTCTCATCTTTTCTTTTTTGACGTAACTCAATCACAGAGGCCCATTTAGTTCAATGGCAAAACTATTCAAAACAGTAACAGGACCCAAGTATGACGGGGAATATCTTCATAGCATTGTAAGGAAGAAGTTGGGAGAAAGGAGGTTGAATCAAACCATAACTTCTATTGTCATTCCCACCTTTGATATCAAGCAACTCCAACCAATCATCTTCTCCAGTTATAAGGTCTCTCTCTCTCTCTCTCTCTCTCTCACACACACACACACACACACTCACATTTGAGCTATGGGATCCAAACATGGGTATAGAGCCAGCTCCATTAACTCCAAATTTGTCCAATTTTAGAGTTTCATACTGACAGATGGGTCTGGAGCCAGCTCCATTAACTTCAAATTTGTCTCAAGTTTAGACATTCCTACAGACAGATGGGGCCGGCTCTATTAATATTGCTATGCTCTTATTATCTTTAGTATGTGATATAACAATCGATCCATTTCTCACCACCACAAATATTCATCTTTTTCTTCCTATACAGGCTAGTAGGGATCTGACAATGAATGCTCAACTCTCAGACATATGTATTGGAACCTCTGCAGCTCCAACATACCTTCCGATCCATTACTTTAAAAACAAAGATAAAGAAGGAAATGTAAGAGAATTCAACCTCATTGATGGTGGGGTAGTTGCTAATAATCCGGTAATTTCATTCTTGAAACCTTCTTGTGTATTGTTTTATTTTTTCTCACCATCTAGTACATGGTGAAGTAATTTATTGGAATAAAAAAGTAATTTGTTATGGTGACCGCTTGATATTAGTAAATCATCGTATTCTTTTTTCTTTTTGCTGTCTTTCTACTCCTACGTTGTTGATTCCTAATAAATTTGCATAAGCTAATGGATTTATACTCACCTGGTTTTAGGCCTTGGTTGCAATTGGGGAAATCACCAAGCACACACATCTCAAGAAAAATCCAGGTTTCTTATCTTTCAGGCCCTTGGAATGTGATCGATTTCTATTAATCTCCTTAGGAACTGGTGTAGCAAAGATAAAACAGAAATACAATGCTACAAAGGTAAACAAGTGGGGTGCTCAAGGATGGTTATATAATGATGGCTCAACTCCATTAATAGATGTGTTCTCCCAGGCAAGTGGAGACATGGTTGACTTCTATCTTTCTGTGGTCTTTAAAGCCTTGCAATCCGATGAGAATTATTACTTACGGATCCAGGTAATTAAATAGATGATTTTCTAAAAATAATTTGATATCATACTTCCATGAATTACTGACATTGCTCTTTCAAGTATTATTCAGGATTATACATTAAGTGGAAGTATTTCTTCAGTTGATATTGCTACCAAAGAAAACTTGAACAATCTAGTGAAGGTCGGCGAAGAGTTATTGAATAAACCAGTTTCTAAGGTGAATTTAGAAACTGGCCTCAATGAACCTGTTGATCAAAATGGTGTTACCAATGCTGAAACTCTTAAAAAGTAAGGCATTTTTCAAGTTTTTCTCACCATTTTGTTGGGGCAAATTTATACTATGATTGATCTCATATTTGATTCCTTATTTTCTTAATTTGTTACAAACAGGTTTGCCAAACTGCTTTCAGAAGAAAGGAAATTTCGTCAGCAACAGTCATCCAAAGATAAAATTGAGAAATAATTGGTACCACACAAGTTTATGACATCATCACCCGAAAGTACTACGTGGCTAGATATGAATGAGATTAGCTAGTTTCTTAATTCTTTTGTGAATAGATTAGATATGAATGATTAGCTAGTTTTTTAATTCTTTTGTGAATAGATTATGAAAAAGTTGAGATGACCCTCAACAATTCTTTATTCTGTAATTTGTAAATAAATAATATGATAGTTTGAAATAAAATGGAACTTTGCTTTAAATTTTATTCCCATATGTACAAACATAACTTAGATCTCTAATCAACATAAATGATGCTTTGGCTTAGATCTTCAGAGGTGGTTTCTGAAAACTTTTATCACTTTACTAGAAACTTTGAGAGGCTATCCTCAACTTTGTCACTTTGCTAAAAAAACATAAATTTCCTTTCAATCCAACGAAGGAGTCCCTTTAAAGTGTTCGAGATTGTAGATGATCCATCAAGTTTTGTGAACATTAGGAGATCATTTAAAACCACACCTTTTTGAATAATTGATAACAAGTAAGGCTTTGAATAGAATTGGTTGGAGAATGAAAATCAATTTAGCCTACCCCATTTAATTCCGAGATACATGAGTTGAGTCCCATGACCTCAAAGCAATGGGACTCAACAGCTAACCCAGATTTATACACCGTTCAATAGACAACTTATTGGATTGGTTCAACCCCTAATAAAATATTGGTAAGACCTCAACCCAAAATTCACATCTTGGGAAAGTAAGACGGCAAGAGCATTGTAATTGAAACTTCTAATCAATGCATGAGATGCTTGGACTCTATACTCCAGAACTCACCCAATGAATTGAACTAGTCTTTTTTACTGATTTGATTCCAATTATAACAAGAACAACAATGAATTGACTTGGGGTGGAGGTTTCTACCTAAAATGATTCAGTAGAGACCATTACCTATCCTATATCTGCTAGGTAGAAAGCAAAAGCAGCAATTCTTAGTCAAAATAGGCAATCTATACCGAAGAATTAGACAAAATATATATATATATATATATATATATATATATATATATATATATATATATATATATATATATATATATATATATATATATATATATATATATATGGGGAAATGTTATTGTAACAAGGGTTCGTTATTTTTTTAAACGTAACAAAGAATCTACTCTGCCACATAGGCAAATGATGTGTCCATTCTAACCGTTGGATAGAAAGAACATGGTCCAGATTACCCACATGTCGAATTTCAAACTTTAATTCAATCAAATACCCCCTATGTATTGGCATGTATCCCGTGCTTGTCCATGCATGTGTACGAGTACTCTAAACATTACTATAACACTATCCAAATTTGAATGGGTTAAATTAAAAAAATAGTAAAAATGAAGGATTAATTTCAGCTACCCCCATTATAGTTTCGAAACATCACCTACCACCCACACCTTTCAAAAAACATTAACTACACCCAATTAACTAACGGAAGAAACGGAAATCAGCATTAGACATTTTTACCCTTTCTTTTTTTAATTGGAAAATTTTAAAAACTAGTAAAATTACTAATATGACCCTTCTCTTTCCTTTCCTCTCTCCCTCCCTCATCTTCTCCTACCCAAATGGAGATTCGTTTGGAGATTAAAATGGGAAAAACTAGACGAGATCGAAAAACTTTCGAAAGGATTTTTTTTTCTGGATAAACTCTGTGATCCTACTGATTACTCATTCTACAAAAACGAATGGCATGTGAAACTAAAGAAACTCATATTTGACGACTCTTTAATATTTCCCATTAATGGAATCCAAAACTGGGACTGAAATCGATATGAACATTAAACCCAATCATTTTCAGATCTGGATTGAGTTGCGAAGAACGTAATAACAGTTTGCTTACTTTGATTGGAGAAGAAGAAAGAAGAAGAAGAAGAATAGAAGGATATGGAACCGGAGCTCTCACATTAACAGTTTGCTTACTTTGATTGGAGAAGAAAAAAGAAGAAGAAGAATAGAAGGATACGTAACTGGAGCTCTCACTTGGAACCTCGTCGATTCCCACCAACAGTTCTTATTTTTTTCATATGAAGATTGCCGCCGGCCAAAGCTTTGTATTCCCCATTTGTTCTCTATTTTTTTTTCTTCTTTCTCAGCTGCTTTTCAACAAATTTCTACTTTGTGTATCACGATTTGCTTAGTTTTCTTTTTTTTCGAGTGTAGGAAAATTAATGGAATCCAAAACTGGGACTGATATCGATATGAACATTAAACCCAATAATTTTCAAATCTGGATTGAGTTGCGAAGACGTAATAACAGTTTGCTTACTTTGATTGGAGAAGAAGAAGAATAGAAGGATATGGAACCAGAGCTCTCACATTAACAGTTTACTTACTTTGATTGGAGAAAAAGAAAGAAGAAGAAGAATAGAAGGATATGGAACCGAAGCTCTCACATGGATCCTCGTCGATTCCCACCAACAGTTCTTAGTTTTTTCAGACGAAGATTGCCGCCGGCCAAAGCTTCGTTGCGCCATCGTCGGGAAAGAAAATGCTTGCATCGTCGTCAGTGAAGATAATTGGAGAAGAAAGGGTAGATCTAGAGAAAAAGAAGAAACATGATTTAGATTTGGGGTTTTACCCTCCTTTAGTGAAGGAGGGTAAAACCGTATTTTAACATTTCTTTAAGGGCATTATTGTCCATTTCAAAATCAATTTTGGGTGACATCAGTAACTAACGGAATTCGTTTAACGGAGTGGATCTATTTGATTAACGGTGGTAAACGTTTGGGTGGTAGTTGATGTTTTTTGAAAAGTGTGGATGGTAGGTGATGTTTCCAAACTATTTTGGGGGGTAGCTGAAATTTATTCTAAAAATGAATGGTCCAGATTTATTTTCTTACGTTTCTAAACGTAACAAACCTTTGTTACAATAACAACAACCTTATATATATATGAAAAAATTTTCATCTAACCCCCAAAAAGGATGTCAAATTCTATCTACTATCCAATGGTTTTTAGAAATTCTAACTGGCCCCATTTAACTGATAGACTTGACTGAACATGTAAGTAGACATTCCTACCTTTTCTATTTGAAACTTTAGAACATTAAAATGAGATAAAGTTACTAATTTGCCCCTTTCTTTAAAACACTAAAATGAAACTCATCTCTGATCATAACCCGACAACATTAACCTCATCTCTCCAAACCCTCAACACTTCACCACAGGCGCATCTTAGGCCGGAGCCATGGTTACCACAACAACCGCTGTAACATCATCGTTCCGCTGAACTCGTCTCAGGACATACATTCTAAATCAGGGAAATTCCAAGCCCAGTTCGGTTTCGATGGACCTAAGAAAGCTCCACCGAAGAAAGCCCCAAAAAGGTTTTCGGACAGGCCTCTGTGGTTCCCAGGTGCGAAGGTGCCGGAATGGCTCGACGGAACCTTAGTGGGTGACTACGAGTTCGACCCGTTCAAGTTGAGCAAGCCGTCTGAGTACTTGCAGTTTGATTACGACAGGTTGGACCAGAACCTGGCGAAAAACTTGGTCGGTGACGTGATAGGATTTGCCGTGAACTTGTCAAATGTTATTTATGATGGCAAGATCTGCTTTTTCCCATCTTTTGGTTATGCTCTTGAGTTTCGTTGTTGGGAAAGACGAAGTTTTCAGTTTTCTAATGGAAACAGCGAATAGGAAAATGAATTTTCTTAGCAAGTAACTCCTCCTGAAGCACACTGTTTTTCGGTGTTTTTTTTTCAAAAGATCGTATGTTATGGAACTCTGTATTTTCATCTTCTTTTCTTCTTCTTTTTTCTAACCTTTTTATAGCCCATCTGTTGTAAAACGAATGAAATATTCTTAGTCTTCTCTATGGAAACAGAGAAGACACCACCTCCACCAAAGGCACCTATGGCATTGCCTAATTGCCAGCTGCTTCCTTTATTTTTCGGCTTATCTAACACCTCACTGACCTCATCAGAGGTCACTTTGTTGCTGTGTCGATCTTCTCTTCCTCGTCCCACTGCTCAGGTTTCGATTCCATCTACGTCCTAGATGGAATCGCCTCATCTTTACCTCCAACCTCCACTGTTCGCCTCATTTCTCTCCCCTTCTCCGCTGTCGACCATGGCCTCCCACCAGAAGCAGAGAACACGAATAAACCATAATAGAAAGAGGGTTTCTTCATTTTACTTTTATTGTAGAAGATGAAAAATTGGTAAGTAAAGGTGTTTTTTTACTTTGGGGGGCATTATGATCTTTTACTTTTGGAATAAGGGCAATATTGGCCTAATATTTGCAACTAACGGAACTCTACTAACGGGTGGGGTCTCTTTTATTAACACTGGAAAAATTTTGGGTGGTAGATGAGACATTTGTAAACGTTTTGGGTGGTAGATGAGACTTTTGAAATTTGTGGGGGTTAGATCGAATTTGACATAGTTTTTGGGGGTTAGATGAAAATTTTGAAAAGATTTTCCCTTGTTGAAGACGCTGTAATAGGTCTTTTTTTGTTTGGAATAGGATACCTAATCCATTGAAGGGCTTGGCTCAAGAGTTTGTAATTAATTACGAGCTTAGGTGTGCCTCGTTCGAGTTTAACATTTTTATTGACATAAATAGCTGCACAACTCCAAGGTGATTTGGTAGGACAAATTAATTTTTTGTTAAAGAGATCATTGGTCTCTTTTTTGTAAGTTTCTTGTAGCTCCTGATTCATTTGGATGGGGAGAGCTTTGGTAGGAATTTGGGATTCAGAGAACCCTTGCTCATAAGGTAATTTGACTACATGTTTGGCGAGACCAAAAAGCGTCAGGAAATTCAGAACATAATTCATGTTTGAATTGATGCCATAACATTTTGATCTGATGTTGAACTGAGGATTGTTTGAGAAAGAATCATGACATGATTTGGAGTTGAAGTAGATCGAAGGTTGGACCTATGGTCTACTAATTTTGATTTGGATGAGGATCCTTCAACTATTTGAGATAAATCCGGTGGAATAGCTGGATCAGGAACATCGATGGATTTTGGTTTATCATCTGGGGGATCTCCCGGGTTAGAGGATCGATCAAAGATAATGATGGACTTTTGTTCAGGATTTTTGGTTTGGTAAAGTTTTGTAGTATCGACCTTAGGATCCTTGAAGGTTTCCATTGGGATAACTGGAGAATATGAAAATTGAATTTGATCAAGTCTTTTGTATATTTGACCTAAGGTTTTGATTTGATCAATTGGTTGTAGTTTTTCTTGAGACGATGTTTGACTATGGCATGCATCTCATGAAGTTCTACAAATCTTCCCTAAGTTTGAGTTATCTATTTGAAAAGATGAAGATGGATTTTGATTAAATGAAAATTTTGGGTTTTGATTACCGCAATACCCTCCTGATGTACTAGTGCATGCACCAGACATGGCTCTAGAATCCATATTCCTAAATAAATAAACTAATACTGAGAATAGTAAAGATTTTTTGGTTGAGTACTACTCTTAAGGGTGTCAACGGGCCGGTCCGGGCCGGTTTCGGTCCGGACTGAATCGGTGTCGGGTTTTATAAGCCCAACCCAAAACATGTCCATTAAGAGTTCGGGCTGGGTTGGGCTGCGCTGGACACAATAACAATCGGGCTGGTCCGGTGTCGGTTTGTTATCGGGTTGGGTTTATTAAGGTGATTTCGGGCTGGTTCGGTCCGGACCGGGCTTATCAAACTTATCAGGCCTATTTTATATGTAAGATATATGACCTATTTTATTATTTCTATCTATAAAATTAGAATCATTCATTCTATATGCATGCAATTCAGTAAATTGTAACAATTAACATACTCTTTTCAACTATAGATTCATATAATCTTTCCGATCAAGAAGTGAACTATAACAGTGTAATATAATCCATCAAAATTTAAAACCATTAAAATTAAGAAACTGGGTCCGAATGGACCTTACCGGTGTTTGGGTTAGGTATTATTGGTTCGGGCTAGTTCGGGCTTCTTAACGGGCTGATCCGGTTTGGTTTCGGTTTGGGCTGAAACGGTGTCGGGCTTTACAAACCGAGACCGAAACATGTCCATTAAGGTTCGGTCCGGGTTGGGTTCGGGTTATATCGGGCTGGTTCGGTCCGTGCTACCGGTCCGGGCCCATTTTTGACACCCTTAACTACTCTTACCTACTAAATGAAAAGAGTGTAAAATATTTTGAAATAATTAAACTATCATTTGCAATATATTGGGAACAGTGTGTAGTATTTTGAAAGAGTTATGCTCTTATCCTCCGCACCGGACAATGGCACGGGTTCGGTTAGACCTTGTTCAGGCTCAGACCCTATCGTGCATGCGGGACTTACAGTCTCATCTGCCCTCCACGAATTTGTCCTATTGCCATATACCTCCTTCTAAACCCTCTTTCCGAGGTGGGATTTAAGAAAACAACTGACAAAATACTAACACATACCCAATATTGATGCAAGATTTAAGTTAATGGGGGTTGTGATGCAATTGGGATTGCCTTGGCACAAAAATATTGATAGAGGCTTTGAAGTTGTTCCAGCAAGATTTCAATAATGGGGCAAAAAATGTTTCACCATAAAGAAAACCAAGCTGGTAATTTACTGTGAAATTTATGATCGAAAGAGAAGAACCATGAATGTTGATTTGTAGAATTTTGATATAAGAATGCTTTATGCGAAGCATCGATATAATCAAAATAATGATATGTTGGTGGTTGATAAGTTTGAGAGAATGATTTTGGAGTCAAAGGATGTTGGGCCCATTGTTCAATGATGATGATTTTGCGGATGATAACAGTTGAATGTGTTACTAATCCGAGTTTGATTTTGTCAAAATGCTGTTTGATGGTGATAGAATCGGTATCAATGAGTATAAACTCATAGAACTCTTGGATTTTTGAAGGAGATTGGTTGTAGAAATGTCAATCTTTTCAAAAATATTTTTGAGCAATTTGAAGAGGATTATCACATCCTCGAATTTGAGGTTCATCCAAAGAAAATAATTCCTCATAAGGATTTTTTGTAAAATATTGAGGTCGATTTGCAGATAATTTTGGATAGGTATTTTGGAGGGACTTATTGACCGATCTAGTAATAGAATGGGTCATTCTTGTGTCAGGAATAATTTGACTGAAACTTTGAACAACAATTTGGTTGAACTGAGTACCTGGTTGGATGAATTGGTTCCTACTCAATTCTTTGAAAAGTCATTTCAAAAACTTGCTGGAGCAAATGGAACCTTCTTCCAGGTTGATTACAAATTATCAAATGTCTACATCTGTAACAAAGGTTTTTGTCTTCAACAGAATTTCTGTTTAGTTAAAGATTTAAACACAGATGTAATTCTAGGTCAACCATTCCTAGATCAAATCAAACATTTTTCTATAACAGATAAATGAATCAAAACAAAGGTTTTTTGCCAACAAATTATGTTTAAGTTTAGTCAACCTGAAAAACAGATTCGATCGTTAAGTCAAACATCAAAATCCTTAGATCATCAAAATCGATCTATCAAAAACAAAGAAACCCATCTTGGTGGCTCTTTGGAGGAGCCATGATGGCTGAGATTTCTTTGGGACTAGATTCCTGAAGGAATTCATGAGTAAAAAAATCAGGGATAGAATTTGATTCTCCTTTGATGTATGAGATGTCAAAATCAAAATTTGATAATAATGCTTGCCATCGTGCAAAAATTCGTTTTGATGCAATATTTTGAATATCATTTTGTAAAACATGTTTGGCGGCACTGCAATCGACCCTAACAATAAATCCTTTGTTGAGTAAATCACTTTGAAATTTTTGAATGCAAAATATAATTGATAAAATTTCTTTTTTGATTGTACTATAATTTTGTTGGGCTGGATTCTAAATATCAGAGGTAAATTGGACCAATTGTTCTTGTTTGTCTAAAACTTGTTTGAGTATTCCCCATACCCTAAATTAGAGGCATCGATTTCTACAATTTTTGGTAAATTTGGATTTGCCAGGTGGAGGCAAGAAATTTCTTTGACAATTTGTTTGATTTTTTGGATGGCTTGAGTATGTTCATCTGTCCAAGGCTTATGTTGTTTCTTAAGACGTTGATACAAGGGAGCACATATTTTGACAATTTAGGGGAGGAAATCTCGAATATAATTCAAACTTCTTAAGAACCTTTGTAATTGGATTTTGTTATATATTTGGTCAGAGAAATTGTCAGTAAAACTGATCGATCTTTCGATCGGAATCTGTGACTATTATTGCAATCAGTAACTGTCAACACCCCAGTTTTGTTACTATTCTTTAAAAAAAAATGTGTTTCTCACTGTTTGATCGGTTTAGTCCCACTGTCTCTAATAGAATAAGTTTAATTTTTTTTTCTTTCAGGGAAAATCAGATGTTATTAATTAGTGTTATAAAAAAAAAAAAAAAAAAGCATTGACTTCCAAAAGATTTGATGAGTGGATTTGATATAATAAAAAAAAATGGTTGCTTTTGCTTTGGTTTACTTCGATTGAACGGATTTGACACAAGAGAAAAAGGGTGGAAAAAATTGCTTTTGTTTGATTTTCTTCCAAAAGAAAGCATGACTTACGAGGGGAAAAGTCACATTTTGAGATGACCATTTTCATTTTTGGGAAGATAACGAATATGAGGAAGAAAAGAGAGAAAATCGGGGGGAGAGAGAGAGAGAGAGAGAAAGAATCAAGGAACTCTGCTTTTTGGGAGGGCTCAAGAGAAGAGGATCAAATAGCTGCAGATATTAAGGGATTTCAGAGGGATCTGGGAGATTACTTGAATGGAGCTAGGTCTGTCAGCTGCGAAAGAGAAGAAGGAGGGTTCGAGAGGAGAAGTTGGTCTCTGTCGGGGCTGCTAAGAAAAGAGGGGATTTAGAAAGAAGAGGGTTGAGAGAAAAGAGGGACTAAGAATGAAACTGAGGGAGACAATGAGACAACCGAGGGAGGAGAAGTTACCGCAGCAAAAGGAAATAGAGAAGCGGGTGGCAGGAGTTAGAGCTGGGAAGAAGAAATCAGGTGAGAGGAAGAAGAAGAAGAGTCGAAAAAGAAGAAGAACAAAAGAAGGAACGGCTGAGAGAGGGTTTAGGGAATGAAAGGAGCTCCTATCAGCAGAAATCCAGGTGTGAGAGAGAAGAGAGTGGAGAGAATGTTATCGCAAGAGGGTTCTTCCGATCAGAGGATTCTAGAAGAGAGGGCGGTTGTTGGGTTTTGAGAGTGAGATGGAGTGAGAGAGGAGAAGAGGGAGCTGCGGTTCAAAGCAAACTAAGGAGTGGTGGCAGCCAGTGGAGGTGAGTGGCGACGGTTGTATTAGGAGAACGAGGGCAAGTTGTAGCTCGAACTTCGGAATCGGATCGGCTGAATCTATTAACTCTCCAATAGATTCTATTCAGCTTCGGTTCAGGGTTTTGTTTCCAACCGGATTTCAAAGTTGAGATTAGTCTAGGTCCTAAGGGATTCTTGTGCTCGAACTGGCAAAGTTTAGCATTTCTTTGATGGGATATTTGTGGTGTAAAGGTAAAGTTATACATAATGAAATGCAAAGCAAGCAAAGGGATGCACTGATTTCAAGAGGAGGCAACGGCAACAGTATAAGGTTTTTGGGAAACTTTGGTTTGGCTAATGATTCAATTTGTCTTTCAATGACTGGGCAGCTTAAATTAGGGCTGCAACTGGGCCGGGTTGAGCTGGGTTTTTCAAAACCCTAACCCCAACCCTGACTTTTTAAGCTCAACCCTAACCTTGTCCAACCCTGTCAGGGTTAAAAAAAATACAACCCTAATCCTGACCTTGACAGGGTTGGGCCTAACCCTAACCAGCCCTGATTGACCCTAACAGGGCCGGGTTGGGTCGGGTTAACCCTGATTAACCCTGATTCAGGGTCAGATTGACCTTGATTAACCTTGTCCAACCCTGATCTATTTTTATCTTATTTAAAGAATGCATTTGTAAGAATACATTCCAAGAATGCATACAAAATGCAATCCAAATTGAAAACTTATCAACGGAAAATGAATGTCAGACAATCCATGAACTCCATCTTCATGCCCAGGAAGACACCCGTTCAGCAATCCCTCATCTAGGAATGACCAAAAATTTTGTCGGTTCTTTCATTTTTTTTAATCATGTTTTGATCGCTTTCTTTCAATTTTCCATATTCAGGTTTTGTTTGATTTGCTTTGAGTTTCTTGATATAATTCCTTTGTTTCTTCTAAGTTTTTCTCTCTGTTGATTCTTTTTTTTTTTTTTTTTAAATCATGTTTTGATCGATTTCTTTTAATTTTTCAGATTTGATTTATCTGGCCAGATCTGGCCAAGTTTGTAGAATCACAAATCTGACTGTGATGTTTCTTTAACATGATTGTTGATCATGCTTAATGTAAAAAAGATGCATATTCTGATTTCATATTCTAAACCCAAAACATCAAATAAAACTCCACTGATAACATTTATGTTCTCTTCTGCTGTGTAAAAAATTCAAAATCAAGCCAAATAAATAAAGAAATAAACATAAACTCAATCCAAGGCACCTAACCTCTGTAGTTGAGTAAAAAAAATAAATAGCCAAGCAAAAACCGAATAACCAAGTGCAATCTTAAACTTTTCCAAAGTAACTTACCTGATATCCGTCAGAGAGATTGAGAGAGAGAGTCAGAATGACCAAACAACCAACTGCAAGTCTGCAACTATCCGATTCGGAATGAAGGAGAACATTAAAAGTTACAACTACAGGACATCAAAAAATCGGAGAAATCCTGAGAGACCCGAGAGAGAGAGAGAGTCGAGAGTCGAAAGAATCAGAGAGATTGAGTGATTGAAAGTCTAGGAGGCACCGTTCCCTCTTAGGGTTTCGTTTGAGAGAGAGAGATTGAGAGAAGAGGCGAAGAAGAGAAGAGATGAAGGCGTTGCCTCTACTCTTAGGGTTTCGTAAACTCGACTTTGTTCGAGTCTTTGAGAGAGAGATGAAGAAGAGAAGAGATGAAGAAGAGAAGAGGAGAAGAGATGAGGAAGAGAAGAGGAGAAGGTGCGGTGCCGCGGCTGCCGAGTGCCGCCGTCTTCTTAGGAGTTAGGGCTTCGTCTTCTTGAGAGAGAGAGAGATCCAGAGAAAATGAGATTATCTGGTCGATGAGGGCTTACGGCTTAGGTAGAAGTAGAACTTAGGTTTAGCTTTAGCCTTTAGGTTTATAATTTTATATATAATAAATAATATATATATATATATATATATATATATATATTGGTATAAAATTAAACCCTAACCGAGCCCTGTCAGGGTTCGGGCCGGGTTCAACCCTGCCAGGGTTCAGGGCGGGCCTAGGCGGGTTCGGGTCGTCAGGGTAAAACTTGCACCCCTAGCTTAAATGGAACAAGTATTCTTCTGTACATTCTCACAAGATATCCTATTTAAGAGAGTTTTGCTCTTTATGGTTGTTTCTGTTTAGACTAGATTATTGTTGTTGTTTATTCTTGTGAGACTTTGAATGTGCATGTAATCAATGTCATGCTGCTCCATTATTTCTTGTTGTTTAAAGTTTATTTTTGTAACTTCTATCTCGATCAAGAAAATTCACAAAATTATTGGTTTAACATTTTTTTTCGGTTGAGATACTCCTGAGTTTGAAATGGGTGTCACGCGTGGTTGTCAAGTTATTCTCCTATGATCTTGAGTACAACACATTTGTGTAAGCACAACACATTTGTGTAAGCACCCCATTTTTGCTTTCCTTAACTAGGACAACCATATTGGTGTGTAAATAACAAGAGAGGGGAGGCGAGTGAAGCTCTCTCAAATTAGCAGTCAATTAGTCCCTGTATGCTCTCTACGGTGTTCTGAGCTGAGCCAAAGTACCCCAGTGTGCAAAAGTTTTGGTGAAAGGATTCGGAAAGGTTGCGGGTCAATTCAAAGTTTGGACGGTAAGCGGTGACTTCGAGGCTGATTTTTGTGGGCTCCACAGCAAGGTCATGGGCTATAATTTGCATGGACGCATAGGACACATAATCATCTCCAAAATGAGACCAGAATCGCTTAATTCTGATGTCAGATGGAGAAGAGATCGCGATTTTAGTTGATTTGAAAATGCAGAGGGTTTTTTTTTTTTGTGTGCGAAGTATCATAAATTAAGGACTTTTAGGTGAATTATCATAAATTTGATTTGATCGGACTTCATTCGGCCATATCTTGATCATCCGAAGTCCGAATCAGGCGATTCAAGTGCCAGTGTGCTCCATTGCCTGTCCTCTTCAAAGTAGACGTAAAGAATTTTGGGCAGAAGTCGTCAGCGGGTCCCATGCAAAGTTGCTAGTAGGATTACCGTCAAAACTTCAATTCATCATATTTTGGTCATCCAAAGTCTGAATCAGGCGATTCAAGTGCCAGTGTGCTCCATTGTCTGTCCTCTTCAAAGTGGACGTAAAGAATTTTAGGCAGAAATCGCCAACGGATCCCATGCAAAGTTGCTAGTAGGATTATCGTCAAAGCTTCAATTCTTCATATTTTGGTCATCTGATGTTCGAATCAGGTGATTCGAGCACCAGTGTGCTCCTTTGTCCGTCCTCTTCAAAGTGGACGTGGGAAATTTAAGACAGAGACCGTCGAAATTTTTCATGCGGAGTTGCAAGCTGAAAGGACCCATAATAGAGAGAGAGAAGCCAGTCCAATTCGGCTCAAACCCAATTCAATCTAACCCAGTCAAACTTGAACAGCCCAACTTGACCCAACCCAGACCGGCCTAGACCGAGTCGGGTTGGCCCATGTGTATGCACTTTATGTATTTGTTATATATATTTTATATACTATATACATTTATATATTATATAATATATATTTTATATATGTTATATTATGTATATTTTTATATTATATATATATATATATATATATATAAAGAGAGGGAGTGGGAATCCAACAAGGAAAGAGAGAGACTAAGAGAGGGAGAGAGAGAGAGAGTGAGAGAGAGACTAAGAGAGAGAGAGAGAGAGAGAAAGGGAGACCATAAAGAGAGAGAGAGAGAAAGGAAGACCATAAAGAGAGGAGGAAGAAAGCCAAAGGAGTGAGAGATCGGTGGAGGGAAAGACGGATGTGCAGCCACCTCCACCTTCTCTCCCATCCCTCATTAAACCCACCCGTGTACTCCACTTCACCTCCCATCTTGAGCCCAACACATCACCTCTCCTTACCTAGACAGTTGCTACAACTTTCAACTCCTTCTCACCTCCCTTCGACACCTATCCAACTCCCATGCTACCTCATTAAATCCATCCCTCACTAACCGATTGATGTCCATCCTATCTAGTGTAAGCACCCCATTTTTGCCACCCTCAGCATAAGTGAACCAATATGGCAGGTTTTCGATCTTTAACCCAAAGGTTGGTGATTCTCTAATGAACCCCACAGTAAGGTCATAGGCTATTACATACTTGGATGAATAAATCGTGAAATTATCTTCAAAATGAGACCGGAATCATCAGTGTGCAATACTTATAATAGTGGTTCTAAGTTGATTTATATTGTCACCAGGTATGCTTTTGGAGTTTTAGTCAAAGATTTTCTTTACTTTCATCCCTCTATTTTAGATTCAACTTCATATGAGCTGCTTTCTTTGTCACAGACAATATAAGAAAGTGGTGGATATGGGGCTATTGGATCTCTCCCTTGATGTATGAGCAAAATGCGTAATTAGTGAATGAGATGTTAGATTTATGTGGGCTTAATTAATTACCTAAACTAGTTAATTCAGTGAGAATCTGATTGACACGGTATAACCGGTTTGGTTTGGTTCGTCACACGGTATGAGATAGGTTTGGTAACCCTAATTCTATTGTGGGAAGGGTTTTAGGGTTACATCTGTATTCTATAAATACAGGGTTAGAGTCCCCACAGCCACGGTTAATAAAGTTCTCTGCACCCATTAGCAAGAGACGTCAGGATATCCTCTGGAGGCTGTGGAAGACTGTAGCCGAGGGATTTCGATCAAAGTTTGGAGCGACGTGGAGTGTATGGAATTAATCTCTTCACAGACAGGTATGTCTTTATGATTCACAGTTTATGATTTCTCTATGTTCTAAGGCTACTGTATGGATGGAGAATGGGTTTCTTGGAAACCCTAATCTCATAATATTCTAACAGTTGGTATCAAAGCCAACCATACAGACCTAGAATCGATGGAGATCGATTATAAAGACTGATAAAAATTAAAAGAGAAATTTTTTTTCAAGTTTTGGATCGAATCTCGATCAGATCTGTCGGAGTTTTCCATAGACGAAAATTTTTTCGACCGACAAAATAAATCAAGCTACATACCGTTGGAAAGGCCTCGAAGAGACGGAGCCGGCGATATAAAAATCGCCGGCATCGGCCGCCGGACGCGCCGGCAATCGCCGGCGGAATCCGTGAGTGAGATCCACTCGCGGGTGGGAAGAAAAAAAAAAAAAAAAAAAAAAGAAAAGCAAAATAAAAAAAAAAAAAAATTCTGGCGGCGTTGACCCGGTCATCACCGGGTCAACTCGGCAACCCTAACGGGTTGACTGTGACTCGGCCCGAGCCGACCCAAATAACAAAAAAAAAAAAAAAAAAATGTCTGTCGGCGTCGAGTCATCGCCGGGTCGACTCGGCGCCGGATCGCTAACCCTAACTGGGTTGCGGGTTGCCTGGGCCGAGTCAACCCAGCCCCGGGGCGCCAGGCCAAGACCGACACTGCAAAGGCTGGCCCAGCCCAAGCCAAGCCCAGGCCCAGGCCAAGCCAGCCCGACCAGTCAGACCCAGCCATGGCTGGCCCAGGCCCAGGCCAAGCCAGCCCGTCTGGCAGACCCAGTCCTGACCCGAAAACCCGGTCCCTGTCCGGTGGGGTGACCCGAAAACCCACCAGTGTATCCGGTGGGGTGACAGAAACCCAGCAGTGTACCCGGTGGGGTACTCGAAAAAAAAACGTTTTTCGGCCCGAGACCCGAATCACATCCGTATTCTGACCCGGTAGTCCAGATTTGTGACCCGTCTTCCCATTTAGTTGGACCGGCTACCGGCGGTTGACCCTTGAACCAGACCGTGGTTCGGTCTGCCCCAGGCCGTGTGGTTCGGCCTGGACCAAAGTAGTAATAAAAAAAAAAAAAAAACAAAGGTGGAGAATAAAAAGGGAATATTCGGTTCTTTGAGAGAACCAAACCGATTTGGTCAGACCGGATCGAACCAACCCGAACCGACCTAGACAGGGTTTTCCTATAAGGGTCTGTTTGGGTCTGGTTTTGATAAAAAGGACATTAAACAGTGATTCTGGGAGCTAGGAATGTCGGATTGACCTCCGGTTTGTTTCGTTGGACTCCATTTTTAATGCTCTTCAATCTAGTATAAATTTTGGTACATTTTGATGCATTTAAAAATATATTATTATGGAAAAATGCTCTATGGGAACTCGATTTGCAATGTTTTTGCTGATTTTTCTTAAAGTTATTGTACAAAATTGATTGATTGAGCTAATGTGCATGTTCATATGAATGTTTA
Source organism: Protea cynaroides (assembly GCA_028583415.1). Classification (NCBI taxonomy): domain Eukaryota; kingdom Viridiplantae; phylum Streptophyta; class Magnoliopsida; order Proteales; family Proteaceae; genus Protea; species Protea cynaroides. The sequence continues at coordinate 18,241,190 of CM053265.1, forward strand.
GACTTATAAAATTGTATTTTAAAGCATTCATGGTTAAAAAAATATCCCACATAAGCTGCAGTTTAGGATTTGTTCATATCATGGTGGAACTTGGTGTGACCACCAAAGTGACAACCTTGTTTTATTATGATGTGTTCAAATTCTAGAATATGTATTTATAAATATTTCAGTTTTGATAATGTTCACCCAAAGGTGACATTGTCCAAGTTTATTCAAATTATGATTTATAGCTATTGTGTGAGGATTATGGTGTGACCACCAAAGTGGCAACCTTAGTTCTAGCATAATATGCTCAAATCTAGCATTTATGCATTTACAAACTACTATAAGAAAATATAGTGTTCACACAAAAGTGACACTAACATAAACTCTCACTTTTATGGATGCAGCAAAGAATGACACTGTCCACCCAAAGGTGGCGTTGTCAAAGAAAATAAAAAATTCATGCACATGGTTGAAGGATTGTGGCTTTAGGGGTCTTCATCCACCCAAAGGTGGTGAGATTTTCGAAAGTCATTATCTCTTCGCAATTATTGCACAGATATTGAAAGGACCAGTGCACATATTGTCCCAAAGGATGTGTGTGTAGTTCGATTGACTTTTCAAATATATTAATTAGCTTGCACATGTTATGTATATATATTATTGCTAGCTAATTTTATTTGGTATTAATCGTAGACTTACAGTTATTTACATTGTTGTGGACATGTAATGATTAAATACCTTAAGATGCCTGTCTTTGGTTGCCAGTTTTATGAATTGGCATGGAAACTGAAAACTAGTCTAGGATTGTTTAACCTAGATGTACTCAACAGAAAACCTGTATTCTGATCCTTAGGGTGTTCAGTCCTTAAGATCAAGTAAAGCAATGTTCAGATGAGAAACATTGAAAAAGGATATTTTCTGAGAAATCCAAAGAAATATTTGATTTTTCAAGAAGGGGCAGAGAAATGTTTTATTACTCAAGTCCATCAGTATCAGTTTTTGATGATAAGAGATGATATTCGAAATATGAGGAAATACAAGGTAGAGCTGTTAAGTATTAATGATAAGCTCAAGGATAAGTGAATATTTGTAGGTTCATTAAAACCTATGTAAGTGACATTTTAGACTTTTCACTTCCTCACAAGAACTGTATAGTCTGATCCTGGTGACTTATAGTGCTCAAAAATATAGTGAACCCTCAAGTGAAAGAACTAAGGATAAAAGTCAAAGAAAAGAGAAAAATATGAATGCCAATGTCATAGTGCATAATATATACCCAGATAAAGGCAAGTTGTAAAAGGGGTAGGAAAACCCATAGAAAGAAAATATTTTTCATGAAATAGTCAGAAAACTTATGACAAAGAATTAGACATTAAGAAACTACAAGATAAAATGGATCTAAGTAGAATAAAATTCTTGTAGAGTGACTCAGAAGGGACATGTAAGGAAAAATTTATATAGCTGGACAGCTTAAGTGAAAAAGGAATAAGGATTATGAAACTTCCGAGCAGAAGGAGCAGTATATTGGATACTTAAGCATTAATCTTTAATTTATTCTATCTTTAGAAGTTAAACTGTATATTGTAATCTTCCACCCTGGTCATAAGGGTTTATGACTGTTGTCCAAAGAAAGATTAGAAAGAATAATATTCTGAAACTTTCCTTCCAAGATTTATTACATGTATATATGTGAGAATTAATTAAAAGAGAAGATGACAAGATTAAAGTAAGTGAAGGTTATTCACAACAAGGATTTATTGGAATTGGTGGACATCGAGATTTCATCTAGGACTTCTTGTCACAGTTTAATCTATGGTTGTTTTTCAAATAATGAAAAATTAAGGTGGAAAAACTTTTATTAAAGGAATTGAAACTATTGGATCTGAATGAGAGAGTTTTGGGAGATCATGTGATACTGTTCTATTCCCTGATAAATTTAAGCAAGTATTTGCTAAAATTTAAGAATGTATTTGATCCTGTAAGGAAAGAATTGATATTGCAGCTTATATTATTAGTAGAGTGCTAGTTATTCAGTTTTCAGTTTCAATTTAAGTTATCTTCTTGTTATGAGACTGGGAAACCCGACATGTTTTCATAGCACTCGTAGGAGAGTGATTATTATAGGACATTGAGTTGTTATATTATGAGATGTCAAAATAGACTCAAGAAACTTAAAGTTTTGATGAGACCACATGGAAATGGATGTAAAGTAACCAGTTGAGATAACAGAAATGTTACTAGAATATAATGAAATGATTATAGAGATATTCATTAAGATCGATGCTTCAGCCATAGTAGCAGAGCTAGATGAGGCAAAGAAGAGATATACTGGACCATGTAAATCTATGATTTCATCCAATCACATGTTGTACTTCAAAATAGATGTTTTTGGTGATGGACAAAAATGAAGATCCTAATGATTTTGAGCAAGTTATTAGTAATGAAATTGTTCTTGAATGTTTAATGATCATAAGAGATGTGTTGTTGTCTATGAACAATAACGAGACTTGAAATTTATGCTTTTGTCAATGAGCGGTGTACTCATAGGCTAAAAATAGATATACAAAGAAAATGTGTGATTCCAGTGGGAGAATTGTTTGCTATAAAATAAGACTTATAGATAGCAAAGTGGAATCACACAAAAGGAAGAGAAAGCATAGTGGAATCACACAAAGGGAAGAGAAAATATTGAACTTTAATTTTAAGGTCTTAGTTGCTCATTTTATTTTGGAGTTACATCAGGTAGATGTAAAGATCGTTTTGATCAAAGAAAATCTTGAAAAAAAATGTTTATATATTTTAATCACAAGGTTTTGTGGTAAGAATAAAGAAGATATATTTTATAGACTTATAAAGTCAATCTGTGGATTAAACGGGTATCCAGATAATGGTATTTGAGGTTTGACAGGGTTGTATCTTCTTTCAACTTTGTTGAGATTGTCATTGACCATTGTATATATATCTATAGGTCAGTGGGAGTGGATTCATTTCCTTGTCATGTGTGTTGATGATTTTCATTGGCCTGTAGTGACATGGTTTACTAATTGAAATCAATATTCTTCTGTCTGATAACTTCGACATGTAAAACTGTATGAGCAAGTACCTTTGTACCGGAATTGAGTTTGCTCGTGACAGATAAATAAAATTTTGGATTTATCTCAAAGTATAAATATTGTTCGTGTTTTTGAATGGCTCAAGATGCATGTATAACTAGTAAGTTGCGGATGCTAAGATCAGTAAAGGAGATAAATTGACAAAATTGTAAGCAAAGAATGATACTGAGTATTAGCATTTACAATGCAGTAAAGAGTTTGATATATGTTTAAGGTTGTAATATTTTCATATAGCCTTTTCATTGAGTGTCATAGGATGTTTTCAGTTGGATGCTGGTATAGTTTACTGGACAATGGGGAAAAGGAAGGTCATGCGGTACATGCAGAGGACCAAAGATCATAAGTTCATTTATAAAAGTAGTGACACTCTAGGCTATTTTGATGTAATTTATTATGATTGTATTGATGACAAGAAATCAACTTCAAGGTTCATTGTCATGGTGATAGGGTTTTTTGTAACTCTAAGTAAAGATAACAACCAAGATATCTTGTGTGAAAATTTATTCTTTAATTTGGAGATTGTAGACTCCGCTTCTAAATCTATTGAGATGTATTCTGACAGCGGTTCAGCTGTGTTCTTCTCAAATAATAATATGAAATCTAGTATTTCAAAGTATAATGGAGATTGAATCACTTCAAGTAAGAAAGATTTTATATCATTGTAGATTCTCAGACGAAGGTTTTGTCAGTGGGAGTCTTTAAGGGACGATATGTCCAATATAAGAATGGTTGAAAACAAATAATTTTTTTTCAGAGGCTTAAGTGGTCAAAGATCTGGGAATCAGTGGGAGTCTCTTGATATGCTTAATCAGTGGGAGACTTTTTATGTTTATACTTGTGTTTTCACATTGCTTACTGTACTTGATTGTATTGCTCATGGTTTGATGGATATAATTTTTGTAATTATGATTTTGTTTACATTAACATTTACGTTATTGCTATTTTGCATACATAGTTATGTGTTTGACATGTCACAGATATGAGACAGTATTTAGCCAAAGTTTCAAAGCAGTATTTAACCAAAGTTTCAAGGCAGTATTTAGCCAAAGTTTCAAGGCAGTATTTAGCCAAAGTTTTAAGGCAGTATTTAGCCAAAGATTTAAGGTGGTGTCTAACCAATGTATGGTATTGTAATTTCGGAATATTTAAATACCATGTTAAGTTGCCCATAAAGGTTTTGGGGCACTTTGATTAAGGTTTTTTAATCAAGTTTGGACTCGCATGGGAGGTTAGTTTCATGCATTATCTCGAAGCGATTCATGTATTGAGTAGACCCTGTTGTGGTCGATGTAAGTTTATACACCATACGTTAAGGTGTATTATTCGTTGTTGCTCACATTGGAAAGCTTAATGGATGTTTCAAAGTTAGTGGCGATTTAGTGTGTTGGATTCTGTGGCCACACTGGTTAATGATAGTTTTGTAATTAATATAGCCCAAGTGGGAGATTGTTAGATTTATGTGGGCTTAATTAATTACCTAAACTAGTTAATTCAGTGGGAATCTGATTGACACGGTATAACCGGTTTGGTTTGGTTCGTCACACGGTATGAGATAGGTTTGGTAACCCTAATTCTATTGTGGGAAGGGTTTTAGGGTTACATCTGTATTCTATAAATATAGGGTTAGAGTCCCCACAGCCACGGTTAATAAAGTTCTCTGCACCCATTAGCAAGAGACGTCAGGATATCCTCTGGAGGCTGTGGAAGACTGTAGCCGAGGGATTTCGATCAAAGCTTGGAGCGACGTGGAACGTATGAAATTAATCTCTTCACAGACAGGTATGTCTTTATGATTCATAGTTTATGATTTCTCTATGTTCTAAGGCTACTGTATGGATGGAGAATGGGTTTCTTGGAAACCCTAATCTCATAATATTCTAACATGAGATCCTTGGGAAAAACTGGGACCCTATAGGAGTGGTAGTCTTGAATCTCGTACAGTTTTCACTGATGCATATTGGTATTGGATCGAAGGAAGGGCATTGATTGGTTTTGGTTTGCTGTTCAATGTAATTTACACATTACCTGTCACTTATTTAAATTGTGAGTACGATATATTTATTTATTTTTGGTTTTAAGTGATTCAGTTGACCTATTAAACTTCACATAATGTCTATTATACGTATAATCTTATGGGCAGGGCAATATTGGAAAAGAGCTTGAATGGTAATAGTGCCAGCAAAAATAGGGACATGAATGAGATATCATCATCCAAAGGAAAGATCTCTGAGGTAGGCATTAATCTAGATTTTGTCAAGCCAAAACCATTGCCTCCTTTCAATTTCTATTTGTAGCTGGTCCACATTAATTTGATCAAAATGACAAACAGGAGGTACGTCATCTGAGTTTTCATCTTATGGCATGCCTACAGTTGTTGCCAATCTGAACAGGGAGCGGGGAATGGTTTTTCGGTTTGAGCCTCTTTGCCTCATCTTTGATGAAATTAGATACTCTGGTAGCTTTTTCTTTCAATTTTGCAATTAAGAATGCCAAAGTATTGAGGACTTCTTTCTTGAGAGTCGGAGTGATGCATTAATGATCACTGGTTAAACTGAATATATAGGAAATGAAAGCACGAGGTTTTGTCTTAAATGTGACAACTGGGGCATCATGTTGCTATTTTCTTTCTAAGATAATTGGTAGACCTTTAGTTAACTGGCTATGGCCTGAAAAATTGGGGTTTTTCTAGGCAGAGTTATTTCCTGTAATTTCCTTTTCCTGAAAAGTATATCCATTTTTCATGTATTTAATACTTTTTTACTTTTTCTCACTTGATATTTTTGCATTTCAGATAGCAAAGGGTAGGGAAAAGTTGCCGAGTTACATGATTTTTTTAAGGATTACTCCAACTTTGCCTAACACATATATTAATGTGCATCTCCAATAGTGGATATATCTTTTCATGTGTTTGTCTTGGCAACGTTGGTTGGACTTATTCCAGCTTCATATATCACTGTTAGAGTAAGTCTTGCCATTCATTCAATTTCTTCTGATCATTAGTTTATATTTTGTTCATAAAATAAAACTTTTTGCCTCTTGTTCTTATGATGTTTAATTATTTATTTCCTTGAGAAAAGTTTCTTCTGAGCATTTGCATTCTTGTTCTTTTCAATGTTTCAAATCTATTTACTGTAGCTAGAAATCCATCGTTTATGACCTCACTCAGGCCATTTAACCTTAAAGAGTCTTGTTTGGTAAGAGCCCTTAATTTTATTATCATGGTATTTGTTCATGGGATTTTTTTTTTATATTTTGTTATTATTGAAGTATGAGGATGAAGGTGGGTGTTTTGTTTACTCTCACAGAATGTTCTAATGGACTTTGCAAGATTGAATGGTCTTATGGGGAAACAGTGTGAGATGACTCTAAGAGACAGAAAGGGAAGGACAAGCTGCAGTTAAATCCGATCAGTACTCTTTAATCATTAAACAATTTCCTCTATTTTTTTTTTGTTACAAGACTTAATTATAAGACCACTTATCACAAAATCAAAATTGTGGATGAAGCTTAAGTGGTTCAGTAATATGGCGCCCATTAATGTGGCCTTATTTGTCTCCACACCCTTGGATTCTTCCCCAACCGATAATTTTGATGTCTTCCATCTTATATTTTGTCAATCCTCTATCTTTTGAATGTTAGATAGTTGAAACAATTGTGCAAAACAATAACTAATTATGAGATTCTCCAATAATAAGTAATCACTATGCTGCTTTCATATTTTCGTATGCATGTGTCTCATTGAAATTGGATTCCAGTCTGCAAAATCACAAGTTTCACACTCACTAGTATTGCACACCTTCAAGGGTACGATTAACATAGCTGGGAAACAAATGCGTGGAACTACTGTTTTATCCCCTGCAAGGAACATTTTCAAAAAATGTATCCTATCAGAAGAACATGTGGTAATTATTCTGTTCTTCAAAATCTTTTATTTTGCTCTTTAACATCTGAGTAGTAATAAGTTGTAAAATCTTGGACAGAATCGACTTCAGTCCTAAAGGAGCAGAACAATGATCATGGGGATAGAGAAAGACCAACTATGAATGAAGCTAGCTTTTTTAAATTAACAAATGACTTTTAACGACGGTTTATTATTACCGTCGTTAAAAGTGAGAAAATATACACGACGGTGTTGAGTATTCGTCGTAATATCCTGATATATAGGACGGTTTTTTATTACTGTCGTAAATAAACTTTTCCGGACGACTGCCAATTCCCGTCGTTAACATTTACGACGCCTGCATATATGACGGTAATGTGACTATATATGACGGTAAATAACCGTCGTAAATTTTTTTTGCGACAGGTAAAAACCTTTTACAACGGAAAAAAACCATCGTAAAAGCTAAAAAATGTTGTAGTGTACAAAACAGAAATTTGTAGAAAAACAGCCGAGAAAGAAGAAAAAAAATAAAGAACAAATGGGAATACAAAGCTTTGGCCGGCGGCAATCTTCATATGAAAAAAATAAGAATTGTTGGTGGGAATCGACGAGGTTCCATGTGAGAGCTCTGATTACGTATCCTTCTATTCTTCTTCTTCTTTTTTCTTCTGCAATCAAAGTAAGCAAACTGTTAATGTGAGAGTTCCGGTTCCATATCCTTCTATTCTTCTTCTTCTTCTTTCTTCTTCTCCAATCAAAGTAAGCAAACTGTTATTACGTTCTTCGCAACTCAATCCAGATCTGAAAATGATTGGGTTTAATGTTCATATCGATTTCAGTCCCAGTTTTGGATTCCATTAATGGGGAATATTAAAGAGTCGTCAAATATGAGTTTCTTTAGTTTCACATGCCATTCGTTTTTGTAGATTGAGTAATCAGTAGGATCACATAGTTTATCCAGAAAAAAAAAATCCTTTCGAAAGTTTTTCGATCTCGTTTAGTTTTTCCCATTTTAATCTCCAAACGAATCTCCATTTGGGTAGGAGAAGATGAGGGAGGGAGAGACGAAAGGAAAGAGAAGGGTCATATTAGTAATTTTACTAGTTTTTAAAATTTTCCAATTAAAAAAAGAAAGGGTAAAAATGTCTAATGCTGATTTCCGTTTCTTCCGTTAGTTAATTGGGTGTAGTTAATGTTTTTTGAAAGGTGTGGGTGGTAGGTGATGTTTCGAAACTATAATGGGGGTAGCTGAAATTAATCCTTCATTTTTACTATTTTTTTAATTTAACCCATTCAAATTTGGATAGTGTTATAGTAATGTTTAGAGTACTTGTACACATGCATGGACATGCACGGGATACATGCCAATACATAGGGGGTATTTGATTGAATTAAAGTTTGAAATTCGACATGTGGGTAATCTGGACCATGTTCTTTCTATCCAACGGTTAGAATGGACACATCATTTGCCTATGTGGCAGAATAGATTCCTTGTTACGTTTAAAAAATTAACGAACCCTTGTTACAATAATATATATATATATATATATATATTGTCTAATTCTTCGGTATAGATTGCCTATTTTGACTAAGAATTGCTGCTTTTGCTTTCTACCTAGCAGATATAGGATAGGTAATGGTCTATACTGAATCATTTTAGGTAGAAACCTCCACCCCAAGTCAATTCATTGTTGTTCTTGTTATAATTGGAATCAAATCAGTAATAAAAGACTAGTTCAATTCATTGGGTGAGTTCTGGAGTATAGAGTCCAAGCATCTCATGCATTGATTAGAAGTTTCAATTACAATGCTCTTGCCGTCTTACTTTCCCAAGATGTGAATTTTGGGTTGAGGTCTTACCAATATTTTATTAGGGGTTGAACCAATCCAATAAGTTGTCTATTGAACGGTGTATAAATCTGGGTTAGCTGTTGAGTCCCATTGCTTTGAGGTCATGGGACTCAACTCATGTATCTCGGAATTAAATGGGGTAGGCTAAATTGATTTTCATTCTCCAACCAATTCTTTTCAAAGCCTTATTTGTTATCAATTATTCAAAAAGGTGTGGTTTTAAATGATCTCCTAATGTTCACAAAACTTGATGGATCATCTACAATCTCGAACACTTTAAAGGGACTCCTTCGTTGGATTGAAAGGAAATTTGTGTTTTGTTAGCAAAGTGACAAAGTTGAGGATAGCCTCTCAAAGTTTCTAGTAAAGTGATAAAAGTTTTCAGAAACCACCTCTGAAGATCTAAGCCAAAGCATCATTTATGTTGATTAGAGATCTAAGTTATGTTTGTACATATGGGAATAAAATTTAAAGCAAAGTTCCATTTTATTTCAAACTATCATATTATTTATTTACAAATTACAGAATAAAGAATTGTTGAGGGTCATCTCAACTTTTTCATAATCTATTCACAAAAGAATTAAAAAACTAGCTAATCATTCATATCTAATCTATTCACAAAAGAATTAAGAAACTAGCTAATCTCATTCATATCTAGCCACGTAGTACTTTCGGGCGATGATGTCATAAACTTGTGTGGTACCAATTATTTCTCAATTTTATCTTTGGATGACTGTTGCTGACGAAATTTCCTTTCTTCTGAAAGCAGTTTGGCAAACCTGTTTGTAACAAATTAAGAAAATAAGGAATCAAATATGAGATCAATCATAGTATAAATTTGCCCCAACAAAATGGTGAGAAAAACTTGAAAAATGCCTTACTTTTTAAGAGTTTCAGCATTGGTAACACCATTTTGATCAACAGGTTCATTGAGGCCAGTTTCTAAATTCACCTTAGAAACTGGTTTATTCAATAACTCTTCGCCGACCTTCACTAGATTGTTCAAGTTTTCTTTGGTAGCAATATCAACTGAAGAAATACTTCCACTTAATGTATAATCCTGAATAATACTTGAAAGAGCAATGTCAGTAATTCATGGAAGTATGATATCAAATTATTTTTAGAAAATCATCTATTTAATTACCTGGATCCGTAAGTAATAATTCTCATCGGATTGCAAGGCTTTAAAGACCACAGAAAGATAGAAGTCAACCATGTCTCCACTTGCCTGGGAGAACACATCTATTAATGGAGTTGAGCCATCATTATATAACCATCCTTGAGCACCCCACTTGTTTACCTTTGTAGCATTGTATTTCTGTTTTATCTTTGCTACACCAGTTCCTAAGGAGATCAATAGAAATCGATCACATTCCAAGGGCCTGAAAGATAAGAAACCTGGATTTTTCTTGAGATGTGTGTGCTTGGTGATTTCCCCAATTGCAACCAAGGCCTAAAACCAGGTGAGTATAAATCCATTAGCTTATGCAAATTTATTAGGAATCAACAACGTAAGAGTAGAAAGATAGCAAAAAGAAAAAAGAATACGATGATTTACTAATATCAAGCGGTCACCATAACAAATTATTTTTTTATTCCAATAAATTACTTCACCATGTACTAGATGGTGAGAAAAAATAAAACAATACACAAGAAGGTTTCAAGAATGAAATTACCGGATTATTAGCAACTACCCCACCATCGATGAGGTTGAATTCTCTTACATTTCCTTCTTTATCTTTGTTTTTAAAGTAATGGATCGGAAGGTATGTTGGAGCTGCAGAGGTTCCAATACATATGTCTGAGAGTTGAGCATTCATTGCCATATCCCTATTAGCCTGTATAGGAAGAAAAAGATGAATATTTGTGGTGGTGAGAAATGGATAGTTTGTTATATCACATACTAAAGATAATAAGAGCATAGCATATTAATAGAGCCAGCCCCATCTGTCTGTAGGAATATCTAAACTTGAGACAAATTTGAAGTTAATGGAGCTGGCTCCAGACCCATTTGTCAGTATGAAACTCTAAAATTGGACAAATTTGGAGTTAATGGAGCTGGCTCCATACCCATGTTTGGATCCCATAGCTCAGATGTGAGTGTGTGTGTGTGTGTGTGTGAGAGAGAGAGAGAGAGAGAGACCTTATAACTGGAGAAGATGGTTGGTTGGAGTTGCTTGATATCAAAGGTGGGAATGACAATTGAAGTTATGGTTTGATTCAACCTCCTTTCTCCCAACTTCTTCCTTACAATGCTATGAAGATATTCCCCGTCATACTTGGGTCCTGTTATTGTTTTGAATAGTTTTACCATTGAACTAAATGGGCCTCTGTGATTGAGTTACGTCAAAAGAGAAAAGATGAGAAGAATTTAATTAACTCTTAGTTGTTAGGGGTAAATTCTATATAACTAGAGTAACTTTAGAGATATAAAATACTGTTTAAAAGGAAGTTTTACTGAAAATGTAATGAATGATTTAGAGAGGGAAAAATAATAGCAATAACAATATAATAGTCTATTATAATAAATACTATACTATATTAATTTCATACTTGTACTGTGGGAAAATTTTAGAACAATATTCAAGGTAGAAGGGTTTGATGTCCTTGGCAGCAAACAGAGGACGTCCATTGTCATCTGGAGCTGTCAACATAGCTGTCACAAGACCTCCAGTACTTGTCCCTGCAATCACGTCAAAGTAGTCTGCAAGTTTTGCATCCTCACCATCTATTTCCTGTTCCACCCCATCAAACAAACACAAATAATTAAGTTAACTAATTATGAATACTAAAACAACACAAACTGGGGTTAGTTTTTATTTATTTATTAGGATTTCAAAAACACATCTTTTTGATTAGTATTTCAAACAGATACATACTTGAAGCTGTGATTCGAGGAACTCAAGAATTGTTGCTGGAATAATCCCTCTTATTCCTCCTCCATCAATGCTAAGAATTGTAATTATATTTTCAGTTCTAGAGGTTGGAGGTTGTATCTGAATAGCAGAAGTTGCAGGTATAGTCTCCATAAAGAATTGATATTGAGGAAGAAGAAAAAAATCATAAAAATTACTGGGTAGGAAGCACAATGGTTAATTGGAAAGAGAATGAACTATTTATAATTGATGTTTGTGTTCTACATTGTCATCTCATCTATCTACAATCAGAATAGTTTCCTCTAATAGAACAGAGTATATCCATCCATCGTGGAAATGGAAAACAGAGAGATAATTCTATCTCTTACCGTTACCCAATCTATCTCCCAGTTTCATAATTTTTATTTTAAGTAGTTTTGTTTCATAAAAAATTGGAAATCTTCTTCAAAATCAGAGTTTCATTAATGGTAATTCCTATTTTAAGTAGTTTTGTTTTTAAAGTTGGAAATCTTCTTTCAGAGTTTCATTAATGGTAATTTCTATTTTAAGTAGTTTTGTTTTTAAAGTTGGAAATCTTCTTTCAAGTCAGAAGTGACGGAGCAATTTAGAATAATCCAGATTATAAAATCATATTGTAATCGAAACCCGAATCAGATTGTAATAAAAAACCCAACAAATTTAAATTAAAAAAAAACTAACAAAACCCTAATTTGAAGTAATGTATTGAGAGACATAGAGAGAGATCTAGAGAGAAAGGATGATGGGAAGACATCCGACGCACTGTTCCTCTGCTTTTTTTTTTGTTACTCTACTCCACGTTATTGAGAAATAGATTGGATGAAAGGGAAAAGAAACATAAAATAATAAGCAAAAAACGAACCTTGCTTTGAAGCTTCTGAAGTATGTGGCTCAATAGAAGGAACGTATTCTTTCCTCACCCTTTCTTCCACCCATTTTCACCATCATGCCCTAGAGAAACTCCTGAGAAAAAAACACCGAGATGAGGTCTCTTCGTTGTTGTGAGTCGTCTGAGTGTAGCGGCTGCAAAGAACTTTGTTTCACAAACTTTCAACTTTCACGGTAAACATAAAAATCGACATTAATTGAAATATCAAAATAAAATAATTTCTACACCTGTCAAAGCTATCCTAGATTATCCCACCAAGTCCATTTCTTTCCCTATGCAGACTATTGTCCAAAAAAAAAAAAAAAAGTCTTTCCCTATGAAACGTGACAATGTCAAAGTATCCTAAAAATCCCATGGACCCATTTGCCCTTCTCTCTCTCCTATGCAAGAAAAAAAAAATAAATAAATAAATAAAATAATATATATATATATATATATATATATATATATATATATATATATATATATATATATATATATATATATATATATATATATTAGCTTAATAACATAAATACATATAAATGGATCGAAGCGGATTATATCTGTCTTTTGAGTGATATTTGAATCCGCCTTTACCTTCGAATTTGTCTATCCAAATTTGCATATTCGAATTCGCATCCGTATCCGATTGTTTGAATTTGAATTCTCTTAAACGAATGCGAATTTAAATCGAAATCAGATTTTTGATTATCCATTTGTATCCTTAAGTCGGTGTGAACTCAACGATTGCTTCCTAAGAAGAGTGGAGGTATACATGACTGAGTGAGTCGGTACAAACCCAACAATTGTTTCCAAAGAATGGAGGTATACGTGGCTAAGTGAGTCGGTGTGAATCCAACACCCAACCTAACAGTGGACCAGGCCCACCAGGGTCACTCAACACCAAGGTTCAAGATATGAATGCCGTGACTGATCTGATCGATGGTCCTGCCAATTGAATTAACACGTGACATAAAGAATAAAAATTAAAAATTAAAAATAAAAACTGTAAAAATTGGTAAAGTATCAGTACTACATCAACCGATACAGTTGATCTGATACCAATTAATAAAACTATGGTTACACATGACATGACACGACTCACTAGTGGAGGACTCTAGTACTTTTTTTGTTTTTTGGTAAAACAGAAGATTATATATTATCTATAATATTTACCATGGTTACATCCTATTTACACAGATCCAATAACCGGTGGAGTGATAATCACACCATAAAAAACCAGAGACTGGAAAAGCATGTTTAGCAACAGCATGAGCCACTGAGTTCCTAGTCTAGGGACATGGTGAAAAATGATATTACAATGTTTAGATAAGCACTGTAAAACATATGTTTAGATAAGCACTGTAAAACATATGTTTAGATAAGCACTGTAAAACATCCTTAATTACAATATCCAAAAAAATATCAGCAGATGTTTTAATTCCATTTAAACACTGCACCACTTCGAGATTATCCAATTCAAACTGCATATCTGAATAACCTTGTAGAATGGCCCAACTCATAGCTTTACGAACCACCAAAACTTCACCGACAGCAGAAGAAGCAAACAAAGGATGTCCCATGTGATTTCTGCAAATAAAACCAATTGCACTGTGAGAATGATCCAATGCGAGAGCCGCATCAGGATTAATTTTTATTTAGTTCCAAGTAATGGGGGTGACCAAATCTCGTGAGAAATATCCAAAGGTATCCTTGGTCCTGAATCCATGAAGGTCCCAAGATGGTGTAGCCCACAGAATTCAGTAAAAGCAGTCTGGGCTTTGCATATAACTTCCATGGGAGTGGGGTGTATGTTCTCAGAATATAAACGATTCCATAGCGTCCAAGACAAAAGATATGAAGGAGAAAAAAAGTTTTCGATCATTGGTGTTTTGGCATATCAAATGAAACAGAGCACATGCGAGTCAACCACGAAGAAAATGAAATGGATTGATCATTTAGAACATGGATGGAAAATGGATGGAAAGTTGACTCTCCAACCAAGCTGTTCTAGAAAATGGATAGAAAAGCAGAATATGGGCTATACTTTCCATGCCCTCACCACACCGGTGGCAAACCAAATCAACATTTATATGTTTCCGATGTAAGTTCATACCAGATGGAAGAGCGTACGCAGAACAATGCCATAGAAAGTGTTTGATCTTTGGTAGGGTCTTACATAACCAAATTGTTTTCCACACTACTGGGGACTGACAGCCAAGGATCCAAGCCATCTGTAGAGTATTGGTCAAATTCTGAAAATGGGAATTGATTAACATATGATTGTAAGCAGTTTACATAGTTCCTCTTTTGGTTTTTTCATGGGATTTTCCATGAACCCTGACAAACACACTACACAGATTACTAGAATACAATGGGTATTGAAAAGAGATGATTAGAGACATACCTCTTGCTGTAGATTGATTTCCGACAGTTTACCTTCTATGATTTGAATGCTTTGAATGTTGGAAAGCTTGGATCAAAGTCTTCCACAGCCTGTCGGGATCCCTTGACCTTCTCTCTGCGTATGGGAACAGGAGAAGAAAATAACACCGTGGTTGTGGGGACTCTAACCATTGGTATTTATAATACCACCCCAAACCCTGGACCGGTCTCACAGTGGACCAGGTTGGTCCATCTCCAATCATACTTAAATCGGTTTACCCGTAACTAGACTCCCACTGAATCAACTAACCTTATAATTAATTAAGCCCATAAAAATATCTTACAATCTCCCACTTGGGCTATATTAATTATAAATTCACCATTGATCCAATGTGGCCATGGAATCTAATTACACCAAAACCATCCTTTACTTTGATTCAGTTATCAAGCCTACCAATGTCGAACAAC
Organism: Protea cynaroides; assembly: GCA_028583415.1. Classification (NCBI taxonomy): domain Eukaryota; kingdom Viridiplantae; phylum Streptophyta; class Magnoliopsida; order Proteales; family Proteaceae; genus Protea; species Protea cynaroides. The sequence goes on from CM053265.1 coordinate 18,256,640, forward strand.
AGCGAAAAGTACTCCTACATATCCGGTGTACCCCCTACTGTCAGTCACATACAGAGGTTTACTTAATGACATAAATCACTTTGAGATGAATACTTGAGTCCAATGATCGAATTACCACGATCCCGTTACCTTAAAATCCTTATAGGTCAACGCACTTTGATATTATCCAACTTTATATAGGCAAACCGCCTCCAATTTGGACTAATATCTTACTTTGGCTTTCTGTCTTCTTTGGCTAAATACCGTCTTCTTTGGCTAAATACCGCTTTGTAATTTTGACATGTCTTAAATAATCAATAATATATACAAACAATAAATGCTCACCAATAATCCTGCCCATTAAACCACAGACAGAACAATCAATTACAGATAAACCATCAATTACCAGATCTCCCACTAACCAAGCAGATCTAAACACTCCCACTGACTAAGAGAATCTAAAGACTCCCACAGATAAAACATTTTCAACTATTCCAAGAAAACCTTTTCAACCTGTCTCTACATTGCCCTAGAGATCAACTATGACTGGTACAACTAGTCAAACCTAAGATTACACAGTCAAACATGAAAAATTATTCACCACATCGCATAACAAATACAATCAACATTACATGCAATCATTTACCTTACAACATCATAGGCATAATTTCTTTCAATTTAATTGAAAAGAAAAACTTTACATTCTAATATTTCAAATAATATCATTACATTTTAATATGGGAACAATATGCTAAATCAAACAATAAACATAAAACAAAGTAAAATCAAAAGCAAAAAAAATATTTGAATGTAAAAGAAACTTTACAATATTCAAGTCAATAGTCTTCAAGACCCTCCTACCCCAAAAACTTAGGGAGTCCTAGAACCATTATCTCTTTCTAGATATACTTATCTGGCTCAACAGTACTTGGTCAAACCACTTATCTTTTGTCAATCTACCCATCTATGAGTAATCCACCTTAGAGTTACCCAACAACAATCTTATCACTAGCTATTTCTCCCCTTTGGTAATGTAAGCCACCTAGATCAGAATATATATATATTCTAGCAAATAATGAAATATATTTAATATATCAATTACATTGGTCTCATTGTCCTTGAGCTTTTCAATGATAATTAACAGCTCCCAAAATACTTCCTCACATTACCATTTCCAGCATAACTGATACTAGAGAAATAGGTTAATAAACTATCTTCCGACCCCCTCTAAAATATTATCTTTTCCTTTGAATTTTTCTTAGATAATCCCTTTGCAATATTTCCCATCTCAATACTGCTACACATATCCTCAATAGTAGAATACCTCACAACTTATGTAAACCACTATGAAAGATACATCTAGGTCAAACGATCCTAGACTAATCTCTAACATTTTCATCATAAATTTTATTCTTTGTCCCAGGAAGAGAAAAAAAAAATATCAAAACACTCTTTGGGACAGTCATACTTGGATGAACACATCAGTGTATGAGTTTAAATACAGTATCAAACAACTGAAGACTCATACATATACCCTTTACTTGCATTAACCATATAAAACTTTCATGCAAATAAATATCATTTTCTAAGAGTTAACCAACTACACATTCTCCTTTGGGATAAACATGCAGTGGTCTTCTCAATTTCTGTGCAATAACTGCGAAAGAATAATGACTCTCAAAAATCCCACCACCTTTGGGTTAATGAGACTCCCTAAAGTCAAAACCCTTTCATGCAAATAAATATCCTTTTCCAAGAGTTAACCAACTACACATTCTCCTTTGGGATAAATATGCAGTGGTCTTCTCAGTTTCTGTGCAATACTGCGGAAAGAATAATGACTCTCGAAAATCCCACCACCTTTGGGTTAATGAGACTCCCTAAAGTCAAAACCCTTTCATTCATGTGCATGAACATACCTTTAACTTTGACAATGCCACCTTTGGGATAACACTGACTTTCTTAGCTGCTTTTCACACCATAAATAATAGTGTATTCAAATATATCTTTTATTGTATATGTAAATGTATAAATTTGGGATTTGAGGACTACAATGATAGAACTGAGTGTACCACTTTGGCGGATTCCACCCAATCTTCACATGCCACCCACAAACCTTAATTTGATCAAAACTTGGCAATGCCACCTTTGGGTGTACATCGCCCTTACACAAGCATTTACAAATACATGAACTTTGAATTTGAAGACATCATGATGAAACTAGGTGTACCACTTTGGTGGGTTCCACCCAATTCCACAATGATATCCCCAAACCCTACTTTACAGCACATTGTGGGTCAATAAATAAAATCTCATGCACACATTACCTTCTACATGCATCTGGTACAAAAATAACTGATAAATAAGCAGAAAACTACAAATCGAATTAATTTGGGGCACCTTTTAATCAAAATAAATTTTCCAAATCACCAAACTGTATCAAACTATGCACCAAACTGTAGAGCATTAAAATACGAAACCAACGCAAAAAACCGCGTCAAAATCCGACGCTCCTAGCTCTCACAATCGCCGTTCAAAGTAGGCTTGAGCATTATTGAAACCTGAACCGGCTAGAACCGGTTCATCCAGGTTCGGTTCGGTCTGTCCGGGTTCGCCTATGGGCGGACCGAACCCACAAAATTTTTTTTTTTTTTTTTTTAAGCTTTGGTCCAGACCAAACCAAACCGGTCTGGACCTAAACTGGATCGTAAACCGACGGTCCATTCACTGGTCCAACCAGCCCGAAGGCGGGTCAATGTTTCGGGTTTCCGGGTCAAAATCTTGGGTCACTGGAGCGGGTTTCCGGCCAAACTGTCGGGGCACTGGATCGGGTTATCAGAATCAAATTCCGGGTCGCGGGTCGGGTATTTATTTGGCCTGGCTGGGTTTCCCCTCCCCGGAGGCCTGCCCATCCCTGGCCCGACTAGTCTGGGCCCGGGGGAGCCGGGGCTGGGTAGACTCGGCCCGAGTCAACCCATCCAACCCGTTAGGGTTCACGGGTTAGCGCCGAGTCGACCCGGCGATGACTCGGCGCCGTCAGTCCTTTTTTTTTTTTTTTTTTTTTTTCTTCCAACCCCGCGTGGATCTCACTCGCCCTTTCGCGGCGCGTGAGGGCACGTGGGGTGGTTTCCGGTGACCAATTTTATGTCGCCGGCTCCGTCTCTCCGAGTTCTACAATCCTGTATAATTTCTTTTGCTTTTTAATGGTCCTGAAAAAAAAAATTTCAAGGTCCAAACCCTAGACAGGTTCGAAGAAAATTTTGAGAGAAAAATCACTCCCCCTTTTGAATTCATTCAAACATAAAGTATTAACAATGCTTTCTCATGATTCTAGATCTGTGTAGGTGGCTCTGATACCACTGTAAGCAGTTTAGATAGTTCCTATTTGGGTTTTTCCATGGGATTTTCCATGAACCCTGACAAACACACTACACAGATTACTAGAATACAATGGGTATTGAAAAGAGATGATTAGAGACATACCTCTTGCTGTAGATTGATTTCCGACCGTTTACCTTCTATGATTTGAATGCTTTGAATGTTGGAAAGCTTGGATCAAAGTCTTCCACAGCCTGTCGGGATCCCTTGACCTTCTCTCTGCGTATGGGAACAGGAGAAGAAAATAACACCGTGGCTGTGGGGACTCTAACCATTGGTATTTATAATACCACCCCAAACCCTGGACCAGTCCCACAGTGGACCAGGTTGGTCTATCTCCAATCATACTTAAACCGGTTTACCCGTAACTAGACTCCCACTGAATCAACTAACCTTATAATTAATTAAGCCCATAAAAATATCTTACAATAGGCACTTTTAACAGTGAAAATTCCAGACTTACGTACGGAAGCATGGGATATTTGGAGGCAATGAAAACAAAGTAAATAATGGACTAAAAATGGTTTGGACCATATAGAACCCACGAATTGTTTTAAGGAAATTTCATGGCCTATGGTATGTATTATAGAATGCATACCATATACATCATCATTTTACTTCACCTTTTATTGTTCGAAGCTCAGCTCATGTGAAGAATTCTTCGAACAACTCCCCGCCACCATCATCATCAGAGATTTTTTTCGCCGGATAGTACCCCATCCACCTTTCCCAATAGAACTACTGATATGATTTATGGTATTTATTTATATTTAAAATAAATTAATATAATCTAAAGTTTACATACAATTTAGAGGATCCAAATCGTCGCCTGTTGTGGAATTTAGAGGATCCAAATCGTCGCCTGTTGTGGAATCAACAGGCGACCCTGCTGATTTCATTAGATGCTCGACACTTGTCTCTTGTGCGATCTGACGGTGACGAAGCCTCGTGCTTAGGAAAAACAACCGGTAAACCTGCCATATGATATCAAATCCCTAATTGAAACTCTAACTCCGCAAAATTCCGCCGAAATGTCCTCGGCTTGAAACCTCTCAGGATACCTTCTGATGCTCTAGGGTTTTTTTTATTTTTTATTTGCAGTTCCCAAATGTCGATCATGGTATAGATGATCTTTCCTCTGTTTGTTAAAATTTCACAGAGAAAGGGCAGTTTGGTTAGGTGTGTAGGGTTTTTTGCTTTTTTTTTTTTATTTGGGTTTTGTTGCATTCTCACCTGTGATCCAACTTTTATCTCATGTAAGATGATATTTTAGTTTTTTCCATTGCACATTGTTAGCATCGTTATTCGTCCAAACAAGGTTGGTGAAAAAGAAAACTTCTATAGTTCAACGTGTTCCCCCATTATTTTTGTGTTACTTGGTTGAACTTTGTGACATTATGTGGAGAGGATGAGAAATTAATTACGCCTTTTTGTGATGAGCTGAGTGGCTATTAGGAATTTAGGAATTCAGGGAAGATTTATGAATCTCTTCAGGTTCAAGTACCTGAATCATATTAGCAGAATCATAAAAAGATAACAAAAGAATGAAGTTGCTTCTGAGATGCGGGAGTTGAGTTGCAGAGCAACTTCGTAGTAGAGACGATACAGGATATGGGGAATGAAAAGGATTTGGCAGGCTGATTCCTTTCATTGCTTTCAAATTAGGGATTTGATATCATATGGCAGGTTTACCGGTTGTTTTTCCTAAGCACAAGGCTTCGTCACAGTTGGATCGCATAAGGGACAAGTGTCGAGCATCCAATGAACTCAGCCGGGTCACCTGTTGATACCACAACAGGCGACGATTTGGATCTCAATTTAGAAGGTGTTTATCATTATTGTGATAATCTATTATTACTTATTTATGTCTAGTGATATTAAATGAAATTATTAATTAGAAAAAATTTCATCTACACCCCATCAAGGATTACTAACATCATCTACGTCCACAAGATTGCAAAAACATCACGTAGATCCACTTAACTGACGGAAATCATTAAAATTGTTGAAATACAGTTTTACCCCTCGTATTATAAATGGAAAAATTAAAAGATAATGTTGATTTACTAATTTAACATTCAAATCAAACTTATATTTTCTCTCCCTTTTTCCTTTTCAATCTCAACCAAGCCCTAACCCTAACGTTGGAGTCTTCCATGCTTCGATCTGCAACTTCCAAATCCTTTCTGGCTTAAAGGCTGAAACTCATATTCAGCCATGCTCTCTGTCTTAATTCATTCATGGATTACCACGAGGAAGGCAACATCAGCCATGGGAATCAAAATCAAAGGAAAAGGGGGAAACCAAAATCAAAGGAAAACAAAGAAGGAGAAGACCCTCTTGGTTTTGCAGAAGCGAGAGAACGAAGAAGACTCTTCCAGTGCCTTTGCCAACGTATGACCAGAGCTCTTTCATGGCAAATCTTAAAGCAATTTCTGAAACCAAAATGATTGAGAGAGAGAGAGAGAGAGAGAGAGAGAGAGAGAGAGAGAAATCAGCTCATTTATCCAACGGAATAGAAACTAGATCTTTCCAATTATTTACCACAAAATTCAAATAAAGAAGGGAATATATCTACATTTAAACATCAACTTAATCGTAAAAAATAGCAGACATTCAAAAATCAGATCTTCACAAGAACAACAATAGTTCATCACAACAACTAAAACAAAACCGCCAGAAAAATCCAAAGGATCAACTCACTAATGAATTGCTCTATATGACCATTAAAACAGAGAGTAAGAAGAAAAAACTGTCCTTTTAGAATTTAGGGCCTCGAACTGCAGAATCAAAATGAGAGAGGTCACAACGAGATCCCTCAATCACATGAGCTGCAGATCTGACAAGAGTCGACAATGCCATGGCCAAGCACGGATTTCTCCGAATGAATGAAAGCCAAAAGCCAAAGCTACTGAGAAGAAATGGTGAAGCGAAATAATTGGAGAAAATGTGTTCTTATAAACAGCGGAGTAGATCCGCCATGGAAGCTCTCATACGTTGGCAAAGGCACTCGAAGAGTCTTCTCCTTTTTCGACGACTGAAAAGGCAAGGATTTTTGTTTCATGTTGTTCTTTCTTTTGTTTATTAAGAAGATCCTACTCGTTTTAATTGTTGGGGTTCCAGGCCACAACAATAATCCCAGATTAGGATATAGAAAACCAAATCTAAATAGGAATATAAAGATTTGGGCTCCGGTCTTTATGTGTTAAATTTTAATAATGAATTATACTGAATCAATCTTAACAAATGATATTTCAGTTCTTCAGCAATGGTTTCTCTTTAACAAAAAGGGTATAATGGTCTTTTCAACAGGCAAAAAGGGTAGTATCGTCCATGAAATATTCCAATGCAGCTGACATCAGTATCTAACGGGAATCTTGTGATGGAGTGGACTTCTTTGATTAGCACAGTAAAGTTTTTGGGTAGCATGTGAGGTTTTTGCAATCTTGTAGATGTAGATGTGTTAACAATCTTTGATGAGGTGTAGATGAAATTTTTTCTATTACTTATGACTCATAATTTATTCTCGTAAATAATTTGTCATAAATAACTCATAAACATAAATATAAACTCTACTGAAGAGAGCACAGTTATTTTCCAAATAGATTTTCAATTGATTTATCAGTTTATCAATATCAAATCAATTTTTATTCTCTAAAATCAAAATCAAATTGATTATTTATGATTCAGTTTTAACATCTTGACACCGTTTCTTTTTGCACACACTCATTGAATCATCATGGAACAACAATATAAAAAGGTATATTTTTTATAGGGAAAATTTATGGGACTTGCCCTTGACCTTTTGTTTACTACATAGACCTTTCCTGACACTTATTGACTTACACGGACTTCCCACACAAAGTAAAACCTATAACACTTCAGTCCACTTCGTTAGGAAATGGACGATAATTGCTAATGTAAACATACCTTATTTTTTTTCATACCAAAAAACTCCCTTATCCTATTGGCGGAGAAACAACAAGAAGATAGCAGCGACGACGGAGAGTGCTGGGGCCTTCGTAACAAGTGCGGGCTTTCTCCTCTAGCTCTCTGGTGGAATCGAGTTAGAGCTTCATGCCTTGACGGGTTCGCTCGAGAATCCAGTCGAAGGAGTGTCATTGTACTGTCAAACAAACGGTATTTTGGTTAGTAGAAAGTTTAAGTTAAAACAGTTAGTTTTAAGAAAGGTCGTGTAAGTGAATTGGTGACAGGGGAGATTTGTGTAGTAAATGAAGTATCAAGGGGAGGTCCGAGTAATTTTTCCTTTTTTATATTTGGGACGGGAGGGGTAAGTGTTATGTGGTGATCCGACAGACACTGAACGCCGGTGTCAGGTAGAAAATCTCTAATTTATTGACGGAGATAATGTACGACAATGGATAACTTTGCACAATGGTACTCATACCATAAGGATGTAAAAATTGAACCAAAATACAGACCAAGCTAATCAAAATCTTACTGTATTGAATCGAACCAAAATCTTACTGGATTGAATCAAACCAAATCGAATTAATATTTTTTGAACTGCAATGAACCTCATCCTCCCTAAATCCAAGGGGAGGTTTCGATTTCGTTCTCCATCTCCATCTCTTGGCGAACAATCCAAAAAGTCCAGTACTGTTGCAGCATTGTCGATCCAAGATCCAAGATCCCATAAAACATATGTTGTAACAAATGCTAAGGGTCGAGCTTGAGAAGCATGGTTGTAGGTATCGGTACCGGGACATGCATTGATATCGATACGATCTAGATCCAAATCAGTGGGAACCGATCCAGAATCTAGATCGGTCCAGTGGGTCTGGTTTGATACATGAGCCATGTATAAACACTACCATGGCCTTTTAATCCATTAGAAAAAGGCAAATTTGGTATTACAGCCATCTATTCTAATCCAATGGTGGAAGCAACAGCAACAGCCTGGTTATCAGGGACCGAATATTTCTTTGGATGATTTGGAGTGGAGGGCAATCGATGAACCATTTGTTGGACTATGGCTTCATAATGTACCATGGGGAGAGTGAAGATACAATGGCAGCACCTAATACAAGCTTAGTGTTAGTTTCTTTTTGTCTTTTTTATGATTTTATGAGATTTTTATTCTCCTTCTTTGAAATTTTTTATTTTATTTTTTTATTTTATTAATTTATTTATTTTTTTATCTATATAACTTGACAAAGGCCTATGCATTGGCCTTGAATCTAGTAGGCTCCATTTGATAACACTCCAGCTCCTTACTTCTTAGTTCCAGAGCTAATCCAGAGTAGAATGGCGATTGATAAACACGGTTCAAGTTTTGACTCCTATGGAGTGAATCGCTCCAAAAATGTCTCTGGGAGCTAAAAAACTGAAGCTAAAAAAATTTACTTCTCTTGCTCCGGAGTTATCACCACCACCACTGGCACTGTCATAATCACCACCACCCCTCCACCGCCACCATCCCCACCACCACCCACAGCCGCCGCTACCACCACCACCACCACCGCCACCACCACCCCCACGCCACCACCACCACCACCATAGTCGCCACCGCAGCCACCACCACCACCCACCACTTACCACTGATGTTGCCACCACCACCCACCACCTACCACCACAGCCGCCACCACCATCACCCACCACCTACCACCACCACCGCCACCACCACCTACCACCACTATCGCCACCACCACCCACCCACCACCTACCACCACTGCCGCCACCACCACCATCACCACCACCACCCATCCCCACCGCCACCACCCACCACCCCTGCCTCTACTACCACCATCGTCGCCACCCCCACCCCCCACTAGCACCGCCACCACTACCACCCCCCAACCGCTACCAACACCACCAACACCAAACAACATTCTGGAAGCATAATCTTTTGATTTTGGAGCAACATTATCAAACAACATTCTACTTTAAAAATCCTAACTCTAGAGAAGAAGTAGAAAACGACTCTGGACCAGAAGTAGCTCCATGGGAGCTGGAGTGTTATCAAATGGGGCCGTAGAATCCTTTATTCTTCTTCTTTTATTTTATTTTTATTTTTTTGAATTCTTCATTCTTCATCCACCCCCGACCAAGGATATGTGAATAACTTATCTTCAATAAAAAATTGTTTCCTATAATAAAACATCGTAAATCTATCGTGAAAGTAGAAGATAACAGAGATAACTTTTATCTAGTATCTAATATATTTCTATTTTTAAATAAAATATAAACAAACATATTATAAATATACATATTAAACATAACTTTTTAAATAATTATTACTATATTAATTTATAATGGGCACTCATGGATCAATATCTGAATCCTCACCATCCGGATATCAAAAGATATTTGATATCTGATTATCCTAAAGATATCCAAATACGTGGATATGAATCGAAATCATAAGTAGATATTTATTGACTATCCATTTATATATCTGTTCTTATGTCTGAATTCATATTTTTCTTCTTCTTTTTCTTTTTGGCAATATTTGCAAAGTGCGAATGTAAATAGAATTCTGGAGCTATTTTGAGCAATATGCATTAAACAAAACAAAATAAGATAAAATAGCATGCTCATCATGGGCTATCATTCTAACTGATCGAAAACTTCTTTCTAATTTGCATTTACTGAATTTGTCTTGTATTTATACACCACATCTCTTGCTTTCTGAGTTTGTATTTATCCCCTCGTGTCCTCATATTGGCATGAAAAATGTTTAGTGACTGTAATCTACTGTGCACATATACTGATGTATTAATATTCGCACACAGTGTATAACAGCCACTGGATATTCCTCATGTCAACATGAGGACATGAGATCCTCAAGATGGCCCAAACCTGTCCTTGCTTTCGTTGATGACAAAACTGAATGATGGAAACCATGTTAAGTCGCCCTTTGTCTCTTATTTGAAGGTGCGTTAAATTATTTTAACAATATTTAATTAGTTTGATTTTATTAATTTATACATAAAAATAGTTAATATTTGAAAAAAAAAATCCCAAATCTTCCATCTGCATTTGATTAAATTGATTGAGGTGCTCCCCTATAGTAGTAGCCAGGCAATGGGGTGGTTGAATATTTTAATTTCTCTACAGCCATTGATGCGTTTGGATTAGAAATCAATTAAACATGGGCTTATCACTATTGAATAGATCATTTCGAATTATAGACAAGTTTTTCAGAAAAATCCACTAATATTAAGTTCTAGACAGAGGGAAGGCCTTGGCGCAATGGTAAGATTGCTTCATTACGATCTAGTGGTCGCTGGCTCATATCAGGAAACAGCCTCTCACAAAAAGCTGGGGAGAGATAAGGGCGTTTGCACAATCAAACGGAACCCGAGCACCACCATTGACACGATGTGGTGCAATAAGAATATCCCTTGAATTAATGGGCTGATTAATGCATTAACAAATAACGACCTCCTTAAATGTGAGTTTTTGAAACAAGACCGATGTTTTGGGAAGTATGGAGTAAATTATAGATGGTGGACAAAGGAATGTCCTTAAACTCTAAGGGGGTAGCTGAGTCGGCAAGGAACCTACGCCTCAGGAAGCGGAAGGTACTGAGTTCGACTCTTCTTATTGCCTTGGGACCACTCACACAGGGTGTTAAGTGTTATTTCTTTCCTGCTATAGATGCAAGTGGAATGATTCTCATCCAAACCTGGAATGACCCAATCCATGCTGTTGTGGGGTCAGTATAAGCTTGCAAGATTAGTCAGGCCAAAGGTCTGGATACCCATCGTTTCCGCCCCCTCTCTGGTCGTCACAATTTTTTCTCTTTGCTTTTTACACATTGACAATACCATTTTCCACTTTCCCATTAACGTGGGGGTGAAAGATTCTCCCATACTAGTGTTTTGGGAAAGGAAAAAGATCATATTTAATGAGACACGTGTGTAGTGAGGATCCCATCCATTCAAAGTGGATGGGCATGTATCCCGATCCACTCAAAGTGCATTGGGATGCATGTAAATCCACTTTGATCAGTGATGGTATCCTCACTACATCTCACTATAGGGATGGCCTCCTTGAAGAGAATCCCAATCCGAAAGGGAAACCCCTCCCTTACATATAATACATATCATATGTGAGATAGTTGACAGTTTCAATAACTTGATTTGATGAGTTGAGTAGGGTCAGTTGCAAGAAACAAATTCCTGTTAAAGGGTTCCTTGTCTCAACTATTTTAACTAACGAATTATTAGAGGTTGGTGCACATTTTTTCAATTTGATGGCAAGGTGCTCCATCAAATTGAAAAAAATAAAAAAAAATAAAAAAAAGTGACAAGGGACACGTTTGTCCTTCTGGTAATCTTATATATGAAACTTTTGGTGTGACCTTCACTTAGGAATAAATAATGCAGTACTATGACGATAGCGAAAAAAAATAATTATATATATATATATATATATATATATATATATATATATATATATATAGATCAATACCTAGAAGGGCAACGATCTATCAAATCATTTCAACCAGGTAGGTTTTCCTGCTCAGACCTTCCAAGTATCAATTTGGAAAATCAAAACAAAATTTCTGATCTTTATCAGGAAAACAAAAGACTTTCCAAAATGCTTGAACAAATCGGTTATCCGAACTCAAACCCAAAACAATATTACAAAAGGAGTTTACTCAAAACCGATTCTCCACCGGGGTCTCCTACGGTATCGGACATGTTACCTAGGGCCGATGATGACATGTATCATCGGATAAATGTAATCCAATTCCACGGGGGGATTTCAAATTGACAAACCCAAACTAAGGATCGATTTTGCCTTCCTCAAATCAAATCAAAAGAGAATGGTTTTTCTCCCTTTCTCACCGACAACAACAATTAATCAAAACAAAATGGTATGAACATATGGAAACATATGAAATGAATGTTTCATTTTATATTTATCTAGAATGTTATACCTCTCAAAATAACATTAGTTATCCTTTCAAAACCATATGTATGGTAACTCAAACTCAAAATTCTTCAAAATCTGTCATTTGGAAACTCAATGACAACCATTTGGTTGAGTCAATATATATATATATATATATATATATATATATATATAACGATTTACGTGATTTATTTACAGAAGATGTATATATGGTTGTCTATCGTACAACAATCAATCAAGCTTCTAGAATTACAAACCCTCAAAAATTCAGGTTGTGAGAAATTATGGGATCCAAATCCTCTCCTGCGGTAGGAGGGAACAGCAACTGATCTAAGGGCTGGAGTTCAATCGACACGTATACCAATACATTGGTATGTATGTCGATTGAAATCCAACCCTTTACAGTCCGCATGTCGGTAGGAGAGGATTTCTATCCGAAACTATAGACCTTGAAAGTGACAACAATTCTTATTTTTGGCAATGGTAAATTTCTGTTGCCAAAAATACGCCTCTGTCGCCAAAATGATCCCTGAAGCACCATGTTCTGTCACCGGTCAATCGTCTAAAATCCAATAATCCAAAATCCTGATAGAAATCCGTGAGATTTTGACGAATATATTAGACGATGGAATCTTTTATCTATGACGGGATTTTGTATTTTCATCGTGACATCCCGAAAAATGTCATGAGAAATACAAAAAAATGTTGTGGTGACTGCAAAACTACCCCACTACAATCATCTTAAAAAAATTCAGGTTGAATGCTATGCCCTCAAACTCTTCGTTCGAAAAGAAGGTAACACCTATTTATTGCCACACAACCCCCACACCGGTGAATGGGACCACTGAAAAATGTAACACAATCAATATTCCTAACAATAAAAATATCAAACCTTTTTTTTTTTTTCTTAGTATAAACATAATATCAAACTTCACCAGAACAACTTTCCCAATTTAACCATAATGAAGAAAACTCTCTTATTTTTATATTTCTTCTGCAACAATAACTGATTAACTTGTTGGATTTTTGGATACTTGGATTGAGTGGATTCACGGGTCTCACAATATTGCGTAATGCATAAGTAAGAGGGACGTGGACCAGCTAATTACTAAATATCCGGATCACACAATTTATTAATTAGTAAATTATTTCTCTCATATTTTATCCAAAAAAATATTCTTTCTCTCATCTTCATTATCTAAATCTAAAATCATTTTATCAAAAAAAAAAAAAAAATCTAAAATCTTACGTCATTTGGATATTGGTTTCCATTAATATTAAAAATTGCAATTAATTATTATCTTCCTAAAGAGCTAATAAAACTAATTTAAGTAGTTTTTTTTTTTTTTTTGGTAAGAACTAATATAAGTAGTTGATCTTTCATTCTATACGTTCTTTAAATAATAATAAGGTAAAGATAAACTTTTATCTGATCTAATCAATATGAGCTCATGTTGAGAGTGACCAAGGAATCTTTCTCGATCTGATTCCAAATCTCCTAAAATCCTAGATTCGGAAAATCTTGATCCTAGCTATCTGAATCCTCAAACCATGGTCTGATTTTCTTACCAAAAAAAAAAAAACGTGGTCTTGTTTCATATGCATGCATGAAAATCTTGATCTTATCTGCGTCCTCAAAATAAAGCACGACGTGTTTTCTTTTTTCCCTATCTTTTTCTTTGTAAGGTTTTTTCTCACGTCCTTCATGAGGTATGGGAGGCATATTTTAGAGTAAGGTTGTTAATCAGTGCGATTTCAATTTAACGGTGTGATTCAGTTTCGATTTGATGTATAATGAATAAAATTAAAACCAAACCATTTATTAAATGGTTTTAAAATGCTTACCAAAATCGATTATTAATCAGTTTCGATTTTTTGGTTTTTAAGCTGTTTAATTGCCGAGAGAAAGAAGAAGAGAGTTAGGAACAAAATAGAGGACAAGCCAATGAAATCATTAAAATTATTTTCAATCACATAAAAAAATGGACTTGAGATTTAGAAGTATGTCATGTAGAAAGTATTAAAATATAATTTATTTATACAAATATAGACATTTAGCACTAAGAGATTAAAAGTAAAGGTTTAGTGAGTTTTAAGGGTTCTAAATAATAAATTTAAATGACTTCATTCTTAAAACCAGAATCGAACCATTTAACTATATAAACGGTTTCATTTCTAAAACGAGAATCGAACAGTTTAATAATCGGTTTCACGATTTTGGTTTAAACGGTTTGGTTCGATTTCGATACACGATTCGGTTTCATTTTTGATACCCTAACTATAGAGACGACGGGTCTTATAATTCATGGATAGAGATGGCCATCGGATCAAGTAAAGGATGCACGTTAGTACAGATAAATCAAAAATCATAGAACAAAAGGTATGCTTGTAAACTCTATGGTCTAAACTGAGTACATTGTAAAATATCGAGTCTGAGGATGCAACGAATTTAGTCTTTTGTCAAGAAACTCAGATCAACATCGATTGTTGACGATAGTAAAATTGATGTTGCTGACCTTTTATTTGCAACCACTGGATTCACAGCCGTCGTCCAAGATCGGAAAATGAAGAAGATGAATCACAGTTCGGGGATCGGACCAAAATCACCAAAATATTCTGGAAACCCTCTTTCCCTTTTTCCTCTTCTCTGGGCCATCCCCCTTTCTCCTTTAACCGTCTAACTATGGTGCCGGATCTTAAAAAAAAATTAAAATTTTCTAGAAGATGAACTGAACTGAACTGAAACACGATGAACCGAACTGAAATAAGAAGCAATAACGTTCGTTAGTACATGATGATCGACGAGGAGAAGCTACGGCCACGAGATGCTTCAACTCAGCTTCAAATCGAAAAACCCTAACAAATAATAAAACCCTATAAAAAAGAAGATTTGAAGGAAGTTTAGATTCTTCCTTTTGAATGAAAGAAGGATAAGATGACAACAATCTAATATTTTAAAGGGTAAAAAGTTTCATTCAATTAGACATTTGGATATTTTAGGTATAAAATTTTTAACCTATTCTCTACGATGTTAGTTAACAAAAATTCACTAACGAAATGGGATTTTTTGTAATTTATTTCGAATTGAAGGGGTATCTTTGTAATTTTCTGAAAAATTTGGGGTGTATTTGATCTAAGGCAAACTATAAGGGAGGTACCTATAATTTACTATAAGACGAACCCGGATGAACCGGTTCTAGCCGGTTCAGGTTTCAATAATGCTCAAGCCTACTTTGAACGGCGATTGTGAGAGCTAGGAGCGTCGGATTTTGACGTGGTTTTTTGCGTTGGTTTCGTATTTTGATGATCTACAGTTTGGTACATAGTTTGATACAGTTTGGTGATTTGGGAAATTTATTTTTGATTAAAAGGTGCCCCAAATTAATCCGGTTTGCAGTTTTCTGCTTATTTATCAGTTATTTTTGTACCAGATGCATGTAGAAGGTTATGTGTGCATGAAATTTTATTTATTGACCTACAATGTGATGCAAAGTAGGGTTTGGGGATATCATTGTGGAATTGGGTGGAACCCACTGTGAGGACAATGGAAAA